>OY292278.1:6250000-7500000 GCA_958496175.1 Sisyra terminalis
ATTTGGATTCTTCTTCATTTGCTTATTTTATCAAAAATATTCAGCATTCATATAAATACCAAGCCTTGCAGTTTGCAAGAGTTCGCTTATTTTTAATTTCAGAGAAAATCATCGATTATTATGTTTCAATCATGTTATATTTTATTTGGAAAAAGCAAATTTTGAAAAAAAAACTACTGGATAATGTCCTTTTAATAATAAATATTTAATAAATATAAGATACAGATAAAGCAGTGTTTTATCTACTAAATTAACAAAGATCTTAAATTCCTGTATGGTTCTACAGTAATTTTTATATTCAAACTTTGAGACCAAATCGGTACAGGTTATCGTTTTTCGATGGCGATTATATTTAATATTTTAGTTATTTGGGTCAAAGAGAAAAAAAATAAAGGGTATGCGCATCGAAATTCAAAAAAAAAATTTGACCTTTATGACTTGGGACTCCTTATTGTACATTGTATTTAGGTATATTTTTAATTATTAATTAAAAACTATTGTTGATATTATTAATACTATTGTCTTCCTTTGCATTCCATTGCAATATCAATGTAACTATTGATCTATTGTAAGTTAAAAAATATATAAGATTGTCAAGTCGTTAATCATCTTATAGTTGCAGCAATTTTAAAGAATAAAATTGTAATAAAAATATCACACACAAAGATTTGGTGGATGCAAGCTCAGCTTGAGCTCAACGTTCATTCGAATTTTTAATTTCATGCACCAAAATAAAAATGAAACGAAATTACAAAAAAGCAAGTGAAATAAAACTAAGGCAAAGCAAGTCCTCGTTCCACATCACAATTATAAATTTAAATAAAAATCTCATTTCTTCTCGCGAAAAAATCCACGTGAAACTATAGAGTTTTTGATTAAAAAAATCTCCACACACAAATTATATGTGCAGGACCTGGATTCGGTTTTTATAATAAATTTTTATTTCCTTTTTCTGTGTTTTATTTTATTATTATTTTTTTTTTTGTAACTTGTTCCCGATTCGAGTCTTGAACAAAAACCTTTTTATTCGTATCCATTTTATGAATATTTCCTTCAAAAAGCCTGCGATATGCTCGAATGGTTTACCCTTTTGTGTGTTGTAGATTATTTTCTAAGGTTTTAATATATATTTTGAATATAGAAATAATTGATAAATATGTACGAAATAATCTGAGGATTAAACTTTTAAGTCTACTTGTTCTTAATTAAAAGTTGTTTATAATGCTTTTTTTCGAAAATCTTTTAATTAGATTTTTACAGTCTATGTAAATACGATTCAAAAGAATTTAATTATAAATCGCTTAGAAAAATTACTGACAGAATAGTGCTTGGTTTTTCCTTGTAAAAAATATAATTACAAGATTTTCATCGTACATTTTATCAAATCAATAGAAAAATAATATGGAATAAGGCTCTTGCTTTTTGTTAAAATATAATTGAGTATTATTGTTGGAAAATTATGAACACAAAAGAAGAAAACCGGTCATGGTTTAATTTTCTTTAAAAGCTCAGAAGACAAAAAGAATATTAAGAAAACTTTTGTTTAGCTGACTAATGTATTTTCACTGATAAAAATTGAATAAATTGATAATAACATAAAAAAATATCTTAAAAAAACTTTAAATGCGTTTTTCTCGAAATGTACTTTTTAAAACTGGGTGACAGGATTTCTCAGAAACTATCCGACGGATTGACTTGAAACTGGAGAGTGTTATAGTTCAACACGTCTTCTTGGTACTGAACCTCTGAAATTGGCCAAATCTCACCCCCCTCAAAGTGGAAGAGGGGGAAAGATCCAAAAAAAGGTCGTTTGTTTTTAACTTTTTTTTCAAAGTCGCGCCATTTTGTGAATTTTCAACTTTTTTCGGATTTTCGAGATTCAGTACCAAGGAGACGCATTACCAAAATCTAAATTCTTTGGAAAATCATGATCCAATTTCCGGTTTCCGAGAAAACTTGTCTCCCGTTTGCCTCCTCATTTTTGAGGACCTTTTTTCAAAGCGCTGTAAAAGGGAGAGGGGGGGACATATCGGGGCAAATAAAAAAAAATTGTTCAAAACTTCAACTTTTACATGCCGAAAATCATTTTTTAATATCTCTAAAACAAATGGCAGCAGTTTTAAAAAGGTCATTTTTTTACGTTCTGACGGTGATCCACCCTTAAGTTTTTAGTTCATCTTCTCAAGATTTATATAAAAAACGTAGTAAACTTAAATTTTTACAAAGTAGGATATTTGGATTGTACTTTTACCTCATTTATATCGTGAATCAAGCGATGCCCCCATGGATTTTTTCCGGCAGAAAATCGCCAGATATAATATTAAACATTATTCTCAATAAATAATGAGCGACCATATCAACTTAAATCTAAAAATCGTCCTATTCCTGAAATTACCTTATAGAAAATAAAAACATTAATATCGCTACTACTACGCAAGAAATATTTAAAAGTATAGCAAATTTGCATTCTAAGAATCGATTGCAAATTCTAAACAAAAAACAAATCTTATAAAATTTCGGATCAAGAAAGTCACAAGATGTGGGCCACCCTTAGATCCGAAAGCTCCAGCCTTACACTAAAGACTTGTACTTGGAAATCTTTATAAACTTCTAAGAAACAACTTTCATATTATAGAAGCACTAAAACTAAAAATAATTACATTATCTTGTACCAAAAATAATTAACTCTTATTTAACACCCACGCACAACAGAAATTTCAAATAAAATTTTCTTCTTTCGGATGTATATCAAAGAAATAAAACTCCCATAGATTTCACGAATAAAGGAATCCCAGTTTAGCCGTAAGCCCAATAAGTCAGACACAGTTTACCTACACAACAATCAAAAGCCATTCTTAGTCTTTACGGCTAATTAAATCATTTATTTTTAGATTTACCAAAATGAAAAGGAATGAAGTGGTTTTTTCCCCTCTTAGAAATAATTCAAACCTTAATAAAAGTTTGTTTTATTCTAAGAATATTATTTATTTAACGAAAATAACTTGATATTAATCGTTTGACTAAAAAGTTTCTACTTCTTTTTGTTATATCACGTTATTTTAGGGCTTTAATTATTGTTTTATCTGGTCAGAAACAAGTAGTTGAATTATTTAGTATTTTTTTTCTTCTCAGAAGAAAATAAAAATATCCTTTCATTTTTAGATTTCGAAAAAGTATCGCTGTTATAAGAATGCATTTCAATGCATTGATAAGATATTGTTAAGTCATTCAAGCAAATGCACTCGTCAATAAGTTCGTAGTAGTCAATTATTTAAGTTATTGATAGTAAAAGTCCAAAAAATGATTTCTTTAAAAAATCCCTTATCTTCAAGCGCCATTTCTCCCTCTCAATTTTTTTAGAAAAATCGTCATAACTTTTGAACTATTAAAGATTCAAATAAAACAGTAATTAGATCAATAAAAGTCGAAAATTTTGGAAACCTAATATATTTGTAGTAGGATGAAAACCATTGAAATATTTGTGTCCGAAAATTTGCAGATATAAGTTTCATCTTTCAATCTCTTATTGTAAATAATGATACTATCGAAAATCTGGCCCTATAAAAAATTTCTCCTAAGAAAATTTTAAAAATGTATTAAATTTGAACTTCTTATAAAATGCTTATTACTTTCCATTGGCCTAAGATTTGTAAATTATAGGTAAACAGAAAAATAATTCTATACTATAAAATCTGTACTATAATTAACACAACTTATATCCGCGATTGGTCATCCAGGTAAAAAGATTTTCAAAAGTTTTCCAAGCTACGGATGGCAGATGAACGTAAGCTTATACTATACACTGATGTATACAGGTTGTACAGTTTTGTGTGCACTTATATGTTGTAAACAGTAATTTAATGAAGTTAATATTTTTAATTAAGAAATATTTTATTTAAAATCATTCCTATTCTGAATGGAAAAACAGTTTTCCCATCTCACCAATCTGAACTCAGGAAAAAACATAGAACTGTTGCATAAGTCCATCGAATAGTTAACTTCATAAAAAACTTTAATAAATAATTTGCAGGGCTATTTATGTACGTAATTCAAGCTTTTGATCGAAAATGGCACAAGGAACTTCTTAAAAAAAAATAATAAAGGACTTACCGTTTCTGCTTAACTCCATTGTTGCAAGCTTTCTTTCAAAAAGGAAGTTCAACATCCAATGCGAAGAAGAGTCCAGTGAACTGTATGATGAGGCTGCTGGCGTTCCTCAGGATAGTGTGTTTGGTCCATTCCTGTAAAAAATTTACACTGTTAATATACCAGTAAACAATGATATCGGTACATCTACATTTGAAGATAACACCACAATTCTGTATGCAAATTCTAACGCTTTTTTCACTACCAGAGAATTTTTAATCAAACAAAAAAAAATTAATTGGCAAAATTATTAAAAATCAAACAGATAAGTTCAAATTGAATCAAATAACTATTCAATATCAATCAACATTAAAAAACATTAACGTTTCGTATTGAAGGGCACATTGATTATTAAATTTGAAATTTCGTTTGTTGACGGTTTGTATGTGTTACTATATATAAACTTTGTCACCTCATTTCACCCTGTTAGGGGTAGAATTTTCAAAAAAAACTTTGCTTTTCGGATGCGTCATATAAAGAATTGCACCTTCCAAATTTAACGACACTACAATTTTCCGAGTGATCGTACTCCTTCCACAGCATATTTGTACAAAATTGTTCTAACTGTTCTAACGAAGAGAGGAGAAAATATATTTTGTACAAATATGCTGTGGAAGGGGTACGATCACTTGGAAAATTGAGGGGAAATGAAAGTTTAAGTTTTACATGGGGTTTATGGAGCACGTTCATTCTAATCATTCAACCTCTTTGGCTAGCAAACGATTTTATTACTTATCACGAAATTTAATTTAAACTATTGCTTCCTATTTATATTCTATTCCATAAGTACTATTTTAATTTGAATAATAATTACCCTTCAACATTATTAGAGATTTTAATATGCTTAAGTAGGATCGTAAATATAATTATTGTAGCGTTTTAGTGTTATCTACTCTAATATTATAAAGAGGACAGATTTGATTGTGTGTTTGCATTGAATAGGCTCCGAAACTACTTGACCGATTTGGAAAATTCTTTCACTGTTGGGAAGCTTTACTATCTCCGTTGAACATAGACTATATTCAATTTTCAGTTTATTAAATGTGTCTTTTTAAAGTCGACAAAATAGTGTAGTATGATTATGTTTTTCGTAAAAGAAATAAGAGAAATAAAAATTTTCATAAACCAAGTACAAATAGCAAATCTGAAAAGAAAATATAATCTACCCCTACATTACGCAGAGTCGTGGGGATGCTCAATTGGTGATATGAAATAACATAGTTAAAACTTGAAGGCCAAAATGAGAGAATGGCAGATATAAATATGTCGTTTAATTAATCTGAACCGGTTTGAGACATTTATTATTTGTTGTCAATTATAAATACATTAACACCTTTTTCCGATTCCATAAATTACACTTTTGAATCTGCATTTTCTCATTACCATAATATTTATTATTGCAAGTTGAGAACAAGTTAAATTCTTTTAAATTTCACACCTGTTTGGAATTTATTCGGTTTTGCTCACAATAATGGTCTTTATGGAGCAAAGGTCAAAAAATTGTACTTTAATATTTGTCTACCTGAATTCTACCGTATGATTGAAGAACAGGTAAATCGACTTCGATAATATTATGTTTTCAGGTACATCTTAGTGTTTGACCCAAAAATAAAATATAAAGAAGGTCACAGACAAATCTAATCTAAATAATTGTACCATTATTTTATTTTGATTTCATTTATGGTTCCAATTTAAAGAGAGCTTAACCGATTTGATAGAAACTTTGTAATCAAGTTCAACTAATTTTTCTTCGGAAGAAATGGTTGCTTATTCACGTTTAATTATTAATAATAAAAGTAGTGTTCAGAAGAAAGCCGATTAAAATAAATAAATGGACACCCATCAGTTGAATATAAATTGGATTTTTTAATTAAAAATCTATGTTCTTTTTTAAGATATCAAAAAATCAGCATTCATGAAATCAGAGATGGCCAATACGTATAATATTGTGACGTCAGAAATGTATCATAACTCCGGGAGCCTCTTTTGAAGTTATATCTCAAATTCTTCATACTAAATTTGGATACACTATAATCATTTTAATATTTCGGTGATCACCAATTTGGTCTTTATAAAAGGTATATATTTTATGAAAGCCTGATGCATATCGCGGGTCGAAAAAATATCAAAGGCGCCTTTTGTGGTCCGCGGGTTGGCTACCTTTGACAACCTCTGATTTAAAGAAACAATGAATAATCTTTTATCTATATATATAAAATTGTGGTGTTGGTTTATGCAGATTTCAAAAGATCAAAAAAATTATCATTGATTTAGCTCAAATTTTGTCACGATATACAATCCGCTTCAAAGATTGTTTTTATTATTTTCTTGCGTCGAAAACATACCTGCAATCGCAAGAAAACGGCTTTTTCAACGGCCAATACAATAACCGTTAACTGTCAATACTGCATTGCTAAGATGGTGTAGTGGTTTTTAAAGGTAGAGCAAATTTTCTCTAAACGTAATTGATAAACGTATATCTTGAAACTAAGTTATAATTGGTACAGTGAGGGATACTGCGGGTTGATACGGGAAGTGATTCTAAAAATTCATAAGCTTTTTTTGCTAAGCTCAATTTATTTATTTACAACCATAGGCTGGCAAGACAACGTTTGTTGGGTTCAGCTAATATTGTATAAACCAGTTGACCTAAGGAAGCTAGAGTACGATGCTCAGTACGACATGTATGTACTTTAATTCATTTATCTCCTAAAATATTACAGATTCCATTATGAAACTTTTGATGTATTATAAATGTAATTTAGACTATATTTTGAAATAAAAAAATCAAAAAACCAAATGGTCAAAGTTACTAAAATTCTAATTTGAAAAGTTTTGTATATAAAAAAAAAATAAAAATATGTAGTTTTATTTTGTATTTAGAAAGAACAATATATGTTCTTGTTAAATCACCATATTTAATGTTTTAAAAAAAATTGTTTAGTTCGAAAACAAATTAAAAAATAGGAATTTCAATAACGACAATTCTTTCGAAGCTTATAACTTGGCAAATAATCATCATTCGAAAAAAATATTTTGTTTCTACATTCATATTTACTAGAAGTAAAATTATGCCGAAAATGAACAAATTTCATACCGTCACTATTTTTTCGCTGTCCACTTCATGTGAAATGCCCTTATTGTAAAATGTCAACAACTTGAATAAATTTGATACTCTTTGGTAGTTTTTGATGAAGATATTTTTTCCAAGGTTAATGATGCTCGAAAAAGAAATTCTCGTCATTTTTTTCATTTTAAGCTCATTAAATATTGACAAGACAATATGATATGGTGATGAGAAAGCTGGAAAATATTTGGAAAATGAACGAGCTTTGTGGCACTGGTTTGGATTAATGCGCGTCGCACGGAATGTTTCGCGCTTGGAAAAGCTCTGAAGACATGCAATAGACAAGCAGATTGGAGACGTCATCTTTGACAAATTTCATGCCATATCTCTCTTTGTGGTTTGAATGAACCAATCTGAAACAATTTGTCTGTGAATTTAGTCAGGGAGTATTATGTATTGCGGAAGACATACAACAAAGTTCCAAAATGCAGCAGCTTTTACCTCGCTGCATTTTGGAATATATATTCGAACGGTGCAAACGTTATGTTACGATCTTTGTGCAAGAAATTGAGACTCGAATCCAAGTGGAATGATTGTTCGAATTTGCCTGCGATTCAAACAAATTGCACACTTGAACATGATGTCATATATGTTTCGAATTTTCAAATCGATTTTTGAATTATTAAAGTGAATCGCTTCGTTAAATTTCACATCGTACCAAATAAACTCATATTTTACGGCGACACGCGAACGAAATAATTTATGACGAGACCCACGAGTACAACTCAAAGAAGAAATTAAATAAATTTCATCTGAATGACGAGAAAATTGCTCCCGGTCTCATAAAAAATGTACGGGGCGGAAAAAAAATACGGCACAAACTAAAACAATATTTTAAATAATATTTGTGACAGTTCAGTCGGATTTGATTGAAATATGCCGTAATTGTATAAAGCTGTCGTCTATTTTTCATCGATTTATTTATAACTTGCATATTATTTTAAATAAAAATATATATATATATAATGCATCCGTCTCTGCCTTACACACGATGAGTGCTTGCACTGATCCAGCTTTAATATAACAAGCTTGTTGTTTCAAAAGCTCACATCGTTCACAGAAATAATAAATTTCAAATTGAAATTGTTCAATTTTGTGTCAACACAGCACTAACCTCCTTTTTCCAAGCCCCCACACACAAACATTATGTTTCATTAGAGGCAATCCTACATAAAGTGAAATTTTAAATTTCAATTTCATGGCTAAATGCACTTTTGCTATACAAATAATTAAAATTAATTTAATTTAACTATTTAAAATTTTCATTATCCACCACTATGTTTCTTGCATTAAAGCAATTATATTTGACAAAACTAGACGATCATTTCAACCATCTCGCAATAAATTTATTGGACAACAGTGAGATGATAAGAAGGTTACAAAAAAAGAATGTTTTAGATTTGCCTGATAGATTTTGTAACTAAACCAATATTTCTATTAACTATTTATTGCCAAATTATTATTTCTTATTCTATAGCTTTACTTTTATATATTACTTATATATTAATGTTTCACATTATTATTAGCAGTGATATTGTTATTATAGACTACTAGCTGATCCCCCCAACTTCGTCTGCGTAACGAAGGTGTAGATTATATTTTCTATTCAAATTTGCCATTTGTAGTGATATATGAAAATTTTTATTTTTCTTATTTCTTTTACGAAAAACATAATCATACCTGAAAACACTATTTTGTCAACTTTAAAAAGACACAGTTAATATACTGTTGCTTAGAATAAAATAGTTGTATGTAATCATCAATTAATTTTCAAAAAATATTTATAAATATCTAAAAAGAGTATGTCTTTTGCGTATACCTACGGTAAGTATACCTACGGTAAGTATACCTACCGTAGACCAAATAATCTGCAAATCAATCAGCATCTATACATAAATAAAAAATATCGCCAAGTTCAATAAAGTTGATCTTAATTATAAGTAAAATGGGGTGACCATGCGACATTTTTCAAATAACTTACATTTTTAAATTTGTGATATCTTTCGAATGGAATGTTCAAATTGAATAACTCAAAAAGTTATATAATATTATTGAAGCAAACTTAAACATGAAGTCATTTATTTTGATAAAGATTAATCCCAAAGTATAAATAAAAGAGCTTTTATAGCGATGCCATTTATATATATTTTTTAAAATGAAAAAACACTTATTGTGACATAACTATAATAGTTAGACATATACTGTCGCTTTATTTTTGTAGATTATGATATGTTCTGCAAAATCGTAGTACATTATTTTGTTCTATAACCAACAGTTTTTGCAGCGCATGCGATAAAAGAATGTTTTTTGGTAATTTTTTTCAGACCTTGGGTTACATTATTGGAGTTTTAATATGGATCCCTAATTTTGAAAATTTAATAGAGCTTATGTTCACCGGAAATAGTGTAGCTTCCCAACAGTGAAAGAATTTTCCAAATCGGTCAAGTAGTTTCGGAGACTATTCAAAGCAAACAATCAAATCTTTCCTCTTTATAATAATAGAAGATTGTTATTATTCTTATTGCTACTGTTGATTGTTTCTATGATTGTTGTTATTGCTATAAGAATTACTATTATTGTTATTGTTGCTATTGATTATTAAAAATCTTTGTATTTATATAGCACTAATTTACTGGAACTAGTGCTTACATGTGATTGTCTATGGATTAAATGCACTTATTGCAACCCTATGCAGATTGTGCAATTTATTTGAAAATAAAAAATAAATTATACAAACATTTATAACTCTTTCCGAATCCATAAATGACACCTTTAAATCTGTATTTATAAATACACTTTGGCCGTCAAGCTTTTACTATGTTATTTTATATCTCCAGTTCAGAGTTGAATTGTTTGGAATTCTACAACAGTTCGGAATTTTACCTGTTTCGGTCACAATATTGATCATTAATTAGGATACAATGGTTGATAAATTGATCGTAAATATTTGCCACCTTGAATTCTATCGTGCAATTCAAGAACAGGTTTATCGATTTCAATAATATTTTGATTTCAGATAAATTTTAGTGTTTCGCCAAAAAAAAAGGTTTAAGAAGATCACAAACAAGTCTTATTTAAATAGCTCTTCTAATATTTTATTCTGGTTCTACTTTTGGTTCTTATTAATTTGATAGAAAATTTGTTATTTAATTTAACTAATTTTTCTTTGGAAAAAAAGGGTACCTATTTTGTATTTACTTTTAATTGTTAATTATAAAGTAACATTTAGAAGAAGGTCGATTAAAATAAATTTATGGGTACCCATTAATTAAATGTTAATAAAACCCTTTATTTAAATATCTATGTTCTTTTTTAAGATATCAAAAACTCAGCATTTTTTAAACCAAAGGTAGCCAAACCGAATGATTTTGCGGGTCATTTCGGAAATTCATCCTTATTCCGTGGGCTATCACGAAAATTATATATCTTAAATTTTTCATATTAAATTTAGATATAGATTTTTATCAGTAAATGTTTTTATCAATTTTTTGCGTCAGTAATATACCTACGACCGTTATAAACGGTATTTTAAACGATAAATACAATAACCAGCTATCAATATTTCATTACTACGATCGTGTAATGATTTTTAGAAGTAAAGCTTTTCTTAAAACTTAGTTTAAAAATTTATATCTTGAAGGTATAGTATCTTGAAAGCAACAATAATTAGAAAATATTGATTTACTTTACATGAATTTAACCAAGGTAATTGATATATCATTAGAGGATTGTCAAAGATTAGACATGACTTTAATGATAAGCAATCATTCATTTTGAAAAAGAGAAAAGAAAAATGGTTTTTCTCAAAGAAATACGAGTTAAAAAAATAAGAAGTTATTTTAGAAGAAAATTCATACAAAAATCGATTTTTTATTAATTAAAAAAGGACCATAAGAATATTGTTTGATGAATTGAAATTAACTAAATTGGTAGACTTAAAAGGTAAAAAAAGGAAATATTTCGAATAAAATATAGAAGTTATCCTAGAAAAAATATCAGTTTAAGATTAAGAAACAAGTTTGCATTTTTATCGATTGGCAATGGATATTTTTTGATCAAGAGCTTGCAAAAAATTTCAAAATTCAAATAAAAATTTTAGAATTTATTCTTGGAAGATTTAAAATTAATTGTCCACACGAGGTATACTTGGCCAAATCCACAACATGGTATATGGACGTAAAACGACGTAAACTATATAAATTTTACTCCAATTTTAATATTGTTATCAAAATTTTAACAAATATCAGAATTACTCCTATCTTATAATATTTATATTTCGAAGAAAACATGTTCATGAAAAAACAACTTTAACAATGTGAAGGTTCACAAAGCCTAAACCGCTGAACCTAAATCCTAGCTAATATTATAAATGCGAATGTTTGTATGTATGGATCTTTTTTATTCATTCCCGTCAAAACTACTGAATGGATTTTAATGAAATTTTACAAAAGTATAGCTTATAAACCAGAATAACATTTAGGCTATACTGAATGAAAACATTATGTGAATTGTACAAAATATAGCGATATGTGTCAAGTAAGATTCGTGTTTTTAGAGGTATAGCAATTTTTATCAAAACTTAATTGATAAATGTATATTTTCGTGGTAAGTTATAAAAGGTACAGTGAGGGTTGCTGCGGATTGCTAAGGAATGGGTTTTGAATGTTTTAAGAATATATTTTTAATTCCAAGTTATTTATTTACAGCCATAATAAGATAGGCTAGCTGAATATCGTCCGGAGTATTTAAAGCCAATAACAATAAAAAAATTCTATTCCTTAGAGAATATAAAAAAATTGAGTCAAGCATTATTTGTAGATGTTCAATAGTCTTTAGTCTTTAATTCTATCAAAAATCTTTTATTCTTTTTAATATTTGTTGAATAAAACATAAAAAAACTAAATGCCTTTCAGACCATATTGGAGACAATCATAAGTGTTGCCAAGAAATATTAATTCCTTTTTAAATTATCGAAATGTTAGCCAAATATAATTTACCAGTAATTTCAATATCGCTTTGTGAATAATTAAGTCGAACGAGTCATATTGAAAAGTAATCGATATACTCCAAATTATTAACGAATTAATAATTAATTTTTTTCTTCAGTTCATTTCATTTCATTACAACTACAAGCAGCCTTAATTAAAATTTCAGGTGCTCGCTTTTATATTCCCATGCATTCATGCATCATCCTTGTTCTCCCATATCAACAGGCGTTCCTATTTCAAATTAACATACATCCCGAGAGATAATAATCATAATAATAAACAATAATTATCCGAGTAATATAGCCACCACTTTTAATTATTATAAATTCTTATTGAATTTTCGCGCCAAACATTTTTCCTTAATTAATTTCAAATATGGTTTTTACTAGATATGAACGGAGAAAGAGAAGAGAGCAGCAATGAAAAGCAAAAAAAAAAAAAAAAACTAAAGAGGAAATAACGATAGCGCAACATTTCCGTATAACGATCATTAATGGGATCATTCCTTTTTACAAGTATTGTGTGTTTTCTTCTGGAAAATGAAGGAAACGAAACGAACCTGAGGCGGGATCTGGCATTCGTTTTGGCTTGAATTTATTTATTGGAATAAATTTGATATTGATTTATATTTGGACGAAAAGTTTCGTTTCATATACGGGAATGTTTCGTTTGGTTTTCCTTTAGTTTAGTTTTTTTTTGTGCTGGAGGATATTTCTGTTTTCCATTCACGGAATCGAGAGCTTTAGCTAGTGCGATACATACCTGAAGATCGTGTGAATAATGTTTTCGACACGCAATCTATAAATTTTTATGTTGGAACACTGACAAAATCCAACATGCTTGCGCATAAAAAGTGGGATCGCAAATATACAAAAAAAAAATGGGGAGAAGAAAACAGGATGTAATTTCTCTCATGTCTAGGACTTGAAGATATTTATTTAGGTTCAAGAAAGATGAATTATTCTTTCACTTGTATTTTAAACGAAAATTGATTCCCGTAGATTTACTGATTTGTTTTTTGAATAAAATTTTCATTTTTTAAATTTTTATTCCTATTTAAAGAGCAGATTGTTACTCAAAAATTGTATAAAAGTGCCTGAGAATTGATTAGAAAATGTAATGAAAAGGTTTAATTTTTGTGCCAATTTTTTGGCTTTGATAACAAATACTAGTCGATTACACTGATCAACAAAATTTTGTAACAAGAAAAGTAGGCAGTAATTTCGAAATATTTACCTAATCTCTCCAGAAAATCATATGTATATTAATTTGCGTAGGTCTAGTTTCCGTTATATTTTGTAACAATATCTGTAGTGTTATGGATATTTTGGGAATACAATATAAAATTGAAGAGTGGCGTTTATTTATTGATGCTTCAAAAACAAGCTTAAAGGCAGTTTTGTTACAATGGTAATAATCTTCCTTCTGTACCAGTAGGTTATGGTGCTAACTTGAAAGAATCCCATGAAACAATGAAATTTCTTTTAGAAAAGATTAAATATGACGAACATAAAATGAAAATTTACGGAGATTTAAAAGTTGTTACCCTTTTATTAGGATTGCAACTTGGGTATATAAAATTTTGTTGTTTTTTTTGTGAATGAGATAGTAGGGATAGAGAAAACCATAACGCTAAAAAAAATGGCGCACCAGATTTCTTACTCCAGGAATAAAAAATGTAAGACATGCTCCATTAGTCCAACCAAAAGATATATTTTTACCACCTCTCCATATAAAACTTGGCTTGATGAAAAATTTTGTGAAAGCAATGGAGACAAATAGCGCTAGATTTCAATACCTAAAAGAAAAATTCCCTAAAATCAGTGACGCTAAGAATTAAAGTGTGTTTGTAGGTCTTCAAATCATGCAAGTGATAAAAGATCATATTAGGTGTAGATATTCTTTTTAGATTTGCTATTAGTAGTACTATATGAAAATTTTTATTTTTCTTATTTCTTTTACGAAAAACATAATCATACTTAAAAACACTATTTTGTCAACTTTAAAATGACACATTTAATAAACTGTGGCTTAGAATAAAATATTTGTATGTAATAATCAATTAATTTTCAAAAAATATTTATAAATATCTAAAAAGATATATTCAATTGCGTATACCTTCAGTAGGTATACCTATCGTGAACCAAATAATCCATAAATTAATCAATATCTATACATAAAAAAATATCGTCAAGTTCAATAAAGTCGGTCTTAATTATGACTTAAACAGTAAAACAGTAAAAAGTTATCAAAACCTCGCGTCAAAATACCAGAAGTAAGGGATCTAGATTTAGAATATTAGTAGAAACCCCATTTCATTGTCTCGATTCCCGAATGAACCTTTTTCTCAAAACTATTACACTGCTGCAATGTACAAAACTACTGCGAAATTAAAATTTGTTCAATTGCACGAAACCCAGTTCCTCCATAATTCATTGTGTACCTAAGCACTTATTATAAAAATATCTGAATTTCAACTATATAATTAAACCATTTTCTTTTAATTCACCGAATTTTTCGCTACTTGATATTCGCTCAATAATATATTTATTTGTGAGTACGTATTTCGGTATATCAGGTTTACAATATGTGAAAGCCAAAAAACTTAATTTTCATTTATAAACTTAATTTAACCATCTTCAGATATATCTATCAGAGCTTAAATTTTTAAGCAGACCTAAAGTTTTTGTTTCTAATATTAAACCAACTTTTTTTATAATAAAGGGTAATTACGATTCGTTTTTAACGGTACTTTGATTATGAAATTTGATATTTCGATTGGTTATTAGACGTTATGCTGTACAAACTTGGCTATATTTTTTCATTCTTTTAGGGAAGGAGTTATCGAAAACCCTTTCTTATTATATATTTGCATCGTATAAGAAAACCACTTCCCAAATTTAATTGACATAAATATGCATTTATATTGGAAAATATAATGGTAGAACGAAAAAAGTTAATACCTTTATTTTGATTATCATGAATATGAAAGCAATTCGATTTCGCAGATTTGGACGTTGTACATACAAAATTGTTGGAAATAGGTGGAAAGCGTGGAAGTAAAATTGAAATATTTTATTTATTTTCAATAACAATAATTGGTTTTCAAATTTTTCTAAATACCGAAGCAAAATAAGTTTGGAAGATTAAATATTTTAATTGTTAATGAAATATATGACCAAAAATTGCCCCCTTATTGCTTTTCAGCAAAATATATGCTTGCTCCAGGCCACAATCATTGTTCATAAAAATTAGATTTTAAAAAGTTTGATTGTTGAAAAACAAGCAAAAATTAAAAATCGCCTATTTGGTATTTGGTATAACTACCTACTATGGTACATAAACTTTCATACTAATTAAGTGAAATGACATTATTTAAAATGCTGTTGTTAAAATGATTTAACAAAAACAGAAACTTATTATTAATTAATTATTTATTTGTTAACTACACTTTTTAAATTTAAAATTTCGATTGTTGATTACCTCTACATTTTCTCATACAAACTTAGTCACCCTTTTTACTTTTTTAGGGTAGGAATTTTCAAAAACAAAAATTCTTATCAGATGTCTACTTCTTAAAAGGAATACATCGAATATTAAAATTTCATCAGTCAGAGAGAATATATGAATACAAGATTTTATGTATGCACGGTTTTAAAAACTTATATACTTTAAGTTTTATTACTTTTATGATTATTACTTCTACTATTACTTTTTTCGCTTAAATTTCTTTATTGAGCAGCTCTAAGGGTCTATTAACAACAGTTTTGTAAAAAAAATAGTTTACTACTGTAAGATTCGAACCCACATCTTTTTAATTAGGAACATCAGAATGTCAGATACGTAAGCCATTACACTATTAACATCAACTGTTAGTTTTGTATATATAAACGTTTATATTTCAAAGAGGTAAGTTTTTAGACTTTAAATTGAATGTACTGTGCTTTTTGTCAGTTCAACTAAAAACATTTTTACAGATTATTTTCTATCTTTAAATTACCTTCCTAATGATATATAACTCGCCTTTCTAAAATAAAAAGTTTTTGTTTCATCCCTAGAGAATACCTTCCCTTATTTTTTTTAAGGAATGATAAGTAGACTTTCATATGTGAGAAATCGAGTTGCATCTTAGTGCTAAATTTTATTAAATTCGGTTGTTCCGTTCTTTAGTTAAATCGGGACACACGGACAGACAGACAGACAAAAATTTAAAAAATGTTTAATTTGGGTTAAAAATCGGGTTCAAAATCGAAATGTAGACAGACGTTAGAATTTTATATATTCGTATAGATTAAACGTAAGCAGACACGTGGGATGAACGTTTCGTAAATCCGATGGCTAAGTGGAAATATCCCGAACAACCCTTGCAAGAAGCACTCCAGAAGTTAGTCAAGGAACACGACTAGCACGACCGCGATCATCAGCTTTGGCAAATACAACACAACAATACACCAGGAAGACTTAAAAGGATGAGTTAGCAGCATTGAACACGACTTACGTAAACGAACATACTGTCGAAAAGGGAGTCCTGAATGCGGCTAATGTTACCCCCTGAGGTTCGTTTATCGCAAGCTAACGCTGCAAGCTCGATACGTGCAAAGGCGGATGTATTAGTAATGGAGACATAGTATCGCTGATGGTGGGAATCCCAATCCCAGTTCCAATCCCATCCGTCGAATCCGGGACGAAGACGAAGTCGAGTGAAACGGAAGTGAGCGATGTGTGAGACAACCGCGATACGAGATGCAAGTCGTAGATAATTTGTTACCTCATCTCCATTTTCATCATCCCTTGCAAATATCGATATGATCATTGAATGCGCATAATGGGAGTGGAGATAAAGGGAAGATGTTTTGTTTAAGGTTCCTGTTTTGATTAATTCGGGGAATGTAGCGTCAAATGGAACCGAAGCGTGAATGATACATTTGATAATGCGGTTTGTGTTCGGTAATTCATCATCGTGTCGCTTTTCTTAATATAAAAACGTATTATTTTACATGAAACTCTCATCACTTGGGTTTCACTGGTATCGTCTCAGTAAATACGCCAAGAATTTGACACAGTTATTGTCAGTGGAATTTCATTGAAATTTAAGTGAAAACCTTTTTGGTGGGAACATTTTCTTTCAATGCATTTAATATCTGGAATAAAAATTTAATCAATTCCTGAATGAATTGAAAATTCTTAAAGAAGACACGAATTATCACCAATGAGTTGAAAAATGATAAATTTACAATATACAGGGGAGGATTCATAAATTTCAAGTTTTTATTTTTTAACTTTCTACCCTTAAAATCATTCTATTTACTACAGTATGAATTAATTTCAATTTCAGACTTTTTGATTAATATTTAAAGGTCACCATAAAATTTCAAAGTTTGAAAGCTATAGGTAAAATCATGTTTATGATTAACTTATGATGAATGCTGAGGAGTAACAGTTCTTACAGGACGCAGCACGGAGGAATTCTTAGGAGAAGCCTCCATTAAAAGAAGAAGAAGGTTTAAGGGGGTATTCTGGTCTAGAAATTACAAAAAAATTTTTTTTGCATATTTTTAAAGTTTAGACATTCAAAAATATGATCCTAAAAGGATTTTTCAAAATTCGAATTATTTTCGGAGATACAGCCGATTTAGATGCAAACGAAATTAGAATTGACCGCTCTGAATTACGACCTTCTGCTGCTGAAAAAGAAGGTAGAACAGCTCGATTAGCTGAAAGTACTTCTCAAGACCTGAATTATGAGAAGGACGAAGGCCCAATATATGGATCTGGAATTGCCGATGGATGCAAAGTGAGTATTACATATTATTTTCAGAGTTATTCCATTAGAATTGATTCCTAAACTCTAAACGCGTTTTTCTCTAAACTACTTTTTTTCAGGTGGTTGACATGATATTTCAAGTTCTACTTAACCGATTCCTTCGAAATTTGGTATATATCTTGTTTATACAACTCTCCATTGCGTCTGTTTTGGATTGTAAAAAAAAAATGATTTTAAGTATTTTTAAAAAATTTGGAAAGGTCGAAAAAATTGGGTAAAAAAAATTTTTTTTTCAAGTGGACGCCATTTTGTTATTTTGTATTTTTTTTTTTTTGAAAATGGTTAACCCGATAGCGACATCTTTATTAATGAAAAATTTGTTTGATTTTTGTGTTTTAGATCTTTACAAGGGTTGAAATAATGTCAACTAGGACGCACCGTTTTTTTTTGAAGCCCCCACTCCATCGGTGTGTATCTCGGCGAATTTTGGTTTTTTTCTAGTTATTTTATTTTATATTCTCAAAAAGCCAAAAAAAAGATATAAAAAATATATAGTGAAGGTGTTTTTAATTTTTTTTATCTTACTTGAAAAAATGCCTAAAATTCAGGATTATAATACCCCCTTAAAGGTACCAAAAAAGTATTCAAAGCCTGAGAATTAACAACCACTTTAGGAATTCAGGAACCCAATGATAGATACTTTTGTAGCCGAATACCCAATCGATACAAAACCTCCTGTATTGATTGTTAAGCTCTACAAATTTATAAAATATTCAAAGGACTAGGATCAAAAATAATCGATTAAAACTTAATTTATTACATGCGACTTCCATCAACCATCCATCAATGTGAGAAACTCAACTTTAGGCTTTGTACTACGATGGACTCGGCGTAAAAGATTGTAATTAAAATAATATCAATCAAAAATTCAATGTCTAAGAAATTAGTTTTAGTTCCAACTAGTGATAGGAAGTTAATATTTGATGGAGTTTTTGATATCTTCATTATAAAGAGTTAAGTTCTACAAAATTTTACACGAAATATTACTAAAAATTTATTAATCTTTGGAACTTTCCCTGATAAGAAAATATAGTTAACTAATAAATAAATCATTTGGCCCTTGATTTTTCCTGAAATGCCAATAATTTTCAGAAATATCAACAACATAAAACGATTTTTGAAAATGTAAATTTTTGCATGTTTTCAACCGTTATTTTTACGTAAACTAACGCACATATAGGAAACTATTAAAGAACCTTAATTGCAGGAAATTTTCTCAGCTTCCATTTGAATAATAAATTTGTTTTTGTGTTTATAACGGTTTCAAAGTAAAAATAAAAAAGATAGAGTTACTTTGTAAAAGTTACGGTTAAGATGTTTTCGGGAAATCCAAAGAAAATCACTAGGAAATATACTTTCATAAAAAAATATTTTATATCAAGATTAATGTAATTTTCTATAAAATATTTAAGCAAAGCTTTTCCATGACATGTAAAGCTTTTCGATCCTTAAAATTGATCAAAAAACATTCAAAATTTTCGATACTCTGCATAGTTTTTAATGGATAATATTATATATAAGTCTTTGAGATTCAATTAAAAAATTATTTTATTACAACGCGTTTCAAGAGTTTTTGACCGTCATCATCAGGTAATAATAGTAATAATAATTATTATTTTGTCAATTTTAAACAAATTTAATATAGATAGTTTGTTTTATATCATGATTTTATTTCATGATTATCTCATAGTTTTTATTCGTATAAATAAAAATACCTTTAATCTACATTTTCCCCATAAAATGTAAATCCAAAAGATCAAAAAGTATTATGTCTTTGACACATTAATGATTCAAATTTGGTCGATAGAATCAAAAATATTCCTATATTTGCTTTACACTTTGGCCATTAAATAAAGACTGATGAATATTTTTTTCAAAACTGTCGTATTAAAATACGTGATTTTTCCTGCAGGTGAAACTATTGAAAAGCAGGAATTCTATAATAAAGTTGCATTTATTGTTTGTTAGTTTTTGATCCAAAAGTAATGAAATTGATGATATTGTAGTACAAGATATCACTTTCAAAGATCCATTTTGATTTTTAGCCGAAACTTATGCATTTGTTAAGAGATCAAAATTTTCGCTATATGTAATGTACGATCTGTTCTCATGAAAAAGAACACCAGTGCTTTCAACATAAATTTCCGGCCAAACTTTGGCATTCATGAAAATTTGGTTAAGAACCTTTTTTGTAGCAAGTATCTTCAGCTTTCATTTTGATTAACACTTTTTACATGGATTTAGCACGGTTCAAAAGTTATAATGAAAAAATATATTTTTTTTCGAATTTGGTGGAAATCATGTTTTGGACCTAATCTATCATTAGATTAAAAAATTGGCATCGACGTCCTTTTTGGGGAGTGGATATGCTTGAACGACTGTACTTAAGAAAAAATTGCTGTAAAAATTTCCCCGAATTACAATGATAAATATCAACAAATGTCAACCACTTGTAAATGTGGCGAAATAAAAAGGTCAATTCACAATTGCATTAAGACGTCCTACAGGGAATAATTCATTCTGTTTAAGTTTCAAAGTTTCCCCTATATTTTTTTTTCTCTCTATCCCATCCCAAATTCTTCATTCGTTTGCCAAACGGAAAAAACACCTGTAGTAATTTATTTTCCCTTGCCAATTGACGACTTTTTGCCCGGATCGATACATTTCTACCAAAAGACGAAAAAAAAAGCAATTAGTTCAACTATTTGATAATTTTATTATGATGTCAATTATGTGATATATATTTTCATATTTTTTTTTCGAGATAATTTATTATTTTACTTGTTATAAGGGATGAAATATGAGGGGTGAAAGCTTTCAGTTTCTGTGTATAAAATATAAATTATACTTAGGAATATTAGTGAAATAAATTACGTACAAAACTTGATTACGGGGTGCGAAAATTTTCGTGGGTAAAAGTCGTTCGACGTAAATCACAAGCAAATCTAATTTAACGTTAGATCAAATATTATACACATAATATGTCAGCAATTTTCGAAGCATTGCCTTGTACTGGAAACTGATGGTTTTCTCAATGTCGTAATCGTCCTCGACATACGGCGGTACTATCCCTATTCCGACAAAAGCCGGATAGATCTGTGAAGAAAATCACTCCAACTCCTCACTGCTTGGGAAATCTTCACTCACGTTCACGTTTCCGTTGGAAATTGAATGGCGTCGTTCATGACGATTTTCCTCAGCGTATGTTCCCACTCATCTTCTCATCTCTATTGCATTTTGCAACAGTTTGTATATTACAATCTCGTTTATCGTTGCATATACAGTAAGACGTGCCGACGAAAATCGGTGCATTGCATCGGTGCAATCGTTGCACTCCACCGAAATGATTCCCTTATTAAACAAATGGAGCATCCACCAGAAGAAATCATCCCTGTACCATCATCTCAAAACGGGATTGTTTAATTAAACATCCATTTCAAAACGCTCAGTGCTTTTCTTTCATTTCTCCTACGTGAACCACTTTTCCCCCAACAAAAATTATATTATGAAAATAAATTTACATGGATCGTTCTCTTCGAGAACTCATATTTATGACAAAAGGAAATTCCATCGGACCATAAAAATGATTGCATCGTATGAACCCAAAGTATTCGTGTTTACGACGATTTTATTTTTACATGTTTCAAGATAAATTTTCGTTGTCTTCTTGTGCTTTGCTCTATTTTATTCTGCAATATTTAAATTGTGTTCGTTTTTATTTATTCGATTTGCCTCCAATGTGTTAGTTTGATACAATCGTAATGTCTATTTTTCGGAATAAAAAATTAGACTTTTATAGTGCCAATAAATATTAGTTGTGTGACACAAACGCTAGCACATTTCTTGCTTCTTTAATCGTAAATATATTTTCAAATATTTAACTAGAACTTTCTTCGAAACATCATCCAAAAAATTCAATGAATATCTCGTGAAACGATAGAATTATACAAAAAAACAGCTCACAATAATGGTGTGGATCTGTTATTTTATGAGAAAAGTTGTATTGTTGAGCGATAAAGTTTCCAAATTCATACGAAAATTTGATTTATTTAAGTGCAAGGGAATATCTGTTTTTGACCTAAATTGAGAATATTTGTTACATTTTCAACTTGAGATAAAAGAAAATATGTCAATTCAAATTTTCCGGTACAACATCTAAAGCATAAAAGAATATTTTCTGAATAAAATACACCGAAAAGAAAACAGAAAAATACTTAACGATTATTTGTAGTCAAACTGAAACTTTTTAAGTTCTATAAAAAAATCAACATTATTGAAAAGTGTAAGTATTACATTTGTTGGACACTTTAGTGAATTTTCCAGCGACAATCGTTAATTAATTATGATGAAATTGAAGGTTGAGAACACAATAATTTAAAAACTAAAAGTTAATTAAAAATACCCAAAGATAAAAGTAGAAATTCATGTTTTAAAATCTGAAACTTTTTGGAACTAATAGACGACTAAAAAACTTTTTTCTCATCCAGTTTTTGAGCTTCTGCATACTAAAATTCATGTAAAACCAAACGATCATTACTACTTGCTATAGCTCCTAAACTATTTCTTTACCACACGACCAATTGTTGGTAAAGATATTATTTAAAAAAAAATTATTAAAGGAGGTACATTAGATCAAAATATATTTTTTCAAAGTCCTGTTTTACAAAAAAATAGGCCAGGATTTTCAAAGAAAATTTCCTCTCAACTTTATCAATGAAAAAAAATGTTATTTTTTTTTAAATTTCTAAGCAATATAGTAATTGTACCTTTTGTAGTACTAAAAAGTTTATCTAATAAAGTTTGTCTTTATCTATCAGGAGTTGATTATTGTACTTTAATATTTAACAACATTTTCTTGTGCTTTATCGATTAACTTTCAAATGGCAGTCAAATAGAATCATTTCATAGCTTTTGCAATAAAAGAAATTTTCGTCATTTGGACTTAACTCCAAAGTTACTTTATAAAGCTAATTGTTTTATGGATGGCAATACTTAATAATATAATAATTAATCCTCTTCTATTACTAAAAAGCTTGCTAAGCAAAATTTGCCTGATTCACTTTAGGGATGATTTTTGTACTCTTCTATTAGTACAACATTCTCTTGTGCTATATCGATTTACTATCATTAAATGGCAGTTAAATCGAAAAATATCAAAGCTTTTGCGATTGAAAAAATATTCGTTATTTTGGTTTATGGTTGCATTTTACTCCAAAGTTAATTTATAATTCTATTTTTCACCCTTTCCTGCCTTAGAGCCGAAATAATTCTACTATTTATGTCTAAAGGAACTTGTTTCCCAAAAGCAAAGCTTAAAAAGGTTATACTTTTGAAAGTTATACCAACGTTATTACAAGTTTATACCAAAGGTTATATCCTTGAAAGATACCAAATCCAATATCTTTTATATGGGGACTAAAGTTGAACCTTTATTATGTTTTTCAAACTTCACCAAGTCATTAAA
The DNA here is from genome assembly GCA_958496175.1 of Sisyra terminalis. NCBI lineage: Eukaryota > Metazoa > Arthropoda > Insecta > Neuroptera > Sisyridae > Sisyra > Sisyra terminalis. The sequence continues at coordinate 6,273,550 of OY292278.1, forward strand.
AATTTGGAGGTCATTTACAGGTGTCGTATTAACCACCGGCTTTGTAAACTAGTATCTTCCATAAACAACTATAACAAATATGCCGATAATTTTAATGTCTTCTGCTTCTTTAAATTTTTATCTCAAGTCAGTACTTTTAATGTATTATTAGCATTCGCCATCAAAATTGTACGATGCATTTCGGCAAAGGTTTTCAATGAAATAAAGTTTTTAAAACAAGAAGTATTCTTTAATTTTTTTTAATAGTTTGACTATTAAATAGACTGATGAATAGTATAAAATAGTTTACGAACCCGTAAACATACAAAAATTTGAAGTATAACCCCAATAGTATTTTTCTTACGCCTACAGATTGCTTTGAAATTGAAAGATTAAAAGCTAAAGTGAAAATTAAACTCACTCACAAATGTATTTATTTATGAATACGTATTTCGAATTTTCAGGTTTACAATATGTGAAAACCGAAAAAAGATAATGCTCATTTATAAACTTAACTTATCCTTTTCAGATATATCTACTTATCAGAATTATTATTTTTAAGCAGACTCTAAGTTTTTGTTTCTAATAATAAATCAAATTTGTTTTATTTTAAGCAGTAATAACGTTTCGCTTTTAACGGACATTGATTGATTATTTAATTTGAAATTTCGATTGTTTATTAAATGTTATCCCTTACAAACTTTCCTACCGTTTTTCACTCTTTTAGGGGAGAAATTTTCAAAAACCCTTTCTTATTATATATATGCATCGTATAAGGAAAACACTTTTCAAATTTCATCGACACAAATGTGCACTTATATTTGAAAATACAATGTAAAACGAAAAAAAATAATGACCTTCTTTATGTTAGTTAAAATGACTAAAAAGCTATTCGATTTCGCACATTTGGACGTGGTACATACAAAATTGTTAGAAATAGGTGGAAAGCGTGGAAGTAAATTCGAATATTTTATTTATTTTCAACATCAATAATTGGTTTTCAAATTGTTCTAAATACCGAAAAAAAGTTAGTATCGAAGATTTTATATTTGAATTGACAGTGAAATATATGGAAAAAAATTGCTACCTTAATGCTTTTCAGCCGAATATATAATTACTCCAGATCACAACCATTGGTTCATAAAATAAAAAAGATTTTTAAAAGTTTGATTGTTGAAAAACGAACCAAAATTTAAAATCGCCTATTTGGTATAAGTACTACATAAGTATTAAACTTTCATACTAATTTAGTGAAATTACGTTATTTAAAACGTTATTAAAATTATTTAAAAAAACACTTACAATGTATTTCCTAATATAATTTTAGATTAACTTTTTTTCATATTAACAACACTTTGATTATTAAATTTAAAATTTCGATTGTTGATTAACTCTACATTCTCTCATATTAAACATTTTATTAAGATAAAACCTTTAGTTGCGAATGCAACGGGCAACTACTAGTATAATAATAAGTGTACATAAACTAGATCTAATTTATTAACGCTGCCAAAAACTTTTATCACTAAGAATCCTTAAATTGCAATAAAATATATTTATAAGTTACCTAACTACCTTAAAAGTCTTAATTTTAAGCGATAAAAATTGAAGTAAATATTAAAAAGCTCAATTGGTAAACATTTTAATAGCTTCCAATGGTCTTTAAAATTTTAAAACGTTAAAATTTCAATTTTATTGAAACAGAAATGATTGTAATCCTTTACAAGAAAGTTTTGAAGAGATTAAACTTGAAAGGTACAAGTGATGATTACAAAAATAAAAAGTGAAATCTCAAATACTTTTCTTACATTGCTCTACATTTTCTTGATTATATTTGTTATTTATTTATAAAGGTACTTCTGTCGCATTTCTATATTCGATGTTGCCATCATCAATAAAATGTATCAGTCAATAGCATTTGTGGCCTTTTTTATTTTCCAGTTTCCATCATTTCTTTGCAGAACACCAGATACAACTTTCCTCTCTGACATTTCTTTGTAGAAGATGGCAAATAAAATTGTGTAGCCTTTAATGTTTACATAAAATATTGTTATTATTTGATTGGTTTTCACTAAAACCAACAATTGTCAATGGTGAAAAATTAATTGATAAATTTGCAAAGATTTGAATCAAAATAGTTTGAAAACACTTATTTTAATTAAGTTTTTTTTATCAAAGAAAATTCCACCGTATTTTTATTACAAAAAGCCTAGAATTTCACTTAGTGTTTTCAGCAAAGTACCATCTCCACCAAAACCTTCATTTCATACGAGAAAAGCTCATCAAGGCTGCACGTATTCCCATACCTGTTGTGTTCTGTTTTGATATCAATATCCCCAAGATCTCTTCTTGACGGGAAAAGATGAAAGACGTTTTTCTCAAGAGTCCTTCACCATCTCGATAAAATAAAGAATCAACATCGGATAAAGTATAAATAAAACACTTAGTTGTTCTAGGAATAATGAGAGTTGGTATGATGTAGTTGATTGTTGAACAAACACCCTACAATTCGTGTTGTCTCGCTTTGAACCATCACTTTCTAATACATTGAAGTATGAAGAATAAATTCTCCAAAGAAAAGCGGCTTGTTTGGACCACTAAAACCTAAAGCCCTTGTCTTGTATAGTAATTTTCCTTTGCAAGATGTTTTATTTGATGAGATGCGTGAAACACTTAACGCTTTAATCCTTTACAAGCCACACTACATTGTTTTAATGACGAGGTTACCATGAGATTCGTTTATGAATAAATTAATTGAGACAGTGTTGAAAGAGAAATATAATGATTCTTTGAAGATTTACGACTTGGCTTTGGCGATAAAGAAGAACGGGAATTACTGGACCTTTTGTCGGGGAAATTACATTTCTAATACAATAACTATACTTTGATCGTCTTACATATTTTGAAGCGATAGCAAAAGGTCGACTTATATATGTGAGACTTAATGCACTTTTGAAACATTTCGGTGAAAAAAAACATTGAAATTTCATTGCAATGTTGAAGAGCTTTTTACTCGTTGTGGAAAATTTGCAAATCGTCAACAAATAAATATATTTTCGAGCAGATATTCTCACATATATAGAATTGAGAGTTTGAACCAGTTTTCCAGTTTTCGTTATGGAATTGAGAGAAGTTTTGGAAATTCACAAACAGCCACAGAATCTACTTAACATTTTAACTGCTTTTACCGGATTTTCGGTTATTTAAATGGAGTTTTGATGGTGGTTAAAACTTTCATGATGACGTGTTCGAGGGGAATTTACGACAATGAGAGGGCAAATTTTTCTTTTTCGTATATATATATATATATATATTAGGGTGGGTCAAAAAAATCGATTATTATTTTTTTACAAGTGACGCGGAAAAATGAGTTGCTAGACATTTTAAAAAAATTCTCACCAAGTATGAGCTCTTAATTTTAATAGAAAGATCCTTCGCATCGCAGTTTTGTATTTTTTTCTCAGTCCAATAGAAAAAAAATCATACCTCATCATTTATCGATTGTACAGAAAAATGTTCTGAAAGAATTTTAATGTTCTACAAAAAAGGTATTTTATATTTTTTCCGTAAGCCTCACCATTTGAAAGATATTAAGGTTTTAATTTTGATTATTTTAAGACAAATTTCATTTTTGTTTATGAATTTTATAACTCGACAATAAATGACTCTTTTACAATGCACAATACAAATTTTTGTTAGAAATTAACTGCTCTATAAAAATGATGTCTTATGTTTTGGCGATTTAATTAACCCTACAAAAGATATTCATCATCAAACTTTCATGTGTACGGATTTTAAAACTTTTTGATGAAATATTCGAATAATTTCAATTTAATTTATAATTTTCATATAAGTTTCATTTTTTGTCATTAATATAAGTCATTAATATAATTAAAATAAGTTATATTAATATCATTAATATAAGAAAATTATAATAAAAAACTTTTTTATAACTAATTGGACATTGTTTTTCTCTAATACTGAAATATATCTTAGTATATGTATAATGAAAACTTTATTTTTTTATTAATAAATATTTTGCTAAGCGATAAATAATGTACAATGTATTTTTTTTTAAATAGAGACAAATATACTTAAGCATAAAAAAAAACTTGAAAAATATTTTGAAGTTTCTCAGTTGATAAAAACTAAAATTCGTGTAAATTTTCTCAAAAATTATAAATTAAATTGAAATTTTTCGAATATCTCATCAAAAACTTTTAAAATCCGTACACATGAAAGTTTGATGATGAATATCTTTTGAACGGTTAATTTAATTGCCAAAACATAAGAAACCATTTTCATAGAGCAGCTCTTTTCCAACAAAAATTTGTATTGCGCATTGTATAAGAGTCATTAATTGTCGAGTTATAAAATTCATAAACAAAAATGAAATTTGTCTTAAAATAATCAAAATTAAATCCTTAATATCTTTCAAATGGTGAGGCTTACGGAAAAAATATAAAATACCTTTTTTGTAGAGCATTAAATTTCCTAAAAAATTCTTTCAGAACATTTTTCTGTACAATCGATAAATGATGAGGTATGAATTTTTTTCTATTGGACTGAGAAAAAAATACAAAACTGCGATGCGGAGGATCTTCCTATTAAAATTAAGAGCTCATACTTGGTGGGAATTTTTTTAAGGTGTCTAGCAACCCATTTTCCGCGTCACTTGTAAAAAAAAAAACAATAATCGATTTTTTTGACCCACCCTAATATATATATAGGAATTAAGTGAAAAATCTAATCTCCCAACTATATGCTAATAGCGTTGAAACGTCCCACATTATTGTTTGTAAATAGTGAAAATATTATCGTGGAAATTGAAATCGGTCGGAGGACAGATAAAAATCGTGTTAGATATAATATAAAGATAACAGGAAAGAAAATGCAATGTTCATTTTACGCGAGCGATTCGCTGAATTAAAGTAAAGTGTTGAATTCAATTTAAAACGTTTCGAATTTCATCCCTCACTTGCCAGAACAGAACGACTCTATTGTGTGTCGAATGTGCTTTCGAGCTTTTCTCACTGACATTGGTTCGTTGGTAGGTACCTATAGGTGGTGGTGGTGCTGGTGGTGGTGGGTGCCGTCATAAGAATGGAAATTTGCACTTGTATTATGCACGTAATCCTATTTTATCTCTGTATTTGTGTGGGTAAATACATGTAAATACACACACGGATGAAACAAATTGTCAAACGGAATATATAACGGAAATAACGAAGGGAATGTCGCATTTTATGACAATTAGCGCATTAATTTATCAATTGTATAATTCGCTCCGATTGTAAATATTCATAAATTTTTCATAAATGCCTGTGTAGACTATTTGGTTTGCATATATAGCACGCGGCATACACAAGTTTGTTTTGCAGATGAAAAATTGAATTTCATATTCACACATTTATTTTAAAGCGTACCTACGTCCATTATTCATTCAGTTGCAATTGGATTTTTAACCCCAAGCATCATTTATGAAATGAAATTAATAACTTTAAAAAGTAAAACATTACCCTAAATTTTATTTTTCTACCTTAAAAATTTGCCTTTTTCAAAATTTAAAAGTCTCAGATAAAATTACAGTTTAAAAAAAACCGTCGAGTGTATTTACCATTTAAAATGCAACCCTATAAAAAAATTTTTTTTCCACAAAAAATATTTAAGACCAAGTTGCATTAAATTTTCTATAAAATATTTCAAGGAAAGCTTTTCAATGACAAACCCTGAAAATTGATCAAAAAACATTCAAAGTTTTTGATATTCCCCACTTTTTATTTTCCTTATTAAAAAAAGAACATTTAAATTGCATTTTCCCCTGAAAATGTAAATCTAAAAGATTGACAAGTTAAAACATCTTCTACCTAATCTTCGATCGTAACAATTCACATTTGTGATTCAAATATTGTCGATAGAATCGAAAAATTTAATCGTGGCGTAAAAGAGTATTCCATAAATTTTCATTACATTTTGTTTATGAAATAAAAACTAATGAATATTTTTTTCAAAATTTAAATATGTTAACTAAGGCACACACAGGAAATAATTATAGATCCTTTATTGTAGGAAATTTTCTCAGCTTTCATTTTAATAATAAATTTATTTTTGTATTTAGAACGATTCCAAAAATATAATAAAATTAGTTAGATGTATCTTGCAATGGTTACGGATGAAATATTTTCGGGAAATTCAAAGAAAGTCACCCAAAAATATATTTTAAATTAAAAATATTTTAGACCAAGTATATAATATTTCAAGCAATGCTTTTCGATGGCAGACCCTTAAAATTTGTGAAAAGCCATTTAAATTTTTCGATATATTGCACAGTTTTTTTTTATTATAAATAAAAATACATTTAAATTGCATTCTCTCCATAAAATGTAAATCTAAATGATCCAAAAGTTAACATGTTTTTGACCAAATTTTAAATAGTAAAAATACATACTTATAATTCAAATATGGTCGATAGAATTGAAAAAAAGTATTCCATAAATTTTCTTTACACTTTGGCTATTAAATAATGCTTGATGAATTTTCTGACGTATTTTAATTTAAAAATTTAAATACGTTAACTAAGGCGCATACAGAAAAAAAATTATAGAACCTTTATTGTTGGAAATTTGCTCACCTTTCATTATAATAATTAATTTCTTTTTGTTTTTAGCATGATTCCAAAGTTATAATAGAAAAAGTTAGATTTATCTTAGAATGGTTATGGTTGAATTTTTTTTTTTGGGAACTCCAAAGAAAGTCACTAAAAATATACTTTTAATAAAAAATGTTTTAGAACAAAATTCAAGAATTTCTCTATAAAATATTTTAGGCAAAGCTTTTTGATGACATGCAAAGCTATTGGTCAAAAAACATTCAAAATTTTTGATATTCTGCATCGAATTTTTCTTATTAAAAAAAAATATTTAAATTGCATTTTCTCCTTAAAATGTAAATCCAAAAGATTGAAAAGTTAACATATCTTCGACCAAATTTTCGGTCGTGACAATATACATTTGTGATTCAAATATTGTCGATATAATCGAAAAATTCAATCGTGGCGAAAACGGGTATTCCATAAATTTTCTTTACACTTTCACTATTAAATTATGATTGATAAATATTATTTTCAAAATTTAAATTCGTTAACTAAGGCACATACAAAAAAAATTATAGATCCTTTATTGTAGGATTTTCTCAGCTTTCATTTTAATAATTAATTTCTTTTTGTATTTTGCACGATTCCAAAGTTATAATAAAAATAGTTAGATTTATCTTGGAATAGTAACAGGTGAAAATATATTCGGGAAATTCCAAGAAAGTCACCCTAAAATGTACTTTTAATAAAAAAATATTTTAGACCAAGTATATAATATTTCAAGCAATGCTTTTTGATGGCAGACCCTTAAAAATTATCAAAAAACATTAAAATTTTTCGATATTCTGCATTGTTTTTCTTTTCCTCTAAATAAAAATGCATGGAAATTGCATTATCCTCATAAATTGTAAATCTAAATAATGAAAAAGTTTACATGCTTTTGACCAAATTTTCGATAGTAAAAAGACACACTTATGATTCAAATATGGTCAATAGAATCGAAAAAATTCAATCATGGCTTACAAAAGAAGTATTCCATAAATTTTCTTTACCCTTTGTCTATTTAATGAAGTCTGATGCATATTTTTTTTTTTGAAAATTGCCGTTTTATTTGAAACATTGAATCTATCTACTTATAAGTCAAATGAAATATCATTTAAATGGACATATATCATATTAACAAATCACTGTTTAAATTTGTTAAGGCATTAATATTTGTTATAGTTTCGAGGATTTTTAAGAATCAATTATTTTTAAGGAATTTAGATGTTAGTTTGCCATCCCTGCGAATTTATTTGGTAATATTCACACCTGCACATCTCTACAAATGCAAACTCACTATTCCAATAATCAATGAAAAAAAAGTTCATTTCAATATCTAAACGTAAAGAATCAAAACGATATATCTAAACGAAAACGAAAATTTTAATTTCTTTTTGTTTAGATTTATCTTAGAATGGTTATGGTTGAAATATTTTCGGGAATTCCAAAGAAAGTCACTAAAAAATATTCTTTTAATACAAAATATTTTAGAACAAGTTTCAAAGATTTCTCTATAAAATATTTTAAGCAAAGCTTTTTGACGACATGCAAACCTATTCAATCCTAAAAATTAGTCAAAAAACATTTAAAATTTTTGAAATTCTGCATCGATTTTTTCTTATTAAAAAAAAAACATTAAAATTGCATTTTCTCCTTAAAAAGATCAAAAGATAACATTTCTTCGACCAAATCTCCGATTGTAACAAGACACATTTATGGTTTAAATATTGTTGATAGAATCGAAAAATTCAATCGTGGCTTAAATGGTTATTGCATAAATTTTCATTACATTTTGGTTATTAAATAATGAATATTATTTTCAAAATTTAAATTCATTAACTAAGGCACATACAGGCAAAAATTATAGAACCTCTATTGTAGGAAATTTTCTCAGCTTTCATTTTAATAATAAACTCCTTTTTGTATTTAGAATGATTCCAAAGTTATCATAAAAATAGTAATATTTATCTTGGAATGGTTACGGATGAAATATTTTCGGGAAATTCAAAGAAAGTCACCCAAAAATATATTTTAATTTAAAAAATATTTTACACCAAGTATATAATATTTCAAGCAATGCTTTTCGATGACAGACCCTTAAAACTTATCAAAAAACATTTAAATTTTTCGATTTTTTGCATCGTGCTTTTTTATAAATAAAAATACATTGAAATTGCATTTTCTCCATAAAATGTAAAATCTAAATGATGAAAAAGTTAACATTTTTTTGATCAAATTTTTGATAGTAAAAGGCACACCTATGATTCGAATATGGTCGATAGAATCGAAAAAATTCAATCGTGGCTTACAAAAAAGTATTCCATGAATTTTCTTTACACTTTGGCTCTTTATGAAGACTGATGCATTTTTTTTTCAAAATTGAAATTTTTTATAAAACTAATATTTGTTGTAGTTTCGACGCTTTTTAAGGATCATTTATTTTAAAAAAAATACATGTAAGTTTGCCATTCCAGCGAATTTATATGGTAATATTCTTACCTACACATCTCAACAAATGCAATCTCACTATTCCAATAATTGATGTAAAAATAACTTCATTACAATATCTTAACGAAAATAATGGGTTTTGATTGATAAAATTTGTTATCATTATTATCATTTTAAGAAGTCAAGCCGTTTAATTTTGAATCTTTATCAAAAAAAAGAAATTAATTAAATTTTTTTTAAATAATATGTTACCTAAGAGATTTCAATTAAAGTAAATAGACGAAGAATAAATTAAGACTTAAGTAAGCACCGAAATAAATGCTCTAGGTAGATTTTAACTCTCAAATTAAAACAAATTTCGCAATAAAGTAAATTCCAAAATATCATCATAAATAAACTTTAAAACTCCTCCATATTCTAGCATGATACGGAGAGGGAAAATTAAATTTTCTATTAAAATTAGCCCAAATAAGTTCATCCGTTCCGAATTAAGTCGCTTACAAGTTAGAAAATTAGTGATTTAACAGCGAAATTAAATCTATTTTCATAGCTGATGAGACGTAACCGCTTTTCCACAAAATATGTGCTTCAAGTTCGGTTCACCTTTTTAAGGGATGAATCGTCGCATTTTGTATCTATGTATGTGTAAGCATTAAACGTTCAACTTGATGTGTTTTGTAACTTACTTAATTAACATTGTATGTGTAGGGAGAATGGCAATGCAAAACTTTTCGACGAGTAAAATTATTATCTCATTTTCTTGACTAAATAAATGAAATTATTATTTGCCTGTGTAGCTTAATTCTATTCTTTAATTTATTCATTTTCATTTGAGTTTGTAAGATTTTTTTTACTCAAAAGAAAAAAAATCGTGTTTTACCGTCATTTAAATAATGTACTTTTCGTTGGCTTATAAACGCTACACAAAAAAAAAATAAACAAACGAAGAAAACAAGGGAAATCGTACTTGACGAAAGCTTGAAAGCTCCATGTCTGCTTTTTAAACCCATTGAGAGGTGTGGGTAGATAATTTTGTAATGCGCTTTTGTGAATACAGCCTGTTAAATACGACATTTAAGTTTCAAGGATTTGAAAATTGTAATAAAATAAATTATAAGCTTTGTCTTTATTATATAAAAGATACAGAATGAGACATATTTAATAATAAGAATGGTCATGAAGATTCTTCATAATCATGTTCTATCTTCATCAAAAGTCATAGGACAAAAAAACAATAAAATTCGTATAAAACTTTAATGGAGTGATCAAATATGCGTTGATAAAACTTTTTCAAATCAAGATGTCTAATGGCAGGAGATTTCAATGCCAAATCTCCACTTTAAGTGTGTATACAATATATAGAATATATTGCGGTCCAATTAACGTAATAAAATTTAATATAATAATATATAAAAATCATACCATAAACATAAATTTGAACAGAAGTTCAAACAAAAATATTCGTGACGTATTGCCAGATACGTATTTCGATTGCCAAGCAATCTTCATCAGTGGTCATCAAGTAGTTTGGATCACTCCGTAACTGCTTTGTGATGATTCAAAAAATAATCACGGATTGACCTCAATTTATAAGTCGTGCTTTTTCTTTTTTGCGATGTGGTTATGGAGGGGAGGGTGTTCCCAAATTTCTTTACTTTCACCGAATCCTTCGTAAGCAACCCGAAAAGTGGCGAATTTTGAATTGGTCCATTTCCCCAATTGGTATCTTTTCCTTTCTTTTAACAATTTTTATGCTTTCGAGTGCATCCAATCAGTTTATGCAGTTTTTAGAACACTTTTTGGAAGTCTAGCAGCTTCTGCAAATGTATGCCCAGTTTCCAGTGCATGTTCTGCCACACATGATTTTTCCACTCTTGCATATTTTATGTTTGCCAGATGTTTCTTATACCTAACCCCTATTTGTCTTCTAGTCTGACCGACGTAGCTTTAATCACAGCCCGTGCAAGAGGTTTCATAAATTCCTGATCTTTGTATGTCCGGAATTTTATCTTTAGAACCGTTGAAAAATCCACCCAACTTTTTGGTTGTATATCCAGCCTTTATTCCAAACTGTTTCCATATCCTTTCGATTTTTTGGGAATAAATAAAATAGACCAACGGTCTTCTGGTCCTTCCATCTGGTCTTTCCAAGGGGTTTCTGATTTGGAGGAAAAAGCTATCAGAAACCACTTTACGAACGATGGAAGGACCAGAAGACCGTCGGTCTGTTTTAACGTATTATCCAGAAGTAGGAAAGACACGATTTATTAATTGAGGTCAATCCATGATTGTTTTGTGAATCATCACAAAGTAGTTTCGGAGTGATCCAAACTACTTAATGACCACTGAGGAAGATTGCTTGGCAATCAAAATACGTATCTGAGCAATACGTCACGAATATTTTTGTTTGAACTTCTGTTCAAATTTATGTTTATGGTATGATTTTTATATATTATTATATTAAATTATACTACATAAATTGGACCGCAATATATTCTATATATTGTGTACACAGTATACCTGTTCAAAGTCAGCAAAAAAATCTTATTTTAATTACTCCACTTTAAGGATTCAGGCCAATATCACCAATAGCGATACAACTTTGCTAAGCGATCTACAATTAAAATTCAATTACACCTTGACAATGTAAAATATCCCCAACCAATAATAACGCATTGAATACTTGAACGTATTTGCCTTACTCCTAGGTCTCTAAAAGCTGAAAATATCTCGAATGAGGCTTAAAATTTTCTTAGGAAAGAGCTTGAAAAAGCGCAAAACTATATCAACCAACGATATGTTACCTAACTTATGTACCTTCTAAAATTCAATATATAACCCAAAAAAGCCGATTTCACCCTAAAAATCTAATTCAAAGTACCAAAAAACCAGTGATTTACTGAAGACCAAGAAAAACGTGATGAATCGTTTACTACCACGAAAAAACGCTTATATAATGTACATTATAAGTATTTATATATTTACATCTTAAAAAAATCTTATCAAAAAATCTTATTTTGATTACATTATATGTCTTTAATGTACATACATTATATAATGTATTTAACCATTTAATATGTGACTTATACTTAGCAAAAAGGGCATTTTACACAAAACAAAATATACTATGGGCTAACTGTTATTCATATCTCAAATTTTTCAATAAAAAATTATAAAATTTTTAAATGTTCCTCTTTGCCGACGACACAGCAATAGCAGTGTCATCATGGCGCATTGATGCAATAGTCAAAAAACTAAGCGATACTTTGGAAAAGTTATTGAAGTACTTCAAGAATTGGAAAATAAAAATAAACCTAAATAAAACCAAAGCCATCATTTTTACCAAAAGAAGACTAATAATAAATAAAAAAAAACAAACTTGGATGATAATGATATCGAATGGTCCACTTCATTAAAATACTTAGGGGTGACGTTAGACCAAAGATTAACATTTATTCTCCACATCAACAACCTAGTACAAAGAAGTAAGGGTCTCATTGTTGCACTTTTTCCCTTGTTGAACAGGGATAGCGGCTTCAGTGCGAAAAATAAACTAGTTATTTATAAAGTACTTATTAGGCTAATGTTAACCTATGCAGGAGTAAGTTGGAGCTTCATAAGCAACAGTAATTTTAACAAACTGCAAATAGTGCAAAATACATTTTTGAGGTTTGCTTTGAATGCACCAAGGTACACGTGGATCCAGGAACTTCATGACAGAATCGAATTACCGCTGGTAAAAGAATATTTAAAAGAAGTTTGCTTCAATTTTTTTAAGAAATGCGAAGAAAACGAAAATGTAGCAATCAGAAATATTGGGGCTTATGATCAGAATATAGTGACAAAGCACAAAAGAATAAGATATATTTTATAAGAACTAGTATATTATTGTATTATTTTCTTTTTTTTAATGAAACCTTGTTGGGTTTTTTAGGTCCTTTTTACCAACATAAGAAACAAAAAAATTTTTATTTTTAGTTTTCACATGTAATTTTATTTTGTAAGAAGGAAAGACCAACTGCTCTGGCACTCAAGCTTTTAATTTTTTTAAATAATAAATTGTACTGTTAATGGACCAATAAAGAATTATATATATATATATATATATATATATATATATATATATATATTTATATATATATATATATCTCGAATTTAAAACATATACTTTACTTCTTTCTGAAAAGCTAATTATGTATGTACGTACACATAGTCATTATCGAACACCAAGATTAGTTGATGACTATGGTTAAGTACATACATTATTAGCTTTCAGAAAGAAGTATTTGTTTTAAATTTAAGATATGAATAACAATTAGCTCAGAGTATATGTTGTTTTGTGTAAAATGCCCTTTTTGTCAAGTATATGTCACATATTAAGTGGTTAAATACATTACAGTCACCTACTGAAGTATGCATTATTTTGACAATTTGTGCTTGCAATACCTCTGCTCCTAGTCAAATCTCAAACTCCAAATTTTAGGTGCATAATACTATCATACAGTATTATAATGTGGTGATATTTCAAAGTTTTATCTGGTCCCACACCAGAGATATTGAGTTCAGAAAATTGCAAATTTTGAAAATTTCCAAATTTTGTTATTTTTTATATTTTAAAAAAGCTTAAAGTCTCAGACTTCAAATTTTGTTTTTGAATACAACTAGTACCTAATTGTTTGTAAAAAAAAGTTTTAATGTACGTGTAGATTCTTTCCCTTCCTTCACAATCTTTCCGTGAAAATTGGAGTTTTAACAAATGAGAGGTAAAAATTTAGGCTGAAATTTCACCCCTTAGAATTACATTTAGGTGAAAACGTCTTGTTACAATCTTATAGCTTATATTTTCATGAACTCACTGATTTTAATTTCATTTTGATAGGACAAATAGGGCCTGAGATAATCAAGTTTCTGCAAACCCTTAAAAGTGCAAAAATGTCTGCACCTAGTAAAACTAATATGACCACCACTGGAAAACTAAAAATAATAAAATTAAAACAATAATGAATTTGAACTGCCAATATGTTGGAGTGATAGCACACAAAAAAAAATATTTTTTCAAAAAAAATCGAAGAGATTGCAAAAGAATTTTAAATTTTTACCAGCAATGATTACAGATTTTCTCAACCAAAACTCATTCTTTTCGTTTAGATATTCTAATGAACTTATTTTTGCATCAATCATTGGAATTGTGAGATTGCATTTGTGGAGAGATGTGTAGGTGTGAATATTGCCAAGTAAATTCAAATTATCTTATATTAAATTCTGTCAAGATTGCATCCTTTCGTAAGATGATTCAAATTTCGTACGATGGTTGATACGGTGCCCCGTTTATGTGCTATTTATACGGTTCAAGATCAGTGAGAACCAAAGAACTAATTAACCTTAATAACTCAATAACCTAAATATTAATGGTTTCAATTCCCCAACTTATTAAGAATCATTGCTTTGCAAACGTAAACCATGTTTGATTGTCCGTAAAATAAGTTGTAATATCTTTTAATTTATTGAAGGAATACTTTAAAGATACATCAAGTGAATAAAAGATCTGTATAATTGGCGATTCGAACTAGTTTTGTTGATTTTCCTTGATATTTTTTCATTCATATATATGCTATAAATATAGAATGGACAATGTAAGACTTGAAATTATTGGTTGGATTGAGGGTAAGTGGTTTATTGACGTTTGTGAGATGAAGGAAGTTTAGCTAAAGATTAACCATTTACGTAATGTGTCACTTAAGGTTTGATCAAAAGTAATAAAATATAATAAAAAATATAATATAGATATATAAGATTATATATATTAGGGTGATTTTTTTTTACTTTTTTTTTTTGGTCCCATCGTGAAATTTTGTTGAAAATACCAAAAAAAAAAATTCCCTGATAGTTTGAGCCCTTAATATTAATTTTAAGTCCTCGACCAAGACGTGTAAAGATTTCCCATTGAAAATACACGGAAACTCTGATTTTTTATTTTTAAATTTCTATATCTCAGCGGCATTTCATGGGATCGCTTTTACCGAAGACGGTTTTTTCTCAGAATTAAACGCTCTACAAAAGTGCCCATTGCGACAAAGTCGTAACTCACACCGGTGAGGTAGTACGGGCCACTGAACCTGATTTTTCCATAAAATTCAAGGCTTAATACCTCGTTTAGTATTGATCTTCGCGATGTGGTCTACAAAAACTTTTTTGTAGGAAATCAAATTCTTTACTAGTTTTTCATTTATAAGTTTTCCATAGCTCTTGTTATTTACGAAATAAATGCAAAAAAACGCGAATTTTATGGAAAAATCAGGTTCAGTGGCTCGTACTACCTCACCGGTGTGAGTTACGACTTTGTCGCAATGGGCACTTTTGTAGAGCGTTTAATTCTGAGAAAAAACCATCTTCGGTAAAAGCGATCCCATGAAATCCAAGAAGAAGCCTGAAGAAGTTACGATACGCAACGAAACGTAGCTAATTGAATAATAAAAATATTAAATAAAAAAAAACGATCTTAAACAACCTGAATTGTCTTCTTATTTATTAAAAACATACATCTAAAATGGAAAAAAATAATGGCATTTTTAATGACTTCATTATTTGGATCGTTAATGAGTAAAAAAAACTATTCAAAATTATTGTTTCATCGCCAACGTTTCGTCAGTCCTTCCTGACTTTTTCAGGGCTCAAAATTAAAAATTACTCCACAAATGTCATAGAAATAAGCTGTAAAACGACCCAACTGGTATTTTTGGTTTATTGTTCTACCAGTCGGACCATTTTACAGCTTATTTCTATGACATTTGTGGAGTAATTTTTAATTTTGAGCCCTGAAAAAGTCAGAAATGACTGACGAAACGTTGGCGATAAAATAAATAATATTCCACAAGAAGCTTCGTCCTTATTGCCCACAATTTAATTATTTTATTTAATAAGACAAGGACTGAAAAAATATGGATATTATTGTTATTGTTGTAGTTATGAGTTTAAACAAATATTGTTAGTGATATTTTAGAATTTTTCATTTAAAAAGTTAGCAAAGAAAATTTTTACCAATGTAAACCCATTTTTTGTAACCAGATAAGTTTAAAAGCTTAAAGCTTTTCATGATAAAATACTGTCTTACTTTTCATTAATTATTCAATTACAAATCCGTTTCGAACTTAATGTCAACAAAAAGCGCCGAAAGCGTTCATTTTAATTTCGTTTCAATTACAAAGCTCATTTACATCGAATAACGACTCAATTGTCGTGACCAAGTTTTGCTCAAAGCTCTTTTACTTTATGTAAATAAAAAAAACACACTACAATCTATTGGATAGCATAAGTTAACGAATTGTTCAATTGATTTATCCGTTAAGACTACACGTTTTTTTTTTTCTGTTCATGTTGCGAAAATAGAGTTAGAAAGTTTCTCACGGCTCAAATTGAGAGGTTCAATAAAAAGTTGGTAAGTGGAGGACGAGGGTTTATATTTTATGATTAATAATTCGCGCAACAGTCGTATGAGCGACGATAAGAGTTCTCACTTCGATTTGGAAAGTTTGCCATATAATATAGTTATAATGTAAGACACCTCTGGGTAAATAATAAAAATTTATGTTTCCACGCAAATTTATCTTTATGTTGCGAAACATTTTCTTCAAGTATTCGGCTTTTTGTGGATCCGATAGCATGGAATGAACAATGGGAATGTATGAGACTGTATTATACTTGGTAGAATTGGACTAAATTTTGTTGAGATTTACAAAAGTTGACTTTTATTATTGACGTAAAGTTTTTTAGTAAATAAGGTTTTAATTGAATGAACCAATCTGTATAATTTATCGAAAAAAAAATGATAATAAGATAAATTTAAACCAACAAAGCTTTTCTTCTGCGTCTGATATCATTTCCTTTTGTCCCATTTCCTTAACATGACATAGCTTTTTTGTGCGATGAATCATCGTTTCATTATTCATCATTTTATCATTGTTAATATTAAGAGAAAAAAATAAAAAGCTTTGATCAGTCCAAATTATTAAAAACTCATCATTCAAATGGGGAGCTTTTAAAAAAAAAACAAAGAGAATAACTTTGAAAATAATTAAGTTCTTTTTATGTTGCTTTTTAAATATAACTGAAGAGAAATATTGGAATTGTAGGTAATTTTTTTTTGTCGTTGCGAAAGATATTTTTGTCGTGAAATGTTGATGTTAGATACGAGCGACCATTGTATTTCCCTTGGGATTGTATGGATGAAGATGACGTGGTGGAACGTCTCTCGGTTAACGTTTGAACTCGTTCTATAGAATATCTCCCACATTTTCCGAGCTTTTTGCGGAAAAACTAGTGAAACTTTCTGCTCGGTCTCTGTCTTCGACATGCATTGAATCAAATTAACACTCAATGGTGAACATATGGACACAACGTGGTGGATAATGATCTCGACATTTTGCTGAGTTACTGAATCGAATCCAAATATAGTGAAGTAATTATCCCTTACATTAACATTTAAATACCTTTCGAGTATTGTGATTAAGTGGTTTTTTTGTACATTCGAAAATTATTTTTTTCTTGAACATAAGCAAATCTTTAACTATTTTTTTGGGCTTCATTAGTCATTGTATTTGGGATCATTTTTATTAGGGTATATTAGGGTGATCCTTAATACGGATGTTTCCGAATTTCTTTGCTCTTCGGAGCTCAAATGCTTCCAAATTGATAAAAAAAATTCCTGAAAATTTGAGCTCGTAATATTAACTTTAAAATAGGCCGCTTTACAACTTAAGTTTATTATGTAAACAACGGGGGAAAAATTTAATTTGTTTTTTAGAATTCCATAACTCAGGGACAAATAAATCGAAAGTAACATAATTGCATCATGTTTATTGTAAATTTAACACTCTACAAAAAAGCTCATATGATTTTTCGCTAAATCTATTGGCTTAAAAAAGTTATTGACATAAAAATGCGGCACCAATGGTCAATGAAAATATAATACATTTTTTAACTGAGCAACGGAAAGATGGTAGAATTGGTTACATAGCTAATATTGAATCAAAGACAATAAACAAATACAAAAAATTAAGGATGAACTACTACAGCTATCATAAATACAAATTTAGCATAAGAAATTTGATGTATTTTGTAAAAATAAGTATTTACTTAATAATTAAAGTTGAAAATATTAATAATTATATAATAATGAAACTTTGAGCTCGAATAACTCTTAAGCCAATAAATTTAGCGAAAAATCAATCGAAGTCTTTTTTGTAGAGCATTAAATTTACAATAAACATGATTCAATTATGTTACTTTCGATTTATTTGTCGCTGAGTTATGGAATTCTAAAAAAAAAAAAAAATCCCCCGTTTTTTACATAAGAAACTGAAGTTGGAAAGTGGACTATCTTAAAGTTAATATTAAGAGCTCAAATTTTCAGGGATTTTTTTTTATCAATTTGGAAGCATTTGAGCCCCTGGAAGCAAAGAAATTCAAAAACATACCTATTAAGGACCACTATAGGGTAAATATATAAAGACTGGACCAAAGAAATCGATTTTTTTTTCAAGAAAATATTGTTCAAGATGACAAAACAAGAAATCGGGATGGCTTGAGCCCTTAATATTAATATTAAGAGGTCTATCATCTTTAATTTCAATTTTTTAAATTGTACTTTCATTTTTGCGTCAATGCTCCCAAAATATCAAGGTAAAAAATTTTATCTGCCAATATATTTAAAAAAAATTAAATTCCCTACAAAAAACGTTTCTGTAAATTTTTTGCCAGACATGCCGTTTCCGAATAATCAAGCTTTAAACATTGATATAATTTTTAGATTTATCTTCTTTAATTTGGAATTTTGTAACTAACTAACAAATAAGTATATAGAAATGAACAATTCAGATTCTTAAAGGGAATTTAATGTTCTACAAAAAAGGTTTTTTAACGTTTTTACATAAAATCACTTTTTCAAAAGTTATTCACATTTAAAGTTTAAGGAAAAATTAAATTATTGTTTTTTTCGTTGTTGAACCAATTTTGAAAGAATGATTTTATGTAAAAACGTTAGGAGACCTTTTTTGTAGAGCATTAAATTTCCTTTAAGAATCTATATTGTTTCTTTCTATATATTTATTTGTTTGTTAGTTACAAAATTCCAAAATAATGAGATAAATTTAAAAATTGTATCAATGTTTTAAGCTTGATTATTCGGAAACGGCGTGCTTGCAAAATTTTTTAAAGAAACGTTTTTTGTAGGGAATTTAATTTTCTTTAAATAAATTGGCAGATAAATTTTTTTACCTTTGTTAGTTTGGCAGCATTAACGCAAAATTGAAAACACAAATAAAAAATCGAAATTAAAGATTATAGACCTCTTAATATTAATATTAAAGGATCAAGCCATTCCGATATTTTTTTTTGTCATCTTGAACAATATTTTCTTGAAAAAAAAATCGATTTCTTTGGCCGTCTGGAAAATCGTTTTCTATATATTTATTTGTTCGTTAGTTACAAAATTCCAAAATAATGAAGATAAATCTAAAAATTATATCAATGTTTAAAGCTTGATTATTTGGAAACGGCGGGTCTGGCAAAAATTTTTAAAGAGACCTTTTTTGTAGGGAATTTAATTTTCTTTAAGTATATGTGCAGATGGATTTTTTTACCTTCATAGTTTCGCAGCATTGACGCAATATTAAAAGAACAAATAAAAAATCGAAATTTAAGATGATAGACCTTTTAATATTAATATTAAGAGCTCAAACTTTCCCGATATTTTTTTTGTCACCTTAAACAATATTTTCGATATATTTTTTAAAAAAAAAATTTGTCTTTTTTTTTGACCCAGTCTAATAAATATGATATCTGTTTTTTTAAATAGTTGATTTTCACTCCTGATTTTAAAATTTACTGCCAAATAGGCAAAATAGGCGCTGACACCAATAAATATTTGATAACAAACAAAATTAGTCATTTCTTGGTTTTATGACTTTCCAAAAGTACTTCCAGTTACTTATATCTACATATTTTACGTAATATTTATTGTAGTCTTGAAAAATTTGGAAATGACAATTATTTGTCAATATTGTAGGGCGTTAAAATACAGCGGTGAATCTGCTGGGTTATATTGTACTGGTGGAAAAGTAAAATTCCTACAATTAGTCCTACCACCAGATCCTTTATGGTCTTTAGTTTATGGGATAGAAAATTATTTTAAAAACTGCTTGGTCAATATTCAAAAAGATAATAGTTGTTTTCAAAGTACATCGTTTGGTGCACAAAATAAATATTATGTTTTAAGGAAGTACTGAAGAAAACAGGAATATTCTCAAAAAGCTTCCAGTCCATGAGTAATAGTGACCTAAGAATCGAATTGGCCTAAAGAATAATACAATTTCAAAGGACAAAAAATATTCAATAATAAAAATGTGTTTAAAAATATCAATTTATGTCTTTAATCTCAAGAATAGGGGAAAATTTAAGGACTTTTTTTGCATCATATGAGTATCAACATGTTTAATGTTTTTATAGATGTAAATCAAAATAAATAAAATACAGTGTTTATTTATTTATTTTTTTATTATTATTGTATTTGTTTTTAATTTAATAACTAAAAATTGAGCCATATTACCGACAATCAATTAATTTTCGCAATTCAATTTCAGGTGGTACAAAGTTCACCGGATCCTTTGATATTGTATTGAAAAAAATTTGCATATAATATAATCAAAAACATATCAATTGAAACGCAGGAAATTTATAGAATGCTTCATTTTTTAAATGTATTTAATAATATTAGCATACACAAAAGAATTAAATGAAACCATGAAATTTAATTTAAAATTTGCTTAGTTTGTAAAATCATTAAAAATATTATTAAATTGTATAAGTACGAAAAATTTAAATATATGCTCAATTGGTGATATGAAATAACATAGTTAAAGCTTGAAGGCCAAAATGAGAGAATTGTAGCTTTAAATATGTCGTTTAAGGAATTTGAAACCAGTTTGAGGTATTTATTATTTGTTGTCAATTATAAATACATTAACACCTTTTTCAAATTCCATAAATTAGACCTTTGAATCTGCATTTTTCTCATTACAATATTATTTATTATCGTCAGTTGACAGCAGGTAAAATTCTTTTCAATTTCACACCTATTCGGAATTTATCGGGTTTTGCTCAAAATATGGATCATTATCGACCAAAGGTCGATAATTTTAACGTAAATATCTTTCTACCTGAATTCTATTGTATGATTGAAGAACAGGTTAATCGATTACGAAAATATTTTGTTTTTAGGTCCTTCTTAGTGATTTGCCCAAAAAAAATAAAAATAAATAAAAAGAAGGTCCCAACAAATCTTATCAAAATAGTTGTACCAATTATTCGGGTTTTACTTATGGTTCCAATTTAAAGAGAGCTTTACTGATTGGACCGAAACTTTGTACTCAAGTTCAACCAATTTTTCTTCGGAAGAAAATATTGCCTATTTAAGTTTAATTATAAATAATAACAGTAGCATTCAGAAAAAAACCAATTAAAATAAATTAATGGATACCCATCAATTAGAAAATAATTCAGCCCTTTAATTAACTATATATGTTCTATTTTAAGATATCAAAAAATCAGCATATTTTAAATCAGGAGTGGCCAATCCAAATGATATTGCAGGTCACTTCGGAAATGCATCATAATTCCACAGGTCACTTTTGAAGTTATATCACAAATTTTCCATACTAAATTTAGATACACTGTAAACATTTCTAATAAATTGGTTTTCGTCACTTTGATCGTTATTAAATGTAGACATTTTATGAAAGTCAGATGCATTTCGCGGGTCGAAAAAATTGTCAAGGGAGCCTTTTGACAACCTCAGATTTAAATAAACAATGAATAATCTATCTTTTATCTGCATATATAAAATTGTTATATTGGTTTGTGTAGATTTCAAAAACTTAAAAAGTTTTGCATCGATTTAGCTCAAATTTTGTCACGACATACAATCCGCTTCAAAGATTGTTTTTATCATTTTCTAGCATCAACAACATACCTGCAATTCCAAAAAAATGCACTTTCAACGGTCACTATAATAGCCGCTACCTATCTAAACTTCATTGTTATGATCCTGCTGTGATTTTTAAAGAATAGAGCAAATTTTCTCAAAACGTAATTGACAAATGTATATTTTGAAGGTAAGTTATAATTGGTACAGCGAAAGATGCTGCGAGTTGATAAGGGAGGTGGTTCTAATAATTCAAAAGTTTTTTTTCCCTAAATTAAACTTATTTATTTAAAACCATTCACAATTATAGGCTGGCGGGACAACGTCAGCCGGGCTCAGCTAGTTTAAGTATTAAACAACATTACAAGTATATACTAAATAGAATTAAAAACGCCAGGTAGCGAATATTTGGAGGTCATATGAGTAAACTTATTGAGTAAATTTATAATTAATGCATTTTATCTTCTGATGGGTGCCCAAATTTACGTTTTTACCCTAAAAGAATACATTTAGCTTCCTCAGGGACTTCACTGTTTTTCAAACAAATTAGAAGACTGTATTTTTGTATTAACATTTTTTTATTTTGAAATATTGGATATGTACTATTATATTTACCAATATCAGCATCTATATTAAACGCCTAAGTGTCATAAAAACTGTTCAAAATCTTCAAAAGTTTCACAGTCTTCCTTAATATATTAGGTTATCAATTTTGAAGTTATTCTTTTATTACTGGAATTTGAAATTCATGCATAGTATGTATTAACCACTTTTAGTATTTTCTTGTTTTTCAATGCCCAATGATTAGATTTTGCCCATTCTTTTAAAGAAACTGTTGATTTAATAGTAATAATTTGTAGCATTGCAGCTTTGGATTTTTGTCCATAAATCATTTAATTAGTCAATCATTTAATTTATTTAAAAATTGAGAAACTTATAAACAATCTTTTACGGTGAATTCTTTTTTAATTATGGAATTGGTAGATTTAATCCCATTGTTTGTACTAAGATATCCTGATGCTGTACCATTGAAATAATTTTGATATGATTTTAGCCCTATAGTGTATTGGTATAATTTATAAATTCCGGAACCGTTTCTTTCCCCTTTTCCACGAAAATTGCTGCTACCTTTATAAAAGTTTGTTTATTATTGCACGTTTGTAAAATCAATTTCTTAAGCTACTTATAAATTAATAAATTTGCTAGGTATATCAATATAAATATCAATTTTAATTTGTAATCCAAAAAACATTTATAATTTGACATTTGAATTGGCAGATAAATTGCAAACCTAAACATTTTGACCAACTTATTATAATATTTAGATGTTGGTGTTCATATTTAAGGGTGGATCACCGTTAGAATATAAAAAAAATGACTTTTTTAAAACTGCTGCCATTTTTTTTCTTTTTAGAGATTTTAAAAAGCGGTCTTTGGCATGTAAAAGTTGAAGTTTTGAACTATTTTTTTTTTATTTGCCCCGATATGTCCCACCCCCCTCCCCCTTTTACAGCGCTTTGAAAAAGGGTCCTCAAAAATGATGAGGCAAACGGGAGACAAGTTTTCTCGGAAACCGGAAGTCGGATCATAATTTTACAAAGAATGTAGGTTTTGGTAATGCGTCTTCTTGGTACTAAACCTCGAAAATTCGAAAAAAATTGAAAATTCACAAAATGGCACGACTTTGAAAAAAAAGTTCAAAAAAACGACCTTTTTTTGGACCTTTCCCATTCTTCCACTTTGAGGTGGGAGAGGTTTGGCCAATTTCAGAGATTCAGTACCAAGAAGATGTGTTGAACTATAACACTCTCCAGTTTCAAGTCAATCAGTCGGATAGTTTCTGAGAAATCTTGTCTCCCAGTTTTAAAAAGTTGATTTCGAGAAAAACGCATTTAAAGTTTTTTTAAGATATTTTTTTATGTTATTATCAATTTATTCAATTTTTATCAGTGAAAATACATTAGTCAGCTATTCCAATCCTTTTAACATGTTATTCATGAATATTATAAGAAGACATTTATGGAAAAAAAATCGATTTTTTTTTTCTGATGGTGATCCATCCTTAAACTAAATAATAGATTTGCCTGATAGATTTTATAACTAAAAAATTTTCCTATAAACTATCTGTTGCCAAATTATTATTTCTAATTGTATAGCTTTATTTTTATATATTACTTATATATTAATGTTTCCCATTATTATAAGCATTGATATTGTTATTATAGACTATTATTGTTATTCTAATTGCTACTGCTGATTGTTTTTATGATTGTTGTTATGGCTAAAAGAATTACTATTTTTGTTATTGTTGCTATTGATTGTTAAAAATATATTTTGTACTTATACAGCACTAATCTACTGGGACTAGTGCTTACATGTGATTGTCTATGGATTGAATACACTTATTGCAACCCTATGCAGATTGTGCAATTTATTTAAAAAAAAATAAACTAATCTTATGGTATAAGGCATTCAATTTAATTTTAATGCTGATAAATAATCATTATTGCATTTTTTTCAAAATGAGATGATAACTAATTTTATATTTTTCTGTATATTTTATAAAAGAACTATTTTTTTATGTTTTTCAAAATGGAATTAACGTCCCAACGAAGAACTCTTCAATTAATTAGGCTAAAGTTTAAGGAATTCCTTACAAAACATTTCCATGAAAATTGTGTATAAAAAGAGTTAAATTAGTCATGGTACAAAAAAATTTGTGAGGCACTAACATCAAAGTATGTAAAGTTTTAATTTATACCCACTTTTTGAAGAAAAATACATTTGAAACTTAATATTTTTACCTAAATTCTAATGGGTGACCTTTTTATTCAAGTTCCAAGGAATTATTCAGACCAATAACCGAAAATGGAACGGAAATTTTGGTGGTTTACATGTTGAAAATATTTAGAATATTTTCCATCGTATATGTATTTATTATGGCTGCATCATTTAAGGGATTTAGGTAATGGGTATTTAACGAAACTAGGTCGACGAAGTTGGTGGGTCTGTTTGGTGTTAATGAGCGACTTTGATATCTCTTCACTGTCCGTTTTTATGAGTGAAGAATTTCAAGGAATTTTTATTGGGCAATAAGAGAAACGTACGGTTTCGTCCTTTTCAATTTCAACTTTGTTTAGTGCAATTTTATTGAAGATATATGGAGTAGAATGGTTCAAAGATGAAATCCATTTGATACGAAAAATAATCTCGTTAGTTTTGTCCTCAAGAATTTGATACAGAAGTTTTCTTCAAAAAAATATTTTTTATGGTGAAAAATTTTTGGTTTTCAATTCAATTTGGTACAAATGTAAAAGAAAAATGCTTCCTTTTTAAGGCACCAAAGAAAATTTAAATCCTTTGAATTATAGATTACGATTACTATGATTACATTTGGGGTGTTCCTTTTGATGAAAAAATGATTTTTTTTCTTCTATAAACGTACATGAAATAAAATTACATGAATTGCATTTGCTGAAGTCGACGACGCTATATCACTTCCACATACGAACTTTATATTGTATATATATGGAGCAGGAGTGGAAAGTGAGTGAAAAAGTAATGGCAATACGGTGATTTTCTATTAAATGAATATATTGAGAGATTGAATTTCGTATTCAAGTTGCGCAAGTTCCGGGGTTCATATCAACCGCTGCGCCGGAAGTGTCAGACAAGCAAGCGTCGACTGCTAACGCCAGATAAGGCGCGTGTATTCAAAACTCGAAGCCCGACTTTCCACCCACCCCCACACCCCCCATACCACCCCAAACAGTTTGGTCGGAAAATGGTGAGCTTTGCCGCCCTAAATATACAAGTTTTAAATAGATAGTCTAGGGATGAGAATGGAATAGTTGGGAATACATTATGTTAAAGCAATTTTTTTTGAAAAATAGAAACAAAACTTGAATTATTCATCGGTGTGAGAAGCAAAAAAAAATATTTAAATTTCAAATAAACCGCGCGCTTTTTTTTTTTTTGGAAAGCAAAGAAAAGTTGATATTGTTTGTGGAAATTTGTCTTTCATCTGAATGAGTTTTTTTTTTTGGCTTGCGTAAACAAAACACGAGTTTCCCACTTGCTGTTGGGGATGGATTTTTTTTTGAGGCTTTTGTGCAAATTTCTGTCTTTGTCGAGTATGAAGATTTCGGCAGAAATTTGTTCTTTTTCATGTAGAAATAAAGCGCCGAATATGCGTATACAGGGTGGAATAAATACAGGAGAGTGTTAGGAAAAAATAACCAAGCAAAAGCTTGCATGGAAAAAGGTCTGATATTTCTTTTAAATTAACTAGTGAAAAGTTTTTTCTTAGTTTTTCATGAAACTGTACTTCTAAACTTTATTTTAGTAGTGAACTTTGGTAAAATTTTTATAGAATTAAAACTATTTTTTAGGCTAAATCACCAAATTGTTTTTTAACGACTTAAACATTAAAATCCGTGTTTGAACCTAATACTTGGAAAAATATCCAAATTTCTTAAATTTTTGGATAAAAAATGGAAAGTTTATTTGCTTATATTTTGATAGAGTAATACTCGATAAAGCTTTTAAATATTTACCCTTTTAAATTTGGGATTTGCAGAGAAAATCCAGCCAAACTATGACTCAATGTCCTGTTGATTTTTAAAATAAATTTATTAAAAAAATTGAAAATTTATTGGAAATCTTAGGGCTATTAGAGAAACCTTAACTTACATTTTAATACTTCCAGAATAAAAGTTCACATATTTTGTACAATTTCTAATCGAATTCAGAAAAGATGATGTAAATATAAAATAATAGTGCACTAAGAATAAGTATTTAACCCAAATTAAACTCAGAAGATAATTATAATCGATAATGGCAATGCAATTTGACGTGCCATCGAAACTTTTAACTCCAAAAGAGGTCCAGATAATCAACGGGAACCTGACTACTAATAAATCTCCAGAATATATGGAAAACCATGGTACATCTCGCAACAATGTACCCTACTATTCTAAGACTTAAACACTTCCCTGCTTAATGGAAAATTGCGTAATTCATACCTAATCCAAAGCCAGGTCAAACTAAAGACGATGTTGCTTCATTTCGTTCGAAAATTTTATTTCCCAAAAAGAGTCATATATTTGAGAAAAGCTTTCTTTCGAAAATAGCGTCAAAGCTCAATAAAGAAGGATAATAAGTAGATCGTCCGTTTGGATTCCGGAAATCTAACTATAGTTTCCCCTCTATAGTTGAACAAGCTTATAGAGTACTAAACACGATGCCGAAAGCTCAGGAAAACAATATGGCTCTATGGCTTTTCTGGATTTTTCTCAGGCTTTTGTAAAGGGATGTCATCGAGGAAAGCTCCAAAAATTAAAGCTACAACCTTTACGGTGTTCTGTTGGTTAATCGACAAATAGGAAATAAAAATTTATAAAAATACGCAAAAGTAGACCCAAAAATTAATTAAAAGCTACACTTCTTATTCCTTCCTACAAAATATTAACCTGATTAAGAATCAAGAAAACTTTTCCTCAAAACCACGAAACAAATTAAGTAGATTTCTTTGAGCACTTTCAAAACATCAATTTGGTGACGAGGTTTTCTGAAAAAGCAACGCCAATATTCCTTGATACATTAACAATTGATAAAAATTTGGAACTAGAAGTACTCAACAAATGCTATGGGTTAGATTTATCGACCCGACAAAATAGGATAAATTAACAACAGAAAAGCTTTTTGAAACACCGATAAGATATTAACAAAAAAAAAATTATAGCACGTCAAAAGTATATATATTCAACAAAGAATACTTTTTCTCGGCAAAAATGAGTATTACACTAAAAAAAAACATTTTTAGAACGGCAAAATATAAACGTCAAGAAAGATTATATATTTACGACAGTAGGTATTAACTCTGACCAAAATTTTAAGTTTCTTGATAACGTATTGTTTATTTTTAAGTCTTAAATAAATAGTAATTTGATAGTAATATTGCATAAATTTATATGCAATGCAGTGCCACCAAACGTAAAAATTCAAATAATAATAATAAAAAACATGCACAAAAACAACATAAAGACTTTTATCGTTCAATCAAAGCTCTAATTAATTATTTTAAAGTTCGAGCTTACGCTTTTAACCTAACGGTATTAATTTTGGTTTATTTGATACATCAACCAACGTTAATTGTATCTTTTTGCCGATGACAGGTTTAAGTTTTCAGTATTTTTATGTTTCTCAGTTCTAAATTGTTTCTAGTATGTAACTAGTTTAGTCTTTCGAGGTTTCCTAATACTTTTCTGTCCCATGATGGCAAAAAGGAGGTCCCTTAAGTTAATCCCTCGACTTTTGGTTTTTAAATTTTTTTTTTTGCTCATTTGTTTGTTTAAATATATTATATATAAAAAAATAAACCACTTTGAAGAAATAAAACCCTAAAGTTAATTCCTTGGTTTTCAGATACGGTCTTTTTTTTCTTGGAAACGATATATTTCTATAGATTTTCGTTTGTTCGTAGAAGATCTACGTTTGTTGTACGTCTTTGATTTATTGCATTTTTTTGAGAAAAAACCAACAATATAAAAATGGAATTACTTAAAAATAAGCACAATATGTTCCATAGCTTAAATATGGAATATTGAGACACCTATGGGAAATTAAAGACGGTGATTTCTATTCACATAACTAAGTTTCATAATGATAAATGTTTGATGTTTTATGAACTTTTCAATTTTAAAAATAAAATTCTTCAATATGATGACTGCTTCATAGGTCAAGTTGAGTATGTTTCATTTATTTTTAGAAGTTTAAAATATTAAAGCCGATAGTGAAAAATTAAAATCCCTAAACTTTTTCTTATTTTCGTTTGTTTGAGCATAATTAAAGTTTGTTCGTTTCCTTATATTAATATTTGTCAAATTAAAAAGTAGTGTTTTTCTAAATGACAAGTAATTTAATGATCACACAATACCGATTCCACGTTCCGTCATCCACTGACAAACGACGGAACATAGTAATTTTTTTTAAGATTATTAAATCACTTGACACTTACAAAAACCCTACCTTTTAGTTTGAAAAATATTAATATTGAGGAACTAAAAACCATCGATTTTTCTCGAACAATCAAAAACAAGTAATAATTCAACAATGTAAACATTCCAACTTTGGCTTACACATTTTGCCTCTTCACCGTTTAAGAAAATTTTATTTTTTTCAGATTACAGACTTCATAATATATAAATCATTAACTATGGTAAAATTTTTTTTATGTGTACAGAAATCACCACCTTCAATTTTCCACAGGTGTTTTTTATCCCATATTTAAGGGATAGAACCAAGAAATGTTTATTTTGATACAAGTCAATTAATATTTTTGGCTTTTATTTAAAAAATACAATAGTTCAAGAACAAACAAACGTAGATCTTAGATGAACAAATGAAATTCTATAAAAATAGATCAATTCCAAGGGGAAAAAACCGTATTTAAAAACCGAAGGACTAACTTAAGGTTTTCTACTTTACAGTTAATTTATTACGAAAAAATTTGATGAACAAATCTGAACAAACGATTGAACAAAAAAATATTTTCTGGAATTCTGAAACTTTTCTTTTCCTTGGCTTAATTATAAGTATCGTTTGCCCATTGACTTTGAAAAAACAACTATACAAACGAAGAAAAGTGCAAAAATATATTCTGGTGTGCCAATTTATATTCCTCAAGTTGCTAATACTTTCGAAATGGATTGCTTTTAAAAGTATTGAAAAAAATGATTCTAAGATTATCTTTTCGTAAGTAACTTTATTATTTTTTTCTTTCGAATTCACCCTACTTTTCTTACCCTTTATCCATCCTGGATGATTAGGTATAAAAATTTGTTTCACTTATATTTTTAGTATTGAATTTTGGCTTTTATAATGCTCTATCGATGGAAAAATACGAGTACGACTGAAAGATTCTGATGAAGATTATTTTCATTTTGGTAAATTAATTTATAAGCCATTTGGTTAAAATTTTGATCTAAAATTTCCAGAATCTTTTAGTGTGACATTATCAACTACACCCTGTATAAAATATCCATTTTCATATATATATATATATATATATTTAAGCGTTAGTCGCGCTCCAACACTCCTCCAAGAATTGTTTTAGTTTCCCAACGCTAAGATCCAACAGTTTCCAACACAAGTTGAAAGCAGATTGTAAAGTTTTAACACTTGGTTCGACAAAAAATGAATAAGCTTTAAATCATCCACTCCGCGTATCAAACAATACATACACATACACATACATTCACCCCCTCACATATACATCGAAACCCTTACAACAAAAAGTTTGCGGAGAAAGTCGCATCAAGTTTGCCTCGAAAATTTGCTCGCATCAAATGTACTAAAGAGCTATTTCAATGTACGAATTCGGTTTGGAAAAGTGTTACGACAGGGTAATTAGATGAAATATACGTTTCGGCTTTTCCCCTCTGTTAAATTATTTAATATTGTATTTTTGTATTCACTTGGCGCTCCGTTCATATTGGATTTATATATTAAAGAAGTTATCTCCATAAGTTGTATGAAAACTAACAAAATGGTTGGAACATTTAGTGGAAATTTTTCATTCAAATGCAATCACTAAACTTTGATTGCTTGGTGGGAATTCCATGGTGACTGGTGGAATATTTGACTTTAAATTTCGACTAATTATGAGCTATAATTAGATGATTGAAACTAGTATAATCATAAAATGAATCTCATTTTATAGAAAAATAACCAATTAATAACATCACTTAATACAAAAGATCTTTTTTTTCTTAGTCTCTTGTAATTGTCACTTGAATTAGTGTGACTAGTGGGACACCAAAAAATCCTTCTCTCTTACCATGGTGCACTTAAAGACAAATTTCAGTTGGACTACTAAATTTTCAATAGAGATTTTCTTCCTTCTACTATATTTATCTCACATTATTTCATTTTCATCAAGTATTAGACTAATTACTTACATAGAAGAAATTAAAAAAAAAAATATTGTGCCTGGTGGGACAAGTACAAAATGTGTAAACAAAGTTTTTCGTTAATGACACTTTTATATTTTTTCTATCTTTGTATTGTTAATTGGGCAACGTATTGGTGGAGGTTTTTGATTTAAGGTAGAATTTTATTTATTTCTACACATTTATATATTTTCGGATACACAAGAATATCGTTTAGACATAAATTTTTTCTATAATTTCCGAATAAATAATAAATTAATTTTTATTCAATCATTATCCTTGAAGAATAAAGTCCAGTGTCTTACATAATTGGAGTCTGATGATGTTGCCGTCAAATAATAACTAATGTTTTTTTTGTCATCAGCTTTAAAATAATGCTGTTTTCTAATGCATGGAATTTTTTTAATGTTTTGCCACTGTTTGTTAAGATGTGAATGATTTTTTTTAATATCATCTGTTCCAACAAAGAAAAAATAGAACCCATTGATATCTTTTAACACTAAATATTCGTGGCAGTCTTTACTATTTTTAATTTCTGCTTTTCTTGTCATAATAGAAGACCAAAGAGTTAGTTTAGCTATTGCTCCGATACCATCAACTGCTTCTTTACCATGACCAGAAGCAAAAAAAAACTCCAATTCTATCCATTCAAAAAAAAATGCTATCATGTATTGGCTATAAGCTATAGTCCCACCAATCACATGTGACAGGTGGTACACATTCTAAAAGAACCTAGAGACTATAATATAGACTTTTTAACAATCATAAGAAGTTTAAATTATTTAAGACATGTTTATTTTTTACTTTTACCAAGAAAAAAAAATGAATTAGGACGGTTTGAGGATAAAAAAACAACTTTTGTATCTTTTTGTGTGACTGGTGGGACATGTAATTATCTTATATTCAAACACAAAATATACACAAACTAACGTAACTTTTCGATTAAACAAATCGTAGTCCTTTTGTTTATAATGTTTTTGGTCTTCTGAATATAATGATAAACTTGCTAAAATTAATTAGATGGCTAAAACCAATGTCGCTAACAGGAACATTTGCCATAGATACATGTACTAACTTGTACTCGAAAGTTAACCAAACCAAAAAATCGATTATTTATCGTTTTAGAAAAAATTCTTTTGATATTAGTACAATTTATACTTTTTATTATAGGTAAGGGCTAAATTTAAAATAATAAGAGTAATTATTAATTCAAAGTCATTTTCCTATTTCTCACGGAATGCCCCTTGGCGTTTATTAAAAGATTTAGTAGAACTTAAAGTCATTACTTTTTTCTCAAATAAGAAATGAAAAACTTTAGTTTTTCCAAGGTTAGATTTGGATGATGAAAATTAATATTTGGTACCTGTTTTTCTTTTATTCGTTGCGATGCTGGTGTAGAAATCTTTTGATGGATTTGCAGGAAAATCAACCTGAAGAAAAAACAGCTACGATGAAGATTTAACCTTTTTCAAGAGCTGGAACAAATAAAAACGACAGATGTAGTAAACATGTGATTGCAATTTTTAATAAATTACCTCAATCATTCGATCATTAATTGTTCAAAGTTATAAATTAAATTTAATCATGAAAATAGTGCACTAAGACATCGTATTTTACTTGAATTATATAAAATAATTCCGATACATAATATTCAATTGATAATCGACATTAAATATTCAATCAAGGTCAAAAACAAGTGGTCGATTTGCGATCAATAACAGCTGATAATGCTCAGAATTTGCATCTAGTGTGGCGCCCTCGCTCTTCCGTTTTGGTGTAGCTTCCGAATTCAAAATATTTATGAACTTTTTAAATTTATATTTATTTTTAAATACTATAGGTTTTAGTAAAAGATATCTTGATAAAATTTATCTCTTTCCAATCAAGGATTTCCCCATTGTTACGATATAAATCCACTCAATGATTTTTACGAAGAAAGATAATTCCGATTATTGATAGACGAAATTTAATCTCAAAATCAAATTGTTTCAAAACATGTTTTTTTTTGTATCAACCGAATATTGTTTACGACTTCATTTATATTAG
This sequence comes from Sisyra terminalis, assembly GCA_958496175.1. NCBI lineage: Eukaryota > Metazoa > Arthropoda > Insecta > Neuroptera > Sisyridae > Sisyra > Sisyra terminalis. The sequence goes on from OY292278.1 coordinate 6,306,584, forward strand.
TAGTTTTTTCAATTTTTTTTTTTGTTTAACGTCATATATCTCATTTTTGGGTTAGTCAACATACTATTTATGTCACTGAAAACTTTTACAACTTTCCGAAGCTATACATTTTCGTTTTATAATCACCTCTCCCTTCGTTTGCTCCTTGAAAAAAATCGACTTTTAATGTCCTACTTTCAGAGGCTTACAATTGAAGATCATATTTATCTCCACAATTTATATGATAACTAACAAAATGGTTGGGAATTGGAAAATTTATACGAAATTTTCCATTCAAATGAAATCACTTAAACTATGCTTGCTTGACGTGCATTAAATGATTTGGTTGTATTTAAAGTCATTACTTTTTCCTCAAATAAGATCATGAAAAAATTTAGTTTTTCCTAGGTTAGATTAGGATGAAGAAATTTTATATTTGGTACCTACTTTTCTTTTAATCGTGGCGATGCCGGTGTAGAAAACTCTTGATGGATTTGCAGGAAAGTTAACCTGAAGAAAGAACAGCCACAATGACGATTTAACCTTTTTCAAGAGCTGGAACAAATAAAAACGACAGATATACTAAACATGTGATTGCAATTTTTAATGTATTACCTCAATCATTCGATCAATAATTGTTCAAAGTTATAAAATAAATGTAGACAAGTAAAAAATGCACTAATACGTCGTTTTTTTCTTAAAATATATAAAATAATTCAAATGCATAATATTCAATGGATAATTGACACTAAATATTCAATCAAGGTCAAAAACAAGTGAACGATTTGCGATCAATAACAGTCGATAATGCTCGGAATTTGCATCTAGTGTGGCGCCCCCACTCTTCCGTTTTGGTGTAGCTTCCGAATTCAAAATATTTATTTATTGCCTCAATTTATATTAATTGTACATATAAAAGGTTTTGGTACAAGATATCTCGATTAAATTTATCTTCTTCCAATTAAGGATTTCCTCATTGTTACGATATAAATCCACTCAAGGATTTTTACGAAGAAAGATTATTCCGATTATTGATAGACAAAATTTATTCCCAAAATCAAATCGTTTTTAAACATGTTTTTTCTTGCATCAACCGAATATTGTTTACGACTTCATTCAAATTATTAATTTTTTTTTTTTTGGTTTTACGTTGTATATAAGACTGAGTCAAAAAAAAGATTTTTTTTTTTCTTAATTATATCGAAAATAATGTTGGGAATGACAAAAAAAATCCTGTGAAAGTTTTAGCTCTTAATATTAATATTAAGAGGTGCCACATCGCAAATTTCGATTTTAAATTTAAATAACATGGGAACAATATACTCTTGCACTTTGGAATTTTATAGCTCACGTTGGTGACAATATTTCGGAATGACCAAGGTATATTCTCGTAGAAAATTAAACAATCTACAAAAAAAGTCTTGTACAAGTTTTTGATATATTTATTCCTTCAAAAGTTATTCGAGGTCAAAGTTGAACTAAAGAGAAATTTCAATATTTTTTCAATTTTTTGACGCAACCATCAATTTTATGCGAAAATTTTGTAGAACATTTTTGGTAGAGCACTTTTTTTTCTATAACTTATCTCTATAAAAGTTTTTGATATTTTTCACAGGTCCTAAGATATTTTCATTAAACTGGAAATTCCCTGAATCTTAGGACCTGTGATAAATATCAAAAACTTTTATAGAGATAAGTTATAGAAAGAAAAGTGTTCTAGAAAAAATGTCCTATAAAATTTTCTCATAAAATTGATGGTTGCGTCTAAAAATTGAAAAATATTAAAATTTCTCTTTAGTTTATCTTTGACCTCGAATAACTTTTAAAGAAATAAATATATCAAAAACTTGTACAAGACCTTTTTTGTAGATCGTTTAACTTTCTACAAGAATATACTTTGGTCATTCTAAAATATTGTCACCAACTTGAGCTATAAAATTCCAAAGTGCAAGAGAATATTGTTCCCATGTTGTTTAAATGGAGAATCGAAATTTGCGATGCGGCACCTCTTAATATTAATATTAAGAGCTTAAACTCTCACAGGATTTTTTTTGTTAAAAATGTAATAATTCAGGGAATATTATTAATTTAAAACAATAAAATTACGAATATTTTCAGTTTAATGCAAATTACTTAGGACCTGTGAAAAATATCAAAAACTTTTATAGAAATAAGTTATAGAAAGAAAAGTGTTCTACAAAAAATGTCCTATAAAATTTTCTAATAAAATTGATGATTGCGTCAAAAAATTGCAAAAATATTAAAATTTCTCTTTAGTTCAACTTTGACCTCGAATAAGTTTTGAAGAAATAAATATATCAAAAACTTAACTTGTAACAGATTTTTTTTTGTAGATCGTTCAATTTTCTACAAGAATATACCTTAGTCATTCCAAAATATTGGCACCAACGTAAGCTATAAAATTCCAGAATGCAAGAGAATATTGTTCCCATGTTATTTAAATGGAAAATCAAAATTTGCGATGCGGTACCTCTTAATATTAAAATTAAAAGTTTAAACTGTCACAGGATTTTTTTTGGTAATTTCCAACAATATTTTTGATATAATTAAGAAAAAAAATCATCATTCTTCTTACATCAACCGAATATTGTTTACCATTTCATTTATATTAGTAATTTTTCAATTTGTTTTTTTATGTTTAACGTTATATATCTTATTTTTGGGATAGTTAACATATTTTTTATGTCACTGAAAACTTTTACAACTTTCCGAAGCTATAAATTTTCGTTTTATAATCACCTCTCCCTTCGTTTGCTCCTTGAAAAAAATCGACGTTTAATGTCCTACTTTTGTAGGCTTACAATTGAAGATCAAAAGTTCCACGAAAAGTGTTTAAAATTGTTGCAAAAGTATTTAGGGAAAAGTTTGTTGAAACGCCCGAGAATTTAACAAGTAACTTTGGTGGAGAAAAAAAAACATATTTAGGGAAAATAAAGTTGAAAAATGAACTTTGAAAGTGGCCAATGCATCATTGAATTGTCTTGATCGTACGTGACTAGGACGGTTTCTAAATGAGTTAATGTTTACGTTGCACTATATATTCGGTGGAAGGAAGTATAAATATTCGTCCTATCATCAGTTTGATGTATGAGTTTGTTAAAGAAACTGATTGCTAGATTTCCTCAGCATAATATCAGTGCCGTCAATAGAAATTTGTAATGCACCATCAACGACAAAGTAACACACAGAGAGAAAACATGTCTGAAGCAATCGTGTTTATTTAACGGCAACACAACATAAAGAGGTAGACAGGCGACAGAGCATCGAATAAAGTAGAGCTTCTGCTACGGAAAAGCTTCGTTTTTCCATACTTTCGTCGTCGTGTCACCATTCCAACATCGTCCAATCTCAACCTCCATGTACAACAAACCTTCGTTCGCTTTCACATCCTTCGTATTCATGTACATACGATATGTACAAACAACTTTTCGACAAATAAAAAACGCCGTGTTAATCTAAACGGGGAATTTTTTGACATTGAAATGTAAACTTAACTCCTCCAACCACAATCTTTACACCATTCCCCCGAATCATTCTCATCTATTATTCTTCGCAATTCATAATGATTTTCAAATAGAGATTAAAACCCACCCAAAACCAACACGTTTCAGATAAATGTGCAAAATCTCTCGAGAAAATTTATCACATCCCGTTACCGTAAACCTTAATTCTCGTGCATATCATATTCAATGCGTTCCACTACTTTAAATCGGGAAACAACTTGATATAATCCTGAAATAGAACCACTTAACATACGACCTCCATCCTCTTCAAACTTGTGATTAAAATGAAATACGATCGAATTAATACCCCCCAAAAAAAATTACCTGAACAAAGAAATATTACCATTGGTCTCAATTCAATTGTTGGATTAGTATAATAGTTTGCACAAAGGGAATACATTGGATTGATTGTCAAGTTATACAAATTTGAGTTTTCGCTTTTGTAATCCAGCAAATCAAAACAATGCCTCTGTTATTTGAATGGTTGGTAACCTATGGTAAATACGGGAAAATTAAAGCGGAAATTCAATAGCGAATTTCTTTATTGAGTTGAGAAAATTAACCTTGGAATTGATGGCTAAAATATAGAGGAAGATGAGTATTGATCTATTTATATTTAGTTCATTAAAATGGGGAAAGAATAAGAGGTATTTTTCTTTGAAATTTCACAATTTTTTGCCATTCATTTAAGTTTGAGATAGTTAAATTTTTCGTAAGTAATATTTTTTTAGTGGTGTTATGAAAAACAGTAGTAAACGCTATGCATTCCCGATCTTCCATCAATTAATGATCCATCAGTGTATTAAATCATGTACTTTGAGTAGTTGTTCTGCATTTCTAAGAAAAGTTTTTCAAATAGATGTGGTGGCATTATCCATTGAATACTTTTCCTCAAGATAGGTTGAATCTTGGACCATTGTCAAGTAAGCACCCAACTTTTACTAATTAAAGTTTTAAATATAATATTACTTATTTTTTAGTAGGAAAGTGGACTTAAAGGATGTAAATCCATATACTTATAATTAATTCAGCGAAGTTTCGGTCTTTTATTTGACCTTCATCAGGCTTCTTAATATAAGATGATGATATAAGTAAAATAAAGGTGAAATAAAGGACCGAAATGTCAGCGAATTAATTATAAGTATATGGATTTACATCCTTTAAATCCAATTTCCTACTAAAAATTAAATAATATTATATATAATATCATATAAATGTATGGACACAAGTTTTAAATATAGTTTTAAGATTGACTTTTGTTTGCACTTGATTGTACTGAAAAAAATTTTCGGTTGTACCTCGACCGAAAGAAAGAAATCCAATTTTTAAAAATCGATAGCTCCTCATTGTTAGATTTTTTCAAAAATTTTAACGGCTATAGATGGACCTAAATACGTAGAAGATTGTACCGAAGAACGTTTCTGACCTTAACCCATAAAAAGTTATGACCGATTTGGTAAATGCATTTATTCCATTGTTGAATTTTATAACGATCATGTTTTTTTTTCTACTGCAATACAGTTTGGGTGTTAATACATAGAAATATATCCCAAAAAAAAAATCCCTCTAATTCAATCCAAACAAAAGTTATAACAATTTTTGTAAATTTAATTAGAGTCTAACTATTTCATTGTTGAAAAACTACCACAATTTTGATGCTGTTGAAGTACAAATGCTTTTTTTGCTGACGTTTCCGGATGCTGGTCTCTAGTTTAATTTTTATACCTCAACCGGAAATAACATGCAGTTTTCCGACACTTACAGAATTTTCTTTAGAGATTTTTCAAATCCAACGACGGTATAATCTAGCTACTGTATTACTGAGGATTGTACCGAAAAAAAATTCTTCGTTTTCTATCCCAACTTCTTATTTTATCCCATCATTGCAGTTTTTACCATTAAGTATTGAGAGTCTTATTCCTCCAACAAAAACCTTCATAATTACCGTTGGCACAGAATTAGAAGAAATTTTTTTCGGTATAATCCTCAGCAACGCAATAGCTAGATTAACCGTCGTTGGATTTGGAAAATTTTCAAAGAAAAGTCTGTAATTGTCAGCAAACTGCATTTTATTTCCGGTTGAGGGTCAAACGAAAATTCAACTAGAGACCAGTACCCGGAAGAATTCGCAAAAATATTCATTTGTACCTCAACAGAATTAAAATTACAGCCGTTTTCAACAATGAAGTAATGATAGCAATTACTCATTCAAAACTCAACATAACTATCGTTGGGATTGCGTTAGAAGAATAATTTTTTCGGTACAATTCTCAGCAATACAATTACTAGATTGTATCATTGTTGGATTTGGAAAATCTCCAAAAAGAAACCAGAAGTAGCCGGAAAATTATATTTTTTTCCGGTTGAAATAGAAATAAAAATTCTACCGGCACCATCAACTAGAGACCACCTTCCGGGAAAATCCGCAAAAAATTTCATTTGTACCTCAACAGAAGTCAAAATTATGGCCATTTTAGCAATGAAGTAATTAGATTCTTATTCCATTTACAAAAACCGTTACAACCGTTGAGATAAAAAGAAATAATAAGCCGTTTTCGTCTAAGATCACCTAGTCGAAAATAATATTTATTCGGCCTTTTCGAACGAAATTTTGAAACCTGATGGTTCCGCCCCTAGGACTATATTATTAAAGGTTTTTTGAATTAGATTAGTTGTACAATTTAAGTTTGTTTCTATTCTTTATAACGTTAAATCCATATATAGGAAAGTCTTGTATGGGTTTTCCATAGACGCAATCACTTTATTTAGGGATACTCAGAACAATTCCACGCTTAGGACTGATCCCTGACCATGTGAAACACCATTTTCCAATTCCATAGGAATGAAGAAGTGATTTCTAACTCTTACTTGAATTTTTATATTTTGTAAAATAATTTTAATTATTGCTTATACACTTCCTTTTATCTTTCCTTGATGTAGTAGTTTCAGGACTCGAATGCTCCATACCATCTCGTAAGCCTTTTCGATGTCTAAGGCTATCATAGTGGAATAGAAGAGCATATTTTATTTTTCCAATTATAAGAGTTCGATGAATACACTTTTAAAAATCACTGGTATAAATGGTAACGAAAGAACAGCAGTTTTTGCCCGTTAAAGATCCATAAAATCATATTTCAAGATTGGTAGAGAAAAATTCCACCAAAGAATTGTTTTATAAAAAGAACTATCGAATATAATAAGAGCTCCCCCTCTTCTAACAGTATTTTTGTGTGCTATGGATATTCCATCACAGACTGAAATATTCTCCAGGTTTCCTAGCGTTCCTATGTAAAGAATCGAATTGTTGCAAAAGTTGCTGTCCTATTAGTTCACCGACGAAGATGAAGAGAATCTTTTGCAAGGCGCTAAAGTATATAAAGAAGACCTTTCTTATTGAAATTTCTTGTTTAGAATTTCACATATTTTTGAGTCCATGCATGCCAGTTGATGGTGGCTCCTAAAGCCAAATTGGTTCCACAAGAAGAACTTGATTGAATTGATTGATAGAATTTTACATATGTTACATGTCAGGGAAATGGGTCTATAGTTCTTCGGTGGATAAGGGGTTTTTCCTTGCTTGTGGATAGAAATCTTTATTGCAGTTTTTTTTACTTTTTGGGACGTGGTGGTTAGTTCAAATATGATTCTATAGTTCCAAATATTTTCCTGTTAATTGGGTTTTTATTATTTTCATTTTCTGTTTCCTTATCTTACATTTCTTTATTGTATTTACGAAAAATTTTATTGTTAGTTTTGTTTGCAAAAATTGCAGCCAAAAGTTCAGCAATAGGTTTAAATTTGTCACGAAATTTTTATTTGCTACTTTTCAAATGATTTGGTTCCTATTTCCTCTGATATTCCAAATTTTTCTTCACAATTGTGTTGTATTAGTTTAGTAGTTTGGTATTACTTTTTTTAAGTATTCTTCTTGCATTAGCTCTTTTTTTGGTAGTCGATTTTAAGTAATATAAAGAGGGACGACTGCATTTTTGTGGTACATTTCTTCAATGCTTTTTTGACTTCTTTGACCGTATTTTTATTTTTCTGGGTCCACCAAAGGATAGATCTTTTCCTCAGAGTACTTTTAATTGTTATGCAGGCTTCTGCTTCAGAAACGAGGGTTTTGAAATAAATTTTGTCCTATTATTGAAGTATTTCGCTTAAAAGTATGAATAAAACTATATACTTACTTTCGACTGCAAGTATTATATTCAAAATGGGATAATATGAACGGAAAAATGGGAATAATTCTAATTGATTTGCAATTATTATGAGTTTAAAGTTTTACGAGGAAAGTTCAATCAATTGTATGTGTAATTTTGAGCATAAATTTATAAGTTGATACTGGGTAGAAAAATAGCTAGCACTCGAAGCGATTCTCTCGAGAGAAATTCTAATTGCCAGAGTTCATAAAACTCCCCCACCCTACCCCACCGCCGATCTACGTAACATCTAGATGTATGAAATTCAAAGTTATAACCGACCCGTTTCACATCAACTTCTTTTTATTCTTCCCTATATATATATATACATTGTGCAAAATTATCTCAACAAAGTTTAAAAAGCGTACAAAACAGCCACTTTTTTTGCCAAACAACGTTTTTTTGCAGAATAATTTCAAAAGAAAATGCACGCGAATATATCCCTTTTCTCTTCGAACGAAAAGAAAATGCGGCCAGATGGATGTGAAGTTGAAAATGTTTCCGTACTATATGTAGTAGGTATATGTGGAGAGAAGTTGATAAAGTTATTCGTCGACGGGTCCCGTGGGATTGCTCTCAGCCAATTCAGTTATCCCGGTTGATATTAGTTATAAATTTTTGTCTTGTTTTCTGCTATCACATATTTATTGACATATTAATCAATATCGAAACATTTTTTGCTCGAATCGTAGAGATAAGAAAGTCAAACACCATTTTTTTTTTTTTTTTTTTGATAAGAAACCCGATTTCATTGTTTCAATGTCCCACGTAAACGATGGTGCAATTTATTAAAGATTATTAAACGTTTAAATTTACGACAATGATTTTCTTGACCAATCGTTATTGCAAACGCAGACGCCGCCGGACGAAGCGATTTTGTTTCGACTTACCAAAGGGGTTATCCCCAGGGATAATACACAGGAATCGCGGCCATAGTTGATTACAAACACAATTACAGTCGACTGTTAAAACTGTCCCGAGGGATATCAGCTATATCATTTTATTAGAGATATAAAAGACGATGACGGTCCCAGTCATTTAGCCTTACATCTTCACTTCGTTTTGTACCATTTTATCCTTAATGGTTTCCTCAACGAATTTCCACCGAAAACAACACACGACGTAGAAAAAAAAATCAATGAACCGAAAAATTTTCAAAACCTCATAAATAAATAAGAACCTTTAAAAGATTCTAAACGAAACGAACATAAAGTGTTTAAATTGCGGTGGTTTTAAAAACAGCGAGACGATTTTTCGTCCCGAACGGGGGACAGGGGGACGGGGGAGTGGTTGTTTTCCACGTTAATGTGGGGTGACATTTTACATGATGTATAGATCCCGAAATAGCTGTAAAAGGAGATATAATGTGTGTATATATATGTATATTATAAATATGAAGTTATGGGGGTTGTAAAACACACAATATACACGAGGACTTCCAAACGCGATGACATGGGGTGCGAAAAGTTTTAGCGCGGGAAGTAAAAGTTAAACGGAAGACGTTAAATGATAGCAATATAATAATGCACTGTACACATTTATATGGCGGCACATAGGTAAACATTATAGAAATATCCAAATGAAATTTTAGTTGATTAGGGGTTGCGATTATACGGGGCTGAAATGGATTTATGCGGTTTTTATGGGGGGTTAATAGAGTTGTGCTCTTAATGGGGATGATTTAGACGATTATGAGAATTGTTTATTGCCTGGTAAGGGTGGATATAATCTTGGTGAAAATGTAGGGGAAATTGAAAAAAAGGCTTAGGGAAAAACATGGTTGATATTCACTTGAGCTTTGTATCGGGATCAAAATTTTAAGCCGTGGATATGTGAAGTCGACCAAATTTTAATCCAATATCTATGGATAACATGGCAAGGAGAGGATGGGTTCTTTGTTGTGATTTAAGATGAACAAAAGGACGAAATTTTATTGTGAATGAAAATTTATAAGGATCAACAACTTTGGATTGTTTTCAAGATTTTTTTTAAAGTCTTATCCTTTGGATTAATTATAAAAAGTGTTTATTTCCCTTTTAACTTCTTTAAAATTTTAGATTTCTGTAGAAAAATCATTCTGCTATCAACAGGTATACTGTTATGAAAAGCCTTTTTCTTTTACTCTTCCAAACGTATAAAACCATGTTTTCTATGTCAATGACTTAATATTTATTTTGTCGTAATTAATTAAATTACTATTTAACTTTTTTGTCACAAATCTGTACGAACGATTTTCCATCGTTTGAAAAAATAAAATTTTCTTGACTTATCGGTATAGGGTCAATTAGAGGCATTTTATAATCATTATATTTAAAATGCCATCAATAACTTTAAGGTAATAGTCTGGTAACTTATGCCTATTTTCATGACTTCTTTGGAGGGTGGTTTTTATAGGAAAATAAAAATGAATTATCTTGAATATTTAGAGTGTTTTTATTTACATATTGAAAATATAAAAAAAAAATATTTGAAAAAAATTAATAGTTTATTACTATTATTATTGTCACTCAAAGTTGGAACCTCAAAAAAAATGCACGTGGGTGGCCCGGGTGATTTTGGCTCTTGATGTTATCTGATATCAAATATTCTTGATTATTCTTAATCTATAGACATATCATTCTGGTCGGAACTACTGAAGTTAAATTTCAAGGATAAATAACAAAATGGCGGACTTTGAAAAAAAAAGTCCTTTTATTTTAGCAAAGAAATGGTTGTAAAATAAAAAGTTAGGGATATAAAAAATTCTCGTTAGTACCTACGAGAACTATAAGTGTGTAGAGTAGCCTGTTAAAATTTGAAAGCAATCGGTTGAGTAGAAAAAAAGTTAGGACCCGGGCCGACCAGAAAAACAATGTTTTGAGAAAAACGCGTTTAAAGTTCAACAACAAATTTTCATAAGTAAATTTATACTTACGTTGGACTCCGAGGCGCTCTAGGAAACTCGTTATAACTCCCGAAATATTTCGAATTTCTGTCTGAAATTTTCACAGCATATTTTCAAGACATTGTACTTTTAAATTAAGCAAAAAAAAATTTTCGATTTTTTGAACCCAAGTTACCAGACTACTACCGTAAATGACTTCTGATTTTAAAAAAATTGATTGATGGATTTTTAGAACATTGAAAATGTCTTTTTTAAAGGGTTGAACTTTTAATCTACGGAAATGCAGGAGAAGACGAACATAATGATACAAGGGATACACATTGATAGACCAGTGGTACTTAAGAATTAATTGATCGTACATTTGTGATGATATTTTAAGATTCGTTATTAATACTTTTGGAAACTTATCGGGCGATACAAAGCAGCTTCGGCCTTAGGGTTCTCTGGTTTTGGAAAAAGTATAATTTACGTTACCTTCCATTGAATAGGGAAGTATTAGGGCCTTAAGAAATTTGAGGAAATTTTTGTGAAAGATTCTGATTTTTTTCGCCGTTACCTTTAAAGCTCATGTGATATTTTCTCCTTTACTACTTACCAATTACCATTGCATTTTCTATTCTTCATGAGTCAAAAAAAATGTTTTTCTTCTAGAAATTTAATTAAACAACAAGAAGAACAATATTTTTTTCGAGTTTTGTGCAGTGATTATCGTTTTTTTTTTAATTTATAAAAGCTCTGAAAAAAGATAAAATGCAATTTTTTCCATAAAATCTGCATCAATTAGTGATTTGCTCCGTTTATTTTGAAAGTGAGTTAAGTCCATTTTTAGAACAATTCTTATAGGATTATCATTTTTAACCATAGGAACATAAGATACTAAGCAGAAGGGAGTAATTGGCGTTTTTGTTAACAACTAAAATGAAATCAGTAATTTCTGAAAACTAAGAAGTTAAGGGTGGATCACCGTCAGAACAACAAAAAAATTTCGATTTTTTTTTCCATAAATGTCTTCTTATAATATTCAAGAATAACGTATTTAAAGGATTGGAATAGCTGACTAAGGTATTTTCACTGATAAAAATTGAATAAATTGATAATAACATAAAAAAATATCTATAAAAAACTTTAAATGCGTTTTTCTCGAAATCAACTTTTTAAAACTGGCAGACAAGATTTCTCAGAAACTATCCAAAAGATTGACTTGAAACTGGAGAGTGTTATAGTTCAACACGTCTTCTTGGTACTGAACCTCTGAAATTGGCCTAACCTCCCCCTCCTCAAAGTGGGAGAGGGGAAAAGGTCCAAAAAAATGTCGTTTTTTTTAACTTTTTTTTCAATGTTGCGCCATTTTGTGAATTTTCAACTTTTTTCGGATTTTCGAGGTTCAGTACCAAGAAGACGCATAACCAAAACTATATTCTTTGGAAAATCATGATCCGACTTCCGGTTTCCGAGAAAACTTGTCTCCCGTTTGCCTCCTCATTTTTGAGGACCCTTTTTCAAAGCGCTGTAAAAGGGGGAGGGGGGACATATCGGGGTAAATAAAAAAAAATAGTTCAAAACTTCAACTTGTACATGCCGAAGACCGTTTTTTAATATCTTTTAAAAAAAATGGCAGCAGTTTTAAAAAAGTCTTTTTTTTTTACGTTTTTACGCATATGATCTACCCTTAAATAATTAACATACCTTGTTCTAGTTACAAGAAGAAGAATCACCATATATAGATCGTCCTTGAAATGAACTTAAACCACTTTCAAAATAAATCATTTGTTGGTCTTAAATGTGCTCTGAAAATAAAATGTAAGGTTTCGAAAATGAAACGTCGACAATTTTGACAATCAATATTTATTTAATTAATTAATAATTATTTAATGATAATATCAATAATTTACAACGTTCATACTTACATAGTAAAATATAATTAGAATCACAGCCATGCCTAAATTTACAAACTACTATTTTATATTTTACATATATTAATCATCATATTTATTTATAAATTAATTAATGTACTCGTACAAAGGACCAAAATAGATTTCGAGTCTGCCAATAATTTGATTATAGATAATTTTATATATATGTATTATACCTATAGATATATTTTTTTTTAAAACATGTCATCTTTATTATATAATATAATATATTTTTTTTATTGTATATTTGAACAAATTTTTCATAAAATATTTGGACTCAAAAAGGTGAAATAAAACATAGAACATTTTTCCATTTATTTTTTTTTTACGACAGACATATCTTTGTATCGAGAAATTGGCAATGAGTTGAACCAAGTTCAATTAAATTCAAAACTCAAATTGTCGGTTTAAACGAAAGAAAGTTATAAATTAGAACAAAGTTTGTTTTATTAAATACTATTTTTTTTATTATATAAGTAGTCACAAGCTATAAATACGATTAGTTATTTCCATGGTGTGGATCATTATTTAATGGATTTTTTTTTCTGTAGCTTTTGTGTTTTGTACGGAGTTAATTGCAGCGAAACTCGGTCGTTTAAAGTTGGATTTATGCGATTGGGGGTTGAGATTGTTGTTTTTCAGAAAATTGAATTCGATTAAATATTAAAAATTGCAGACGAAAAATTAATTAAAGATTAAATTTAATCGATGAAAAACGTTGTTTTTCCGGGGAAACTCATACATTTTTTAAAATACTGCAAATGAATCTTTAATCAGTATTTAACTGTGAAAAGAATAATCCTTGACACAAAAACGATTTTAAATTTGGAATTGAGATCTTGTGATTTTTAAGTCGATAAAGTTTGAACAATTCATTGTATTAAGAAATAAAGGAGCCTAAAGTTCTGTACCAAAAAAGGTGAATTTTTTAATTTGAACTCAAATCTAAAGATATGAAAAGTTTTTTTATAATAGAGATTCAAAAGAGTTATAAAAACATGTAAGACTTATAAAATAATTAATTTTTTCTTTCATTGAAAAGTTTTACAAAAGCGATTCACTAATTTTTTTTTCTATTTTCAATAAAAGATATTTTTCAATTTCGCATTTCAGTGAGCTTATTTCGCTGCAAGTTGTTCACTCCGCTACCGACAAAAGCCCATGGGGGAAAACTTGATTAACATTTTTTTTATTTAGTCCATTGAAAGCGCGGATTATATTCAATTATATTAATTGCCACAAGAATAGATAACATTTGACATTTACTTATATATCTTTTCGAAGAAAATTTATTAACGCTAGCTTATTATGTAGTCAAATAATATACGAATGTACATGATTAAAATGTTTCACTTCAAAAAACGTGTTGTTGTATTCAAATCAAGAATTTCCAACGTCGACAATTTGCCGTCTAATATCGTCAAATATTTATGCTGTCTGGGGTAGTTTATCTTTGTTAGTGTGACGAAAAGATGTTTAAAACGCCGAGCAACAAAAAATTATCATGAAAAACGTTTTTTTTTTCATTTTCTTTTTAATATTTTTACGATTTGACGCGTAATTGTTTATATTTTTATTGCAAAAAGAAAAGCAAATATCCTTCCAGACAAACACCACCTCGTCTTTGTTTTTTTTTTTCAACAAATTTTCGCTCAACTAAACATTTTTTTTTTTTTTTTATAAAACAACTTTTTCCCTTTATAATACTTTTGTTTCATAAAAGCTCTATTATAATAACAGATTTCTTAAAAATATTATTATTTCTTTTAACAAATCAGCCTTGCTTTTATATAATTTTCCTTTAATATAAATAAAAGCGAACAATTTTTTTTCAACACTTTTCTCCACCAACACATTCTCTTATGGAAAATATCTCGACTTTTATTGGTAACTTTTTACATTTATTTATAGATACGTAATCTAGTTACATTTACATATTATAATTTATTTCTTTTATATACTTTATTTAATAGAAGTAGAAAGTCTTTTTGGTTCGCGAATTTTATAAGTTTTTTTTTTTTATAAAAAAATACACAAGTCATAAAATTAGATAAATGAAATATTTAATTATTTTTTTATTTTTTCTTTTTTATTATCTTGGAAGCATTTATGTTTTAGGTAAAATATTTATTTGATCTTTAATATAAAAGATATAACTCGTCATACTGTTATGAGAAGGTAAATAGGGAAATTAGTTTGAATGCCATCAGGAAAATTGAAGTGCAACTTGTCGCTGAAGATGACACACCGCCGCCAGATGACTCGTTTCCATGGTGCATGGCTTCCGGCTGCTCTCCTAATAGGTTTTCAAAAAAGAAAAAACATGTTTTATTATTCATAAAAAAACCATGGAAAATTTAAAAAGAATTGCATCCTGTTTCTCAATGGAATTCCAAAAAAAAATATATTAATTAATCATGGAATAGTAGGTCTCCAATTTGGCATATTTTTTTTGCAATAACTCTTTTTTGGACAAAAAGTTTTTAAAATCAATAAGCCATAAAGGTAATACAAGTTTAGTCTACCCATATAAAAATTAAGGCTAAAATCTGCTTACATTATGAAGTTATTTGATATTGGAATACCATTTTAAAAGTCAGAAATTTTCTCCGCTTTTATAAGAATTAAATCGAAGCTAAAGCTCAACTTAAGATCATATAGCTACTTTTAAGAAAAAAGGTCAAATAAAATGAAGAATAAGAGGAACTTTCTAATAAAAAATGATTGAACAGGAGAAAATAAGGACGAAAATCCGGGAAAAATTAAACTAAAAAATTTCATATGTATGCTTTGAAACAATGGTTTAAAGAGCAAAAAGGAAATTCCATCAATTTTTAGGATTAGAAATAAAAAAGATTTACAACTGTACTTCTATTAAAAAAAATACGCAAGAGTATTTTAAACAATGATGATTGTTACATCCATTTTTGCACGAAATATTATTTTAGATCTAGTACTGTTGTGGCTACGAAATTACGATGGGATTAAATGACTCATTTATTTTGAAAGTGGCGTAAGTCCATTTCAAGGGCGTTCTATGTGGTGATTCCTTTTCTTGTAACTAGAACAAAGTATGTTAATTATTTAACTGCCAAATTTTCAGATATTACTGATTTGATTTCAGTTGTTAACAAAATCGCCAATTATTCCCTGCTCCTTAATATCTTATGTTCCTATGGTTAAAAATGATAACACCATAGGAATTGTTCTTGAAATGGACTTAACTCACTTTCAAAATAAACGGTTCGAATAAATGTAATAATTTGATATTAAAAAAAGGATATTAAAAGGATTTTTTTCAATAAGAAGACAATTAGCTACGTTTCGTTACGTATTGTAACTTCATCAGGCTTCTTGATTTACAAAAAAAAAATATTTTCAATTTAAATTCAATAAAAAAATCATTAAAAATAATAAAAGTAGAAAGTCTTTTTGGTTCGCGAAATTTTTATGTTTTTTATAAAAAAATACACAAGTCATAAAATTAGATAAATGAAATATTGAATTATTTTTTTATTTTTTTTATTATCTTGGAAGCACTTATGTTTTAGGTAAAATATTTATTTGAACTTTAATATAAAAGATATAACTCGTCATTTATTTATTTATCATAATATTTATTTATTGAATTTCAATTGAAAATATTTTATTTTTGTAAATCAAGAAGCCTGATGAAGTTACAATAAGTAACGAAACGTAGTTAATTGAATAATAAAAATATTAAATAAAAAAAAAACGATTTTAAACAACCTGAATTGTCGTCTTATTTAAAAAAATAAAAGCTGAGATCGGAATTTTAACATCTATTATGAAGGATTTTTTTTTCATACCGTGAGTGTGGGTGGAATGAGGATCGTAACGTGAATGAATGGCACCCGATTTTATCTGAGACTATTAGTGAGGCTTTGAATGAATTTTGAATCGAAATTGCAATGCAAAATCGATGAAATGCATCGATGTATCTATATGCATATTGTATCTTTATATCACAATTATAAAAAGTAATAATTAAAGTATTCGTATTTTAAGAGAAGCATCTTAAAGTTTTCCTCCCTTGAGCTTATAATTCGAAGAGAGGCAAGGATGAAGAAAGCAGAATACTAATTTTTAAAATAGGAGCTTATCAAATATTACTTGTGCCCTCCTTTGATCCTTATTTGGTGACAACTGGCGGTTAACTTAGGAAATAGGAAGATTAAGAAAAGAAAAAATTTCTCCATATCCAAGTATGGTTTCTTGAGCTATAATAAAGCCACAAATTAATTCGAAACTACCAGAGAATACCAACAAGTTCATACAAATTTGGTCACCAAAAACCAGTAACTTTCTTGGGAACTAAAATCATATATATTTGTCCATCAAGAAGACAACTTATTCCACAATTAACGATAAGAAGATCTATCAAAAAGTGGCTAAATATTAATCATTCATTGCTTCATGAGAAGACAAAAATTCATCAAAAGAATGGTGGGAAATTCTTCTTAAAATCAGCCTGTGAAATACTAAACTTTTGTAGATCTCAATTCTGATTGGTAAAAGGTCTTAAAACTGGTCACTTTGGATTGAAAAATCCTTTCTCTACTCTTTGAATACTTTTGAATCTACTTCTTCTCATATTCCATTGAAATGCAGCACTAAAAGACTTGGGAATTTTTTAACATGTTAAACAGATGAATTGTTAAAATTTACTCCATTTTTGATAAAAAAAAGGTGTAAAAAGAATTGAGGCTCTTTAAATCTCGTATTGGGAAACATTCAAGAAATAAAAATAAAGCTTTAAGCTTCAAAAATCATAAAAATAATCCTTGCTTTTTTTTTATGTCTTCAGGATTTGTATATTTACCTAAGTCAATTTAAAACCCACAGAAAAAAATCAAACTTACTATCAAAATCAAAGATTTTTTTTAAGTCCCAACTAATGAAAAAACAACTATTGAGTCACAAAAAATTATAAAATAAATGACTAGAAAAATTATACCAGGAGCTTTCAATGCTCAACATTGAACAAGGTATATGAAACAAGGATAAAAATTTTGAAAATAATTGCTAATTTCTGAATAAAAAATCAAGGTATAAGCCCTTACTTAAATAAAAATTCATATCGAGTTTCATACTTTAATCCCAACAACACCCACCTGTTTTAAACTTTAATTGAGTTCGTAAGACCAAATTAAAACACAAAGTTTTCTTTGGGAGAAAAAAAAAAACGTTAGAATACAAAATTATTTTGGAGTAATCTATTGAATTATATTTTTGTATTAAGCCTATAAATAAATCTTATTCAACCTAAGATGAAAAATTAAAATATTTCATTACCATACGCTTTTGAGAATATTCTGTTGTTTACAATCCGAGTTTAAATAACAGGGGAATTCAACCGACTGTACTAAGATTTTTAATGGCATTAAAAGCTCTTGAAGCTGTACTTCTGATAAGGTTAAAGGTTACCACATGCCGGCTTGGTTTTAATTGATTTGATTCTATTTATAAATTTCGAAATTGGTAGGATGTTTGATTGAATTTTGCGTATATTCGTTTACTTACTAGCGTTATGGATATATCATCATTATTTCCTTGAATTGATATTAATTTCTTTTGAAGGGAGAAATTTTGATGTATGATATAAATGAATAGATGTGGTTTATTCATTTTTAACAAGCAGTAGTGACAAGTTGAGGGAATTTCGGGAAATGAGTGGAAAATTAATATGAAATGTGAACCAAGGAAACTTCAAGAGAGGATAAAGTTTCAAAATTCTTGTTTGTTACTCACTTTGGATGTGTAAGTGTAAAGAACTTTGTTTACAACGGAGTAATTAAATGTAAAAGCTCGCATACATATGTAACAAAATGAAAAGCTGGTAGTCTATTGTACAGTGGTTGATATAAGATTGAAATCTAACTAGAAAACTAGCATCTTATTACTGTCTTGACTAAAAATTTTTAAGATATTGATTTACATTAAATCCAAAGAAATCTTTTGATTTCTGGTGTCACCTGGAAATCTGGTTACTTTTGAAATTATGGGATGCAGAGAGTGGTTACATGAGAACAGGTTAAATCCTTGTCAATAAATAAAGTGACGTTTTTTTCCGAGATAAAAAAATGGACTTGGGGAAAAAAAAGGAAAAATGACGAAATTTATCTGAGAAACGTACCATTTAAGACGTGTACGGTGACAGTTTTCGATTGAGCATTCGACGGATTACACTGATACTGTCCGGAATCACTCGGTCGTGCTTTTTCGATCAAGAGAAAACTATGGGTAATGGGTCCTTTTACCGTCTGCACGGTCACTCCACCCCGTCCACTGTCGTAACTTATTATCTGAAAACGAAAGAAAAAAAATTTACCTTTACAATACGAAAAAAAAATTTTGTCCACATATACACACATACACTCGTCAAGGAATAGACATGACAACGACGTTTTTGCCCCATTTTTTTTCGCACATCTTTCGCCATTAAATACACAACAAATGCGAAAGAGCGTCGAAGAAAAATAAGAAGAAGAAGAAGAAAAAGAAAAAAAACCTCTTCCAACTTAGTGGCTGTAATAATGGGAAAGTGATAAATGTTAGGGATTCCCTAGTCACATACTTTCTCCTCTGTTCACATTTACTCAGTCAATTGTCTATAAATTTCGCTTTTTGGAGCGAAAGAGATATATATAGAAAATACGTGAAAATATTTACGCAGATTGAAAGTGTTTTTCATCTCTTATTTTCGAATAAATTGCATTAAAGTTTGCGTAATGTATTTACGCGTAAATTTTGTGAAAATGCGTTTTCTTTGTAAATTAAAAACGTTAATTTCATTGTATAAAAATTATTCATGAAATTATATGCCGCTAAGAATGGAATTAATGAAGATTTTTCCTTGAATTTTTTATTATTAAAAGACATAGGACAATAAGAATAGTAAATCGGCCCCAGAAAGGTATTTGGTTCATAATTTCAGAGTATGTTGATATTATTAAGATACAATAATTTGGCAAGTTTCAGATCCCTATATATTACCATTTCTTCAAAAATCGAAAAATGCTGGAAATCAGACAAAAAAAAATCCACAGAAACTTGTGAATCGATTTATTTGAATTTTGGATATGTTATAGGGGCTGATGATAGCTTCTATATAAAATTAAGAGCTTTTTTAATTTTAATAGTACCAACATACCCTGAAATTATGAACCAAATATCTTTCTGGGGTCGATTCACTATACTTATCGTCCTATGTCCTTTATTGGTAAAATTAAGTATAGACATAAGTAAGAATATATTAGTAATTATATTATATAAGTAAGCTTTGTGTACTCATTTTAAGTAAAATAATTAAAACCAACTCCAAGAGAAGAGCTATATTCAATTATTCTCAATCTTCAGTAATTTTCAGGCATTTATTGCAAGCAAACCAATCTAATTTGTGCAAAATTTAAAACAGAAATCCAGGAAATTAGATTCTAACTACATTCTACAATAGAATTGCCAAGGACTTAAGGATCCTTATATTTCGGATCATTAATCCCAAAGCTACGATATGACGGCAATTTAAACTTATTTCAAAGAAAATTCTGAATTTATTTGAGGAAATGAAATTACTGGATTTCCAGGTTGATGGAGGAACTAAGTAATAACAATAAGCAAAATTTAATTAAAATCTACCTAAAATTTGAATTGATCTATCCTGTATTTTACAATGATAAATATACTTAAATTTAGTGGCAAAAGTAGCAGAAGTTGGGTCTTTTCCTTTTATTTGATTAATTTTTCCTTTAATTTTTAGTTAAATAACTCCATAAATTATTGAGTTAAATGTTTTATTTTATTCAACCACTTTCATTTTAAATGCATTTTAGAAAGAATTTTCAGCACATTTCCTGAAGAACATTGGATAGTTTCCATTTGCATGTAATTGCTTAGTAAAAGTGAACCTGGCGAAATTTAGAGAAAACCTTCAAAAATAATTTTGAAAGGCCTGTAACTTTAAATTGGTTTTACAAGTAAGACTCCTGCACGGTGCAGGAAAAATTTCTCCAATTATTCTCAATCTCCAGTAATTTCCAGGAATTTATTCCGAAGCAAGCCAACCTAATTTGGGTAATATTTAAAACAAAATCCAGAAATGGCAGAAACTTGAGGATCCTTTTATTTGTAACCATTAAATCCAAAGCGGCAATGTGACCGCGATTTGATCATATTTCAAAAAAAAATCTGAAATAATTTTGAGGAAATTAAATTTCTGGTTCTTCTTTAGAGCAAACATTAAAAATTAATTTTTAATGACCTGTAACTTCTTTAGAATGGTTTTACAAGTAAGACTCCCGCATGGTGCAAGAAACGTTTCTCCAATTGTTCTCAATTTCCAGTAATTTTCAGGCATTTATTGTAAGCAAACCAACCTAATTTGTGTAAAATTTAGAACGAAAATCCAGGAATGCCAGAAACTTTAGGATCTTTATATTTGTTATCATTAATCCTAAAGCGGCAATATGACCGCGATTTGATCATATTTCAAAAAAAAATCTAAATTAATTTGAGGAAATGAAATTCCTTGATCTCCAGATGGATGGAGAAACTAAGTAATAACAATAAGCAAAATTTAATTAAAATCAACTTAAAATTTGAAGTGGTCTATCCTGTATTTTACAATGGTAAATATATAAAAAATTTGTGGCAAAAGTAGCAGACGTTGGGTCTTTTCCTTTTATTTGATTAATAAACCGTTTTATTATCATTCTTTAACTATATTTTTAGTTAAAAAACTCCATAAATTATTCCGTTAAATGTTTTATTTTATCAAGGACTCTCATTTAAAATGCATTTTAGAAAGAATGTTCGACGTACTTCCCAAAGAACATTGGATGCTTTCCAATTGCATGTAATTACTTAGTTAAAGTGTACCTGGCGAAATTTAGAGCAAACCTTAAAAATTAATTTTAAATGACCTGTAACTTCTTTAGAATGGTTTTACAAGTAAGACTCCCGCACGGTGCAGGAAACATTTCTCCAATTATTCTCAATATTCAGTTATTTCCAGGCATTTATTGGAAGCAAATCAACCTAATTTGTGCAAAAGTAAAACAAAAATCCCGGAATGCCAGAAACTTTAGGATCCTTATAGTTGTTATCATAAATCCCAAAACGACAATATGACGGCGATTTGATCACATTTCAAAGAAAATTTTGAATTAATTTGAGGAAATGAAATTCCTGGATCTCCAGATGGATGGAGAAACTAAATAATAACAATGAGCAGATTTAAATTAAAATTTGTATTGGTCTATCCTTTATTTAACAATAAGAAATTTATTAAAAAAATAGTAGTCAAAATAGGACATGTAGGGTCTTTACCTTTTGTTACATTAATAAACCGTTTTATTATGATTCTTAAACTATATTTTTAGTAAAAAATTTTTAGTTAAATAATTTCATAAATTATTGAGTTAAATGTTTTATTTTATTGACGCACTTTCATTTTAAATGCATTATTGAAAGAATTTTCGACACACTTCTCGAAGAGCATTGAATTGTTTCCATTTGCATGTAATTTGCATAGTTAGAGTTTACCTTGGAAAGTTTAAAGCAAACTTTTTTTTTCTAAACTTTGTGTTTTATTATAGGAATTGAACCCAAATGGTTCCTAGCCTAAAATATTACAACTCT
Source organism: Sisyra terminalis (assembly GCA_958496175.1). Lineage (NCBI taxonomy): Eukaryota > Metazoa > Arthropoda > Insecta > Neuroptera > Sisyridae > Sisyra > Sisyra terminalis. The sequence continues at coordinate 6,328,746 of OY292278.1, forward strand.
TACATTAATCTAAAGATAATATCTAGTTGACCAATATCAACCCGAGAATAGGAACAAAATATACATAAAAATTAAAATCAAAATAAACGTACTTTTTATGATTTAATTTATTTTGATTTTAATTTTTATTTATATTTAGAGCAAACCTTAAAAATTAGTTTTGAGTGATCTGGAGCTTCTTTAGATTGGTTTTGCAAGAAGGACGCCTGCATGGTGCAGGATATGTGAGAATTGATCTTACCAGTGCTTTATAAAAAATATTTTAATTTTTTGTACTAAATAGGTTTTTATTTGGCAAAAGAAATAGGGTCCTTATTGTTGGTGGAAAATCACTCTATCGGCTTTCGTTTGGTTATGAAAATAACTTTAAGTTTTTTTTTAATTTTCCACTTTAAAATTTATATTTTGGCCTTAGTTTTTAGTTGATTTATGAGTCACTGTATCCATTCTCCAGGATGGCACGGACATCCCTTGCAAGGGATGTGCTTTATATACTATGAAATAAATAGTTTCAGTTTTGATTTTACAAGGATGCTAGTTAAAGTGCATAATGAGGAAACACCTGAAAACAATGGATTTCAGTTGAATGATTCAAAGTGCAGATTTTCAGATTTTGCCTGATAGAAGACCAAAATAAAACATTTAATTCAATAATTTATGAACTTATTTAGTTTAAGATTTAAAAGGCAATTTTTCTGAAAAATCTGAGGTGTTTTTATTTAAATAAAAGTATAGTTAAAGAATCAAAAAATAACGGTTTATTAATTTAACAAAAGGATAATACCTTACGTCTGCTACTTTTGATACTACTTTTTTAATGTATTTATTATTGTAAAATATAAAAAAGACCAATACAAATTTTAATTAAATTTTACTAAGTGTTATTACTTAGTTCCTCAACCCACCTGAAAATCCAGGAATTTAATTTCCTCCAATTATAATTTTGATATTCTCTGGCATTTCTGGAATGTAGCTAGAATCTAATATCATAGATTTTTGTTTTGAATTTTCCACAAATTAGGTTGATTTGCTTGCGACAAATGCTTGAAAATTACGGAAAATTGAGAAAGCTCTTGCCTTGAAAATTATTTTAATTTTTTACTTTAAATGAGTACACAAAACTTACAATAACGTTTTATAATTAGGAGTAATACACAGGAGTAATGCATTCAATATCTGAGTTTCAAGATATTGGAATATTCATACTTGAAAAAATTTTCAAAAATTATTAAAAAAAATTAAGGGATAAGATTCAATTTTGTATTTTGAAGTTTTGGGGAATCTTATGGCTTTTTTTTTGTAATCATTAATATAAAAAAAAATCGATATTTGTAATTTGGTCCCATTTTAAAGAAATTCATGAACAAATTTCAGGGAATGATATTTCTGGAACATCAAGGAAGTTACAAATCCAATATTTATAACCTGCAACATTACAACTACTCCACGGTTATAAAAAAAAAATCTAAATTCCCATAGAAATAAAAATTTTATGTCATTAAAAAGTATTATTGTAGAGTTTCAGATCCTCAATGATGATAAATTGGTAAAAAATATTCAGAGGACTAGGATCATAATAATCAGTTAAAACTATTTATTACATGGGCCGAAACGTCGCGCATGTAATAAATAGTTTTAACTGGTTATTATGATCCTAGTCCTCTGAATATTTTTTACCAATTAAAAAGTATGTATATCATATGCTTTCAAAAAACGAGTAAAACAAAATGGATTTTAACCAGATTGGTCCATTTAATTTCGAGTTTTTACCCATTTTTTTTTGTGGTGCTTACCTTCTGTATAAAAGCCGGTGGACCAAAGAATTTTCACGTCTTCAATAATTTGCCGTCATCCGCTTTTAAATTAACTCAACTTATGAAAATTTTCCAACTTATGAAAGTTGTAATTACGTTACATAATAGGCACTCTCCTCTGTCTGATAAGTTTCAACGAGAAACACTTTTTAATTATTTACAAGATCGTTAACGTTAAAACTTTACGTTTTATACTTAAAAACATCTGCATCAATTTTTTTTTTTTTGGATAAACCAAAAGCCTATTGTGCCGTACAAGAAATATTTATTAAAATGAAAGCTTCGTCCATTTTTTTTTTGTTTGGTGGCAAATTGATGTGAAAGCTTTTATTGTGGCAAGAATAATGTACATCTATATGTATGAGGTGACATGTATGGAACGTATAAATGTAAATAGCGACGACGCTTTTAGTAAGTGAAAGTGTTTTGGTGTGTTAATATTCATCAAATGTGGTTTTCACTTGTAATTAATAATCATTGGCATGAATATAGCCACGAGTTCAACTCAATAATCATTGGGGGAAAAGAAAAAAAAAATAGAGGAGAACAGGAAAAAAAAACATTAAATTTTCTCGAGTACAGCTGAAAACAGTACACGCGTTTTGAATCACGATCAGAAAACCACAATGAAACACTTTAAACGCGACGAGAAATAATTAATCTATATCTTACATACAAAATAGTTTCCATCTCGTAAATTTAAGTGCCATAATTCCATTGTAGATCCGTACTTGAGTTTTCATAAAGCTCATTTGGACATAGATTTAAGCTGTCACGTTAATGCCACGTACAGAGAATGAGTATGTGAATATGATTTAGTGTATAAGGAGAACTAAATGAACATAAAGGTACAAGTGAGCGTTTAATACATCATTAAAGATATGAATACCATGTAGGAGATTTTAACATTGGAGTTTTTTTTCTGTTTATTTAAAACCTCAATGATGGAATGAGATGAATTGCTTATTGTTGGCTTTGTCGTTTATTGATTTTATTAATGCATTTGACTGGAGGAATGAATGAATTATCATTGCTTAATTTCATTAAAGATTTAATCAAGTAATTAGAATTGGAGTAGGGATTTTAAAAATTTAAATCACTTCGATTTCCTTGGAAAAAACATACAAAAAGTTAAATGTTATTTATTGATTTATAACCAAGCTTAAAACATTTGAATAAATGAAATCTTTGAAATGAAATTTCAAACTTAATTTTACCAAACTATTGTATAGAGAATAAAAAAAACAAATCATAGTTAAATTGGAAAAGGATTTCCAAGACATTCATTCGGCTATTAAAATGGCACAAAAATACTGAATTAATGACATAATAATAATATATGTCCTATGACTCAATTTCTTTATTACGACGCATTTTAACAGTTTTGGGCTGTCATCAGGAAATGATTATTTTGTCAGTTGTAAAAAAATCTCATATAGGTTGATTGTTTTAAATAATTTATCGTTTATAATATAAATTGAATTCATATTCTTCTAAGGTGCTAAGGTGTTCATATGTGATCATTTCTTGCAAATATGTAGTGTCTTAAAATTTGATTCAAAATTAAAGCATTGATGATTTTCGTCATAAAGGTGTCTTGTAAAATTTGAAGTTATTGCAGGAGAAATTATACTGGAACTCACTTTGGAGGAGTAAAATAGTGGAATTAAAATTGGTGGAAAGCGATTTTCCAACCTTTGATTCGTAGACGATACAATCGTAAATTCGAACAGTAAAAGAAAATTATTGGAATTCATTCGAAGACTTCAAATCGTAAGTCAAAATTTCGCTTTAAAACAATAAGACCCTTTTAAACCCTTTCTCTCGTTCAAAAATTCCCTCGTTCAAAATTAGAATAAGAAAATAAGTTGTCAAAATATGAAAAGAAAGAATTATTTATGGTTATCAGTTTACGGATGTTTCTTAAGACCGAAGGTCTTAATTGTTCGAAGAAAAATAACCCTTACAAAACCAACGATCTTTATCCTCAAAAGTAAATTTTTAAGTAGAAATATATTACTTCCGAATTATAATTAAGAGTTATATAGAAAAATTATTTAAATAACAATAATTTTCTTTGCGATATAAGAATTATAAATCGAAAGAAATATCGTTCCAAATGTTCTGAACTCAAAAGTCACTTTAAACGAGAAATACTAAGCTTACTTTGTACAAATCAAGGCACTGCAGTTATTTTAATGGCGGATGATGCATGGGCCAATCATAACACACCGTACAAAACCATTCTTAATTTCGACCAATCAGTGAATTCGTTACTAAAACTTCATAGATTTTAACCAATGACATGATTTTTGGACGTATGTTCCTTATATCTTGTACCGAAAGATCTATTAGTTTGGCCAATGTAGAATTTTTTACAGGAATTACATTTAATTTTATATATTCCGGTTTAATTTTTCGTTGTACTCGTAATATGGGTGCTCTCCAATGGTTTAAGATTTTTCATCATATTGATGTTTGTTGAAAATGCGATATTATAGTAATTTTTTCTAAGGAAGTTGGCGATTGTAGAACTAAACATATTATTGAAGTTTGATTTAATATATTTTTTGTTTTCTTTTGGTGGAGTCGGAAGAATGGATGTTTTAGAAAATTTCGATATTATTGTGTCTACGATTGAGCCTTTGTATCCGTTAGTAGTGGCTATATGTTTAATTATCTTAAATGTCGGCTAGTAGTCCTGATAAAGGGGAACCCATGGCCAAGCTTTCCTTTTGGTGATAAAATTTTTGATTGAAAGTGAAATAGTTTTATTTTAAGATGGTGGTTAATAAATTCATAATGTCGTTGATTACCATAAAATTAAATATTTTTGATGTCATAAGATTCTATTCCACAATTTTGATTGTTTGTTCAACAGGGACATTTGTGTATAAGTTGACAATGTCCAGGGATGCCATTTTGATGTTCTGTGGTAGTTTAAGGCTTTTAGTACTATTCATTAATTCATATGTGTTTCTTAATGAATAATTTTTTTCCAATATGATGCCTGATTTGACGGGTTGAACTAATTTTTTGGCTAACCAATATCCAGGAGCAAGTTTGTAATCCACTACCGGTCGAATTGGCATATTTTTTTATGGGTTTTGGATAAACCATGAAGTATTGAAGCTTGAGATTTTATTGGCTTGAAGATTTTTTTTGAAAATTAATTTTCAAAAAGATAGTCGCTTTCATTTATGGTTTTGTATAAAATTTTGGTGAAGTTCAGAATTGAATCTTTTTTCAAGTGAATTATATTATTTTCTATAATGAATTGTTCCATTTTATTTGTATATTCATCCTTGTAAATGATTACGATGATCGTTCCTTTATCGACTGTATTATATGTATATATATTGTAAATGTTCAATTGATCTTGATGGAATGAAGATTTAATTTTGTTCATAGTTTCATGGGAATTTGATTTTAAACTTTTATAACTTCTTTTTATGATAGATCGTGCATTTTTTGGAGGTCTTGTTCTGGAAATGTTCTGATAATTGATTCTGATTTGAGTATATCTTATTATATAATGTGAGTTTGGAATTTTGATAAATTGAACTTTGAGTCTTTGTTTTATGTGATAAGTTTGAATATTATAAATTATTATAAAAGAACATATTATTCATTAATTTATTAATTGTGACTCGGAAATAAATAAAATACTTATCAAAATAACACTTTAACATGGTAATGTTATCGGTTTAATTGATTAAAATAATATCAAAAGTTTGTAATAATTCAAAATATATTTTTTCAATATTAAATCTTGAGATTTTTTGAATATTTCCTCTGAAAAGTAAAAGGAAGATCTATTGTATTTATCATTGACAATTTTTTACTGAGAAAATTCAATTATAATAGTCCAAATTAAAAATATTAGATATCTTTTAAATCTTTCATAGTTAAGAGTTCGTTAATATTTGAAACGAAAAGTTACCAAAAATCTAGTAACTTTTTGGAACTTTCCTCGATAAGAAAATTTGGCTCACAAATTAATTAATCATTTGACTTTCGATTTATCCAAATGCATTTTTTTTTTTCGGAAATATCAACAATGATGTAGCATGATTTTTGACAATGTAAATTATTGAATGTTTTATGGAAAATTTTTAAAGAACCTTTTTTGTAGAAAACATTATTTTTTCAACTTTGATTTGATGGATTTTTTGGTTGAAATTTTGTTTGGGACCTTATCTATCCATTAATAAAAATTTTGACTTTTACGTGCTTTCTGGGAAGTTCATCAATAAATTTCACTTCTACGACTGTACTTTAATGTAAAAAAATTTAAAAAACTTAGTAGTATAAATTACGATTCATTATCCAAACAAGAAATTTAAGATACCTATTATTTTTTTCTATTTTTTCCCCTTTTAAATAATTAAGATAATCCAGCCTCTATTTACAGCCAGCAAACGATATAAAGCGATAAGCTATAATTAAGCCATTGTTTTTTTTTTCCAAATATTTTTTTTTTTAAATTTTCCCCAAGAAACCAACGAGTTTGTGGAAAGTTAAGAAAACTTTGCGTGATACAATCCGTTAAATAATAAAATATCTTCATGTCGAAACTTGTAAATTATAATTTGGCTGCATTTTTAATTAGTTTTTTTTTCCTCTTTTTGTTGTGGTAGTAACTAATTTTTTTGAGAAGAATAAATGAAGAAAGTTTTAGCTTGCATGCAATTCCTTTACCTTTTTTTTGTATATAAAAAGTTTCGGTAACTTGGTAATGAGTTAAAATTCTCTTACCTCATTGTTGTGGTTCCAAAATATGTACGCCGGCGGTTCTGGACTGTTGTGAATCATACATGTTAAATTAATTGTGCTTCCACGATCAATATACAACTCGTGACCACCCAAAATCTCGGTAGTTGGTTCTGAAACAAAGAAAAAAAAAAGATAATTAATGAGAAACTTATATTTTTTTTTCCTAACGAAAAAACTAGGTTAATAATAGGGAAGTTTCGAGGTAAAATCCATTTAGTGTTTTAAATATTTACGTGTATTAAATACGATTTTTTCTTGGAGTAATTTTCAGACAATTATTACACATACCAACCGGAGAAATTTTCTTCAAACACATATATAGTATAAACGTAACTGGGTAATAAGACCAGCAAGTTTATTAATACAAACTATATGGAACGAATTCTGTTTTTCCCCGGTTATATTTTATTGTACGTAAAGTAAGATAGTAAAATTCCAGATAGGAAAACACACATAATAATGTCATCTTTAACATTAGAATTAAGCTTTTTCACTAAAGCTCGCTGTGTAAAATAATTATAATTCTCCTTGTCGAGAGATAATAAAACGCAAAACGCAAACCTTTGCCACCCCGTTACTTCCCAAACCCGTCCGTGATCCTTTTCTATGGAAATAAATCTGGAGCGGTGATAAATGATTTCATTTACATTTCAAGTCAAAAAGGTCATCGGAATAACATTATCAAAGCGCTCGACTGGAAATTTATTAAAAAGATGTATAAAGTTTAGGTAACTCGTTTCAAATGTGGTCAAACGTAGTTTGGGCGGGTGAGGGGACGAGATGGGTTTGTTATGACCGGTTTCACATTTAATTTTACAGAACATATATTTTGATGTTAACTACCTTATTTTTCGGAATGTTATCCTGATTAAAGACGAAAAATCCTTCTAGTTGTTTTAATTTTCTTCGATTTTCAACTTTCTATATCGATTTGATTTTTACTGTACTTCAAAATCATTATTGGTCTACGCTTTTTATTAACTCAAATAAATTTTAAGAAGATCAAAGAATCACCAAAAGTAGGGCTGGTTACTGCTTGGTCAATAGAAAAATATACTTCAACAATTAATCAACCTTTTGACTTATAAATCAATGATTTTTTAACCTTGAACATCAAAAATTGGGCAAACATTTAGTTTATCGGGAAATCCACAAAAAATTGCACAATTCTAAAAGCTCCATACTACAAAAAATTTTTGTTCAAGTTATAGTGTGTATACAATATATTGAATATATTGCGGTCCAATTTATGAAGTATAATTTAATATAATAATATACAAAAATCGTACTATAAATATAAATTTGAACAGAAGTTTAGACAAAAATATTTGTGACTAATTGCCCAGATACGTACTTCGATTGCCAAGCAAAGTTCCTCAGTGATCATCAAGTAGTTTGGATCACTCCGTAACTGCTCCATACTACTCGATGACCACTGAAGAAGATTGTTTGACAATCGAAATACGTATCTGGGCAATTAGTCGCAAATGTTGTTGTTTGAACTTCTGTTCAAATTTATGTTTATGGTACAATTTTTATATATTATTATATTAAATTATATTACATAATTTGGACCACAATATATTCTGTATATTGTATACACACTTTAACTTGGACAAACATTTTTTAATAATATATAAAAATCGTACCATAAACATAACTTGAACAGATGTTCAAAAAAAAAATCGAGACGTATTCCCCAGATACGTATTTCGATTACCAAGCAATCTTCCTCAGTGATCATCAAGTAGTTTGGATCACTCCGTAACTGCTCCAAACTACTTGATGACCACTGAGGAAGATTGCTTGGCAATCGAAATACGTATCTGGGCAATAAGTCACAAATATTTGTGTTTGAACTTTTGTTCAAATTTATGTTTATGGTATGATTTTTATATATTATTATATTAAATTGTACTACATAAATTGGACCGCAATATATTCTATTTATTGTCAACACAGTATAACTGTTCAAAGTCAGTGAAAAAAAAAGTAAAAAAATCTTATTTTGATTCAAGTTATTGGTTTCTGGAACGTAAAGCTCTGGCTTTTATATGAACGATTTTAATTATATTTTGTGTTAGAATTTTTTTGATTTCAAACATCAATTTTCTTATGGATTATTTCTTTCAATGATTTTCGGAGAAAAATTTATAATCTTTTTCTAAAATTGTAAAATTCGTTAGAGAAATAATGTTATGAATTCAATAAATAATTATTGGATGGTTTACTAAAAAAATTTTGTCAAAGTTGTAACAATATTTTCAAATAAAATTAAAACAACTTTCGTTGGTAAAAATTATGATTTTTTTCATTTCCAAACTCGGGCAAAAGCTTCAAAACAACGATAAATATGTCTACTTTAAAAGCTTTAATTACTTCCTACTTCATCCTCATTGAATCTGTCTTACTAATTTGATTCTTTCTTCCTATAAGGATACATTAAGACAAAAACTGAAATCAATTCCAATTTCCTTTACTTTGAAGATTCCATATCAGGAAGTTTTACATCGCTTATTGTGATTTAGGGTAAAGAAAATTATGTTATAGCAGTCATTCAAGCTACTCATTTTCCACCAATTTTCATATAAATCTTTGATCTTCCATAGCAAAAGCAGCCGTAACAACATCAATGAGTGGAAATGGGAGAGCTTCAGTAAAAAAGTTTCAGCCTCGTCACATTTGCATGGTATGAAAGTTTTGTTGGAAAACTATTTTTTTTAAAACGTTTTAAAATTTTATTGTACGTAAAATGAGGAACTAGTTGCACTTGTATGTTATAGTATTGTTTTTATTTGGAAAATGTTTAGTAGTTGGAAAAAATATCCTGCAAAAAATCAAGGCTTCAATGCAAACTTTTATTTCAATTTAGTTTTTTGCATATTTGATATAACTATGATGCAATTTTTTGTTCATATATGCACATTGCACTTCGTTGATATTTGGGAAAAAAATTGCTTAACAACGTTATTGAAAAATTTCATTGGATTGATTGAATTAATTATGTTAAAATTATACAGGGAGTTAATAAAGAAATAACAATCAACGATTAGATTGCAAGAAGAAATGCAAATTGCATGGTTTGCATTTTAACAAGACAAAACTTTACTTAAAATGATTTAGTTGAAAATAACAAAAAAAGGACAGATTCAACAGAAGATTATTCTAAAGGATAACAGATCAAAAATGCAAAACTTTCATTTTCATTTAAATAACAATAAAGTTGAAGAAAAAGATCCAGAGATCCAGAATATTTCTTCATTTCTTATTTAACATGATAATACCTTGAAATTTTAATATTAACCAATTTTTTTCCCAGTTAAAAATCAATTTTCTATCCCATTTCTCCAGAACAACGTTTGATTTTTGGCGAAAAACTAAGATAATCAATTTTTATAAGTGTCTTTTAAAATCAGTTTTGCATGGTCAAGAAGGTTTGTTAAATCCGTGGCGCCGAATCCAAACTAAAAGCTGGATAGATGTAATTTTCTCCACTAAATGCTTGGAACTTATAGCAGGTCATCGAAGTCACCTAAAGATCGGGATTGTCCTGATGGAACATAAAATATTTTCAACTACTCAATTCTGGCCTATTCTGGTAAGGAGCTGTATACAATTGGTTCAGTATTGGGCAAGAAACGTTGGAAATAAATTTTTGATTATGGAGCACCAACTGGGAACATGATTTCTCTAGTTATATCATACACAAAGTAACATCTTCATGACCAACTAGTTAGCACTACACTTTTGAAATTTATTAAAAAGTTACTATAGTAAAAAATGGACTTTTTTCGTCGCTCAAGAGTTCTGGAAAAAAATTATTTTGCATATTTTCTCGGAAAACACTGTAAAACAAACCTCGACTTGAATAGTTTTTAACTCCAAAACTTTAAATTTTCCATTACTTTTTTTCACCCTTAATTGGTGTTTTTTGGTCGCTCAAGAAATGTGCAAAATACAATTTTATCGATTGCATATGTCCTCAGGAAACGCTTTTTTAAAAAAAAAGTTCTATTTTAATATTTCTCTTATATTAAAGCTTTAGAATTTATGAAAGCAAGCGTCAAATATTATATATGCAAGTGATGAAATTATTCCTTTAAGAACTCTCGAGTGGCAAAAAAACACAAATAAATGGCGCAAAAAATCGAAATTTTAATATTAATAGAAAAGCTCATAATATCAAGAAAGCACTACATAGGGGTTTTCTGAAAAATATGCAAGCAATAATTTATTTTTCCAGAATTCTTGATTTACAAAATGCACAAAAATATTTCGTAGTTATTTCGTACAAATTCCAAAAGTGTAGTGCTAACTTGTAAACGTAAAATATTCTCGACCGTATATCCTAGTTTGGTCAACATTCGGACCATTTTTTCAGTCTCAATATCGATTTAAATTAGATATGCAATTTGTTTACCGTTAACAATCATTGTTGCCCTTAAATAAAGTTCGGTTCTATTAAGAGAGTTCTATTTTAAAGTGGTACAATAAGTTTTAATTCAATGCTTAAAGATTCCAAAGATGAAATATTTCCTTGAATTCAATCTTCGTTAAGCTATTGAAAATTGTTTCCCGATCGATTTTCTAATCTTTCTAAAAACTACGATAATATTCAGTTTTCTCAACTTTTACTAATTCTACGATTTCGTCGATATTTTCGACAATAAACTTTTTAAATTGGAATGAATCTTTGACACTAAAATTACCGAAATATATTAATATTTCAAACCTTGACACACCACTCATAATTTCATTGGCATGGCATTTATTTGTATTTTTGGAAGATCAAAGCAAGATTCAGTCTCCAATAAGTGGCAAAACTAACGATCTTATTTGACCTCAAATAAATCATTATAATCTTCGACAAACATATCTTAGAATATTATATAATTTTTAGCTGGAAAGTGGACTTAATGGATGTAAATTTATGGCTGTAAATCCATATACTAATACTTATTTCAGCGACGTTTCGGTCCTTTATTAGACCTTCATCAGGCTTCTAAAAAATCAAATTAATACAAACACATGTTTGCAGAATTTTTCAGGACATTCTTAATCGTTAAATTGTTCATTTACCTTAATATAAAGTATATAATATACATCTCAAATACAGCAATTTTTTTTAAAAGCCTGATGAAGGTCAAATAAAGAACCGCAACTTCACTGAATTAATTATTAGTATATTGGATTTAAATTCTTTAAGTCCACTTTCCTGCTAAAAATTAAATAATATTATGTAAAGTATGGAAACAACAAATTTGTCGATATCTTAGAATTTTACTTAGATCAACAATAAACTTGGATCACATTCGTTAAGACCAAAGGGCAAGACGTAAATCATAGCTTGGATTCTTGCACAGACTTCTAGGGATGGGTTAATAAAACCGGATTATTTTTCCATAAAAATGAGCATCTTTATTTTTATATGGTAATGATTATTGACTTAAAAAATATTTTTCTTAACGATTCTTATTTTATGAATACTTTTTAATATTTGATGTTTTTATTAAATTTTTATACAACGTTTCGCCACTTTCGCAGCTTCTTCAGGTACTCAATTATAAACATCAAATTTTTAAAATCCATGTAAAATAATTTTTTTCATAATAATTCATAATTCATAAATTTATTGAATTATTATGAAAAAAAATATTTTACATGGATTTTAAAAATTTAATGTTTATAATTGAGTACCTGAAGAAGCTGCGAAAGTGGCGAAACGTTGTATAAAAATTTAATAAAAACATCAAATATTAAAAAGTATTCATAAAATAAGAATCATTAATGCATAATAAAATGGATAAGAATACCAATAATGTTAATTTTTCTTAACTTTACATTTTTGCCACATTTCTGACAGTTTTGTGGATATCATGCACTAGAAATTGATCATCTTTTAAGTAAAATTCATAATCGAGTCCTTTTTGCAGATCTTCGTTAGATATGAAGTACTGCTCACCAAATACGAGTCCCATTAAAGCTAGCAATTAATAATCTAAAGGAGCCGAGTCTTTTGAGTAAGTCTTTTGTAAAAGAATTTCCCAATAGAATGCCTCAATTATTCCCTTTATTCGTTTTTTTTTGCAACCAGGGGAATTACTGTGCAACAAGACCACTGCATATTGTCTTTTTTGATATTCTGGCCAAGTTCTGGCCGATTAAATATAAAAACAACCTTTTTTAAAGTAATTTAAAAAAAACCATCATGATTTTATTCTCTCCTTAATATTTTAAAACTGAAAAGAAATTATCTTATTCTCATTAATAAAGAATCATCTTTACATTGTGGGTGTAAAATAAGCTTTTGATTTTCACAAGAATATCATCAAAATCTTTAATTGAAAATGCATTTTCGGTTTAAATTTCTATAGAATAAAAAAACTACTTTTATTCGATTCAAATAATCTGATAAAACATTAAACGTCAAAATTTCACCTTAAACTCAATAACCGTTTATTTTTTATCCAACAAAATAAATTTTGAACAAAAAAAAAACATGTTAAATCGTTACTTTATAGTCTAAGCTCCACTTTTTTTTTTTTTTTTAAAAGCCAAGTTCTTTTTAATATCCTTGACAGTAAATAATTACATCGGGCAGTTGTCACGAATTTCTCATGTTAAATAAAATATTAGCCCTTAATGATTCAACAAACAGATTGCAACTTGCATGACATTTCACAAAATTTGAGGATTTAATCCCATAAATTTCGTCATGCTGAACTTTTCAGCTTTCATACAATGCTTTGACATGGAGAAATATATATCCATACATAGATATAAGCCTTTACTTGTGCCTCGTCATCGTCATGCATATTTTATGACTGACATTTTTTTTCTTCAGTTCTCTTGTTGCCAATGTGATATGCTGAAAGCCAAAACATCCCTTTATGTGTTACCCCGGTTTTTTTGCACATAAAACGTAAAGATTAATAAACCAAGTCACAATTGCCTTACATATACGTGCACTTTTCCTCGATATTCTCTTTGTGCACAGGAAAATTATTGTATGAAATACTGCATCACGTTCGTTACAAGACTCAACGAAAAACTTGTTAGAAAATGTGCACTAGTCGTAAGTTTATTATATTTGTCAAGTAGTTGGAATTTCCACCCCGCAATGGAAGCTCTTTTAGTGCCACTTTGGTCGTCGGTGGCTCAATTGAATGAGGAATGTGCACTGCGTTTGCAGCATACGAGTAGATCATTTAAAACCAAGTATAACACACAAATAATATAGCACAAGTTTATACACAAATTTTCTATAGATATCAAACAACTAAAATATCCTATAAAATGAACCAACATTATGAATTTTACAGTGCAATGCAACTTTTCACACATCCGGTTGGGACTATGAACGGTGAAATAATAAAATGTCATGTTTATGACTTTTGACTTTATTCAACTTTGTTCCATCGAGTTATTCGTTTCTATAGAAAAATGAGAAAAATTAGAGTGGTGTACACCTTGAGGAAAATTCTTTGTGTAGTAATGCGGTTGGGGGAACGAATGCTGGAGCAGTGAACTCGTCACGTTTCAATTTCCTGCATTATAAAAGCGTACAATAAATGTAAACGAAGAAAGATTCGTCGTCAATAAATTGAAGTAATACGTCGTCGTACATAAGAACACTCAAAAGCAAATCATAAAAATGGTCAAGTGCGAACCAAGCACATGTGTTGGAGATGTAAGAGAAGGAAATTTTATTTTATTCAAAGAAAAAATAAGGCATTAAACTCTTCTCTAACGATAAGTGACAACCTTTGAAAGATATGTGCAAGAATTGTTCTTAAAACTTTCCTCTTCTTCTTCGTTTTATTTATTTTTAGTAGGATAGTGGACATGAAAGGATGTAGATCCACATACTAATTATTAATTTAGCGACACGTTTCAGTATTTTATTAGACCTTCATCAGGCTTCTAAAATCATACACACACATTTATTACAGAATCCTTTAAAACATTGTATGATTTTAGAAGTCTGATGAAGTATATGGATCTATATCCTTTCATGTCCACTATCCTACTAAAAATAAATAAAATTATGTAAATTATGGACACAAATTTATCGAATTCTTCTTCTTCTTCTTCTGCAATTCTTACGTATTTGTACTTTAAAAATTCTTCTTACCATAATACAGCATTAACTCATTTTTTTTTAAATTATTTTAACAGCCATCAATTACTACGTTAGTATCAATTATCTAAATTTCTGGCGCTTAAAATGGTTTTTAAGTTTGGTGTCATTTTAGGTCTTTTTTATTTAATAAAAGGTAAAACCCTGGGTTAGTTTAGCTGTTAACCTTTTGTAGTGAGCTTTTTTGTTCCAATCATATTTGTAGTAGTCCTAGTAAGCTTTTCATGTAATTTTTAAATCCTAGTGAAGGATTTCATTTTGTCACATATTGTGCGTCAGCACTCATTCGTAAAGTTTCAAATTGAGCTTTCTGAAGTGCTACGATTGATGATTTAGTAGCAAAAGCTCAAATTTGTAGCCTGTAGAACCATTTTGGAATTAATATAAAAGAGTTTTTCCCACTTTGTCCTTAAACCAATACACTTGCTTAGTTTTTAACCATTTTTAGGCTTTTTTTACATTATGGATTCCCTAGAACAACCTTTTATTGGGATGGAATCCCAAATATTTTACCAATTTTAATTTTTTAATAGTTTACCCGATGTTCAGCAGCTACATTTTTTATACGGAAAATTTTACAAGTACCTACAGTAACGTTGAAATGACGATAAAGATTAGCTTTTGGAACTTTAAAATTCTCATTTTCGACCATTATGACTGTTCACATGCTATGTGGCTTGTCTCAAATTCGGCATTTGTGCCAATTTCAATATCTCAAATTTGCCATTGTTTCAAACCTACATGTGAACATGATTCATCTCGTCGGTTACCGGGAAACAGCAGTGGATACAGAATTCTGGTAACATGTCATCTTGGCCAGGTGTTGGATCATCGTGTGAACGAGCCAGATCATCGGTACTCACAATTGCCCCATATAAAGTATATGATTTGCTCAGCTAATAATTTTTTTTTTTTTTTGTTAATGATTTTATCACTAGTTCAACATTACTTATTGTTATGCATAGTGCTAATAATTTTGTATATATAGATCTGTAAATTTTGTAATAATTTGCTTTTCACAATAAAGCAACTAGAGAGAATCTTGTTTCATTGTTGTGAGGCCAAACTCTTTCAGCTAACTTTCTAAGACACTGGACATCAGGGTATCGTGAGTCTGCGAACCCAGTTAGCTTTCCTTATAATAAATTCTTCCTTTGGCTAACTTTCTAAGACACCGGACATCGGGGTATCGTGAGTCTGCGAGCCCGATTAGCCTTCCAGCAAGAAATCTTTCCTTGCAATTCACTCTTCATGGAGAGGAACTTCCTGGCAAGAAATCCTTCCTTGCAATTGGTTCCTCCGATCAACGAATTACTCATTATTGACAAGAAATCCTTCCTTGCCAAAACGTAATTCATACAGTTAAACCAATGACTATATGATCTGCAAAAGCTCCCATTCCAGAATCCATTCCAGCATCAGAAGTCGTTGACAAACTAGTAGTTTATTAAAGGTATTGAATTGGAGGATTCCTATTATGATTTGTAAGTTATTTGATGTTTCCTCATTGACTTTGGTACTAAATCACGATCTTTCTGATTGTTATGTCATCAGCCATCATGTCATACTTTATCAAATGCTTGGTTTTATTCAAGAAGACCAAATTGTAGTATTTTGTATGTTTTTAAGCTTCATTTATTTTGTGTATCCAATATTGATAAAGCTGGATTGTAATTTGGCTTTTTATGAATCCAAATTAGTAGTTAATTATAGAAGAAAAATAAATTTTATGGCAGTTAAAGCTTGGAGATGATAAAGAAAAGACTTATAAGGCGATTGAATGTTATAAGAATTGAGTTCGTTTTTCAGCTTTTAATATTACTTTGAATAATAAATCTTAATGCATTTTTAATAAAAAGGTTCTATTACGAAATCAATTAAATATTAAAAAATGTTAAAGTGAAAAGGAAGTAGATGTTAACTTCCTGGTAACCATTAAACTGGCATTTATAAATCCGTATTAGTAGTAAGGAGTATAAGAAAGGTCACTTTTAATTGCAGAAGAAGTTTGGAGATGATAAGGAAAAGATTTATCCGACGAAAGAATGTTTCAAAAATTGGGTCCTTTCCCAGCTTTCAATATTGCGTTAAATAATAAATCTTTAAGCATTTTGAAGCACTTTCGTCCTCTTTTAGGTGCTTCTTTGATCAAAGATATTTTTTTATTTTTTTGAGGGTCTTGGGAGTAAAAAATTATGAATTCCTATTGGTTGACTTTGGTGCATTTATAAAGTCCATTATCTCTGGATATATTGAATTGCCATTTGGAGTAAACACATCTAAAAGATAGCTAGCAAATAAAACAGTTTTTTTTGGTCATTTTTGTCTAATAATTTGACATCGATCCTTATAATAATTAGAAGATTCTATTACGAAATAAATTGAATAATTAATAAATGTTAAAGTGAAAAAGAAGTAGATGTTAACTTTCTGGAACCCATTAGACTGGCTTTTTAGGAATCCAAATTAATAGTTAGGAATATAAGGAAGGCCATTTTTGCAGAAGAAGTTTGGAGATGATAAGGAAAATACTTATCCGGTGAAAGTATGTTTTAAGAATTGGGTCCTTTCCCAGCTTTCAATATTGCGTTAAATAATAAATCTTTTTGTATTGTGAAGCATATTCGTCCTTTTTTTGGTGCTTTTTTTTTGAGGGTCTTGAGACTGAAAAATGATGAATTCATATTGGTTGACAAGTGCATTTATAAAATCAATTATCTCTCGATATATTGCATTGTCATTTAGGATAAACACATCAAAAACATAGTTTTAAGATAAAAAAGCTTTTTTTGGTCACTTTTTGTCTAATAATTTGACCTTCATCCATATAATAATAAGAAAATTCTATTACAAAATAAATTTAATAATAAATAAATGTTAAAGTGAAAAAGAAGTAGATGTTAACTTCCTAGAACCCATTAGACTGGCTTTTATGAATCCAAATTAGTAGTTATGAATAAAAGGAAGGTAAGTTTTATTACAGGAGAAGTTTGAAGATGATAAGGAAAAGACTTATAAGGCGAAAGAATGTTACAAGATTTGGGTCCTTTCCCAGCTTTCAATATAAATCTCAATCCATTCTGAAGTTTATTCGACCTCTTTTAGGTGCTTTTTTGGTCGAGGTTATTTTTTAATTTTTCTAGGGTCTGGAGAGTAAAAAATGATGATTTCATATCGGTTGACGGGTGCATTTATAAAATCAATTATCTCTTGATATACTACATTGTCATTTGGGGTGAACATATCTAAAAGATAGTTTGCAGAAAAAGCAGCTCTTTTTGGTCGCTTCGGGTCTTATAATTTGGCCTCGATCCTTATATTAATAGGAAGATTCTATTATAAAATCAATTGAATAATATAAAAAAAACGTTAAAGCTAAAAGGAAGTAGATTTAAGTTTCCTAATACCAATTCAATATTAAGGAAAAAATCCTCGATTAAAACACCAAAATTTTTGCTTCCAAAAGCAACTAACACTTTTAAACTGTAGAACTAAAAGGAGTTTGTAATATAAATCTTTCTTCTCATCTTAATATTTTTTATTGTTGCTCTTTAGAGTTAAACAAAGTAAGTTTTATAGAGATAGCAGTAAATGAAGGAATTTCTAGTTAATATCCGGACACTGGGCCACTGATGTGAATAAAATGACGAACATTACAACAACGATCATAAATCTAAATGGTCCATAAAAACTAATGTAAGTTTCCACCGAAACTTTCAACTAAATGAGTTTGGGATAAGCGCTTTTTTTTTAATTTAGTATAGTACAAAAGAAATTAATGTGAGGAAGATTTTGCTACGAAACAATTCTTAAGTTCACGAAATATATGAAGATTTGTCAAGAGAAACTAAGAATAATTTTCAGGAGAAAGAAAGTCGTGATAGAAAAAAAAATAGATGAAATTATTGTAAAATATAATGACCTGTCGTAAATTTTTGTTCAAAAGGTTTTTTTTTTTTAGTGAGAGGATTAAAGGTCAAAAGGCCTTAATGAAAAGTCTAGACGTGAAACAATATAGGGCAGTAATTGTGTGTGTACATTTTTCATGGTTTATTCCCTTGAATTGCGAGGCGCCGAAACTACGTAAGTTAAATTTGCCCCCGTCTATTGTGCGTGTGAATGATTTTCCATTGAAACTTTTCACCGGCTGTAAAATTGAAAATTTAAATGCAACATTTTATCCACCTTTTTTTTTTGCCCCACATCAAAACCGTGAATGTGAATGTTTTCATATTGCAAAAAGTAATTTGTCAAGTGTCGAAAAAAGTGACATGTCTTAATTAACAAAAAAGGCACCAAAGTAGAAAATGAAAAATCCAAAGAGACACGAAATGTTCTTGAAACGTTCGAAGAAATGAATTAATCAGTGTATGTATTTGGAATGGGTGGCCAATCGAACGTGGAGGGCATGAAACAACAGGGGTGGCCAGAAACCGTCGTGATGAGTGAAGGATAATGTCAGAATTGAGGCTATGGTTTGTTTTTGTTCGTCCTTTCCGTTCCCTGTCGCCCTACCTCCCCTCCTCCCCCCGTTTTCTATCCGATTGAGTGCTTGAGACATTCACTAGAATTTCTCAATTCCCCAGCCAACAAACAATTCAAAACCATTCCCGGCAACAAACTATCGTCGATGTTCTCGACCGAATTTACCACGTCCAAACTAATAATTGACAAATTGTTTAGTGTCTTATTAAGACTTATTTGAGCAATTGATTTACAAAAAAAAATAATTAAATATAAAACCCTGGAAAGTTTCACCACCTGCACCAATTCTCATCGATTACATGTTTCACATATCCAGAAACTATTATTTTTCAGTATCGTTGACCAAACGAAACTTTTAACCTTTAAAATATTTATGACAGAATTTTTAAAATTTAATATAAAAATTTTTACTCCAGAACTTTTCTCAGATCCCGCATTGAAATCCCAATGTTAATTTGTACACGATTATCTTCTTTTTTTCCCGGGCTTACGGCTGCGGTTAAAAAAATAATCGAATAAGACAACCGTGAACGTTAATGGGATTTCAAAAAGTAATAATCAAAAGTTTTTAGAACTTACATAAAAGTTAATTGATTTTTCAAATAACGTTGGTGGAATATTTGCATGAGCAAATAGCCTATAAGAAAGTTTGCATTTTTTTCTTCAACATCCCTCCACTTTCGTATTACTGTACTTGGGACGAACAAAATATATATAAAAAAAAAAACCTAAATGGAAAAATTTGAATTTTCCAAGTTTGTATTTTTATGCAAATCCACCTTCGACGTAACTCTCGGGCTACGGTTATCGTGAAAACTGTATCGATGATAGCGTGGGCTAATAAATTTTTTAACGAAATTGTCGCCAATTTATATCGATCGAATTGGTCGACTAATATTTTCTTTTTCTAAAAAGAAAAATTTTAATAGTTAATTGTTTAAATTTGAACAAATTTAAAGTATCAAACTTGACTTTTACAAGTTACTTGAAGCCACATAAGTCTTGGGATAAAGTTTAAGCAACAAGGAATCAATTGGTTTCATTACTTTTCTCGAAGCAAAAAGAAATTTTATTCTAAATAAAAAAATTACCTTCTTGAACATTAAAGTCAAAAGAATAATACTTTGTCCGACGATTTTAATTTACCGTTGATATTTTCAAATGAAGAACAAGTATTCAATTACTTGGATTTCAAGAATTTTTTTTTTTTTGTTTAAAAGAAAAACTTATGTATTTATTGGCCTATGAAAGTTATTTAATTTTTTTCGACAGAGAATTTAATTATAATTTTTCACTCCTAACTTCACAATGATGCCGTAAAATCATTGCATATTTTAAGAGCTAAAATAGCAAGGCTTATATGTAAAAAAGCTCAATTGATTTTCTAAACAGTAGTTTGGGGTTTGTGTTCTTTTAAATATGGAGACCTAATATCAACATATTTCTCATTTTTTTTCATTATAGAAAATATAAAATGTTGTCCTTTAATTTCGATTTAAAAATTTTGATGTCAAAGATGTATCACGGTTTGGAAGACCAGTAAAAGTTGATAAAGAAATAACGAAATCATTAGTTGATGTAAATCAGTGGATAACAGCATTTGAGGTCGATAAGAGGAAAAATTTATTCAATTAAATTATTTTTGACCACTTAAAAGGCCTAGTTTTAACCTCGAAGCTCGATATATGGGCACCATATTGTAACGTGACGTCTCAAAACTGTATTGAGATGGCGTTATTCGTTCTTTTAATTTTTTTTGGAAATTTTTTTTGACACTTGTCAAAACAATCACTTAAATGACAATAATCACTTCTAAATCAAATCACACTAATAATCGCTTTGATGTAATGGAAATTCACAACTGAATTTCTATACAGAACTGTTCCTGGGCTTTAGCTGAGCTGAGCGACTGATATACCCGCAACCCAACATTCTAGAATGTACTCCATTGTTCGCCAACGTTCCACCACCTACTAGATGTTTCCAGAAAAATCTATATGCACATTCGCATTGGTGGGAGAGAGATAGAAGTCATTCAGCCAATCGCGAGCCGGCATGGCACAAAGAGAGAGACAGACTTTGTGCCTTTCTGTTACAATATGTTATTAAGGATTGAAATCTCGAAAAAAAGTCGAAAAGATGACCAAACTAAGATCAAAAGTTTGGAAAGTTTTACTAAGTGAATGAAATAACTTAAAATATATCGTAAGTATTCAAAAGCCTAATAAGGACCTTCTTTGCCCAAAATTAAGTAGAAATTAATCAGTAAAAGCCATAATTGAACTGCAGAGAAGATGCTGAATATCATAGCATTAATCTCAAACCTCAGATGATTTTGCTGGCCTGGCCCAAGTGCCAATAATGTGAATGTGAATTTTTGGGTTTTTCGATTAAAAGTTTGGATTAAGAATCAAGCGACTGTCATTTGTTTTACTTAAAACTAACGCTTTTAATCGTTTAAAATCAATGTCAAAAGAATGGTTCAAAAGTTTCACTATCAAAGATTTTGGGGTCTATAAGGGAAATGTTTCCGGAAAATGAAACATTTTTTTAAAATGCAATCATTTATCAAAAGTGGATGAAAAACTATGCATTACTTAATTTTTATTTAGATCAAATAAAAAGAAAATTAATTAAACTAATTTTCCCACTTACCAACAACATTCAAGTGAATAAAATGGGAGCTTCAATAGTAAGACTAAAACCAGCATTTTCTTCATATTTTATTTTTTCACTATAGAAAAGATAAAATGCTGCTTGTTAATTTCGATTCGGAAATTTTGATGTCGTAGGTGCATCACGGTTTGGAAGACCGATAAAAGTTGATAAAGAAATAATTAAACCATTAGTTGATATAAAGTGTTAATATTTATGACCACTAAAAAGGCCTAGATTTAACCTCGAAGCTCGATATTTGGGTACCATATGTTATTATGGGGAGAAATTTGAGTTCTTATACGTTTAGTTGCTCGCCTAAAGTTTTAAAAACTTGAGAGGATTAAGCTGTAATGCCTATTATATTCTAAAGATCCTAGCATTTTCGGCTTATTATTTTTCCGGGTAAATTCAAAATTTCTTTTACGGTAAAACCATAATTTTAAATAAAAAGTCAAAAATCCTTACATTTTCTTCTTGGCTAACAAAAAGCTAAAATTTTTTTAAAGTCCAATTGGTTAGCACTGCACTTGGGGAATTTTTAAAAAATTACTACAAAATATTATGGTGTCTTTTGTTGTTCAAAAGTTCAGGAAAAAAAAAATTCGCTTGAAAATTTACCAGGAAAACCCCATGTAGTTTTAATTTGACATTTAGAGCTTTACTTTAAATAATTAAATATCAATATTTTTGAGAGAAAAATTTGTTTACTTGCATATTTTCCTGGAAAACGCGATTTAAAGAAAAAGTTCTCTTTTGCCACTTAACAAATATTGAAATTTCAAAATGTTTCACTTTTAATTGGTGCTGTTTTGAAAGGAAAAATATAGTGGCTTTTTTATAAAAGCTCAACTAGCATCAGTTTTCAAATATTGAAAGTTCCTAATCTTTTTTCGACCATAAATTAGTGCTTTTTTATTGCTCGAAAGATCAAAAAAAAAAAATTTTATTGCTGGCATATATGATATTCATCATTTGATTTTAAAGCTTCAATTTCAGCAAAATGTCCAAATAGATCTTTATCTTTAAATAGCGTTTCCTGGAAAAATATGCAAACCATGAAATTATTTCTTTCAAAAAACACCAATTCCTGGTATTTTTATTAACTCCAATATTTATTCACTATACAAAAATTGTCTTTCTTTTTCTCAATAATATTGTTTTTAAATAACCTTTTACTATTTAACTACAAAAATGAGTTCCTTAAAACAATAAAAATCAAAAATTTTAATGGTTGAAAGCTCGAAAAATGGTCCAAAAGATGACCAAACTAAGATTAAAGATTCAGTAGGATTTACAAGGCTTATGAATGACTTGGAAGGATATTTTTTTTTTCACGAATAAATATCCAATATTCAAAAGCCTATTTCAGTCTCTTTTGCCCAAAATTGAATAGAAATTTAGTAGTAAAGTCCAGAATTCAGTTGCAGAAGAGATGCTGTGTTTCATCGAGTTAATCTCAATCCTCTGATGATTTGGTTGGCCTGGCACAAGTGCCAATTATTTTCGATTGCAAAATTTTGGTTTTTTCGATTAAAAGCTTGAATTAAGCATCAAGCGACTGTCAATTGTTTTACTTAAAGCTAACGCTTTTGATCGTTTAAAATCGATGTCAAAAGAATGCTTCAAAAACTTCGATACTAATGATTTTTAGTCAATAAGGGAGAATTGTTTCGGGAAAATGAAATATTTTTTTTACATGGCAAAAATTTATCAAAAAAGATGTAAAAATAATGCATTTCTGACTATTTTTTTAAGATCAAATACAAAGAAAAGAAATTGAACTAATTTTTCCACTGCTTCAAAAGTTTCCCTATCAAAGATTTTTGGTCTAAAAGGGAAATCTTCTGGGACTAGTGCTTACATGTGGTTGTGTATGGATTGAATGCACTTATTGCTACCCTATGCAGATTGTGTAATTTATTTGAAAATAAAAAAAAAGAAGGAAATATTTCCAGAAAATGATACATTTTTTTTAAAATAGCAATCAGTTATTAAAAGTTGATGCAAAAATGATGCATTTCTTATTATTTCGTTTAAGGTCAAATACAAAGAAAAGAAATTGAACTAATTTTCCCACTTACCAACGACATTCAAGTGAATAAAATGGCTCATATGTGGCGTTGTGCTAATTTGACACTCATAAATTCCCGAGTCTCGAAACTGAGGGTACTTAATCTGAAGAGTCCAGTCTTCTGAATGGGGCTGATGAATTGCTCGAAACCTTTGATCTGAAGTGTACGTGTAACGTCCCACTGTCAGCAAGTGGACGTCCCGATGCCGTACCCAGGACACTTGTAATGACATCTGAAACGAATAAAAAAAAACAACATAAAATAAAAGGATGAAACCTTCAAAAAGCCATCAGTCACTATCAAAAGTATCTATAAAAAAAAAAAATTCACGTGAAAAATCAATTTCTCTCAAAAGGTCAAAGGTTGTTAGGCAAATAGCAAAAAAACCACCCCTTTTATCCGATTATTCTTCTGTTCAAATTCTAATCAAATTTGTTGATCTGACATGTTACTTTGAATTTTCCCATCAAGTTTCCTCCTCCAATTATTTATATATTTATAAGTTGAAACTCCAACACTCGGTTCTCGTTCGAACTCATTCTAATTCGTATCGTTCCCTCTTTCACATATAATATTGCAAAGTTTTTACCGTCGCAAATGTTCCGAATCCCTCAGTGGCACCCCCGGAACTGAAACATCCGCCAAAACACAAAGATATATCTCAATTATATATAATGTACGTAAGTATGTGTACACATCTGTATATATATATATTCCATCTTTCGAAACTCATTTTATATGTGAATGAATCGAGGATGTGGAGGTGGAGTGGCCGTGCCATCCCCCAATCTATCCTATGGCGATTTAATCAGTACAAAATTTTATATGAACTCACCAAAAGGAATGGGGGTGTGGGACAGAACCCCGAATAGGAAGAAACACACGGATTTTATCAAAGACATTATTATTGTTTGTTGTAATTAAATCCAGAGGTCGGTTTTTATTAGCTATCCCGGAATTTCCTTCCACGTAAAATATACATTAAATTAATAAAACGGAGAAAATTGGACGGGTGTAGTCACCCCCGTTCTGCCAACTCAACCCCATTGCCACCCGATCCAGATGTCGAAACGATACGATACGCTTCCTGATTCATCAATTAAAAAAATAAATGGAAACCCATTTTTAAATTGTAGCGATTGCGGGTGATTTTATTTCTATGGTTTTGAAGGCGGTAAATGCAACGAGGAGATTGAATTTTACAATGCATGAGCGTTTTTTTTTTTTTTTGCGAGACACTGCAAAATGATATTCAAGTAAAGCTCGAATATTCTTGTAAGCTTAGTAAGTGTTACGGTAATTGAATAATAAAGCTGCCCCATAACTCTGCATTCATTAAGCAGAAAAAAAAACACTGTTGGATATGATATGAAAAAACCGTAAAGCTTTGATTTAATTTTTTTATAAAAGCTGAGGAAAATTGCTCAAAACTAGTTTACTAACGTGTTGGTTGATTTAATAAACATTTTGATGAAAAAATCCAAAAATAGGAAGCTTTTTTTAAAGAAGTTTTTAAGTATTTTTAAGGGGATTTACAGAAACCAGTTGAATTAAAATTAAATATATTGGTTACAAAGTGGTATTGGGATTAAAGAGACATTTCCCTATTAAAAAATTCGTTTTCGAACCACTGAACTGATTTTTGGTTGATGGACGTATTTTTATTAAGGGTGGATCACCGTCAGAACGTAAAAAAAATGACTTTTTTAAAACTGCTGCCATTTTTTTTAGAGATATTAAAAAACGGTCTTCGGCATGTAAAAGTTGAAGTTTTGAACTATTTTTTTTATTATTTGCCCCGATATGACCCCCCCCCCTCCCCCTTTTACAGCGCTTTGAAAAAGGGTCCTCAAAAATGAGGAGACAAACGGGAGACAAGTTTTCTCGGAAACCGGAAGTCGGATCATGATTTTCCAAAGAATTTAGGTTTTGGTAATGCGTCTTCTTGGTACTGAACCTCGAAATTCCGAAAAAAGTTGAAAATTCACAAAATGGCGTGACTTTGGAAAAAAGGTTAAAAAAACGACCTTTTTTTGGACCTTTCTCCCTCTCCCACTTTGAGGGGGGAGTTTTGACCAATTTCAGAGGTTCAGTACCAAGAAGACGTGTTGAACTATAACACTCTCCAGTTTCAAGTCAATCCGTCGGATAGTTTCTGAGAAATTTTGTCTCCCAGTTTTAAAAAGTTGATTTCGAGAAAAACACATTTAAAGTTTTTTAAGATATTTTTTTATGTTATTATCAATTTATTCAATTTTTATGTATATATGTATATATAGGTCTGTAACTCGAAATATTTCGAATATCGACAAATTCCTTTACCACGTTATTCTTGACTGTTATAAGAAGACATTTATGGAAAAAAAAAATCGAATTTTTTTTTTCTGACGGTGATCCTGCCTTAAGTATACTTCCATAAATTTTATATTGTTCTACAAAAACGAAAATACATTCTACAAAAGTTATATTACTTTTAGTCCGGCCAATTTAGACATTCGAAGCTACATAAATTTCCACCAAGCTGAAAATCAGTAAGATTGTTTAAAATATGATTAAAAATAAAATTTCAAAGTTCCCCATATTTCCCCTGTAAGGAAAAAATGTTATTCAAGGTCAAAGGTCAAAAAAATGAGTTTTTCGCGATTTTCAGCAAAACGGTAAATTTTATCATAAAAATACTTTGGACAAAAAATGAAGATCATAAAATTAACCGTAAACAAGTTGACGCCAAATATTTTTTTTTTTTAAAAAACCGAATGCCAAAAAATTGCTCATGAATTGCTATTTCGAAATACACAATTGCTCCACTGCTATCATTAACCATAAATTCATTAATCGTAATTAAAAAACCAAAATTTTATTCCCGATTATCTCTAATTAAATGAATTTATTTTTATTGTAATTGGTGCCAAAAAATTGCTCATCCTTTTTTCTGATAATATTGATAAATTTCTTGTTCATAAAATTGTTTTTAGCTATTTAATAAAATAAATAATTATTTTACGGCTTTAAGCCTGCGAGTAATAATTGTGACGTCATAGTCGCGCGACAATTTGCTTGTCGCTTTTATGAGGACAAGCCATAGTGACTTATTAGATTACATGTGTATACATCCATGTAAATTTATTTAATTAATTAATTAAAAACGATTTTATGAACAAAAAATTCATCATTATTATCAGAAAAAAGGATGAGCAATTTTTTGGCACCAATTACAATAAAAATAAGTCCATATAATTAGGGATTATCGGGAATTAAATTTTAGTTTTTTAATCACGATTAATTAATTAATGATTAATGATAGCAGTGGAGCAATTATGTATTTCGAAAGAGCAATTCATGAGCATTTTTTTGGCATTCGGTTTTTTTGAAAAAAAAAATATTTGGCGCCAACTTGTTTACGGTATAAAATTATCTACAAAAAATTTATCAATAGTTTTTTTAGTACTTTTTTTTTAATTTTTTATTTTAAAAAAAATAAACAATTTTTTAACTATTCCTTATTACAATCGAAAATAACTTGTTTCTCATTCTCAAGTCATTCTTAAAGCTTTTACCATCGAAGATATTGATATTCATATAGACAACTGTAAAAGTTGATACTTTTTTTGAAAGTAATCAAACATAGTAATAAAACATTTCGTTGGGAACTTACAACTAGTGGAGCTTCAAGGAAAAGGAAAGCATGATTGCAAATATAGTTAAAAGAGAAAATCTCTGTGGAAAAGCAACAAAGGAATAAAATCTTCATGATTAAAAGTAAACGAAATTTGTTTGTTATGGATATCAAAGAAATATTGGGAATATGAAGAAACTACTTAAAAAAACTTTACAAAGAAGACATCCTTTTGTAAATTTGAAAGTAAAAAAAAAGAATGACGGAAATGAGGATTGGAGACACCTGTTTGTAACTACAAAAAGTACAGTTAAACAAAAGGACAAACAATGATGAAATCCTGATAAAAATTTTGAATGAAATGTAAAAAAATAATACAAAAATCAATAAAATTAACAAACAACATTTCTTTCCAGGAAAAAATGGAATTAAAACTATGGTAATTATTTTTCTATGGTTATCTAGATAAAACTCTCAATTTTCAAATGAAAAATGGTTAGGATTTAAGAGCCAATATATATATATAATTAAAAATTTATTGTATATCATAACTGACTGATGAAATTTGGAAAGTGCAATCCTTAAACAATGTAGAGATCCTAAAAGAAAGGTTTTTTTTAAAAAAAATTCCTTCCTTCAGAAGGTAAAAAAAAAGTGATCAAGTTTGTATGGAAGAACATGTGGTCTATTAATCGAAATTTCAAATTTAATAATATATGAAGTAGTTGTAGGAAAAATGATACTGGAACTCATTTTGGAGGAGTAAAATAGTGGAATTAAAATTGAAGGAAAGCGATTTTCCAAACTTCGATTCGTAGACGATACAATCATAAATGCGAACAGTGAAAGAAAATTATTGGACTTCATTCGAAGACTTCAAATCGTAAGTCAAAATTTCGATTTAAAAACAATAAGGCCAATGATCGATGATCGCGATAGTGATCAAAATTAGAATTAGAAAATAAGTTGCCAAAATATGATAAGAAAAATTGTTTTATGGTTCACAGTTTTCGGATCTTTATTAAGACCGAAGGTCTTGATTGTTCGAAGAAAAATAACCCTTACAAAACCAACGATCTTTATCCTCAAAAGTAAATTTTTAAATAGAAATATATTACTTCCGAATTATAATTAAGAGTTATATAGAAAACTTATTTAAATAACAATCATTTTCTTTGCGATGTATGAATTATAAATCGAAAGAAATACCGTTCCGAATGCTCTGCAGCCAAAAGTCACTTTAAACGAGAAATACTAAGCCTACTTTGTATAAATCATGGCGCAGGATGCATGGGCCAATCATAACACACCGTACAAAACTTAATCTTTAATTCGACCAATCAGTGAATATGTTACTAAAACTTCATTGATTTTAACCAATGACATGATTCTTGAATGTATGTTACTTATATCTTGTTCCAAACGATTCCGAAAGATCCGACAAAACCGAAATATATAAAATTTAATGTAATTCCTGTGAAAAATTCTACATGGGCCAAACTGGTAGATCTTTTGGAACAAGATATAATGCAAGGTTTATAAATTACACAGGTTGCACCATTAGGAAAAAAAATATGACGTCATACGAAGAATTTTTAAATTTGAATCAGTCTGAAGATATATACGAATTTCTTCTGAACATGTCACGTAGCGCATGAGGCCACCTGTGTATTTTATAAACCTTGGATATAAGGAACATACGTCCAATATACGAAGAATATTGCCATTGGTTAAAATCTATGAAGTTTTAGTAACATATTCACTGATTGATCGAATTAAAGATTGAGTTTTGTACGGCGTGTTATGATTGGCCCATACATCCTGCGCCATTCAAATAACTGCAGTACCTTGATTTGTTCAAAGTAGACTTAGTATTTCTCGTTTAAAGTGACTTTTGAGTACAGAACATTTGGAACGATGTTTTTTCGATTTATAATTCATATATACCAAAGAAAATTATTGTTATTTGAATATTTTTCTATATTACTATTAATTATAATCCGGAATTAATATTTTTCAATTTAAAAATTACTTTTGAGGATGAAAATTGTTGATTTTGTAAGGGTTATTTTTCTTCGCACAATTAAGTCCTTCGGTCTTAATCCCGACAAGAAATTGTCCCCATGCTTATGTAGGGACCCAACTGGACATTGATGGGGCAAGCCCTATTGGGGTATAATCGGGAATCTGTCGGGTAAACCCACTATAAAGAAATTCATGAAAAAAATTTGATTGGGATGAAAAAATTTTGGTTGGGATTACCCAATTGGGATATAATTGGGAACTTGTTGGGCAAGATCAACGTTAAAATTAATATATCGCTCTCGAGTTGACCCAATAGGGATATGATTGGCAACTATCGGCATATCCTAACATAAAAATAAACGCATCAATTACAATACAATTTTTTTTTTAACGAATTAATAATTTTTTTCATATTTTTGTTTTTTATTAATTTTCATAAGTATCACTTTTATATCGTTAAAATTATTTTTAATACTATGTTTAAAAACAGTTGACAAAAATTGAAAATTATTGGTTCTATTCAAATTGTACCATATATCTACATTATTGAAGAAATTGAGTCCCAATACAATTCATACTGTTGATAAGCCGGAAATATTAAAGGCTTTAAAGTCGGTCTTACGTGGTGCGCGAGATTGGGACGGTCATAGTCTCATTAGTAAAATGAAAAAAAAAATTCCTTATATAAATAAAAACAATAATTGTAATCAAGTTTAAATAAAAATTAAGCTTGGCTTAATTTTCTCGGTGTTGGGATTTTCTTGGATTGGCCCACAGATTCTGTAGGGTTTACCCATTCGGAATCCTGTAAGGTATACCTACAATTGGGATACTGTTGGGTTTACTCTGTTGGAACCCTATAGGACTAGTCCTGATGGGATCCTTTTCAGTTATGCGTTACATCCCAATGTTGGGTTCCCAATTGGGAACCCAATCGGATTCCAACAAGTCTTTATGAGATTTTTCTAGTCAGGATAAAGATTCGTAACCTGTGAACCATAACAAAAATTTTCTTATCATAATTTGGAAACTTATTTTCTAATTCTAATTTTGAACATTATCGCGATCAACGATCATTGTTCTTTTTATTTTTTAAAGCGAAATTTGACTTATTTGAAGTCTTCGAATGAAATCCAATAATCGTCTACCAATCGAAGGCTGGAAAATCTCTTTTCACCAATTTTAATTCCAATATTTTACTCCTCTAAAGTGAGTTCCAGAATAATCACTCCTGCAATACCTTCAAATTTTACAAGACACCTTATGACGAAAATCATTAATGCTTAAATTTCCGAACAAATTTTAAGCCATTACATATTTGCAAGAAAAGATCACATATGAACACTAGGGTGATTTTTTTTGACTTTTTTTGGTTCCATCGTGAAATTTTGTTGGAAAAACCAAAAAAAAAAATCCTGAAAGTTTGAGCCCTTAATATTAATTTTAAGTCCTCGACCAAGACGTGTAAAGATTTCCCATTGAAAATACACGGAAACTCAGATTTTTTATTTTTACATTTCTATATCTCAGCGGCATTTCATGGGATCGCTTTTACCGAAGATGGTTTTTTCTCAGAATTAAACGCTCTACAAAAGTGCCCATTGCGACAAAGTCGTAACTCACACCGGTGAGGTAGTACGGGCCACTGAACCTGATTTTTCCATAAAATTCACGTTTTTTTTTGCATTTATCTCGTAAATAACAAGAGCTACGGAAAATTTATAAATAAAAAACTTGTAGAGAATTGGATTTGCTACAAAAAAGGTCTTATAGACTAAATCGCGAAGATCAATATTAAACGAGATATTAAACCTTGAATTTTTAATATTTAAATTGGTTTTTTAACTCACCGGTGTGAGTTACGACTTTGTCGCAATAGGCACTTTTGTAGAGCGTTTAATTCTGAGAAAAAACCATCTTCGGTAAAAGCGATCCCATGAAATGCCGCTGAGATATAGAAATGTAAAAATAAAAAATCAGAGTTTCCGTGTATTTTCAATGGGAAATCTTTACACGTCTTGGTCGAGGACTTAAAATTAATATTAAGGGCTCAAACTTTCAGAGAATTTTTTTTTTGGTATTTCCAACAAAATTTCACGATGGGACCAAAAAAAAAAAAGTCAAAAAAAATCACCCTAATGAACACCCTAGAAAAATATGAAATATTCACAACTCACAAACTGAATTTAATTAATATCATTAATGACAAATTATTTAAAACAAACAATCGATATGAAATTTGTTAACAACTGACAAAATAATCATTATCCGACTATGACTGACAGGAACTGTTGAAATGTGTCGTAATAAAGAAATTGAGTCATAGGACATACCTATATTATTATTTATTAACAAAAAATTTGTTGATAATATTCTCTTTTTTCCATATTGGTTCCTTAATAATATGTAATTCGATTTTGAACGGATTTAAAACACATTTAAGAAACCACAAATTATTAAGTATTTATGGGGGAAATATTGGCACTAATTTAATACAGTCAAATTAAAAACCACCAGGATATTATAATTAGGAAGATTGTTGTTTTCAAAAGCAACAAAAGCACAATTTTTTATTTATTTTTTTTGGTTTACTAAAAAATTTACGCTAACAAAATCAAACGATTCTTTAAAACCTAAACAAAGTTTACACAGTATGTGGTGCTTTGTAAGTCATTTAATATATATATAAATAAATATATGTATTTAAATTTTATTCAGTGGAAAAACAGAAAAATAAATAGAGATCATCAAATAAAAAGCGACATGCAAAATAAAATTAACGAACATTTTTATGACGCGCTTCACATTATTTGTTTTTGAAACCATTTGTAAACGATGGAAATGGGGTTAAGCAATTTAGTTCTTTTTTCAAACATAATTCCATCTTTTTTATATAAAATGTCTCTCTGTTTTTCTATGGTGAACGTTTTTTTTTTTTTTTTATTTATATTTGTCAAAGCTTATACATATAGAGAGGCACAATATTATTTATAGTAAAGCACAATAGATTTTTTTGCATTCCATCAAGTTGGAAAAAATGACATTTTCCATTAAACCACAAAAAGACAAAACATGGCATGTTTTTAAATGTTGGATAGCACAAAAAAAAAATAATTCGTGGCTGGTAACTGAATGTAATTGTGTGTTGTTGAATTGAAAAAAAAATGGAAAAAGGATCAACAATTACAGCATGGATTAGCGGGAAAAAATTGGAGACTTCAATGCAAATTTTTGCCTTATAAAAACCATTTTAAAAATTTTCCATTTAAAAATTTTATTTGTTCGTGCAATTTTAGTTTGGGTTATTTGAACTTATTTTCATTGTTGCCTGTTTATTATTTCAATGAAAATTGTTTTTTTTTTGAAAAAGTTTTTTCCTCAACGATAACTTTAGTGGTTTAGACGTTCCAAGGTCTCATTGGAATGGAGGTTGTTGTAAGCTGATCAATATTTTCGGGAGTACCAATAAAATTAGTTATGGAAGTTTCATATATTTGATAAAAGCTCCATATACTCTGAAACACTGGTGCGATACCTATTTGTAAAGCTCATTTATATTCCTGCAAAAGCACATACTCATCGTCGAACATGTACTTCATAAAGTTGTAAACTCGATTCTAATGCGTCCACTCGTTTTATTCATAAACAATAAATATGGCTTGTAGCTATATAGAATTTTGTATCTACAGAATATACTTTCCAACAAAGAAAAAAGAAAAACACTTTGGTGTTCTTTTTAAGAAAATACGAAAATTTGGACAAAAAGGTTTTCACTAAGAAACTTTTCTTTTTTCAACTTAAAAAACATATTTTGGTGGGAGCTTTTTTTGATTGTTCAAAAATAACGTTGGAAAATTCAATAAAAAAATTCATGTCTGACTATTTTTTTTTCGGTTGGAAATATTTTCGAGAGCTTTTTCTCAAACAATCAACAAAAGCTTAAACGTAATAATCGGATGAAAATTTTAAACAGATTTGAATTAATTGAAACACTATACCGTAATGGAAATCACCAAAAATAATTTCACACAAAGCATTATGAATAAATTATATATTTTAAGCACACAGACTATTGAAACACATCCATCAATAATTGGCGATTTCACTTAAATGTGTATTAATAAATAATAAATTTAACTTATTAAAATATTCATAATCAGATTCAATAATAACACAAATTGATCTCTTCAACCAAACTAATTTGTAATAGATGTGATGAAATTGTTTTAATGAATTGGAAGAGATGAGAGTTTTGTATCATTTTTTATATTGAACAAATAATTTACATTAAAAATTGTGTTAATTTTTTTGCGGCTTTATGGAAATTGATTCATGTTTACATGTTTTTTTAAACTAATTAAATCCGGGAATTCTTACGAATACAAATTTCATCCAGAAAAAATATTTCAAATGAATTGTTTTATTTATTTAATTTTTCACAAGTAAAATCAACTTGTATCTCAACAATCAAAAATCAGATACGACCAAATAAAAATCAATTTTTATCGTTCAAATCCTTTATCCGAAAGCTTTTATCAAATTTTTTTTATTCAAATACTTCCTCAGCTTACCAAAGATTCAAGACGGCTTATATTTTTTCAATCTGATCAGATAAAGTCACATCACTGTATTTATTTTACAGCCGAAATCTTTGAAAATTGGAAAGAAAAGTCTTCATTTTGTTTACGTGAGAATCCTTTTTATTTCGTTCGAATAAGCCCCCGAATTCCATTGCCGAACGCACATTGCTACGACGTTTTCCACGAAATTAATGAAACGGCATGTAATACTTACAGGGGCGCAAAAAAAGCCACCGTAAAACCCGAGTGAAAATAAATAAAACACATTTTCTTTCGACGCAATGGGGCACAGCTTAGCAAAAAAAAAAAAAAAATAACGAAAGTTGTCGCCCACGAAAACCGGTGCGTTTCAAAATTATAATTGGAACAATTGTAGTGTGTAATAAAATGAATATATATCTCAATTGTTAGCACGGGAATTTGTGGGTGGCAAGGTTGGACGGTTGGTTTTCTTTTATACTTAGGTGAAAAGTTTGAGACCACTATTTTATATAATTTTTTTTCGAAAACATTTTCCTATTCTAATATCCAATTATCTTCAGAATTCTTATCAAATATTGATTTTTTTAATCAATAAATTTATGTTTCAGCTGAAGGAATGAAGTTGTAGAATGATTTTTGAGGCTTAAGCAACGATGTCTATTAGTGTGGGTCAAAAAAATCGATTATTTTTTTTACAAGTGACACAGAAAAATTGGTTGCTTGAAACCTTAAAAAAATTCTCACCAAGTATGAGCTCTTAATTTTAATAGGAAGATCCTCCGCATCGCAGTTTTGTATTTTTTTCTTAGTCCAATAGAAAAAAATTCATACCTCATCATTTATCGATTGTACAGAAAATGTTCTGAACAAATTTTTAAGGAAATTTAATGCTCTACAAAAAAGATATTCTATATTTTTTCCGTAAGCCTCACCATTTGAAAGATATTAAGGATTTAATTTTGATTATTTTAAGACAAGTTTCATTTTTGTTTATAAATTTTATAACTCGACAATAAATGACTCTTTTACAATGCACAATACAAATTTTTGTTGGAAATTAACTGCTCTATAAAAATGGTGTCTTATATTTTGGTGATTAAATTAACTCTTCAAAAGATATTCATCATCAAACTTTCATGTGTACGGATTTTAAAAATTTTTGATGAGATATTCGAATAATTTCAATTTAATTTATAATTTTTGAGAAAATTTACACAAATTTTAGTTTTTATCAACTGAGAAACTTCAAATTTCACTGATGAAAAACATCAGTAGCTTTGTTTCTAAGAAGACATTGAAACTTTTTGAGCTCTTTCATCTGCCGTATGATTTTCTTGATGAAAATATTTATTTATGGTCTATTAATGACAGTTTTAATGAAAATAAAGAATTTTTCGCACAATTAAAAGTTGTTAATGATGTAGCAGAGCGAGGTGTCGCATTAGTAACTGAATATAACCAATGTTTAACTAAAAACGAAGAGCAATTTCAATTTTTATTGTAAGTTGTCAAAGAACATCGAAAAAATTACCCAACTTGCAACAAAAACTTGTTTGAAAATTGAAATAAATAGATAACTTTTTTATAACTAATTGGACATTGTTTTTCTCTAATACTGAAATATATCATAATATATGTATACTGAAAACTTAACTTTTTTTATTAATAAATATTTAACTAAGCGATAAATAATGCACATTTATTTTTTTTAAATGGGGACAAATATACTTAAGCATAAAAAAAAACTTAAAAAATATATAGAAGTTTCTCAGTTTATAAAAACTAAAATTCGTGTAAATTTTCTCAAAAATTATAAATTAATTTGAAATTATTCGAATATCTCATCAAAAACTTTTAAAATCCGTACACATGAAAGTTTGATGATGAATATCTTTTGAAGAGTTAATTTAATCACCAAAATATAAGAACCCGTTTTTATAGAGCAGTTAATTTCCAACAAAAATTTCTATTGCGCATTGTATAAGAGTCATTTATTTTCGAGTTATAAAATTCATAAACAAAAATGAAATTTGTCTTAAAATAATCAAAATTAAATTCTTAATATCTATCAAATGGTGAGGCTTACGGAATAAATATAAGATACCTTTTTTGTAGAACATTAAATTTCCTAAAAA
This sequence comes from Sisyra terminalis, assembly GCA_958496175.1. NCBI lineage: Eukaryota > Metazoa > Arthropoda > Insecta > Neuroptera > Sisyridae > Sisyra > Sisyra terminalis. Next base: position 6,365,029 of record OY292278.1, read on the forward strand.
ATTCTTTCTGAACATTTTTCTGTACAATCGATAAATGATGAGGTATGAATTTTTTTCTATTGGACTAAGAAAAAAATACAAAACTGCGATGCGGAGGATCTCCCTAATAAAATTAAGGGCTCATACTTGGTGAGAATTTTTTAAGATGTCTAGCAACCCATTTTACCTGTCACTTGTAAAAAACAAATAATCGATTTTTTTGATCCACACTAATGTCTATACATTTCTTTAATTGTCTTTAAAACTTTGGTATGCAATTCTTCTTATTCTTCAATAAAATAATATTTTTATATATGATAAAGGAAATAGCGTACTCCAAATTTTACAGAAACATTATTTCTTTTCATCTTAAATCAATTAAAACTAAGTTTTGTCTAAATTTACCAAAAAACGAACGTCATTTCACTATGGTGATCAATGGGATATAGCCATCAAAATTTTAATCTAGAAAAATTAATTTTCCTGCACTATTATTTTGAAGTCATTGTTGATGGTTTCGATTAAAGTTTTCTCAAAGCTTCAACAATGCAATCAGTAGAAAATAATTTCATTTAATTTAAATTTATCTTTTGGACCATTTGGAACAAAAAAGTTTCTGGTTTAAACTTATAAGTTTTCTTGCAAGAATTTGTTGATAAATCTTCATATACATAAATTGACTATCTTGCCGTGCATCCATGCAGAATGGGCTATGCGCATGCGCTGTTATCCCCACTTACGCATTCAAAACGTTGGTAAGGGTACTTACTCACTAATGTATTTTTGAATACGTATTTTCAGGTTTACAATATGTGAAAGCCAAAAAACATAATACTCACTTATAAACTTAACTCATCCTTTTCTGATATATCTACTTATCAGAGTTTAAATTTTTAAGCAGACCCTAAATTTCCGATTATTTTCAACCATTTATTTTAACGTTTTTGCTTAAAGTTTAATAGATCTATACCAAAAATTCCAGGAAGAACAATCATTCAAATGGTGACAAACTTTTCACCGGTAGTGTATGCGAAAATGTAATGCGGCGCATCATTTTCATTGAACGCCAAACTTTTCCTTGAACACCAAGGTAGTGTGTGTCCCGTTTGCGTGTCCCAACTACGTTCCCAACGGCAAACGAGCAACCGACATCCCAGTGCCCATAAAAAGCCTAATGATTTTAGCGAAATAGAGTTCTTTCATTCCTTCCACTTTTACGTTACGATCGTATAACAATATCAATAAAACTCAAACAAATGTTCCTTAAGAATTCGTTTCAATGCTGCCAAGACCTTGCACCTCCACTTGCCCAAATAAAAATAATTTTTAACGATTTCAATTATCAAATTATCGAATTATCAAAAAGTGTGTACCCTAAACGATCGATTTTATGCATAATGTGTGCCGATTGAGGTAATACCAGTGCAATGGAGCGGGGTCAAAACGAGCGATAAACGTAATATTTTATGGGTGATCGAGATAAAACAAGTTATCGCTCAATAAGATTTTATGTAAAGCATAAAATTTGGATTTCGATACGAAATGGCTATTTTTTGATTAAAGACCGTTCGTCGTTTCCATATTATTTGTTTTTCTATCTGGCGACAAACGAATAAGTGATAAATCTTTCCTAGCGAATCCATTTGTTTTTATTCATAAAACTTTTTTTTTTTGCGCTTTGTGCTTTGCGACGCTGGCATTCGATAAGGAAGATATTAAATAATTTATTGATTTCTACAACAGCGCTTTCTCGTCCGACAAATATTGCCTTGAATTAATTCGAGGCACAAAAAAAGAAAATTATGCAAAAAATCCAATATGGAAAAAAGTTTGCCAATGATTTTTTCCACGAAATTTTATGTCCAATTGCGAACATATGACGCGACACGGAAAATTTCAAATCGTTCAAAACCGTTTCGAATTATTGATCGAAATTGCAAACCAATCGAATAAATTGCATGGCTTATATTTTATATATCGACGTGCGACTAGCTATATATATATATATATATTGGTGTGTTCACATAGGTATGGCCAAAAGTGCAATAACTATATGTCAATATTAGTTGGAAAATTTTTGGGTCAAAGCTTTAGAGCTTAATTTCGAAGTGCTTCTCATATTTACTGGGAAATATAAATAGAAAAAAGAGTATATATTTTAACGGTTTTAATAACCGAAGTGGATTTTCTCTGTAATTGATTCTAGTTGAATTTTATTGAAAAAAATAAATACAATGTGATACTCTGTATAAAATAAAGATGAGTTTAAAGTTTCATTTATTGATTAAATTTAGAGAAAATACTTCGACCTACGTCAGAAGATACATATTTCAAAGGAAATGATACATATTTCAAAGCTTCCCGTATTTCTCATTGAACTCAGGTTCTATCTTTTTCTTTTAATCTCTATATTAAAAATATATAATTTTTTTTTAGAAAAAAAATTTCATGTAACATATTTTCAAAGATACACATTTATAAACTTTAAAAAAAGACTAGTTCATGGTTTCAAACCAAAAAACTATTTTTAAACGAACTTTTAAATCATCTACCTTTTGGAAATAATTGCAAAAAATTAAACACTCGTAGGTAAGTTGTGTCCAATGACACAACTATCAAAATCCAATTAGAGGCATCTTTTTCTTTGGTATACTTTCCTACGACAAATAATTCCAATTATCAATAGGAGCAAATTCAAATTTTCATTGCAAAAAAAGAAAATACAAATAATTAGTAAATATAATTACTAAATATTTGTTTTAAGACCAACAAACAAGTGGAAAATCACTATTAATGAAAAGAATTCAGTCCATATTACTTTCACTGCCCGCAAATAATACAGAGGTATTCCAAACGGATCATGTCAAGTATCTGGGAATATACCTGGATAGATGGTTAACTTGGAAAAATACATAAAAGAAAAAAAAAGCACCTTAACAAAAAATACGGAAAGTTATATTGCCTAATTGGTCATTGGTCACAATTGACCATAAAAAAAATTAGTTCTGTACAAATCAATTATAAAACTATTTTGGACCTATGGAGTGAAACTTTGGGTCACAGCATCCAACTCAAACGTGGAAATAATACAAAGATTTCAATTCAAAGTTCTGCAGACAATAATCGGTGCACCATGGTACAAGCGTGGATTCAGGATTTTCTTCCGGGGGGGAGGGGGAGGAATTATCTTTTATTTGCAAGTGCGTGAAAGGGATTACCAAAAAATTCGCAATTTCAGCCAGAAATGGACTAGAGTTTCACGTATGCTCTTTCTGTTATTGTATTCATATATTTTCACAACTTTAATAATTTGATTTGCTTCTAAGTATGTACTGTTATGGAATCTCCGCAGTACACAAAAATACTCTGGGGGGACACGTGCCCCCCACGCCCCAAATCCGCCCATGTCGTGGTACATAAATAATGTAAGAATCCCCGATGACCTACAGGTGGAACATGTGAAGGATATAATCATTTGGAAAGCCCGGGCCTATCAAACTAGACTTAATGATCATCCAAACCAAGGTTTATAAAATACACAGGTGGCCTTATGGTGGCTACGTGATGGATACGTGACGTATCCAGAAGAAATTTGTACATACTTCAGACTGATCAATTTCAAAATTCTTCGTATGACGTCATTTTTATTTTCTAATGGAACAAATTGTGTAATTTACATACCTTGCATCCAAACCACCTTGCCTTTAATCTGCTGGATAATAGTACGGATGCATCTCAAAAGAGTGTCGATCTGATAGACCGATTTTAGTGATATTAGTTGTTAGGGTTATTATATTTAAGAATACTTATTATTCTATTATTATATTTAGAATATTTTTACTGTTGTCTTACTATAATTTTGAATGATAGTTGTGTCGTTAGACACAACTAACCCCCGAGTGTTGAAAGTGTGGCATATTGCAATTATTGCCAAGAAGCAAATGATGCAAAAACAAAATTTATAAATTAAAAAATATCATGAATTTTGCTTACAAAAATTATTATTCATGCAATCTCACCCAATATAATTACGTTAAGCAAATCTTCAAAATATTGATAAAGCAAACACGTGCTTCCCGCACATGTTTAATTAAATTTTGAGGTCAAACGACAAGAACATCCAATTAATTCGCATTCTCCTTATAATTTGTACGAAATATACTGAAAGTTAAATTTAAAGTTAATTTAATTGTCGATGATATTTGCAAGGAAAATTTATCAGAGCAATTCATTAATTGACTGAAAAAAAATGAGTAAATAAATTATTTTTCAGCAAATCTCTCGTAAAAGAGCAACGCTATGTTTCATCTCTAATTGAACGAAAACCATCGTAAAGTTGCACATTTTTTATAGTGCCACAGGTCAAACTATAACTGCAACGGATTTCCGAGAAAATGGCGCTGTATTTCCGTTTGCTTTCCACATGTATCATTTACAGGTAGCTATTTCCCATTGCAAATGCATTTGATATTATTTTAAAATTACAACTCGTAGAGATTATATCAAAACAAACATTTCTCTTTGACTTTTAAATCGTGAGTTATAGACATATTCAATTCCTGTAAAATTATTTCCAATACTTTAACGGTTATTTTTAGATTCTAAATTTGAAATATGAAATAGTGAAAACCAAAAAGTGAAAATCAATTTCTTCAATTATTTGTAAAATAGTTTTGGTAAGTGAACGGTTATTTTTAGATTCTAAATTTGTAATATAAAATGGGGAAAATTTAAAATGGAAATCAATTTTTTCAATTATTTGTAAAACAATTATGGTAAGTGAGAAATGCACCTTGTATGCAATAGTTTGGTGCACCAAATGAACGCAATTACAATAATTAAACTTGTTAAACATTGTTGCAGTAAAACGGCGTTTATTTGCTAATTTCTTAATTATAAATATTCGAAAATAACGTATCAAAAACCGCCATTTACTCGATCTCCATTCTGTGTAATTTCACTCGTTCAAATTATCATTTCTAATCTAAATCTGTTTAAACTCACCATCGACTTGAACACGCGAAATAATAATTTTAACGTTCATGTTGTTTTGCTTATTTAAAAAATGAAAAAAAAAACACACACACACACAATATACATTTGACTCCCCGATAATTTCGAAGCTCGTTTGAAAAATAAATACCGGTTCGTTTGTGACATGGATAATATTGTGAATGGGGAAAAAAAAGCGGGGAACGAATCGGGGAATCAACAATACTGAGGTGGTTTCAGGTACAGTGGGATGATTTTTATTTAGTTTTTATCCCGTGCACTTTCTGCATTGGGCTTGATTGGCGAAATTGGGAAAGAGCTAATTTTCAATTAACGACAGAACACGCTTTTATTTGAACTAAAATCAAATTTTTTATTTATGAAATATTGACAAATAAATCAATTGGAAGTGAAATAATTTCCTTTTGTTCGTTTAATCAAATATTTGACGCGCTACGCTCTAATGGAAAAATCGACTTTTTCATAATATTTTAAATTCACCTTTTTTGGAGTAGGTACATGGATGTATATATGTTTGAAGAGTGAGAATTGAAGTGCATTGTGTTGACATGACAACTATTTGTAGTTTGATTGAAAAAAAAAAATAATACAAAAAACTTTTTGCCTAATAACATTGAACGACAATTTGGTGCAAACACTTTAATGTATTTTATTTTTATTTTGAATACAACATACATGTTTATTATAAATTTTAAAATTTAAATTATAAAATTTAAATCCCTCCTGATCTTAGGAAAATGCAATTATTCTTCAATTTCGCATGCTCAATGATCAATTATCAGTTATTCTAGAAGTCCACCAAAACCATCTACAAATACTCCCAAACCCCAACGACAAGAGACCTCCACATCAAATCCACCTGCGAAAATGAACTTCAAAATTTAACAATTTACAATCCTCAACTCTTGCAAATCCCTTTCTGGATAAAATCAACAAAATGTTTTGATCTATTGATCCATAATCAAACTTGGGGGAAGAATAACACACCAGAAGCCGTTTTCCGAAACTTTTACTTAAAAATTTCCAACCGACTTGATCAATTTACTCAGATTTTCCCCGATGGATCTATTCTTAACAATTCACGAAGATGAGCTAAAGTAGTTAATATTAATCCATGTTGTTTAAGTCCTTGTTTTTTTAAATATAATAATTAAATTGTGGGCAATAAGAACGACGCTTCTTGTGGAATATTATTTATTTTATTGCCAACGTTTCGTCAGTCATTCCTGACTTTTTCAGGGCTCCAAATTAAAAATTTTAAATATTTTTTTAAACAATTTTTAGTTAATCAATACCAAATTGCATTCTTGGTTTGTTGTTCTACCAGTTGAGTCATTTTACAGCTTATTTTTATGACATTTGTGGAGTAATTTTTAATTTTGAGCCCTGAAAAAGTCAGGAATGACTGACGAAACGTTGGCGATAAAATAAATAATATTCCACAAGAAGCTTCGTACTTATTGCCCACCATTTAATTATTATATTTAAAAAAACAAGGACTTAAACAACATAGACTAATATTAATATTAATATTAATATTGATCTTAGCGATTTGGTCTACAGGACCTTTTTTGTAGGAAATAAAATTCTCTACAAGTTTTTGATTTATAATTTTTCCGTAGCTCTTGTAATTTACGAGATAAATGCAAAAAAAAACACGAATTTTATGGAAAAATCAGATTCAGTGGTCCGTACTACCTCACCGGTGTGAGTTACGACTTTGTCGCAATGGGCACTTTTATAGAGCATTTAATTCTGAGAAAAAACCATCTTCGGTAAAAGCGATCCCATGAAATGCCGCTGAGATATAGAAATTTCAAAATAAAAAATCAGAGTTTCCGTGTATTTTCAATGGGAAATCTTTACACGTCTTGGTCGAGGACTTAAAATTAATATTAAGGGCTCAAACTTTCAGAGAATTGTTTTTTTGGTATTTCCAACAAAATTTCACTATGGGACCAAAAAAAAAAAAAAAGTAAAAAATAAATCACCCTAGTGTATATAAATACAAACTTCCTCTATTTTACTCCATATTTTCATGTGAAGCCTGATATTAATAGGGCAACTAAACATCTCCAAAGCAGCAATATTCAGATTCAAAGTCAGTGATTTAACTCCTCAGACAACATTATACAAAAATGCCAAGCCATTATTCCCATCACAAAACTAACAAGAGACATAAAAATCATCTGGGTCCCTTCCCATCAAGATATTCAAGGAAATGAGCTCGCAAATAAGAGGCGAAAAAAACTTCAAAAAGAAGGGCAAAAATTATATCAAGACCAAATGGTATGATCAATGGAGTAATGAATAATTTCATCTACATGGTATTCGAAAAAACACCACGGAAATAAGACCCCAACTGGAAAAAAGAGCAGACCAATGTCAATTGACCAGAGACTGAGAATTAGCCATACGGTATTCTCCTACAGCCACTTGTTGAGCAAAAAAAATCCCAACCTGCAACGAATTTACTACAGTACCTAAGTCACATCCTGGAGACATGTGCTCATATCAACCTTCTAAGAAGCCAATACCAAGTCCCAGTCAATCTCCAGATAAACCTCAACAGTGCGGATAAATCTACGAATAATTTTTTTTTTTTAAATCAACTGAAACCTACATGCTAATTGTTGTTCTACATTATATTATAAATAATGTTGTTTAAAACTCTTTTTCCTTAATGTATTTGAAGTAATCGCAGAGGACCTAAGTTATTATAGCGACTTTAAATAAACTTAGTAAAAATCAAAAAAAAATAATACCAAAAAAGTTTTAGATAAACTGAAATTTTGTAAATTTAAACTAGCTTTCAGTTTGAATTTTTTATGTAAATTTATATGGTTGGAATAAGGCCTAATTTAGCAGCAAGTTTCGATAACATACAAAATTATATCAAGCAAATATTTTTTTTTTTTTTTTTTTTTTTTTTTTTGTTATCATTTTTATTTATAATTTTTGAATCAGATATAAATATATCTCTAACAAAATTTATTACAACTCTTAAGTCTAAAACTAAAAAAAAAAAAAAAAAAAAAAAAAAAAAACTAGAGTAATTAGTCCTCCCTACACCTTTGTGTAGAATTGGATGTGGAAGGTGGGTCCATCATTGGCCTCGACTATTGATTTCAAATTTACTCCATTAGGTTCAGTGGATCATTTCGCTTGAGTCTCGTGAAACGTTTGGCTTTTAAGATCTTCCTGGCTGATTGGTTCGGGTGTGAGTCAAGTCTTTTCTTGTAGGTTTTACTAATTTTCAAAGTGACTTCTTTGACTGTTTCAGTGTCGGTATCTCTAAGTATTATAGAATTTCGCACGTACTTAGGAGCGCCAATGATGGCTCTAATAATTTTCGATTGGCAGCGGTCTATTATTTGTAAATTTGAATTTTTAGCGGAACCCCAAAGTTGAACTCCGTACGTCCATATAGGTTTTATTATAGATTTGTATATGATGATTTTTGTTTCTAATTTTAATTTTGATTTTTTTCCAATGAGCCAATATAGTTTTTTAAATATTATATTCATTTTTTCCTTTTTCTTCGAGATGTGTTCACGCCAGGTTAATTTTTGGTCAAGATGCATTCCCAGATATTTGACCGAGCTGCTTTGTGGTATGGATTTGTCGTTGATTGTGATCCTTGGACTTGTGATTTTTCTTAGGGTAAACGTGACTTGGATTGATTTTTCATCATTGAGTTTAATTCCCCATTGGTCACACCATTTAGTTATGACATTTACATGTTCCTGTAGACGACGTTGGATTATTTTAGGATCTTTGTTGGTGTAAAGTAGAGCTGTATCATCTGCAAATGTGGTGGTTGTAATTTGATCGTTTGTTGGAAGATCGCTTGTAAAAATTAAGTATAATAGTGGGCCCAGAACACTGCCTTGTGGTACTCCCGCTTTTATAGTTCGCGACGAACTGAATTCCTTACCAAATTGAACCTGGAATGTTCTACTGGTGATGTAGCTGTTTAGAATTTTGTGGTATTGGATTGGTAGTAAGGAGTATATTTTGTAGAGTAAACCATTATGGTTGACTTTGTCGAAAGCTTGAGATACGTCGAGGAAAATTCCCGTACAGATTGATTTATTTTCTAAAGCATTTTTAATTTCGTTTACAACTCTGTGGACTTGTTCAATTGTACTGTGGTTTGATCTGAATCCATATTGATGTTGAGGGATGATTTTTAGTCTAGTAATATCCGCATTCAAATGTTCCAATAAGAGTTTTTCAAAAATTTTGGAAAGGATTGGTAACAGGCTGATGGGTCTGTATGAGTTAATTTTAGATAGTTCTTTTCCGGGTTTAGGGATAAGGATGATTTTTGCTTTTTTCCAGGAAGTAGGGTAATAATTTAGTCGAACGATTGCGTTGAGTATGTGAAGAATACCTTGATGACCGCTTAATGGTAACGATCTAAGTGCTTGTCCACTTATGTTGTCAATTCCGGGAGATTTTTTGAAGTTTAGCTCATTTATTTTATTTGTCACCTGGTATATGGTAAATTTGATTTGATCTGATTTGTTAATTGGTCCTTGAATTTCGACAGGAACTGGTATTGGCGAGTTGTTCGTGAAAATGTCTTCTAAATAATTGGCAAATTCCTCACATTTATCCTTGTCATCTGTCATCCAATCGCCTTGACTATTTTTGATAATTTGTTTGGTAATCATTGGTTTTTTAATGTTGCGGGTCGTCTTCCAGATAGAATTGTACGAGTCGGGTAAATGTGTCATTTGCGCTACTGAACGCTGTATGTTGTCGTTTTGCGCTTGACTAAGTGCTTTTTTAAGAAGATTTGTGGCGTTGTTTAAGGCATTTTTAGAGACTGGAGATCTAGTTTTTTGCCATTTTCTTTTGGCTTGCCTTTTTTTAGTTACCAATTCCAAGATTTTCGGCGCTGGAATATTCGTTTGTTGACTTTGTCTGAGAGGGTATCTGTGGATTGTTGATATATCCATACTTTCTTCTAGAGTTGATTGAAGATATTTAAGACTGTTGTCAATGTCTTCTTCACATTTAAGTTTTATATTGGGATTGAACGTTTTCTTGAAGACTTTTTGGAAATGTACCCAGTTTATTCTTGGTTTCGTGTTGTTTGTTTGATTGATGGGATTTTTTAAGGAGAGGTTCAGGTTTATTATGGTTGGAGAGTGATCTGATGAAAGGTCCATGGTAGTTAACAACATAATGTTTTTTGGATGAATATTTTTCGTAATTACAAAATCGATGATATCAGGTATTTTTCTACGGTCAGTCGGCCAGTAGGTTGGTAATCCTCCTGAGAAACAGCTAAGGTTTTGTTTTCGTATGGCTTGTAAGAGTTGTTTGCCTTTTGGAGATGTTAGTCTGGATCCCCAATAAGGTGATTTAGCATTAAAATCTCCCGCCATTATGAATGTTGAATTAAAATTTTCGAAAAATTTCTCAAAATGCGTAGATTTAACCGCGTATTTAGGAGGGCAATACACTGATACAAGGGTGAGATTTTGTGATTGCTCCGTTACATTCATTGCGGTGTATTGAAGGTGTCTGCTTTGCTTATTTTGAAGTGGATGATGACGAATTCGATTTTTAATTAGTATGGCCGTTCCTCCACAGGGCTTGTCATCAGGATGATTGGTGGCGTAGCACGTGTATCCAAAAATTTTGAAGTTGTGTTTAGATGTCAGATGTGTTTCGCAAATCAGCATAATGTCTACTTTATTAAAAGATAAGAAAAATTCTAATTCAAGTTTATGGTTTTGTAAACCGTTTGCATTCCATTGCACTATCTTAAGAGTGTTCATTATTTAACAAACTTGATTAAAATTTCCATTTGCTGTCGTTGCAGCTCCTGCATTTGCTGGATTGAACCTGCCAATTGTTGAATATTATTTACAATTAGCATCAACATTTGGGTGAGGTTTTCGGTATTGTTGTCAATTGTTGGCACTGATGATTCTTTAGGTTTCAAAGCCTCTGCATATGAAATAGTTTGTTGCGGCCTATTTGAAGTTATTCTTGGATTTGCCCTTGGCTGGTTAGTTATTTGCTCGGTAAATTTTGGTGTAATAGGTGCATGGAGCTGGAAATGCTCTGCTTTTTTTTTTTTCATGGTATTAATGGCAATGTAAACTGGACAACCCCTATAATTGGCTGTGTGGTTTTCGCCACAGTTGCTACATCGTTTTTTGGTTACATCTTTTTTGTCATTCGGACAATCGGAGGTCCGATGGTTGCATCCACAAGCTACACAAGTACTTTTTAGCTTGCAATAAGCTTTGGTGTGCCCGAATTCCTGGCAATTAAGGCATTGGATAGGACCTGATCGTTTGTGAGGCTCTTCGATGGTGATTTTTCGGTGAAGTACGAATCTTAATTCATAGATTGGATGCACTTTACCTTTTGCAGGCTTAGGAGAGTCGGCAGCTAATTCAATTTTGAACATAGGTTGGGGTTGCTTGAATTTGTTCAGTATATTGTGAACCCAGTTCACTTTAAAACCCATGTTTTCTAGGTCTTGTTTGATTTCCATGGGATCAACTTGGTAGTCAATGCCTTTTATTACTACTCTGAGCCCTTTTTGGTTCTTGGCTTGAAATGAATAGTACTGTTTTTGGTGATCATCCAACCATTTAGTAACGACTGTATAATCAGTTTCGTCGGATAATTGCAATTTTGTCTCGAAAAGGGCTCCTTTTTTCAGGTCTACGATGTAAAAGTTATTTTTTATTTGTTTTTTCAATTGATCGTGCAGAAATTGGGAACTCCTTTCGCGAATGAAAATTGGTGGCGGTTTAGATTTTTTTCCTGCTGCCTCATCGATTATTGTTAATGGGTCAAACCGATTTGATAATTCGATGCTACTTTTTTGCAAGCCAGCATTTGATGTTGTAATATTCCGTGTCGTTGCTCCGCGTTTACGTTTTTTGTTGACCACAGGAAAATAGCGTAAAATACCGCTGTGATCATCATTGTTGGTGTCGTTGATGCTTGTTTCCATAGATTTGTCAATAATTGGAGATGCCATTGTCGAAGGATTCACTGCGGGAGATTTTGGGTTTGCAAGTTTCGAAGATTTTAAATTATATTTGTCATAATAATAGTAGTAGTCTTTCGGCATTTCGCCGTAAACACATCACTATCACGATAACACTGCCACAAGTAAACTGTCAATAAATGTTTGTTATTAGTGGTCATAAAAATGTTATAAATAAAAATGAGCACGATGAACTGACAACTAATTGTAATTAACAAATTAAAGAAGTTCGAATTGTTTAATTATTTGTTGACAATGCGGTAATGTATGTATCACACACAATTTCACAAACAAACACTCCAGGTCAATGCCCTGAGATATTCAAAAATTTGCACTAACCTGCATTGTATCTATTTACACTTAGACAATTTTTCGAATTAAATCTCGAATTACTTGGTAGCACTTGCAATTTGCTCTGTCCCGTCCGACGAACGTTTAGAGAATGAAGCAAATATAAAAGCTTTTCTTTCCCCAAAAACTAAAGACAATAAGCTACAAAAATATTTCTTAAATAACCCATTCAACTCAAAGATATTGATGCTCAAAAATGTTGATGCTTACGATTATTATCTGCTAGATATATTGATTTCATAAAGCTTTTCTTTCCCCGAAAATGAAAGACAAAAAGCTACAAAAACATGTCTTAAATTAGCCATTCAATTCAAAAATATTAATGATCAAAAATTTTGGTGTTTAAGATTATCTTATAATAAAAGTTTTAAAATAAAATGAAGCTGCTACATACATTGATTTCATATGGTAATTATAAACTCCTTAGTATATAATTAACGAAAAATACGGGTAAAAGTTGGCAATACAATTTTAGTATTAGCCAAATTCGAAAATTTATTTCCATTAAAAGCAATATTAAGTGTTATTGTATTCTTTAAAAAACCATCATTGACGTGATTTATTGTATTGAGAGACCAGGACGAGCTTACGTTTTTGCGAATGACCTACAGTTCCTGATCAAATCATTAGACGTACTTAAGATTACTTTTGGTGTTATTTTTGTCTAGACTATTTTCGTTTTAAGGGAAAAATCAAAGACAATTTTTTTTAATGCACAATGTGCATAACAATGCAATAACTGCCTTATATTACTTATATATTAATGTTTCACAATATTTTAAGCATTGATATTGTTATTATAGACTATTTTTATTATTCTTATTGCTACTGTTGATTGTTATTATTGCTTTAAGAATTACTATTATTGTTATTGTTGCTATTGATTGTTAAAAATCTATTTTGTACAGCACTAATCAACTGGGACTAGTGCTTACATGTGGTTGTCTATGGATTGAATGCACTTATTGCAACCCTATGCAGATTGTGCAATTTTTTGAAAATAAATAAAAAATTTGGTATACAAACATAACATTAAAAAAAAAAATTCACTCATCCAAAGTAAATGTCATCATATTTGACATTCGAAGTTGAACCAAACGAATACAATGTAAGAATCTCGACTTAATTTCTTCAAAATCCATAAGATCACATTAAATTTCATACGTCCCGGTTTTATCCACCCGATATTTGTCATATAAATTTTATAATAGGATCCATCGAAAGCTCTTTTTCGTACAAGTGACGACACATCGAACTTTACGACCTCATACCCGCCATAATATAGAAACGTATGTGCATTTGATCCATAAAAATTTCGCATAATATGTCTTTATATCAGAATATATATATAGACATATATTTATCCAGCGTTATTGTCAGACATTGTACATATTATCCATACGCTTGCAACATCCAATGATTCCGATTTACGAACCTGAACCAGAAACTAAGCGCTCGCGAGCTTTTCTCCCGAATCCCATCACAACCAAACCCTCCACCCCCATTCCCTTTCAAACCCCAAACTGAATTGTTCGTCATTATTTACGATGAGTTTACTATTCGTTTAACCTTCGTTTCTCCTTGTTTGGAGCTTAAAATATTCCATATTTATACATTTACATAGATGAAAAACATGGATTGTTCACAATGTCTACACGCGACCTGTATAACTATACAAACCCATGCTTTTTACACCCTCTTATTAAGTAATGAAAGCCACGTTCGTGGCTTGTAAATTTTTCCCTATAATATTATGATTGATTTTAAGTGTTTACCCCTCCGACTACATGTACCCGATATGCGCATATCAAAGCAGGAGGAGTCGCAGCATACATTTACATTTTAACAAACCTCTAATTATATTTTTTAAGCTCCAATTAATTATTAAATTCCACGCTTCGAAATTCTCCCGTATTACCTTATTTAAAAATTAACTAGTGTGTTTTTATTTTGTGTGTGCTTCGGTTCCAGCTTCACTTGATTTGGGAACGATTCGGGACTACATAAGTTCAGGGAATAATTGCATTGGGAGCATAAATCAAATGAATCATTTTTCGATTGTACCAATAAATTTCCATTGAATGTCTCCCATATATTTCATAGATTTGTGTTTAATTTCACCATTTTTGTGACTTGAAAGATAAATCCATTTATCTCAATTGTATATTATGTGGACTTGAACCGTTCGAGACTTCTCAGGGGAACGTAAAATTTCATTCAATTCATTGGAAAAATTAAAAAAAAAAACAGTGAACTTAATATATCGAAAAGAAGATGAGCTTGAAGTTTATCGGAGCTTTGGAAAAAAAATTATGAGAATTTTTTTTTAAAATATGACGTTTTGAGGCTACTGTTAGGCCTTTGAGGTAACAGTTTGGCAAAAAATGAGGTACAGTAAGGCCAATTAAATTGGAATCTCACGTTCTTTTTAGCAACACCAATATCTGGTAACATTGTATTTTCTAAATAAGAAGAAAATTCAGGTTGTTTAAGATCTTTAATTTTTTAATATCTTATTATTTCAAAAAGCAACGTTTCGTTACGTAATCGTAACTTCCTCAGGCTTCTTGATTTACAAAATTAAATAATAAAATAATAATAAAAATGAAATAATTAAATATTAAAAAATTAAAGATCTTAAACAACCTCAATTTTCTTCTTATTTAAAAAATTTTAAAGCTGAGATCTCATTTTTATCATCTATTGTATTTTCTATCTTATTTTTATTATTGAATGCTTTTTTGGATAATTCAATTCTATTATCGTATAATTTACTATTTTGTTCGTAAGGTTTCATTATGGTTTGATTTACCTGCATATTAAATCAAAAATAAAGTAGACAATTTAACGTTGCCAGAAATTGATGTTGTTAAAAGAAATATGAACCAAATTGACTATTTATAATTACTGTATAGTGTATAGTATTACATAATATAATAAACTATTGACTACTTCTACAAATTCGTATCTTACATTTTCGAATTAACTGTTTATAAATACAGAAATGGTCGATTGTTCCAAAATACTTTTTTAAAACATTAACGATATAGAAATGGATTGTATTCAATAACTATAATAAATATATATGATTTAATAATTAATTGAAAATACATACAATTTATCTAAATGATTAATTGTGTGTACCTACAAGATGTATAAATAGAGACAAAGTAAAATTCAAATTATTACAATAGTAAAAATTTATTTTATTTATCCATTTATAGCTTTGTATTGAAACTGATTTTTTATTCAAAAATAGAAAAATATAATGTATCAATCGATTTTCCTTGCATTATTTGGATTATTGCATTGAAAGTTTCAAAATAATATCTTTCTTTTCAATAACAAGTTATAGTATTGCGGGCTAAATTATAGAATAGTCAACTACTAGAAATGGGTTGATAGGATTACATGGGGAAAATATTGTTCAAATTGGTATTTTTTTTTGCGTCTTTTTTACTTATTTGCAAAAAAAAAACGTTATTTTTACGATGTTCTAGAATCTGTTATATTTAAAATTGAAGAAAATAAACAATTACTTGAAATATTAAATCGATTGGATATAATTTATGGTTTTATTCCTAAAAATAAAATTAAAAGCCAAAGTTAACAATTAAACAATACTGGTTTACTGAATACGGAAATACGGAACTAGTAACTTTCTGGGAAATATTCACAGTCCAAAATTGGCAAATGAATTAAAACAAAATTACAGTTGAAACTAAGGACCAAAATTAGTTAGTTCAAAATTGAGGCATTAATCATTATATCGGAATTGCATTCACATGTACTTATGTGTTAACATTTAGGGTCAGTCCAAATAAAGTGGCCCAAAAATAAATGAAATGGTTGCCCGACCGTTTAAAAAAATATTTTTTCGTTTGGTATCACTCCAACATGTTGGTAGTTCAAATTCATCATTGTTTTAATTTAATTGGTTTTAGTTTTCCAGTGGTGGCCATATTAGTTTTACTAGGCGCAGACATTTTTGCACTTTTAAGGGTTTGCAGAAACTTGATTATCTCAGGCCCTATTTGTCCTATCAAAATGAAACTAAAAGCAGTGGGTTCATGAAAATATAAGTGATAACGTTGTAACAAAACGTTTTCACCTAAATGTAATTGTAAGGGGTGAAATATTATCTAATATTATAAAGAGGAAAGATTTGACTGTTTGTTTGCATTGAATAGGCTCCGAAACTACTGGACTGATTTGAAAAAATCTTTCACTGTTGAGAAACTACATTATCTCCGTTGAATATAGGTTATATTCAATTTTCATTTTATTAAATGTGTCTTTTTAAAGTCGACAAAATAGTGTTTTCAGGTATGATTATGTTTTTCGTCAAAGAAGTAAGAGAAATAAAAATTTTCATATACCAAATACAAATAGCAAATCTGAAAAGAAAATATAATCTAACCCTACGTTACGCAGATGAAGTCACGGGAATCAGCTATATTGTATATATATACGAAAAATTCAAGTATATGCTCAATTGGTGATATGAAATAACATAGTTAAAGCTTGAAGGCCAAAATTAGAGAATGGCAGATATAAATATGTCGTTTAAGAAATCTGAACCGGTTTGAGGCATTTATTATTTGTTGTCAATTATAAATACATTAACACCTTTTTCCAATTCCATAAATTACACCTTTGAATCTGCATTTTCTCATTACCATAATATTTATTATCGCAAGTTGAGTACAGGTAAAATTCTTTTCAATTTCACACCTGTTTGGAATTTATTCAATTTTGATCATAATAATTGTCATTATGGAGCAAAGGTCAAAAAAATGTACTTTAATATTTGTCTACCTGAATTCTACCGTATGATTGAAGAACAGGTTAATCGATTTCGATAATATTATGTTTTCAGGTACATGTTAATGTTTCCCCCAAAAAAAAAAAGTATAATGAAGATGACAGACAAGTCTAACCTAAATAGTTGTACTAATATTTTATTCTGATTTCACTTATGGTTCCAATCTGAAGACCGCTTTACTGATTTGATAGAAACTTTGTAATCAAGTTCAACTAATTTTTCTTCAGAAGAAAAGGTTGCCTATTTATGTTTAATTATTAATAATAAAAGTAGCGTTCAGAAGAAGGCCGATTAAAATAAATAAATGGACACCCATTAATTGGAAATAAATTGAATTCTTTAATTAAAAATCTATGTTCTTTTTTATATCGAAAAATCAGCATACATGAAATCAGGGGTGGTCTATACAAATAATATTGCGGGCCACTTCGGAAATGCATCATAACTCCGGGAACCTCTTTTGAAGTTATATCCCAAATTCTCCATACTAAATTTAAATACACTGTAATCATTTTAATATTTCGGTTTTCCCCAATTTGGTCATTATAAAAGGTATACATTTTATTAAAGCCTGATGCATATCGCGGACGAAAAAATTGTTAAAGGTGCCTTTTGTGGTCCGCGGGTTGGCTACATTTGACAACCTCTGATTTAAATAAACAATGAATAATCTATTTTGTATCTACATATATAAAATTGTCGTGTTGGTTTATGTAGATTTCAAAAACTCAAAAAAATTATCATTGATTTATTTTTTTTCGCTTCAAAGATTGTTTTTATCTTTTTCTTGCGTCGAAAACATACCTGCGATCGCAAGAAAACGGCTTTTCCAACGGCCAATACAGTAGCCGGTTACTGTCAATAGTGCATTGATATGATGGTGCAGTGATTTTTAAGGTAGTAGTCTGGTAACTTGGGTTCAAAAAATCGATTTTTTTTTAACTTAATTTGAAAATAAAATATCTTGAGAATATACTGTGACAATTTCAGACAGAAATTCGAAATATTTCGGGAGTTATAACGAGTTTCCTAGAGCGCCTCGGAGTCCAACGTAAGTATAAGTATACTTATGAAAATTTGTTGTTGAACTTAAAACGCGTTTTTCTCAAAACATTGTTTTTCTGGTCGGCTCGGGTCCTAACTTTTTTTCTACTCAACCGATTGCTTTCAAATTTTAACAGGCTGTTCTACACACTTATAGTTCTCGTCGGTACTAACGTGAATTTTTTTCACCCCTTACTTTTTTTTACAACCCTTTCTTTGCTAAAATAAAAGGACTTTTTTTCAAAGTCCGTCATTTTGTTATTTACGCTTGAAATTTAACTTCAGTAGTTCCGACCAGAATGACATGTCTATAGATTAAGAATAATCAAGAATATTTGATTTCAAATAACATCAAGAGCCAAAATCACCCGGGCCACCCACGTGCATTTTTTTTGAGGTTTCAACTTCGAGTGACAATAATAATAGTAATAAACTATTAAATTTTTTCAAATATTTTTTTTTTTATATTTTCAGTATGTAAATAAAAACACTCTAAATATTCAAGATAATTCATTTTTATTTTCCTATAAAAAACCACCCTCCAAAGAAGTCATGAAAATAGGCATAGGTTACCAGACTACTACCTTAAAGGTAGAGCAAATTTTTTCTAAACGTAATTGATATCTTGAAAGTAAGTTATAATTGGTACAGTGAGGGATACTTCGGGTTGATACGAAAGGTGATTCTAATAATTCATAAGCTTTTTTTGCTAAACTTAAATTATTTATTTACAACCATAGACTGGCAAGACAATGTCTGTCGGGTTCAGCTAGTTTACAATAAACATGACGAGATTAGTTACATTAGATTTATTTGTCGCTGAGTTATGGAACTCTAAAGAACAAATTAAATTTTTCTCACCTTATTTCCATAAGAAACTAAAGTTGAAAAGCGGACTGCCTTACAGTTAATATCAAGAGCTCAAATTTTTAGAGATTTTTTTTTTAATAAATTTGGAATCATTTGAGCTCCTAGAAACAAAGAAATTCAAAAATACCCCTTTTTAAGAACCCCCTAAAGTAGAAATATTTTATCTTTTTTTAATAATTTTCAGCTAAAAGATTTATGAAATTTCCCAGCAAAGAAATCAGTCAATTGATGGATAATTCAAAGTCTTGAAAATCGATTTTAATTGATTAAAATTTAAGGATTTATTGGTGATTAGGAAGCTTTAATTTCAGTAGTTGGTTACAAACGTGCTTGAAAGCTTTTCACGGAAAAGTGGTTTTCTCCACTTTGGTCATTATAAAATATAGATATTTTAAAAAAGTCTGATGCATCTCGCGGGTCGAAATAATTATTAAGGGTGCCTTTTGAAAACCTCTGTTTTATATAAACAATTTTTTCTTAAATTCAATTTATTTATTTACAACCATTCACAACCATAAGCTGGCATAATAACGTCTGCCGGGTTCACCTATTTGATATATTTCGTAAAAATAAGTGTTTACTTAAATTATTATTGATAATATTAATAATTATATAATAATTAAACTTTGAACTCGAATAACTCTTAAATCAATAGATTTAGTGAAAAATTATACGAGTTCTGTTTTGTAAAGGGTTAATTTTACAACCAACATGACGCGATTTGATATTTTCGATTTATTTGTCGCTGAGTTATGGAATTCTAAAGAACAAATTAAATTTTTCCCACGTTATTTCCATAAGAAACTTTTGTTGGAAAGCGGACTATTATAAAGTTAATATTAAGAGCTCAAATTTTCAGAGATTTTTTTTTTATCAATTTGGAAGGATTTGTGCTCCTGGGAGCAAAGAAATTCAAAAACACCCCTATTAAAGGCCACCCTAAGGTACACATATATTTTTGAATAATTTTCAGCTAAAAGATTATTGTAATTTCCCAGCAAAAAAATCAGTCAATTGATGGATAATTTATAGTCTTGAAAATCGGTTTTAATTGATTAAAATTTAAGGACTTATTGAGTGATTTAGAAGCTTTAATTTCAGTAGTTGGTTACAAACGTGCTTGAAAGCTTCTCACGGAAAAGTGAACTAAGGATTTGAGCAGACGAAACGCGCGTGGTTATTATTCAAACTACGAAAGCTTCCACCTATATCGCGACCTGTCGGTGTGTGCATTTGTAATATCAACCCTGATATTTTCCCGAGAAATGCTGGTTGTAAGACAGAAGAAACAACTATTATTGTAAGGAAGACGGAATAGAAGGAATATTTACATAAACATGGAAAACATTTATGTACGTTCAAGTTACTGTGGATGTTCGTTTATATTTGGCAAGGTATTTGCATAACAGAATATTAGTTGCTTTATTAAAATATTGTATTCGAGTGAAAAGGCGCAATGAACAGCGTTGAGCTTTTCTCACCGAAGAGTGAAAAAAAAAAAACGGCGCAAGCTGCAAGCTTCGTACGTTTTACGTTAATCTCGGGAGATTCAACTCTTGGCTGGGTGTCAATTTTTTTTTCAAAAAAAAAAAAAAGCTTCAATGATGAACAAAAGCTTCACGTACCGTTTTGTTGCCTAAATTTTTCACGCGACAGTTGAGGTAAGCAGTTTTGCCAAGCATTGCCGTCACGTTCTTGGACGCAGCTTTGTCAAAGTGAGGTCCTTTACGTGCAGCATCACTTAAATTGTTGCCACGACTTCCGCCACTACTGCCACCCTTATGAACCGACCCAGTCACTGCAAAAAAAAAACAAACAAACATCAATCAAAAAAAGCTCTCAAACCATTTATAATTAGGCTTAAAAATAAACCGCTTTTTATTGCATTCGCAAACATGGAAAAGTGGGTAGATTTTTTTTATTTATTACAATTGGAAAATGTTTTTCTTTTTAAAAAAAATATTTTTTTCGCCAGAATTGTTTCGTTTTTTTTTTGTGTGTGTGTGTGTCCTCATTAGGGAGAAATAACAGGGAATTTTTCCGACACATAATTTAGATTAGGACTTGCGTTGGAGTACATAAAATGAAGTGGAGGCGCTCGGAAAAGAATGGAAAAAGTTTTCGGTATCAAAAATTAATGCCAGTGAACCACTCACGAGTTGGTTCGCTATGCGCTATATGTGTAATTGCAAGCTTTAAAAAAAGTTTTCATTTCACAAATGGGAATTTAAATGGCCGCGGCCTTTGAACGTTGCGTGCGATATTTTCCCGTTGCTCAAGAAATTGATTGTTCCGAAAAGGTTATTTAAGGTTGTTTAGCATTGATAGAAAAAGAAAAGGAAAAAAAAACTTTCGAAGAATTCAAAGACTTTGTGCTTTGTTAGCGGAAGCTTTTGATCGTTAAACTCATTAAAATAAGAGCGGAGCTTTGTCTATATGGTGCGATTCAAATTAAGTGGAGGCCGGATTGGAAATTAATAGTCTAATGTGTTGCGTTAATTATGCTTAGCTAAATATTTAATTCTAGGCCATTTGATTTACTTCAAAGCAAAACAGTGACAATTCCGTTATAATTAAATTATACCGTCTATATACGGCCAAGTCAAAGTTTTAATCAAATTCATGTTTCATTTACGTAAATGCCAAAAATTTAATCTAATTTCAAACATGAAACAAATTTCGCTAAGCACACGAAATTTGTTTCAAGGTTTTTCTGAATTTTCCTCTTTTTTTTTGTTGTTGTTTAAATCACAGATAATATTTTTGCCCTCATAAATTTCTTTAGCTGGCAGCACTGCGGTAAATTTAAATAAAGAAATGCACATTTTAAAATTAGGCTCTTTTGAGTTAATTGTTTGGAAACTTAATTTACTTGACATATCAATTTAGAGTCTTTTACGAAATAATTGTTTTACTTGTGGAATAAATCTGAGAACACTAAACGTTTTTTTTTTTCTTTGGGGAAATTTAAAATATTTCTAGCTAGAACTATTGTTGTCTAAAGTTTCAATAAAATATATTCGAATCAAATCATCATTCTTAGATCTCAATTCCTTTTCATAGCGCATTTAGTTGTGGGTATTGTTTTTCGAACTTGTCGTTTATGTGATCGGTTTGGGTCCACTATCGATGTTACGATAAGATCGTCCTGGGAAATGCCCTCGGAGAGAACTGCCATATCGTAATTTCTCCCGTTATAAATTGGACCCACGGGACATCTAAATTTTGCATATATTGGGAATATTTATTTCTCTGAATGTCTAAAAGTTTGCAAATTTTTATCAATAGTTCCTATCAATTTTCTACGTAATAAGACACAAAACGAACCAAAAAAAAAAAAAAAAAAAACAAGAACGATTTACGAGAGCCACGTGGTTGAGATTTCAATGAAAACATTGAGGATTTTTTTTCGTACACATTTTATAACATTTTTTGTTGAATTTTTTGCGCAAAAAGTATTGGGATAGCCAGAGACAATAAAAAGTTATGATGTTACATCTATTAATATTGTAAAATGAATAAATTTTTATAACAAAAAAATGCTAATGGTGTATTATATGTGTATGCGAAATTAAAAGTAAACACTTTAAAAATTTAAGAATCCCGGATTTGTTTATTTACATAAAAATTTCAATATGCTTTACTACGAAAGAAAATTTTATTGCAATGTAAAAAAACGTTGCAATAAATATTACAAACTCTGAATTTTGAAATAAAATTCGTAAGGAATGGCAAATATATTTAAATTTTCAAGTCATTTCGAATGAAATGTACAGAAAATATTTTTTCCAAAGGACTAATAAAAATGCAAATTGAAACAAGAAAGTTTCAAATTCAGCAAAGATTATTTTGATCCTTTGTTACAAAACAAAATTAAACGTTAAATATTTTGGCTTTAATTGACTTTGATTCAATAGATTTTTCAAAATGAATTCTTTTCTTGAGAAAATCAAAGTTTAGAAGTACCAAAACGAAAAGGATTCAGTTGGGTAACTTATTTAAAATTTGGTTCCATCCTCAACGAAAAAAAATCTCTTTTTCTTATTTCGGAAGTTATACTTCCTTAGCAGCATTAAGAGGATTGATTTTTTAATAAAATTTTATACCATTGTTACAGTAGGTAGTTGCCTGCAAACCTGGCCGGTTTTGGGAAAAAAAACCTTTTAATTGTTTCTTTATTTAGAGCAAATATCATCAAATTAAATATTTTCCAATTTTACAGTTGAAACATAATTCATATTAATTCACAACTAGTAATTTCCCGTGAAATATTTACCGCCCTTTTCTAACACAACTAACAAATGGTAAAAAATGGCAAATGATTGAATGGAATTTAAATGACTATTCAAACAAAATCGACAATTATTCAGTTCAAATTTGAGATAATGATTGTATTTCACTCGCACGTATGTGTTTATAATATTTGTTCTCTGGTTTTGCCAACATAAATGAACACATATTATATTTGCCTATCATTATTATGAGAACTAAAATACATTTAAATAGAAGATGTTTTTTTTAAATTTATTCAATACAATTTTTAAAATAATGTAAGGGAATATTTTCTATATTTCTATTGGAAATCAACTTAAAAAAGCTTAAGTAATTTCAGTTTTAAAGCAGTAAATTCAATTTTAAATTCAATTGCTATTTATCTACTTAAAGTTAATTCAAAGTGGTACTAATGACATTTTATGATTTAAGTAATTTATCAACTTAGTAAAAATTGCAAAATATTTTTTATTCCAAAATTAATATTGGAATAGCACACCGAAATTTACGTTCTTCGGCTTTCATACGATAGCAACGCATAGATGCAACTAAACACATTTTCTATGTTTAGCAAAGAGCATTTGATGTTCTTTAATGCCAAATGCGATTTTTTAAATTCAATTTTGATAATTTCCATTTTTCTAACTAATACCAACAAAAAATGGTAAAAAAATTACCCAAAAGAAGTTGAGAGTTGAAATGGTTCCAAATGTATGCCAAAATGTCAAAGAGCTGTCAAATATTCCTAATCAATTTTGGTCGACCAACCATATACCCAAAAGTATCCAAGAACTAATAACAGAGAAAATTCTATGCTGCAATACGATAATCCAAGACTCTCCTGCAGAAAAAAAAACTTTGGAAAAAACTTGTGGATTAAGGGGAGGGGATGATATTGCAGTATCCATCATAACTGTTCAAAGTTATTCCATCGAATTTCTATTTATTTTAATCGTTAAAACAAAAACTAAGTGGTGATTAGAAGTTTCAGAAATGTTCAAAATGTAAAATTTTGATGTTTTTCTTAGTAATTAATTGATTTTTAGACGTCAAAAAGTTGATACTATTGAGGTTGATTAAATCATTGATTTGAAATCAAAAGTTTGTTTTTTAATTCCATATTAAAAAAATTAAAATACTTTCCGAAACATCCAATATTATGCATTTTATGCAACTGATCAAAAATTATAGTGAACACCCAAATCAGGCCTTAGAAATGTTAATATTGTAAAACAAAACACAGATTAATTTGCCTGGACTCAGTATGATCTACATTGATTGGCATATTCTTGAGAAAATCAACCATTATACCCATCTCGGTATAACTAAGCCACGAGAATTCAGGTGCAGAAGTGTCCAGAAGAAAAGAAATTAGTTGGGAAGCTTATTTGAAATTTTGCTCAGAACAATACCTGTTATTTTAAAAGTTAAACTGTAGGATTCTTGTATGATACTCCTAACAATTTATGACCTCAAAGCTTTGAGCTTTACTATCGGAATTGTAAGAAAACTTGCTATTCTTCAACGCTTAATGGAAAGAAAGATGTTTGGCATATTCCTCAGAGATAAAGTTTCCAAAGAGTTCAAGTGAAAAAACAAAGTTATGGATGTCATTGGGCACTTGTCGAAACGAAAATGGCAATAAGTGGGATTCAAAGTTAATGAATGAATTTTTTGGTGATGTAGAAACCTGGATTTTTTCCCGTGGACGATGGGGGTAATAGCTCGGAAAAGTAGGGGTCTACATTTGAAAAATATATCGATGTTTTTTGAATATTGAATACTTTTCACTATAATTTGATTATAAAACTTTCTGCAGAAAAAAACAAAAAATAAATATGAAAATACTAATTTGCTGTATAGGCAGACTTTGTAGAAAATAAGTTTACTTAATCGTATTCCTTTCATTCTATTTTACTCCTGGTTGATTTTTTGAGCTGTCTTTAAAAATAAGCATTCGAGTTGAAAAAAGGGACTTTATTGAAGGCAATTTTATAAAGCTTATTTCGAAGTACCTAATTAGATTGGTCTCTTCCTATCTCCATAACATAATTTTTCGGGTTCAGATGGCGAATACATTGTCTGGCCAAAAGAAAATTACAGCCGGTGTACCCCAAGGATCAGTTCTAGGACCTATATTATTATTTATATATTTAAATGACATCCCTTGTAGGAACAACTTAACAGTTTCACTTTTTGCAGATGATACGGCACTGTCCGTGTCATCCTGGAGAACTGACACAGTAGTCAATAAACTAACGAAAAACTTAGATCAAATAACTAGGAATTTTTTAAAATGGAAAATTAAAATAACAGCTGGAAAAACAAAAGCCATTTTAGTAACTAAACGAAGGCCAATTAAAAAGAAACGTGTTAGAATTGCCAACCAAGAAATAGAGTGGTCTCCCACACTAAAGTACCTGGGGGTCACTTGGGACCAAAAATTGGCATTCACAGCACATAAATAAGCTAGTGCAAAAAGGAAAGGGTCTAATTATGGCCCTATTCCGCTTGCTAAATAGAAACAGTGCTCTAAGCACAAAAAGCAAAATACTTTTGTACAAAGCTCTGGTAAGACCAATGCTCACGTATCCTGCACCATGCTGGAGTTTTACTAGTAAAACCAATCTTAAAAAATTCCAGGTGACACAAAACAAATTTTTAAGATTTGATCTAAATGCCGCCAGGTATACATTGATTAAACAACTACATCAAGATGGAAACTTTCCAATGATAAAAGTATTTTTAAGGGAAATGTGTGAAAAATTCTTTGTAAGATGCGAGGATAATGAGAGTGCCCTAATAAAAAGTATAGGCAGATATGACCATAATGTCACAAGAAAATACAAGAGAATAAAACATATTATTCAACTAATTTTTAATTAACAAAATAATTGCTGAGTTTTATAAGGTCTTTTTCCCAGTGATCTGAGACAGGTATTTTTAAATATTTATATATTTTTTAATAAGAAGAAAATTCAGGTTGTTTAAGATCTTTAATTTTTTAATATTTTATTATTTCAAAAAGCAACGTTTCGTTACGTAATCGTAACTTCCTCAGGCTTCTTGCATTACAAAATTAAATATATTTAATTTAATTCAATAAATTTTCTTCTTATTAAAAAATTTTAAAGCTGAGATCTGATTTTTATTATCTAATATTTATATAGCTAAGAATCATATTATTTTTTTTCTAAAGTTGTTGAAAGGCAAGGACATGCGTCTGGAACTTTTACTTTGATATTATTTTATTTCTTTTATTGTATGTATATTGTTACTGTAGAGTAGACCAATAAAAAACTTTTATTATTTTTATTTTATAAAGCTTAGGACATTAAACTTTAAGACCATTCCTTATGTATAGTGGATTTTTATTGAGTCTTCCTTATTTTGGATTACGTAAATCTATAAACAGTTCACCTCTATTGCTTAGTACAGCTAGTTACTAACAAAGGTCATTATCTGTTAGTTACATTAATTAAAAATTTAATCTACTAAAAATGTTTAAATTAATATTATTAGCATTGTCAATTAAATCAATTTATATTTTTAAATGAAGAAGAAAATCTGGATACAATATTCACCAAACTATCAATAGTTTAGAGCCAAAAATACTTTCTTAAGCAATAACAATTACTTCATAAATAATAATTTATTAAATGGGATGGAGATTTAACAAATGTTTTCTTGCCAAAGTTGAAATTCAGCCAAAATTGAATAAGACTCTTATTGTTTCAATTAAGTGAAATTGAGCCATTTAGACAAGGAAATCTTTATCATGATTGGATCAAGAGGAGTCGTGTTTATCTTTTGAAAATTGTTTGATGTGGTTGAACTTGGAGGTAAACTTTTGAATAAGTCAATTTATTTCCACTTTCAAGTCTAAATGTACAACTTGAGTATCTGTTAAGTGATTTTGAGCAAAACCAAGACGGTTTTTTAAAACCAATTTCTCAAGTATCACATTAATGAATTACCATGAGCTTTAATTTATCGTATTCCAATATCTGTGGTTGTTTCTCGACAATTATAATGTTAAATTTAAGGGAATATTTTTTTTGGACTTCAAATTTTGGGAAATGGAGAAAATTGATCAGAGCCATGAGCTTTGTTGAAACTTGATAATATGACTAACGAAAGCTTTTTCGTTTATTGAATAAGGAATACATTTAAGTTGGTCACTTTAACAAAAATTGTTTTGAGTTTGGGAACTGGTTAAGTAAAATTTAAAAGACTAAATAAATTTTGCGTTTCTATTTACTTTTCCATGATTTTTATGTATTTATTAAGACTGTGCATAAGGCAATTTTTTGTGGTTGTTTCTTGACAATTATAATTTTAATTTGAGTGAATATTTTTTTTGTACTTAAAATTTTGGGAAAAGGAGAAAATTGATTATTTGAATAAAAAAATTTTTGGTTGATAGTTGATAATATGATTCACCAAAGCTTTTATATGGTGGATTTTCGTTTGTTGAATAAGGAATACATTTAAGTTGGTCACTTTAACTACAATTGTTTTGAGTTTGGGAGTTTATTAAGTGAAATTTAAGAGACTTCATATTTTTTTTGCATTTTTATTCTCCTTTCCATGATTTTTATATATTTGCAAAAGGCAATTTTTTTTCGACTCATTCCTAGACTCATACTTTGGCAAAGTTCATGAATTGGATTTTATGTACGCAATTACGAAGGTTAAAATTCTTTTCGAGTTCATTCATGAATGTCGGTATATATATATATACATTTTACATACATTCGTACAGTATTCTTAAAAGGAAAATGTTTGCATACATTTTCAAATATTTCTCATATATGAATGTATTCTAATAATATACGAAAAATGTAATCAGAATTCAAATCTACCGAAAATTTTCGTCGAATGAAACGCGAAATCTTTTGTAATGGAAATATTTTACTTGACTGCTTCATGAAGATTTCCTCTGGAATAAAAGAGTATAATATAATATAGCATATACTTAATATACTTACATATTATATCTCTCTAGAATAATATCCGACATATGTAAACACAAAAATATTAGGCCAGAAGGTAAATTCACGTTTAAAATATTGTATCTATATATATAGCTAGGTCGCAACGTTTCGATGCTCGTATGGAAAATGAGACAATTTTCCCCGTGTCTTGCGATTGTCTCGTTTATTTTTCGCTTCTGTTTCTCATATATGTGGAATATATGTGGAAAATCATATCGTTTCGTTTTAAATCAAATACACCATGAAATTGGTATAGTGAAAACATATTAAACTTCGCCTTTCGGAATTGTCATTTATATTATGAGAGCGACGACGAACCGGATGCTGCGACGACGATGCCGCTCCCGGTGCAGACATCTTGAAAAATAACAGTGGCGTCTAACATTTTTCAGCGAAAGTATTTTCATATTGCAACATTTGTTCAAAGCGGTTTCGTGCATATATCGCTTTTCCAGTAAAAATCTTTCGTAAACTTTGGTAAACTATTAAACATTCCGGGAAATCTTCCGAAAGGTTGACTATTTAAATTGGTCGCAAGCTATTTAATTTTAGACCTGAAGTTTATTTAAAAAGTTTTAGAAGTTTTTTTTACAAATATTTAAGGAGAATATCCTAAAAAATCAAATTTTTCACATAACCCATAATTGGTAATCCAAATAAGATTTTTTCGCTGACTTTGAACAGTTATACTGTGTATACAATATATAAAATATATTGCAGTTCAATTTATGTAGTATAATTTAACACAATAATATACAAAATCAATACAATAATATACAAATTTAATATAATAATATACAAATTTAATATAATAATATATAAACTCAATATAATAATACTGTATATTATTATATTAAATTTGTATATTATTGTATTGATTTTGTATATTATTGTGTTAAATTATACTACATAAATTGAACTGCAATATATTTTATATATTGTATACACACCATAATTGGTAGTTAATCTTTGCGTTTGAAGATTAATATTTTTTCTTCAAGGATGACCAAAATGAAGTGTCGTTTTTTCAATAGTTTTGATTCAATGTTTAACCAAAATCCCTGGGAATTGAATTCTTAGATACTATGAATACTTAAAATTGAACTAGTATAAAGGATAAAGCATTCTCTCCCCATAATTTCTTTTATGTGGATCAATTTTGCATTGTTGTGCTGTGATTTTTTTTCTTCTGAAACTTTTTGAACACTTTTGAGTTAATAAATGTATCACTAAAATTGGATCAGAATATTCAATAGTTCTTTAATTGGAATCATATGGATTCTATATTATAGCTTTTCCAGTAAAAATCTTTCGTAAACTTTGGCAAACTATTAAACATTCCGGGAAATCTTCCGAAAGGTTGACTATTTAAATTGGTCGCAAACTATTTAATTTTAGACCTAAAGTTTATTTAAAATCATAGTTTAATCATTTGTAGAAAAATCGGTTTTTTTAAAAAAATTTTAAGGAGAATATCCCAAAAATTCAAATTGGTAAATTTTTTCAAATAACCTTTATTTATTAGTTAATTTTTCCTTTTTGAGGTTTAATATATTTTCTTCAAGGATGACCAAAATGTAGTGTCGTTTTTTCAATAGTTTTGATTCAATGTTTAACCAAAATTCCTGGGGATTGAATTCTTAGATACTATCAATACTTAAAATTCGAACAAGTATGAAGGATAAAGCATTTTCTTCCCATAATTTCAATTTTGTGGATCAATTTTGCATTGTTGTGCTGTGATTTTTTTTCTTCTGAAAGTTTTTGATGGATCACTAAAATTGGATCAGAATATTCGATAGTTATTTGATTGGAGTTATATGGATTCTTTACTATTACATGTTTTTTTGTATGCATTATTTTAGATAATTTTTTCTAGCTTGGTATTTGTGGAAATTTAATTGCCCTGGAATTCTAAATATCGTAATATTGCACTTCTGTCTTCTTAAAATTTGGTCTTTACTAAATTAATTTTCGTCCTAACTACAATATTGAAACGACATTACTCTAAGGTTCATTCGGGTTTTTTTAAGAATTCTCCTTTTTTCCCCCAACTCAAATAATCAAATCTAATATCGTAAACTAATCTCTATCCTAGATCAGGATCTATAGACGCTGCTTGGATGGTTTCAAAGCGGTTTTGTGCATTTCTAGCTTACAGTAAAAATCCTTCGTAAACTTTGGCAAACTATTAAACATTCTGGGAAATCTTCCGAATGGTTGACTATTTAAATTGATTGCAAACTATTTAATTTTAGACCGAAAGTTTATTTAAAATCATAATTTAATAATTTGTAGAAAAATCGATTTTTTTTTACAAACATTTAAGAGAATATCCCAAAAAATCAAATTGGAAAATTTTTCAAATAACCCTTATTTTTTTGTTAATCTTTGCGTTTAAAGTTTGATATATTTTCTTCAAGGATGACCAAAATTTAATGTGGTTTTTTCAAGAGCTTTGATTCAATTCAATCTTTAACCAAAATACCTGGGCATTAAATTCTAGGACTTTTTGAATACTTAAAGTTGAACTAGTGTGGAGGATAAAGCATTCTTTTCCCATTCTCTCTTATGTTGATCGATTTTACATTATTGTGATGTATTTTTTGTCTTTTGAAAGTTTCTGAGCGCTTTTGAGTACCAGAATGGATTTTTCCTTTTAATTTTTTTTTTATGAATTATTTAGATAATTTTTTCTAGCTTGGTTTTTTTTGAAATTTAATTGCTCTGGCAATCTAAATATCGTAACATTGCACTTCTGCCTTTAAAAACTTTGGTCTTTACTATATTAATTTTCGTCCTAACTACAATATAGAAACGACTTTACTTTAATGTTAATTCGGGTTTTTTTAAGATTTGTCCTTTTTTTTAGGTACATCGGGTGTTTCAAAGTATATCACACTTTTATTAATGTTCATCTTATATTTTAAAGACCTCAAATAACTACTAACTTACTCCATAGAATTAAATCGTAAAACTACTAATAACCATTTTTATTTTAAAATATTATTCATAATTTAATTTTCGGGTATCAATTTGGGAAAATACTTCATAACAATAATTGTAAGAGATCTGAATACCATACGCTTTAAAGTAGTTTTTTTTCGTTAAAGGATGAACTCGAAGGACTTTTCTTCATTTGATCCACAAAGATTTTAGAGAAGATATCAAGAGAAAGCTATATGATTGACAATCGCTATAAAAACACCTTTAAGAATTGGATAATTTTACTTCAATGGAATAATTTTACTCCTTATTAAAATTTGATTTAAAACCAATAATTTCTTGTTTTTAAATATTAAACTAAACTCCAGGATTAAAATACTCTATAAATAGTATATTTTTTAAGGTAAATTCCAAATTTTAAAAACTTTGTGATATAAAACTCCAAGATTCTTATATGATACGGTTAGCATTGAAAATATAAAAATATTCAATTTCTAAAACCATCTACAAATAATATTTTGAGTTTAACGGTATTCATGTAACAAATTTTGATTGTTGATCAGACGATATCCCATATAAACTTTGTGATCCCTATACACTTTTTAGGGAAGAAATTTTTCGGGAATAATTCTTTTTGTCTAATTTCACTGAATTTGAAATTGCCAATTTTCTAAGTCATTTATCAAAATGAAAGGGATACATCAATCAATAAGAATAGTTCTACCGTAAATCTGAATTATTCAAATCGGACCAGAGAATTTCAATTAATGAAGACTAAATTTTATTTCAAGTTATTGCGATCCAACTCAATTGAAAATAAAAAAATAACAAGAAAAAATTAAAAATTCCCCAAGAGAAAAAAATAAAATCTTATTTGATCTGAACAAAGACAAATTCTTTTCGTTGCCTTATTAAAATGATCAGCAAAAACCATTTGAAAATAACATAATAAAATATGCATTTGCAAATGAAAGCTTTTGAATATATATCAAAAGCCTCCACTCATAAATTCTTCTGTTTGCTTGGAAATTTCAAATTTTTCTTCATTCACATAAATATATTTTGCATTAATTTTGAATTATTCCATCAAAGACATATACAATAAAGCTTTTAATACGCATAAAACCTACTTGTAAACAAATATTTTGTTTGGCGAAAATAATGATTTTTTTTCCTTGAAAAAAAAAATAATACGAACTCAAATAAAACCGTGCAGGGCCCATCTGATGTGTTGTTTTCATCTTAATTACATTTCCATACATTTGGTTTTGATGTGGATTTTTGTTTTGCCCATTGCAATGTGGTGGGAATATTTCCAGTTGTAATTTGTCGAGTGCATTTATCTGAAATTAACACATCAAAATCCAGTCGGATATGAACTGTGCTCCACTTTCCAATATTATTAATATTCATTGATCTGCTCGTAATGCTAACATTAATAATGTGTGAATTATTTCTAATTATTGCATTATTCATATTAAATGCTAATATTTATTTAAAATAGTATTTATGATTTCAACTATACTAAATGCTTCCCGTATAAATTTTGGTGCAGTAAAGTTCAAGTAGACCTTTTACAAATTTAAAGAACCAATTTAAATTTTGCGAGAAAAAATTATTCATAAATGGTTATAGGATTAGAAAAAAAAACATATTAATTGGGGTTGCATCTTCCCACAATAAATCAGAAGAATAAAAGCACATAAAACACTATGTAGTGATACTCAAAAGAAGGTAATTTTTGAAAGCAACCCATTATCAATCCTTGAATTGAACTGAACTGCAACAATAAAGATATAGTAGTACTTAAATTTTAAAAATAACTAGCTGATTCCCGCGACTTCATCTGCGTAACGTAGGTGTAGATTATATTTTCTTTTTAAATTTGCTATTTGTAGTGGCATATGAAATCTTTTTTTTTTTATTTCTTTTACGAAAAACATAATCATACTTAAAAACACTATTTTGTCGCCTTTAAAAAGACACATTTAATAAACTGTTACTTAGAATAAAATGGTTGTATATAATGATCAATTAATTTTCAAAAAATATTTATAAATATCTTAAGAGTATGATCTATTCCGTATACCTACCGTGAACCAATTAATCCGTAAATCAATTACCATCTATACATAAATAAAAACTATCGTTAAGTTCAATAGTCAGTCATAATTATGACTTAAAACAGTCAAAATTTACCAAAACACTCGCCTAGATATTTAGAATATAAAAAGAAATTCCATTTCATTGTCTCAATTTTTACACTACTGAAATGTACAAAACTACGGCGAAATTAAAATTTGTTCAAATGCACGAAACCCAGTTCCTCCATAATCAAATATAACCATTGTGTATCTATGCACTTATTATTAAAATTTCTGAATTTCAACTATATAATTAAATCATTTTCTTTCAGTGAGCCGAATTTCTCACTATTCGATATTCGCTCATTAATGTATTTATTTGTGATTACTTATATCGAATTTTCAGGTTTACAATATGTGAAAGCCAAAAAAATTAATGCTCACTTAAGAACTTAAACTTTTTTAGACATATATATTAGAGTTTGAATTTTTAAGCAGATCCTACGTTTTTGTTTCTAATAATAAACCAACATTTTTTTATTTTAAGCAATAAAACGTTTCATCTATAACGAACATACCTTGATAATTAAATTTGAAATTTCGATTGTTTATTAGACGTAATGCCGTACAAACTTTGCTACCATTTTTCACTCTTTTAGAGGAGGAATTATCAAAAAAACCTTTTATTATATATCTTCATCGTATAAGAAAAACACTTTCCAAATTTCATCGACACAAATATGCATTTATATTGGAAAAAAACAATGTAAAACGAAAAAAATTATGATCTTTATTTTGATTATAATGACAAAAAAGCAATTCAATTTCGCAAATTTGGACGTTGTGCATACAAAATTGTTGGAAATAAATAGAAAGCGTGGAAGGATAGAAATTCGAATATTTTATTTATTTTCAAAAACAATAATTGATTTTCAAATTTTTCTTAATACCGAAGAAAAGTTGGTTTGGAAGATTTTATTTTTTGATTGATTATGAAATGTATGACAAAAAATTGCTCACTTAATGTTAAATAATTGCTCCAGGTCACAATTATTGGTTCATAATAATTAGATTTTAAAAAAGTATGATTGTTGAAAAACAAACAAAAATTAAAAACTGCCTTTTCGGTATTTGGTATAAGTACCTACTACCTAAACTTTCATACTAATTAAGTGAAATGACGTTATGTAAAATGCTGTAGTAAAAATGATATAACAAAAACAGAAACTTATTATTAATTAATTATTTATTTATTAAATACAATTATTAAATTCAAAATTTCGATTGTTGATAAGCTCTACATTTGCTCATACAAACTTAGTCACTCCTTTTACTCTTTTAGGGTAGGAATTTAAAAAAAAAAAATTCTTATCAGATGTCTACTCCTTAAAAGAAATACATCGAATATTAAAATTTCATCAGTCAGATGGGATATATATATACACGATTTTATGTATGCACGGTTTTAAAAACGTATTTTCTATAAGTTTTATTACTTTTATTATTATTACTACTATAACTTTTTTTCGTTAATATTTCCTTATCTGGCAACTGTAAGGTCTATTGACAACAATTTTGTAAAAAAAAAATTTAAAAAAAAAGTTTACTGTAAGATTGGAACCCACGTCTTTATAATTAGGAGCATTAAAATGTTAGATACGTAAGCCATTACGCTATTAACATCAACTATGTGTTGTATATATATAAAAGTTTATATTTCAAAGAGGCAATTTTTTAAAATTAAAATTGAATTTACTGTGCTTGTTATCAGTGCAACTAAAATTATTTTTACAGATTATTTTCTAACTTTAAATTACCTTTCCAATGATATATAACTCGCCTGTCTAAAGTAAAATTGTTTGGTTTCATCCCTTGGGAATACCTTCCCTTATTATGTTTTTGTAATGATAAGTAGCCTATAGTCTGTGAGAAATAGTGTTGTATCTTTATACCAACTTTCATAAAATTCGGTTGTTCCGTTCTTTAGTTAAATCGGGACACACAGACAGACAGACAAAAATTTTAAAAATGTTAAATTCGGAATAAGGGCCTCTTGAAACAAATATTTACCCTGAAATTGGGTTCAAAATCGAAATGTACAGACAGACGTAAGAATTTTATATATTAGTATAGATATAGATGAATCAAGAGTTTTAGTATCAATTATTGAGGAACTATCTTTTTTATTTCTTAAGAGGACTAAGCAAAAAAATCATGAAAGTTTAAAAACTATTATACAGTGTTAACATTTATCATTCTTCTTGAATTGGTCGGGGGGCAATGGGATGAGAATTAACACAGAAAATTTTCAAGAAAAAATTCCTTTGAAGCCTCATAATGCGTTGCCATTTTTTCACAGCCCCGGGGCCAACGCTGTCTACTTATCTTTATCACACGATTTTCATCCCCTTATTAGCATAT
Source organism: Sisyra terminalis (assembly GCA_958496175.1). Taxonomy (NCBI): domain Eukaryota; kingdom Metazoa; phylum Arthropoda; class Insecta; order Neuroptera; family Sisyridae; genus Sisyra; species Sisyra terminalis. The sequence goes on from OY292278.1 coordinate 6,400,858, forward strand.
CGGATTATATCGGACATGGACGATAGAATAGACAGACGTATGACAATGTAATGGAGGTGTGGATGATTGACATATTTTCACGCTTTGGGTCAATATGGTAATGCGGCTCTATTTCACCGTGCTCCAGGGTCAATCGTTTCCGTTTCATCCTGACACACACATACACCCCCACACAGTGACCGCCCGAGCGATAAGGGATGTTTGTTTAATATCTATTTTATACCAATACCGCACCACTTACACTTGCCCCATTCATCCCTTAAACTCTATTATAGTGTACCATATAGGCACCTTTTACACGTGCGGTCTTTTCTCCCCATATCAATTTTCTTCTATACAACTTATTTTTTTTTTTTTTTTGCGTTCAAACACATTGGGATTTTAATATATTTTTTTTATTTTATATGGAGGTTGTATATGATATGACGGTCGGTAATAGAAAATTCTATTATGTATGTTGGGCTTGTATGGAGTGGATGAAGATTTGAATCAGGATGTCATGTCGGTTTTTATCTCAAACCCAAACTGGATGCTTTACCTGAGAAAAATAATGAAAAAGACTTAGATGGCGGTTATGAGGCCATTGTGAAAATCTCAGTTCATTTTACACATAGTTCGAACCACTTTATAAATTGGTTATTCGAATATAAAATTATATGGTCGCACGAGGATAGAAATATTCGATGGAGATTTCCTTAAGAAAATTCAATTGTCTTTGTGTAGTTCTATTAGATTTTTCCAAGTTTCCACAATGGATTTTTTAAGGTATAACTAAATTCATTTTATATGTCATATTTCATTGCATTAAATGTTGATTTGGGAATAAAAATTAGCTTTTACGATTTTTGATAATTCAAAATGAAAAAAAACTTTATGTTTCCTCCCTTTTAATGGTGAATTGATCATTTCCTCTATAATCAGAAAAGCTTTTAAAATTTCAGCCAAGAAAATTAAATTTATTCTTATTAATTTTAAATTGCAAAAAATATAGTTTACTAATAAATTTTCTTTAAAAGCTCTATAGCATACTAGCTGATCCCCACGACTTCGTATGCGTAACTTAGGTGAAGATTATATTTTCCTCTTAGATTTGCTATTTGTAGGGGTATGTGAAAATTTTTATTTTTCTTATTTCTATTACGAAAATTATAATCATACTTAAAAACACTATTTTGTCGAATTTGAAAAGACACATTTAATTAAATGTTGCTAAGAATAAAATCTTTGTATGTAATGATCAATTAATTTTCAAAAAAATTTAAAAATATCTAAAAAGAGTATGTTCAGTTGCGTATACCTACAGTAGGTATACCTACCGTTAACCAAATAATCCATAAATCAATCAGTATATCTATACATAAAAAAATATCATCAAGTTCAATAAAGTCGGTCTTAATTATGATTTAAAACAGTAAAAAGTTATCAAAACACTCGCGTGAAAATAGCAGAAGTAAAGGGTCTAGATTTAGAATATTAGTAGAAATCCCATTTCATTATCTCAAATTCCGAATGAACCTTTTTCTCAAAACTATTACACTGCTACAATGTACAAAACTACCGCGAAATTAAAATTTGTTAAATTACACGAAACCCAGTTCCTCCATAATTAATTATTATTATTGTGTATATTTGCACCTATAATTAAAGTATCTGAATTTGAATTATATAATTAAACCATTTTCTTTTAGTTTGTCTAATTTTTCACTACTCAATATTCGCTTACTAATGTATTTATTTGTGAATACGTATTTCGGATTTTCAGGTTTACAATATGTGAAAGCCAAAAAAAAATAATTCTCACTTATAAACTTAACTATTTTCTGATATATCTAATGAGAGTTTAAATTTTTAAGCAGACCCAAAGTTTTTGTTTCTAATATTAAACCAACTGTGTTTTATAATAAAGGGTAATTACGTTTCGTCTTTAACGATACTTTGATTATGAAATTTGAAATATCGATTGTTTATTAGACGTTATACCGTACAAACTGTGCCTCCATTTTTCACTCTTTTAGGGGAGGAATTATCAAAAAACCCTTTCTTATTATTAATCTGCATCATATAAGAAAAACACTTTCCAAATTTCATCGACACAAATATGTATTTATATTGAAAAAAACAATGTGTAACGAAAAAAGTTATGTCCTTTATTTTGATTATCACGACTAAAAAACAATTCGATTTCGCACATTTGGACGTTGTACATACAAAATTGTTGGAAATTGATAGAAAGCGTTGAAGTTAATTCGAAATATTTTATTTATTTTCAATAACAAAAATTGGTTTTCAAATTGTTCTAAATCACGAAGAAAAGTAAGTTAGAAAGATTGTATATTTTAATTGATAATGAAGTATATGACAAAAAATTGCTCCCTTAATACTTTTCAGCAGAATATAAAATTTCTCCAGATCACAATCATTGGTTTATAAAAAAAAAAGGTTTTAAAAAAGTTTGATTGTTGAAAAACCAACAAAAATTAAAAACTGCCTTTTCGGTATTTGGTATAAGTACCTACTACATAAACTTTCATTTTAATTAAGTGAAATGCTGTAGTTAAAATAATATAACAAAAACAGAAACTTATTATCAATTAATTATTTATTTATTAGTAACACTTATATAATTTACAATTTCGATTGTTGATTTACTCTACATTTTCTCTTACAAACTTAGTCACCCCTTTTACTCTTTAAGGGTAGAAATTTTCAAAAAAAAAATCTTATCAGTTCTCTACTTCTTATAAGAAATACATCGAATATTAAAATTTCATCAGCCAGAGAGAATATATGAATACAAGATTTTATGTATGCACGGTTTTAAAAACGTATTTATTTTAAGTTTTATTACTATTATTAATATTAGTACTACTATTAATTTTTTTCGTTAATATTTCCTTATTGAGCAACTTTAAGAGTCTATTTACAACAATGATGAAAAAAAATAGTTTATTTTTGGAAGATTCGAACCCATGTCTTTTTAATTAGGAGCCTCAGAATGTCAGATACGTAAATCATTACGCTATTAATATCAAATACGTGTTTTATATGAATAAACGTTTATATTTCAAAGAGGCATTTTTTTATACTATGAATTGAATTTACTGTGCTTTTTATCAGTTCAACTAAAAACATTTTTGCAGATTATTTTCTAACTTTAAATTACCTTTCCAATGATATATAACTCGCCTGTCTAAAGTAAAAAAATTTTGTTTCATTCCTAGGGAATATTTTCCCTTATTACTTTTAAGGGATGATAAGTAGCCTATAATCTGTGGGAAATTGTGTTGTATCTTAATACCAAATTTCATTAAATTCAGTTGTTCCATTCTTTAGGTAAATCTGGACACACAGACAGACAGACAGACTGACAAAATTTTTAAAATTGTTTTATTTAATTTAAAAATGTTTAATTTTGAATAAGGACGTCTTGAAACAAATATTTACCCAAAAATTGGGTTCAAAATCAAAATATACAGACAGACGTTAGAATTTTATATATTAGTATAGATGTAATTCAAACTGTTGACAATTCACAGCTTTTACAAAAAGTCCTTGTGCTCATTTTATGTGGACTAAAAAAACCTCTAAATTTACTAACAAAGAAGAGGCAAAACACAAAATTTTCCTGGAGTTTATCTTCGATAAACAAACAAAATAAAACAGAGTTGGAAAATGCGGCTTAAAACAAATGGATTCCATAAAGCACACATTATTATCCACGAAAACAATACGTGGAGGGTAGCTTAATGTGAGACGATCCAAAACACAACAGAAACGTGGCAGTGAATGTAAACAATACACACATACGGGAGCTGAAACAAACGCCATCGCCCAGATAATATTATTTCAATCCCCCAAATCCGAACATTTACCTTTTCATTTATTGTAAATATATCTACCCTTTGCCACCCTCACCTATATGACAATCGGCGCAAATACAACCCCACTATATCACCTTCGATCTACTTAGGCTCTATAGAATATTAGTCGAATTCAATTTACTTGAAATAAAGATATCCCACTAGAAATGTAATTATCCACGTACAAACTTCTTCATCCGAATCACCAAAAGGTTCTCTTTACCATTCCACAACTCTACACGTTCGAAATAAACCCTCATTTGAAATAAAATTATTAGTTTTAGTTTTCAACTGTCAATATTTAACGTCCATTTTATTTCGAGTCGTTAATTAACGGGTGCTCCATGAAAATCAGTGATCACAATATCTTTTGTCGGTTTAATTGGAAGACTGTAATTGAGAAGTGGAAGATTTAGAAATTTATGGAGCATTGAAAGTTTCTTGGACTAATTTCTTGTTGTAAATGGACGTCGTTTGATATAATTTATTTAAATTGATTAAATAATTCATTCAATAACGACAAATTTTAGCGTTTGAGGGAGAAGATTACCAAGTTCTTGATAGTTTTGAAATTAACATAAAAGTTTAATTAAAATTTCACGAATAAAATTTTGTAATAATCACTTAATTGGATAATCATTTTATGGAAATTTTAGTGTGGCATTTTTAAATGGAAATGTATCTCGTAGACCAGGGTCGATAATTTTTGAGACCAACAAAAATTGTAGTAGGATGAAACCCATTGGAAAAGGTAGAGAATATAAAAAAAATGAAAGAAAAAATAAATTACGAGCGATCTGAGGTCGGGAAAGGGGAGGGGGTGAGTTTTTAAGGGTAAAAAAACGGTTAATCTCGATTTTCGGTAAAACTGCCAGTCCTATGAAAAAAAGTTAAATAGCAAAGTTGTAGGCAATAAAAAGATCTACAACTTTTGTATCGACACTTTTTTCACATAACCTCAAAATTTATGTGAAAAATTCGAATAACCGAGTTTTTGGTTTTTTATTTTTATTTTTTGCAAAAAAAAATATTTTTTTACGAAATTTGGTGAAAACTTACCTTTGTATGTCCCAACCATACAGTAATTTTTTTTATTTAAAATATTCATTTTTTCACCTTATTTTGACTTAATATCCAAAAAGCACCCTAATTTTCAATCGAAAATTCTCACGTCAAAATATACGTTTTTTTTTTTAAAAAATTGGTGTTTTTTGTTTGTTGAAATCTTTAATTTCTGATGGTATACAAAAATATACACTACTATGGTAAATGTTCTCAGAAAATGCAAAATAAATAACGTCAAATAACAATAAATAACGTCTTCAGTAAAAAGTATTTAAATTCAATAGTACGATTTACATGTATATTTACCTATTATGAGATTTTCTATGACATAAATGTAATGAGAATTTAATAAATCAACTTTATTACTAAAAAAAAAAAAATTTCAGCAGTCACATTTTTTAGATGAAATCCTTTTTAAATCCTATTTTTAATACTTACAACAACTATTTTTGCATGTTTTATGGATTTGTAATTTTTTTGTTTATCAATATAACATAAAATCTTACGTTTTTCGAGTAATAAAAGTGTAAATGTTAATGTTGGAATATTCAAAAATAAAATTAAGAGACCTTTGTATAAATGTTTTATGGAAATATATAATTGCTAAATTCTAGTTAGCTTATCCATTGGTTGTTAATGGATGTTTATTTTATAACAAAAAAAACAATAGATGAAAATATAAAAAAAACTGCTGGTCAGACGTGTTCATTGTATCAACCAAATTCGCCATCAATAAAATCGTTCAATAAATAATAACTAAACCAATCGTTCGTTTTTCTTGAAACCAAGCGCAATTCCTAACAGGTTATGGGCCCAGTTTACGCAAAAATGGAAGTTTCAAGAAATCGAAATATTAAACCATTTGATGGAACTCGGTATGGTGTATGGAAATTTAGGATCATGAAACTCCTAACGGAATTGAATGTTGCTCATGTAATTTCTCATGAAACTCCCGAAATGATGTCCGAAGATTGGATGAAAGCCGAGAAAACTGCCTTTAATGTTATAACGGAATGCTTGGACGATACATTCCTGAATTATGGTTCAAACGTAAATTGTTATTTCTGTGGGCGTAAAGGGCATAAAAGGAACCAATGCTTCTTTTACAAAAAGCATTTGAAGAATCCAACGAACAAGAAGACTTTGCAAATGATAAATTCGAAGCCAAATACTGAAAACCAAGGAACTGAAAACCAAGGATTTGCTTTTATGATTGGAGCTCAAAAATTAAAACCTAAAACTTATGACAACCAAATTACTTTTCTTTTAGATTCCGGAGCCTCTGATCATATTATAAATAGGAAAGACTTAGCCAGTAAATTTATGGATTTGGATCAAGAAATCAAAATTAGCATTGCAAAAAATGGAGAATTCATCACCTCCAGCAAAAGAGGAACGTTGGATGTTATTAGCAATACTGGCTGTAGTGGTGTATTGGAAGACGTTCTGTTTTGTCCCGATGTGCCGTACAATATTTTGTCTGTCACCAAAATGCAGCGAGCTGGAATGACTATTATATTTGGTAAAAATGGTACTGAAATCATTAAAAATGGTAAAGTCGTTATGACTGGTGAGCATGCTAACAGTTTTACTATGGTTAATTTTTACATAAATGTTAACCTAGTTAATTTTGCTAAAAGTAGTAATAGTAAAATGAATAATTTTGATTTATGGCATAAACGGCTAGGTCACATTAGCAAAAACAAATATCTAGAACTGAGAAATAAAGGAATGATCGAGGATTTTGAGCAGATTAGTAAAATATTTCCTGATAATTATCTTTGTGAAGCTTGTATAAAAGGAAAACAAGCACGATTACCGTATAACAAAATTAAAAACAAAGATTATGTCAAAAGACCATTATTTATTGTACATTCAGATGTATGTGGTCCGATCACTCCGCCTACGATTAATTGCAAAAATTATTTTGTCATTTTTGTTGACGAGTTTACTCATTATTGTGTGACATATTTAATATCATATAAATCAGACGTATTTTCAGTTTTCAAAGATTACATTGCCAAGAGTGAAAATCATTTTAATTTAAAATTAGTACATTTATACTGTGATAATGGTAGAGAATATTTGTCAAATGAGATGAAGGCCTTTTGTGTAGCGAAAGGTATAAGTTTTCATTTAACAGTTCCACGATCCCCACAATTAAATGGTGTATCTGAAAGAATGATTAGAACAATTGTTGAAAAATCTCGTTCAATGATAATTTGTGCAGGTTTAGAACAGGTATTTTGGGGTGAAGCAGTTTTAACTGCTACATATTTAGTTAATCGTACTCCAACAAAAGCATTAAATGTAGATAAAACACCATATGAAATGTGGCATAGCAAAAAGCCACTTGTCAAGTATTTAAAATTATTTGGTTCAACAGTTTATGTACATAATAAAACCAGTAAAAACAAAATTTGAAGCTAAAACTTGGAAAGGAATACTGGTAGGGTATGAACCAAATAACTATAAGGTGTGGAATGTGGAAAATAATAAATTTGTTATAGCTAGGGATGTTATTTTTGATGAAACTGATTTTTTGAAATCTAGGCCTGTAGATCAAAGTTACGATGAACGTAACAATGTTGAAAAATCGGTTGGCAAAACCGATGAAGGTATATCGGTCGGCGAAACCGATAGTAATGCAAAATCGGTAGACAAAACCGATGAAGGTATATCGGTCGGCGAAACCGATAGTTATGCAAAATCGGTAGGCAAAACCGATGAAGGTATATCGGTGGGCGAAACCGATAGTTATGCAAAATCGGTAGGCAAAACCGATGAAGGTATATCGGTGGGCGAAACCGATAGTTATGCAAAATCGGTAGGCAAAACCGATGAAGGTATATCGGTGGGCGAAACCGATAGTTATGCAAAATCGGTAGGCAAAACCGATGTAGGTATATCGGTGGGCGAAACCGATAGTAATGCAAAATCGGTAGGCAAAACCGATAAGAAAGAAAAATCAGTAGGTAAAACTGATAACAGTTGTGATAAGGGATTGACATTAAAACTACCAGGGTTACAGTATAAATATAAAAACGATACTAATGAAACAAAAATTGAATGCAGGAGGAGTGAAAGAATCAAAAACAAAATTTCTAATTTCAGTGATACTCAAATTTGGAACGATTCTTTAATGTGTGCTCAATCGATCATTTCTGATATTCCTCACTCATACTATGAAATTAAATTTAGGTCGGATAGAAATAATTGGGAAAATGCTATACAAGATGAAATAAACTCATTAATGATTAACAATACTTGGACCATTGTGACAAAACCGAAAAATAGAAATATAATAGATAGTCGGTGGGTATTTTCAGTTAAAAATGACGAATATGGAAATCCAATAAAGTATAAAGCTCGTCTAGTAGCAAAAGGATTTCGTCAAGAATATTTGGTAGATTATAATGAAACGTTTGCTCCAGTAGCAAGAATTTCTAGTTTCCGACTAATACTTGCTTTTGCCAATCAATTTAAATTGTTAGTTCATCATATGGATGTTAAAACAGCATTTTTAAATGGTCATTTAAAAGAGGAAATTTTTATGAAAATTCCAGAAGGCATAAAAGGTGAATACAACGAAGTATGTAAATTAAATAAATCTTTGTATGGATTAAAACAAGCAGCTAGATGCTGGTATGAAGCTTTCGATCGAACGTTGAAAGAAATAGGTTTTAAAAGTTCAGCAGTTGATCCATGCATTTTTATCTTAGATAAAAAAAAAATATTAATAAAAATATTTATTTATTTAGTACTATACGTTGATGATCTTATAATTGCAACCGCAAGTATCGAGTTAATGAAAAGTTTTAAAGACTATTTAACTAATAAATTTTCGATGGTAGATTTGAATGAAGTTAAATTGTTTTTAGGTATAAGGATAATTAGAAACAATGATAGTATAAGATTAAATCAAAGTGTATACATTAAATCAATACTAGCAAAATTTAACATGAAAGAATGTAATCCCGTTAGCACACCATTAGAAAATAAGTTAAATTTTTTAGCTTTAAATTCAGAAGAAAAATATGATGCACCATGTCGAAATTTAATAGGATGTATTATGTACTTGATGATTTGTACTCGACCAGACTTATGTGCTGCAATTAATATACTTAGTAGATACATGAATAAAAATAATAAAGAATTATGGCAATGTTTGAAACGAACTTTACGCTATCTTAAAGGCACAATCAATCTCGACTTACATTATAGTCGCTGTGATTATACAAATATTTTAAGTGGTTATGTTGATTCTGATTGTGGCGGAGACGAAAATGATAAAAAGTACCACTGGTTATTTGTTTAAATTATTTGACAAAAACACAATATGCTGGGGTACAAAAAGACAAACCTCTGTAGCAGCTTCATCTACAGAAGCTGAATACATGGCACTTTTTGAAGGTGTAAAAGAGGCATTATGGTTGAAATGATTAATGGATAGTATTAGTTTTGAAATATCAGAACCAACCATAATTTACGAAGACAACCAAAGTTGTATAAACATTGCTAGTAATCAAACAAATCATAAAAGATCAAAACATATCGATATAAAGTATCATTTTTCGAGGGAACAAATTGTTAATAATATTATAAAATTGCAGCATATTTCTACTGAGTTTCAGCAAGCCGATATGATGACAAAACCGCTACCATCTGTAAAGTATTTGCAACTGAGGAAGAAAATAGGTCTTCTGGAAATGAAGATGAATAATTAAATAATACTATTTTTCAATGTTTATTTTTGTGTATGTATTTTTATGGTTTGATTAGGTTTTACTGGGTTTCCCTAATCCTTGCAACAAATGTTGAACCATTATATATCCCCAGATGATGTTGACAAAGGTGGTTGATTCGATTGATTCATTTAGTTTTAAATAATTTTATTTTTGAGGGGGAATGTTGGAATATTCAAAAATAAAATTAAGAGACCTTTGTATAAATGTTTTATGGAAATATATAATTGCTAAATTCTAGTTAGCTTATCCATTGGTTGTTAATGGATGTTTATTTTATAACAAAAAAAACAATAGATGAAAATATAAAAAAATCTGCTGGTCAGACGTGTTCATTGTATCAACCAAATTCGCCATCAATAAAATCGTTCAATAAATAATAACTAAACCAATCGTTCGTTTTTCTTGAAACCAAGCGCAATTCCTAACAGTTAATAAACAGCTAAAAATTATACATAATGATTCAAAAAAAAAATTTCGGATTCGAGTTTTTTTCATTATTTGCATTTTCTGAGAACATTTACCATAGCAGTGTATACTTTTTTTTATACCATCAGAAAGTAGAGATTTTAACAAACAAAAAACACACCAACTTTTTTAAAAAAGCAGATATTTTGACGTGGGAATTTTCGATTGAAAATTAGGGTGCTTTTTGGATATTAAGTCAAAATAAGGTTAAAAAATGAATATTTTAAATCAAAAAAATTAATGTATGTTTGGGACATACAAAGGTAAGTTTTCACCAAATTTCGTGAAAAAATATTTTTTTTTGCAAAAAATAAAAATAAAAAACCAAAAACTCGGTTATCCGAATTTTTCACATAAATTTTGAGGTTATGTGAAAAAAGTGACGATAAAAAAGTTGTAGATCATTTAATTACCTACAACTTTGCCATTTAACTTTTTTTCATAGGACTAGCAGTTTTACCGGAAATCGAGATTAACCGTTTTTTACCCTTAAAAACTCACCTCCTCCCCCTTCCCGACCTCAGATCGCCCGTAATTTATTTTTCCTTTCATTTTTGTTATATTCTCTACCTTTTCTAATGGGTTTCATTCTACTATAATTTTTTTTCACTTTTCACCATTTTTAAAATTATCGACCCTGGTCTATTGGTCTAATTTTATCAATTAGAAAATTTAAAGTTATACCAAATTAAATCGGAAACTATTTAGAATACCGAAAAAAAATAACTTTTTTCTAAGTTTGGAAAATTAATTTCGATAGCTGATTAAAAAAAAATTTTTATTGGGATTTTTAGGTCAAATATTCAAATGTTTTAGTCCACAAAAGCTATAAATTAGTCATAAGTATTACTCATTCATATTTCCTTTACAAAATTATGTCCAAGAAATATTTCATTTTACACGCAATCCGTTCCCAATTGTGTATCATGAATCGGATAAATTTCAAAGAAAATTATTCACCTCAGAAATTTTCCTTTAGCTTAGTAATAAAAAAAAATGAACTAGTTTCTAAAATTTCATCGAAAAACGTTCACTAGAAAATTTAATTTGAAATCTTGCCAAAATAAGTTCAATTTTGTTGATTCTTTTTCGTGATTTTCCCGTTACAAATATGTAAAATAATATAGACTCTCCTCGAAGACAGTATGTAGTTTATTATGGAAAATTTTTCCAGTAGCAAAATATTTCGTCTAAGGTAAACAAATTTTTTCGTCATGTTATTAATATTAATGTTACCTCAAGTGAAAAAAATTGCTCGTTAAAAAAAACATATTGGTACAGGAGAGATTTTAATAACGAAATTGCTACAAAGATGAATTTATGAATATTTTTGAATTTCATAAGACTTTTAATCAAAAATTTCTCATTTCATAAGTCGCGTCAAGCCAACGGCTTGAATAGTTTTTCTTTCACGCAAAACCTATAAGTGTTTGGAAGAAACTTGGTAAAAAAAAACACCGCTTGGTTTAATTGGAATAATTTTTTATAACAATCCTTGTCTTTTGATTTAAATATAGAAACATTTAACATATAAATTTAGAATTCTGTAAAATATTTTTTTTAATTTTTCGACAATTTCATTTCAATACGTTTTTCTTGACAAAAAAAAAATAAATTATCAAACAGTAAATAAAAACTTTTCAAAGCTTTAACCATTTTAAAGTTTTATTGAAAAGAATCTTTCCATTGTCCTACATATAGTGAAATTGCTGTGCAATTTTCTCGTTTTCAAAGAGAAAAATTTAATTATTTCATTTCAGTCAAAATCGCGTCTTCCTATCCAACTACTCGTATACTACATACATACTACTAATATGCACTTATTGTACGTTCTTATTATATATGATATAAAATCTTTTCATCTAACAATTTTTCCGTTTCAATCCCAAGAAAATTACACACAGAAATATTATCCATTTAATCAATTTGCTCGCAAGTATAAAATTCCTTTGAATTCTTTGATTTCAAACAAGTCTTTTATCATCTCTACTTATTTATATAAAATTTAACGTTTCTCTCTCTTTGTATGTACGTAAAAGTGATGATAACTCGAGAACTATTGGTCCAATTTAAATCATTTGTTCTGTGTAACGAAGATCTTTTATGTTCTTGGCCTTAAAAATGGATTTGATTAACAATAATTGATTTATTGGATATTTAAATAAAATTTAAAGCAATTTTCAAAGTATCATAAGCCTAATATTTCTTTTACGTCATCGATTTATAGTGTTACGAATCAAGGATAGCAAAACTTTTAAGAACCACGTTATTTTTTTAGCACAACTTCATGTTGTTGCTTTATGAGCTTTTCTTGTGCTGGCTTATTGGGAGAGGGAACAACCCCAATTATTTTTTTTTCTAGTTCTAAAATCAATCAGGGATATTTGAAAGGTTTCATTTTTGTATATGGTCTTACTATTATCTAAAAGGTTCATCACTTGGTAGTTGAGATGATCAGATGATCATGATTAAACTTCTCCAGCTATTTTCTGCTGCATTTTTGCATTTTTTTTGCACTGTTGATATTACTTTGTCATCACAATTTTGGAGTTGTTTATAAACCAGGAAGCATTAATTATTTGCCGAAAATTTTTTGAATGGAATTTCAATGTTATCACCTTCTTTTTTAAGCTCAACTGCATAGTGTCGCTAAATGTGCTTTTCTTCTGCTGGTTTATTGTAGGACGAAGCAGCTCCAATTTAATTGTTTTTTTAGTCCTTAAGGGTGAATCACCGTCAGAACGTAAAAAAAATGACTTTTTTAAAACTGCTGCCATTTTTTTTTTTGAGATATTAAAAAACGGGTTTCGGCATGTAAAAGTTGAAGCTTAGAACTATTTTTTTTTATTTGCCCCGATATGTCTCCCCCTTCCCCTTTTACAGCGCTTTGAAAAAGGGTCCTCAAAAATGAGGAGGCAAACGGGAGACAAGTTTTCTCGGAAACCGGAAGTCGGATCATAATTTTCCAAATAATGTAGGTATTGGTATTGCGTCTTCTTGGTACTGAACCTCAAAAATCCGAAAAAAGTTGAAAATTCACAAAATGGCGCGACTTTGACAAAAAAAGTTAAAAAAAAACGACCTTTTTTTGGACCTTTCTCCCTCTCCCACTTTGAGGAGGGGGGAGGTTTGGCCAATTTCAGAAGTTCAGTACCAAGAAGACGTGTTGAACTATAACACTCTCCAGTTTCAAGTCAATCCCTCGGATACTTTCTGAGAAATCTTGTCTCCCAGTTTTAAAAAGTTGATTTCGAGAAAAACGCATTTAAAGTTTTTTTAAGATATTTTTTTATGTTATTATCAATTTATTCAATTTTTATCAGTGAAAATACATTAGTCAGCTATTCCAGGACCAAATAATATATCGACAAATCCTTTTAACACGTTATTCTTGAATGTTATAAGAAGACATTTATGGAAAAAAAAAATCGATTTTTTTTTCTGACGGTGATCCACCCTTAAATCAGTGAGGAATATTTATTAGGTCCCATCTTTGCATTCCCCAAGTGGTCTCATTATTATCTAAAAGGTTCACCGCTAAGTAGTTGAAATAATCATAGTGCTTTTCCAGCTACTTTCTGCTGCATTTTTGCATTTTTTTACACTGTTAATATTCCTTTGTCATCATAATTTTGGAGTTGTTTATATACCCGGGAGCATTAATTATTTGCCGAAAATTTTTGAATGGAATTTCAATGTTATCACCTTGTTTTTTTAGCACAATTGCATAGTGTTGTTTTTTGAGTTTTTCTTCTGCTGGTTTATTTTAGGAGAGAACAGCCCCAAATATTTTTTTTCCAGTCCTTAAACCAACCTGCGATATTTGTAAGGTCCCATCTTTGCATTCCCCAAATGGTCTCATTATTATCTTAAAGGTTCACCGCTAAGTAGTTGAAATAATCATTGTGCATTTTCAGCTACGTTCTACTGCATTTTTGCATTATTTTAACACTGTTAATTCAGGATTTCCTTCATGACTTTATATAGAAGACCTTGATGCCAGGAAACATCCAAAAATTCCATTGAACAGTATTAATCCACTTCCTTTTGGCATTCTTTTAGTGAATATAATTTGATTTCGCTTTCTATCGAGATTTTTTTCAAAAAAGACGTCAAATAGTTGAAGAATTTGTCGTCCTATTCTTTACTGTTTCTTATCTAGTCAACAATTAAATTCTGGTAAGGAGGAAATAATTTGTCTCATAGATGATGAAAGAATTCAATTTTCTAAATAGCCTTTATTTTCCACAGTTAAATTTTTTTCTGGTAAGAAATCTTAGCTATAAAAGATAATTTTTATGACCAAAAAGTGGTCTCACTTTACATAATATGATTTTAGCAATCATTTCTTAAAAAAATGCGTTAACTGCCATAATTTTTGATGCCCACAGAGTTAAATTTCGGGTCACCATTTGACCTACGAAAGCTCTTCATTTGGCCTGCCAATTGTTAAATTTTAATCTTGATTTACTATTGCTTTAATATCGGAAATAAAAATCATGAATTTGGCCCTTCACAAAAATCATTTTGGACACCCTTGGTCTAAAAAAACCCAACAGAGATTGGTACAGTGATAAAATTGCTGCCCAAATAATTAAAATCTTATTATATTCATTCTTTTTACCAAACAGTTCGGGTTTCACAATTTTTCTAATCAATAAATTCAATGGTAAAATTTTATATAAAAACGTCTACTGTTTGTTTACTTACACACTTTTAAAAGCAGATAAAACGTCGAGAAATAAGACAAATTCAATTTAATTCAAAGATGAAATTATCCAAGCTGAAAAAAGCTCATCTACAATTGTTATCCCTGCTTTTTTTCTCGAGCGTTTTTTTTCTTTAAACTTAATTAATTTTACAGTCATTTCACTTATAATTTTATCGTCTTAATAAATCAAAATAAAAGATTCAAGTTGTACTTAAAATCTGACGTCAAACCATTTCCATTGTCATGCCGGGAGAATATGAACCTTTGTTTTTGTTTGACTTTCCATTATGTTTTCGAGGGTAGTTTTAATAGTTTTGATTAAAAGGGACGACTGTTCTCGTAATTATTTTATGGCATAGACTCGTGATATAATTTTTTTAATTAGTCAATCCAGATTGATGGTATAAAATGTTATTAAAAAAAGGACTTGATCGATGTAAATTTTTAAATTATCCTGTTTTGTAGGCTTGAGCCTACTACGACGTGGGGTTGTTCAATAAAAACAGGGCTATAAATGTCAAAGGCCAAAATAAATAACACGGTGTTTTGAACAGGGATCGATATAAATATTATGTTCAGTAATAAATCTGATATGAAACGTGAATACACATCAAAAATTTCATGAGTCGGACGAAAAAAATATGATGGCGTGGTGGAGAAGTGAGAGTGAAAGTTTTTTTTTTTTTTTATGGAGAAGAGAATGTTAGTCAATGAGGGGGAAAAATTTGCGTGCTCTATTGTTGAAGTTACAAGATTCTAACAATGACAACGTGTAGATAAGCTTGGACGTTTTCTTCCTTTTTTTCGGTGCGTGAAAAATGAATTTTATATGCTTTTTGATGATTTTGTACATTTTCAAAATGGGAAAGATATCGAGCTTGAGACTTTTCGATGTTGAGAATTACGACCGGCGTATTTTAACTAAAGTAGTCGATGGTTGAAAAATGAGATAATAACGAGGGGTTGTATTTTCGAGTTGGTTAAAAAACGCTAAAAGTTATGGCCGAAAAAAAAAGCTTTAGTGATACAGATAGCTTGCAAGAAAGCTTTAAATGTGCCATTATATTTTACTATGAACAAATTGTTCGAATTTGGTCTAGACTAGTATAAGATCATTGCATATTAATTCAAAATTAAAAAAAGATTAAAAGCCAAAACATTAAAAGATTTTTTTTTAAATAAGAAGATATTTCAGGTTATTTAATAATGTGTATGGGTAGAGTGTGTAATTTTTTAATTTTTATTTATTTATTGAATATAAATTGAAAATATTTTATTTTTGTGAATCAACAAGCCTGAAGAAGTTACGATACGTAACGAAACGTAGCTAATTGAATAAGGTAGAGTCACCAAATAACGTCTCCTTTTTGAAAAATAAAAATTTTGAAAAAAATGTTTGCGATTAAAGGACTAATTATGTCGTCCAAGTTTAGTTATAACATTTTCTTATTATTTTAAATAAAAAAAAATATATTAAATTCTTTATTATTTATACAAAAATATTCTTAACAAAAAAGTAGACATTCAGAAAAAAAAATTTTGGGCACCTAATTACGTTCCGGGGACGATATTGATATCATAATAATCAAGAGTTACATAAACATAAATTATATTTTTAACAATATATAATTATTAGTATAATCATAATAATAACAATATCTTATCAGACTTATTAATCATTGATGTACCTATAGTTTAAACTTTAAGTAATTTTAATTCTCTAAGCAAATTGAACAGATAAAGTTAGGCTCTGGATTTTCAACACAATCCTCATGCATCCATTGGAAACATTTTGTGCATCCTATTCACTTTTCTCCCATTTTATCATGGTGCTGATCCCGGTTTCGTCCACATTAAATTCTTTATTGGGGTTGAAATTAATCTTTTGTAATTGAGGTTTTAAGATATCAAAAACAAACTTTAACGTTTTCTGCAGTAAAACCTTGTACTCGAGAGCTCGTGATGAAGATTCTGGTTGGCGAAATGACAACTTAGGATGACGAGCCATAAATAACTTCATTCATTTTTTGCCTGATTTTTTTTTGGATTGCGAAAATGTGTGTGGAATATTGCTTCTAATAGCCAATTGGAAAGCCATTCGTTTTAAATCTGAAGCGGTGACATCATAGTAATTTTTTTTCCATTTGTAAGCAATAGTTAAACAACTCTTCTTGTAATTTATCTGGTAAAATTGGTTTTCTTCCTATGCTTCCAGATACTATATCTGCTATAGGTTTATCAAAATTTTTAAGGGTAGATCACCGTCAGAAAAAAAAATTTCGATAAAAGGATTGGAATAGCTGACTAATGTATTTTCACTGATAAAAATGGAGTAAATTGATAATAACATAAAAAAATATCTTAAAAAAACTTTAATTGCGTTTTTCTTGAAATCAACTTTTTAAAACTGGGAGACAAGATTTCTCAGAAATTATCCGACGGATTGACTTGAAACTGGTTAGTGTTATAGTTCAACACGTCTTCTTGGTACTGAATCTCTGAAATTGGCCCAATTTCCCCCCCTCAAAGTGGGAGAAGGGAAAAGGTCCAAAAAAGGTCGTGTTTTTAATTTTTTTTTCAAAGTCGCACCATTTTGTGAATTTTCAACTTTTTTCGGATTTTTGAGGTTCAGTACCAAGAAGACGCATTACCAAAACCTACATTCTTTAGAAAATTATGATCCGACTTCCGGTTTCCGAGAAAACTTGTCTCCCGTTTGCCTCCTCATTTTTGACGACTCTATTTCAAAGCGCTGTAAAAAGAGGAGGGGGGGGCATATCGGGGTAAATAAAAAAAAAAGTTCAAAGCTTCAACTTTTGTCTGCCGAAGACCGTTTTTTAATATCTCTAAAAAAAAAAATGGCAGCAGTTTTAAAAAAGTCATTTTCTTTTACGTTCTGACGGTGATCCACCCTTAATTAACATAGTCCTTCAAAGTTGCTCTTGGAACATTAAATAGCTTAACTGCCTTTTTATAGTCCATTTCTTTAGCTCGGACAGCTTCAATGGCTTTTTTCATGGCTTAAGGATCCCACAACTTTCTCTTCGGCATCTAACAATAAAATAAACCAATATGAAAAAAAGTTGCAGAAAAAATACAACTGCCGAATAACGAAGTAATCTCAATATCGTCCCGGGGGCGATATTAGGCTTATGTAAGGGGACGATATTAGGAATTTGCCAGTTGTGTTGACAACATGTATTCAACCAAAAACGCATGTCATAACCTAAATGAAAATATAATCGATTTAATTTTAAGCGATAACATCAAATTTTGGCAAAATTTCGTTTAAATAATTCAAGAACATCACCATTTAAACCTTATCGATAGTATTTCAATCAAAAACTTACCTTGACAAGTTTTTTATTTTTTGAAATATCTTGACACAGACCCAACATTTCACCGCTAAACATTTGAAATAATTGTCTGACTTAACTGACTTTAAATTCAAATTATAAAAACTAGGTGGTGTTGTTTAGAAAAAAAGATACCCAAGGAGGCGAAATTAAGCTTGGGGATGAAATTTGGTGATTATACCTTATTGAAAACATTAAATAAAAAAAAACGATCTTAAACAACCTGAATTGTCTTTTTATTTAGAAAAATAAAAGCTGAGATCTGAATTTGATCATCTATTAAAAGAAATCCCTTAATTTTTAAGTGGATAAAAATTTTGTTTTCCGTCTTTTAGATAGAGCTTTTCCAACAAAAGCTCACAAAGATACACGTTAATTACATTACAACTTACTTAGTGAAGCAGGAGTATTAAACCGAATCTTAAGTGCGCTAATTGCCCGTCAGCAATTCGCTTTGAATTTGAATATGTCGAGGAAATTTGTATAGAAAATTGGTACGTGAAACACAACTAATACCCAGCTTTCAACCCCCCACACTAAGTCCTCCACCCCATGTCTTTACAGCCCTACTTTTTCTCACTAATAGTTCCATTTACTTTACTTATTATTTCTCTCCCATCCATTTTCGCAGAACATTGAACATTGAACAAGATAGTTTGGATTCTCTGATGATTCAATTCTTCCCAAACACCCCGAATGCTTGTCGAATGAGATACACATACAATGGCAAGAAAACTAACGCCAACGCTTCGCCTTAATTTGTCTAGAAATCGAAAAAAGCAAACACAATAGGCAACTTTCACAGCAAAGTGGCTGGAATCGTTACAAACGAAACGAAATAAATTATTTTCTTATTTAATTTAATTTTTCGCCGGCGTTCAATAAACAGTAAAAACACGCCCCACTAGACGGAAAAAAAAGGCTCGAACCAAGAAAATTAAGATGTGAACGGTTCGAGGCTTTGAAATTGCAATTTCGGCTGATCATATTTTATTCGAAAACATCTGTAACGTGGAATGATGGTGAGTATTGTGTTTGTATGATGGTTATTGCTGGGTAATATTAATTTTTAAATTAACTCGGGAAAAACATCTGGACGATAATCCTTTCGTCTTGAACATGGGAGATTATTGGGATCAGAAATGGCTTTATGTTTTTATCGCATTTAAGTAGTCCGGTTTTCTATTTCAACTTCAATAGCGTATTCAATACAACACATTCAATTTGTTAGCGAAGTTAGTGGGAATAAGTGAGCAGTAAAAATTGGAGTGAATTGCGAACGAAAGAAAATATACATTTTTAGAGAGAAATAAATTTTGCATTTCACGTACGTGTACTCATCTAATTCTGCATGCAGTTTTGGTACACAAACGGCAAAAAATATCTTACCAAGATCTAAACCAAAAAAGGAAGCTCAAACTTTAATTTCAAGTATTTGAAAACCAGAAGAACTGAGAAAATCTTAAAAAATTGATAAGATTTAGGTTTATATGTTTACATGAAAAAGGAAAACTGTTTTTATGGAAAAATTTATTTTTTAATTTTAGAATTTGGAGGTATCCAGCTTAAACCGTGAACGTAAGCTGACTGATTTTTTTAAGCTTTTAAGCAACATTTTTTTTCCTTATGAATCAAGAGTTATACTTATTTGATGCAATTAAAAAAAATGTTTAGATCCACTAAGATCGTATAATATGCTCTTTTAATGGTAAATTTTTATTGTGGTTTGATTCACTTACGATTTAAATTAAAAACAAAGTTGAAAATGCAAGGTTGTCAGATATTAATATCGCTAAAGGGGACATGAACCAAATTGGTTATTTTTACAAATTGTTTGTATACTAGACTAGGCCAAAAAAATTAACTTTTTTTTTAAAGTATACAGTAAGAGTAGACATACGATCAAAATAAAATATTCAACCATTTTTCAGAAATACGGAAAAAAGATCTTTGAAAAAATGAAATTCTTTGAATCAATTTTTCTCGCAAATTTAGCAATGCTATGCTAACAATAGTAGAAGAAACTCATCAAAATTGACAACATAATTGTTGACAAATTACTGTTGTGCTAAATTTTCCAACCAGGGTGGGTTATTTAATACAATTTAAAAGAAAAATCGATCATTATTTTAAAATATTTTGCCATAGATTTTGGTTAAATAATTTTTAAAACCGTACGATTATTTTGTGCAACGTTTTGGAGCCTAATTTTTCCTAAGTTATCGATTGGAATCACAAACCCACATGTAAAAGCTTGAAATTATATAGTCTAATCTATATTATCTTATTATTTTCATCTATTCGGCAATTTCCAGCCAAAGTGTACAATAGACTGGGCCAAAAAAATCGACTATTTTTTTTTTGAAAAGTAAATCGAAAATATTGTTTAAGGTGCCAAAAAAAAAAAATATCGGGAGGATTTGAGCCCTTAAGATTAATGTTAAGAGGTCTATCATCTTTAATTTCAATTTTTTATTTGTGCTCTCATTTTTGCGTCAATGCTGTCAAAAACTATCAAAGTGAAAAAAATTATCTGCCCATAAATTTATAGAAAATTAAATTCCCTACAAAAACCGTCTCTTTAAAAATGTTTGCCAGATACGCAATTTCCAAATAACCAAGCTTTAAACATTAATATAATTTTTTGATTTATCTTCTTTATTTTGGAAATTTGTAACTAACAAACAAATATATATATTAGGATGATTTTATTTTTGACTTTTTTTGGTGGAAATACCAAAAAAAAAAATACTCTGAAAGTTTGAGCCCTTAATATTAATTTTAAGTCCTCGACCAAGACGTGTAAAGATTTCCCATTGAAAATACACGGAAACTCTGATTTTTATTTTTAAATTTCTATATCTCAGCGGCATTTCATGGGATCGCTTTTACCGAAGAAGGTTTTTTCTCAGAATTAAACGCTCTACAAAAGTGCCCATTGTGACAAAGTCGTAACTCACACCGGTGAGGTAGTACGGGCCACTGAACCTGATTTTTCCATAAAATTCGCGTTTTTTTTTTGCATTTATCTCGTAAATAACAAGAGCTACGGAAAAATTATAAATGAAATATTAATATTACTAATTAATATTATTAATTAATTTAATATTAATATTACTTAAATGGTATTACAAGCAATTTAATTCGATTTTGTCGTCGATTTAGCTTCGCCATTAAAACTCAGCAAAAATAAGAAAATATGAATTATTTTTTTCAAATTCAGTATAGCTGTGTTGTTTATTATTTTACTTTGGCGTTTTATTTAGTTTTTAAGTATAAAATTTTGAATTATATCCATTTCTTTTAATATTTTGAGTTGATATTAGTGAGTTAATGAAATCGACCAATTGGCCAAATCAATCTCAACATCTTTTCATACTGCCGAATAATAATATAAACTTCAATTAAAATTTTTGAATACTAGAACTGTGAAAATATTTGAAAATTGATAAAATTTTGGTTCATTTATTAACACAAAGTTGGAAAACGATTAAAATTTTGGAAAAATTTATGTTTTGATTTAAGAATTAGGAGGTCTTTGGTTTAAATCGTGGATAAAAGCTGACTGATTTTTTAAGCGATATATTTTTTTTCTTTTAAATAAAGTATACAAATGAAAGACTTTTTACAACCCTTTTGCCTCAATTTAAGAACGAGATGCAAGAAATGCATACAAAAGTTTCATTAAATTGTGCAACTTCCTGCAAAGCATTGATAAGTACCTCATAAATGTACCATTTACTGCGTATTCCATGTAAAATCCTATCAATTCAATTTTCTTCGACCACAAGTCTTATTGCCCTTTATACAACTGCATAACCAGCACATTTCACTACCTCATTATGCCTAATTAAGACAAATTGCATCGAAATGTCGACACTAATATTCAGTCAATACATTTTCAATACAAAGCTTTACAATGAATTTATCGTATCTGCACCACCAAGTGAAAAATCAATAATTAAAATCAAATCCAATTTCGAAAAGTTTTTCACCTCCAAATTGAAACTTTAAAGCTCACGGTTGATTTGTTCTCTGCGAAAGTTTTTAAGTCATGTAAATTTGAATATAAAATGCGTTGCACTTCAACCTCAATTTCGTCTGGAAAATCTATTTTCCAAGAGTTCTCATACTATAATTTATACATTTTCACAGACTTGAAGTTTGTTTCGTGTGTAATAAAATGAAGTTGTTCTTGTTTTTTTTCGCGAAAGTAAAAGCATTAATCAAATAAAATTTTCGAAATAAACGGCACGTAATTTTCGTGGATCGTAAAGAAAAATTCGAAACGAATTTTATGGATGTTTGAGTGACATTGAATTTCCATTCAAAATGATGTAACACCTAAATGTGTTGCTTTTTTAATGGTTTTCGTTTGGGGGTGAAGAAGAGGGTACCACTAATTTCTCTTTATGGCTATTGAAATTGTAAAATGTACCCCAGCTATATTAACGAAAATGGTTAGACGGTTAGACTTTATGCTTGTTTAATCTGTTGTTGTGGATAATATGAGCTTAGGCGTTTATATCTATATCTCTATGTCTGAATGTTTGTTTTGAGAGTGCTTTACGTTTTCACGGCTCGTTACGTGATCGACGTAGAAATTTAACCAAACAGGACCCGAATTTACACCATCCCCTAGCAGACAAATCGTTTAATTCGCCCCCTATAGGGGGCAACCAATAGAGGCAACCAGCACCCTCTAAAATTTACAGTTGGATCATTGAAAGTTGTTTGATTTTTTTCACAAACATATATCAGTTCAAATAAAAAAACGAGTTAAATTTATGATTTTTTCATTGGAAATAATCGAAAGCTTGAAATTGGCTGAAGAGAATCAAGGTAAGGGTAGTTATTTTTAATTTCTCGTCTGATTTTTTTTTTCGTAAAAAGTCAACATCTTTTCAAAGTTCAATGGTTCATCAAAAAATTTATTGAAATTCAATCCCTAAGGAATTTTTTTTTCAAAAAGGCAAAATTCCATTACAATAATTACAAAAAATATAAAAAAAAATCGTCAGTCTTTTAAGATGTGAACAAATTCCCTATGTCTTTCATCGCAAAAAAAAATCGTACTCACAAAAAACCTACACAAAAGCTCGCCTGTTTTTATCATAAATGCAAACCATAAACCCCAAGCGGAAACGGATATGGTCACAAATAAAAAAAAAAGATTCTCCCCATGCCTTCACATCCATACACACCGAAAATAAAACAGCAAAAATTCAAAGAAAAAAATTACGAACTCCCGTCGAAGAGCCAACAGGAATGAAATGCTTTCGGATCGACGAGCGCTTAAATATCAAAGATAATCACAAAATACCCTTAAATACCGTTTCTTGCTCTCAATACCTTGGTCGGCCGAGCTTTTGTATAAAAACAGGAAAGCACAAAGTATCTGAAATCATGAAAATTCTTGCGTGCTTCCATCGCATTCCATAAACGAAAATAACGCATTGAAATTTTTTCTTCTCATTTTCGTGCGATAAAGAAACGAATTTGTTCACATTAATGGAGCCAATCTTTGGTTCACAGCGACAACGTTGGAGTAATTCCCGACTAAAATGCTTTCATTTTTGTGTTCATTGAAAAGATTTGACCAACGGCTGCAAATGGCATTTGCACTAAAGATTATTTACCGCATTAAATAAACTCGAGAATTTCTTCAATACTACCCAACATTTCAACTCACTAATTTGAATTTAACATGAAAATCACCAATTAAACGTTCAGAAACCATATTTTTACAGTTTATACGTAAAATCTTTATTTTCTTTTTCTCAAGGAATAATTTGCAATCTCAACGAGAAAATTTATCTATCGATTATCTGTAAACATGAGGGCAACTTGGTTGGAAAACCACAAATTGATGTGTCCCGTCCATTTCCATCTCCTAACAATGCGTTCGGAGAGCTTAATGAGCTTTGAGGCCAGAATTAATGTCTAACTTTAAATTAACTTAACTACTCGTATTGTAATCAAGTCAAGAAAATAGGTGAACTACGTAAACGTAAATATTTGCCGAAATTTAAAAGAACCACATTGATTTCTCAAAGATCAATACCGAACGAAAACTAGAAAATATTTAAAAACCTTTTCTTAATATTTGCCAACAAGTAAAATTTATTGCTTCGGTAAATATTTTTTTTTTCATTTTCATAAGATTTCTTCGCGAAAAATATGTGTGACTGTTATGATCTCATTGAACAAAAGCGATGAAGCTTTTTTCAGTCTATTTCCACTTTTTGCTTCTCATATGATATCATCATAACACAGAAAATCTTTATGAAACTTGTACTTCATATAATTTTTTATAAAACTTTTTTCTTGAACAGAAAAAAAAGCGAACATATTTCTTTAATATAATATAAATTCCTGCCAATCTTTATTAAATTATAAGAAAGTTTTTTTCTTAAAGTAGTTGTTAGTAATTAATAAATATAATTATGAAGCTTTGTCTTCAATTATAATATGAGAATTTAAGAATTTCTCCTGTTGAAGATTTGAGCTTTCATTATAGTGAGTCAGATTTCAAAGCTTTTTTACGATGATATTACCTAATATAATTATCAATTAAGTGGGTATGAGATGAAACTTGATCTTGAGCTACACAAATCTAAAGATTTGTGTCTTTATTCAACAACCAAGAGCATGATTGCGTTAAAATTTGAGCAAAAAAATTAATTAGGGAATATCAAATTTTACTTTCATATAATTTTCAACTATCTAAAAAAAATTTTTTTTCTTAATTATTTTCGTTTATCAACTAAACTCTAAGGCATTCTTCACTGCTTATTTTTATCTTTTTAAAGTTTTTTTTAGATCGGTTTTTTAAAGTTATTCTAACTTAAGGCCGTTAAAACTCTGGTGAAGATCAGGAAAGTCTTTGAAAAATTCTGGGACTTAAATCCATGCATTATTATCTAGGTTTGTTCTAAAATCACTAATGTTTACTAAGTTTAGTGGGCGAGAAGTATTAAGGCATGGTGAAGGAGATTACTAATAAATATAAGTCCAGAGATTTGCCTATTTTTGATGGTTGGGAGCTAATGAAAGATTTTTTACTGCCATCTTAGAAGTTTTAACGATACAACTGGCTTTTATTGATATTATAAGTGGTTGCCTATCCGGTAAAGGATGAAATCTTATTTTTTCTTGCTCTATCTTCAAAGAAGGGTTCCTAAGATATTACCAGGTCCCGCTGGAACCGATCTGTTTTGATGGTTGGCGACTTTTGGGAAACTTAAAAATGAAAGGACTGGGAACCTGGAAAGTTTGCATTGGTTTTAATATTCCGACTCCAACCATAGTATCGGCCTTCTCCTTTTGGAGCCTCCCAATATTGAAAATTGGCGATCATCAAAATTGATGTATTCATAAAAAAAGTATTCAAAATTAAAACAAAAAATCCGGTTATTTCCTGAGTAAACTGGAGTCTGGAGGAAGCTTTATTTTTTTGGAATCTCTAGACTAAAAGTGGATAGCAATAACTCAAATTACGGCTCAAAGGTAAATTTCTTTATTCTTTTAGGCTTAATTTTTAGTAGGGGATTTAGGACCTCAGGGATCGAAAATTTTATAATTTGGATGTGGTAAACGTGGTTTAAAATCTTCACGAGGTAAGAGTTTACTATTTCGTCGAAAAGAACTAATAAAATTTCCTTGAGCTTGTAATTCCTGGAGAAGCAAGAATAAGTGCATATAGGATACAAGTTAGATGCAATACAAAAACGATCATGGTACCTTCAAAAAAGGATAAGAAGCCCAATCTTTAATACAAAAGGTAATCAAATTTGAACTTGTACTCTCGTTTGACAAGCCGTACTTGAAGATATTTGACGAATAACAGAGAAATAGGAAAATTAGAAGAGCGAAATTTTACCACGAGATCAAGTATGGTTTACTAATGACTATGTGATTAAAAATGACTCTGAAATTGATCTATAAGGAAAATTCTAACGGTTTTACCTTTCAGGTATTACTTAGAAAATAGGAACCACTTTATTCCAGGTAAAGATATGGCGTACTAACTTGGACGTGGAAATATTAACGAAGGAGTTTGAATAGCAGCAAAATCCTTATATTCTTTGAGGCCAAGATGTGCTAAAAGCGTTGATAAACTGTCCTTAGTCATTTGACGGCCAAAAACTAAGTATGATTGGGATAAGTGCCCATAAAGGTACACGGAAGAATAAGAAATTTGATGTTTCCCCGTAAAATTGCGGTGTTTGGAGGTCCAAAATCGGTGATAAGAAAAATCATCAAAAAAGGACTTTATACTAATCATTATTCCTTGTAAAAACCTCCTAGAAGTAGAAGAATCATAAGAAATCTTTTTCCAAATCTAACTGCTGAAATACTAAACTTTTTAAGTAGATTTTAAGCGCAATTAGTAATAGGCCTTATAATTGATTACTTAAGCCTTAGAAATAATTTTCACACTATTTGGGTACTATTGGTTCCTCCAATATGCAGATTTAGTCAGACATAAGATAAAACTACTTGTTTAATCCTATTGGAATGCAATTCTTTGTTGGTACGACGATTTAAAACAGCTGAAAGTCTCCAATTATAAAACAAAATTCTATTTTCCGGTTGTTAAAATATGCTTGACTTTTACACTAACCAAAAATGAAGTGGGGACCCAAGAAATGCAACAAGTCTAGAACTCTTTAAACCTCATTCTGGTGAACCGTTTGGGGGGAAAAATTCAATCGGAACAATGCATTTCAATTTTCCGAGCAATGCATTGCAATTAATACACAAATACTGTATGAATCAATTAATCGTCTTATGCATATCTTCCTTTATGCGTGTTATACGATTTAATCTAGCGGAAACAGGTAAAACATCTAATTACATGTACATTTCCATATGCAGAAGCGAGAAACTGAATTATAAACTGAAACAATTAACTGATTAAGACTAAACCAATAATTTCCACTTCTGGTTTCCAATACGGAATTAGTTCGACACACTTAAGCAAACATTGATTAACAATGATCGGATTTTCGATTTCAAAATACCAAATAAATAATTCCGTCGTTTAATTTGGTCAACTTCCTTTTGGATTATCATTTTCTTCCGTTATTGCCTAATGATCACTATGAGGAAACAATCTATGCATAAAAATCCTTTTTTATTTCGTCTAAATGCAATTTTTTGAAGCCTCAAAAGAAGTATATTTATTAGACTGATTAAAAAAAAAATTATGATTTTTTTTTTCTTAATAATATCGAAAATATTGTTGGGAATGACAAAAAAAAATCCTGTGAAAGTTTAAGCTCTTAATATTAATATTAATAAACTTAATATTTATATATGCACAATTGAAAGTTTCAAAAAAAGGTTTTTGCCTTCATAAAATTTTGCATTCTTAAGATATCAATGCCATTTGCCAGACGTTAATGGATCATTAAACTGATTCAAAAAATATGATGATTTTCATTCAAAAAAATTCCTGTGAAAGTTTAAGCTCTTAAGATTAAGAGGTACCGCATCACAAATTTCGATTTTTCATTTAAATAACATGGGAACAATATTCTCTTGCACTTTGGAGTTTTATAGCTCACGTTGGTGACAATATTTCGAAATGATAAAGGTATATTCTTGTAGAAAATTAAATGATCTACAAAAAAGGTCTCCAACAAGTTTTTGATATATTTATTCCATCAAAAGTTGTTCGAGGTCAAAGTTGAACTAAAGAGAAATTTTAATATTTTTTCAATTTTTTGACGCAACCATCAATTTTATGAGAAAACTTTATAGGACATTTTTTGTAGAGCACTTTTTTTTCTATAACTTATCTCTATAAAAGTTTTTGATATGATATTTTTCACAGGTCCAAGTTATTCAATTAAAATAAAAAAAAATATTTTTATGTTAAAAATATAATAATTCACGGAATTTTCAGTTTAATGCAAATAACTTAGGACCTGTGAAAAATATCAAAAACTTTTAAAGAGATAAGTTATAGTAAAAAAAGTGCTCTACAAAAAATGCCCTATAAAATTTACTCATAAAATTGATGGTTGCGTCAAAAAATTGAAAAAAATATAAAAATTTCTCTTTAGTTCAACTTTGACCTTCAACAACTTTTGAAGGAATAAATATATCAAAAACTTGTAAGATATCTTTTTTGTAGATCGTTCAATTTTTTACAAGAATATTCCTTGGTCATTCCGAAATATTGTCACCAACGTGAGCTATAAAATTCCAAAGTGCAATAGAATATGGTTTCCATGTTATTTAAATGAAAAATCGAAATTTGCGATGGGGCACCTCTTAATATTAATATTAAGAGCTTAAACTTTCTCAGGTTTTTTTTTTGTCATTCCCAACAATATTTTTGATATAATTAAGAAAAAAAATCATCATTTTTTTTTTAAATCACTCTAATATTTATGATTTAAAAAGGGTGAAAAATTTACGAAACATTGTATGTAATTTAATTAAAAATTTTCCGGACTAAAAAAAAATATTGTTTGACTTGGAAATAAAAAAATACGATCCATTAGTATCATAAGAAAAAATGTAAAATTTTGTAAAAATGTAAAGATAAAAATATTTTTTTGAAACTTTCAATTGCGCAAGCTTTCAATGCAATTCTTTCAAAAAAAAAGCACTTTTTTATTTTTTTACGAAAAATATTACATTTTAATTGAATCTCTTTTTAATGTGTGCCATTTAAATTCACCGAGACATAAAAAATGAGGCCCCTAAAAGTATAATTGGACATAAATAGACAGGCCATATAATACGAACTAAATGGCATTCTAAATAGTCGTGAGCATAAATAAAACGTAAGACATAATAGATAAATGGTGTGTCGTTAGGAAAATACCGGGAGGGTTTATTATCTATCTAGATTTCCTCTGGTTCCACTACGAATGCCGTTCTCTCGTAAAACGTTCCCGTCCTAACGAAAAAGTAACCACCGAACCGTTCGCCTTGTCGTCATCAACTGCACTGCGACATTTCCCCCAAAGTCAACGGTTATTATTATTATCATCATCGTTACAATATACCAAGTCGTAAGAAAGCCTTCCAGATATAGATATTTATTATTATATTGTCTTTTACCATATACTATATACAATGCCCGGTTGCAGACCTGGGCTTTGATATATTATAAATGTGTCTATTTAGAATATGTTTGATAATAATGCCACTTATTTACAACTAATTTTGATAATAACGTCCGTCGCTATGGGCACCCCAACCCCCACGGGACTTATTAAATTGACTGACGCCCATCGTGCGAAATATAATTATCATCATTTACGCCATCCAAAGTGATAACATTTTCGGTGTTTCACACACCTGGTCTGATGCTAAATTACATTCGTACCACTTTGATGAAACCCTCATCTCCAGGGGCAAAAAATAGGGGATGAAACCGGGAAACTCAATATTTCCCGAGTGGATTTATTCATTACACCTAAAATGTAACGGGCACAATAAGTGCAACTTGACGTTGTTTTGGAAACAAAAACTTGCTAAGAAAAATTGCCCAAAATTGCATCTGTGTTGGGTTATTATTTTAAATGTGATGAATAAATCTACTCGAAAAGACTAGTGCCCGATTTTATCATCAATCCAGAAAAAAAAAATTAAACTTTTGAATTTAAGTTGAACCAAATGCATTGTTTAGTTCAAAATCGGAAAAATAATCGAATTTGGACTTCGTTTTTCGATTGATTATAAACGTTAAATAGAAGTGTCCATACTTTACATAATATTATTTACTTTTTAGCAGGGAAGTAAAAGTTAAAGGATGTAAATCCATAAACTAATTATTAATTCAGCGACGTTTCAGTCCGTTATTTAAACTTCATCAGGCATCTAAAAAATCTTATTAATACAAATACATCTTAGTTGTTAACTTATTATTACTTATTGTTAACTTATTGCTTAACATTCTAATTGTAACAATAAGAATAATATTGTTTCCGCTGGCTTTGAACAGTTATACTGTTTATACAATATATAGAATATATTGTGGTCCTACTTTTGTAGTATAATTTAATATAATAATGTGTAAAAAAAGATGTAAATCACCACAAAGCAGTAACGAAGTAATCCAAACTACTTGATGACCCCTGAGGAAGATTGCTTGGCAATCGAAATACGTATCTGGTCAAAATAACTCAAATATTTTTGTTTGAACTTCTGTTTAAATTTGTAGATTTAAAATTCAGATCTCAGCTTTTTATTAAATAAGAAGACAATTCAGGTTGTTTAAGATCGGTTTTTTTTATTTAATATTTTCAATATGCAATAAGCTACGTTTCGTTACGTATCGAAACTTCATCAGGCTTCTTGAATCACAAAAAATATAATTTGGTAAAAATATTCAGAGGACTAGGATCAAATAATAATCAGTGAAAACTGTTTATTACATGCGCATGTAATAAATAGTTTTCACTGATTATTATTTGATCCTAGTCCTCTGAATATTTTAACCAATTTATCATCATCGAGGATCTGAAACTTTACAATGAAAATATAATATTTTCAATTTAAATTCATTAAAAAAAATTTTGTATTGAAATTATATTGAAAATATTATATTTTTTGTGATTCAAGAAGCCTGATGAAGTTTCGATACGTAACGAAACGTAGCTAATTGCATATTAAAAATATTAAATAAAAAAAAACGATCCTAAACAACCTAAATTGTCTTCTTATTTAATAAAAGCTGAGATTTGAATTTTATCATCTATTAAGGTAAATGAATAATTTAACAATTAAGAATGCCCTGAAAAGTTCTGTCAACATGTCTTTGTATTAATACGATTTTTTAGAAGCCTGATGAAACGTCGCTGAATTAACAATTAGTATATGGATTTACATCCTTGAAGTCCACTTTCCTGCTAAAAAATAAATAATATTATATTAAGTAGAAGTTTTGGTAATTTTTTAGATTGGAAAAATGGCAATCTGTATAAAGCTTCATTTTCTGATAAATCTTCAGAAGTGAAAATTTATTTTTACTGGTAATATTAAGGAAACAAATTTCATCCAAACTAAGGCGAATAGAACGGAATAAAATGAATAGGGGAGCCAATCCGGCGTTGGGCCCCACTGAAAGTTATTTAAACACAAAAAAAATCAAGTAGAGCTTTTGTTTAAAACATCGAGCTTGGAATTGTTTTTCGGTGCGTGACACGAATTTTGTTTGGACAATAAAAGAATGTGTGACGTGGTAAATGAACTGTTGATAAAAAGATTTAGTGTGGCAATTCTATTATTGCCTCTTTGTCAGACCGAAAACCCTTAAAATTGTTTAAATGTTGAACCAAATCGGGGTTAATCAAATCCGAGCAGCTTTCCGCATTAAGTACCAAATCCACGACGAAGACGACGACGACGGGATAGCATTTCTATTTTCCTTCCGAATTTGAATTCAAAAAACGACAGAAATGAGCTTGACACGAGCTTTTGATCTCTAAGCCTCGCTTCTCATATCTTTTTGGATTGACAAAATCAAACGTTGGTTGGTTTTTTTTTCGTATGTATATATATTTCCGGGGATCAACGCTCTGATAATGCGCAGATAGCACATATCATCGCTCGACTCATTCGTTTGGATGCAAATCTCTTTATTCTTGTCAGTGCTGAGCGAAATTGATTAAATTTTTATTAAATGATACCATAAAACCAACTGCACTCATTTAACATTTACATAAATTTTCATCAAACAATTTTCCATGTACACCCCAAAATGAAAACTTTCAAGTTGGGTTCCACGAAATCAAATATCCCGCCTCGGTTTTATTTTTTTTATTTTTTTAAATTCAAATACAAAACAATAAAATGTCGTTTATAAACATGGTGGAATAAAATGGCACTAGTAGTAGGTTTTTTTCTTGAACATACCCACTTTGCGTTGGGGTATTAAGTCGACGGTATGTGTATGTACTTTATTATTGAATGCGTTATAAAAATCCAAGGGACCTCATAACCTTAAAATTTATGAGATATAAAATGAAATGAAAACCAGTGATAAATAGCACTCGAAGATCGTTTCGAATATAAATTTTCCATAAATTATTTGCCTGTAATATGTATGTGCGCTGTACGCATACAATTTATTATCATTTGTCTTATTTATTTGTGTTTTCTGCTTTTCGATTTCAATTTTTACGACCTCGTACGTATACTTTATTCATGGAATCTTAAATTTAAGAGATTAAATAGTAAGGATGCCAAGGACTTTTACGGAACAATGCGTTTTCATATTCGGTTAGGATATCATAAATATTTATGGGCTCCAAACGATTATTTTTAGTCATAATTTGGACTAAAAGATCAAGTCATGTTTAAATTATTTGTATTAAAAGTTTTTTTTACCCTTGATATTTACCACTACTTCCAAGCCTTCATAAAGATTTTTCCGGTGGTGAATCAAATAGACTTTTACATCGATATTAGTAAAAATCCCCCAAAGTTTTTGCCACTTCACCTTATCAATAAGGTTACCAACTCTCCAGGTTTAGTCCGGATACTCCAGAAAAATAATGTTTTCTCAAGACTCCAGTTACAAAAATAATCTCCGGATTTTTTTAAGGACTACCAACTTCCCCCTTTTTAACAGGAAACTCCAGAAAAATGTAGTGTTTTCTTGACTCCAGTTTACAAAAACGATTTTTCACTGTTACCAAGCGATAACAATTGATTTTATACTCAAAAAAATATATATTTAATATATTTCGAATATAAAATGACGCAGTAAAGCTTGTGAACGTTATCATTTAGAATACTTGCTAAATTTTTAAGACTGTTTTTTATTGAATACAACTCTCCGGATTTAGTTATACGTTCTCTGGATTTTCTATAATTTAAAATTGGTAACCCTACTTATCAATGATATCCTTATAATCAACGAAGCAAATATATATTAATGCTTCATACTATTATACAATATTATATATATTTAAATATTACGTCGAATTTAAATCTTACGAATTTAGACGAAGAATTGAGGGTAGCAATATCAAATATTCGACCTAATATTTCTGATATCTGCAAAAGTCAACAAGCACAGGTGGCATATTAATTGATTTTTAAATTTATTTTCAATATTAAACATTTTTTATATAATTTGTAAGTATGAAATATGTGAAATTTTGTATTTAACTATTATTTTTTTCAAATATAATATGTAATAAAAATTATGTCCATATATTTTTTGATGTTTTCATTCTAGTACACCGCCACTTTTTCCCATTATCAAAAGTGACAAAATTTATCTTCAATTTCTTGGCTTTTCCGATCAAAATTAATCAAAGTAAGATTTTTTCGCTGATTTTGAACAGTTATACTGTGTACACAATATATAGGATATATTGCAGTCCAATTTATGTAGTATAATTTAATATAATAATATAACATAATAATATATAATATGACATCATATCATAAACATAAATTTGAACAAAAGTTCAAACAAAAATATTCGTGACGTATTGCCCAGATACGTATTTCGATTGCCAAGCAATCTTCCTCAGTGGTCATCAAGTAGTTTGGATCACTCCGTAACTGCTTTGTGGTGATTCACAAAATAATCACGGATTGACCTCAATTTATAAGTCGTGCCTTTCTCTTTTTGCGATGTGGTCATGGAGGAATCGGAATCGGAATGATTCGGTGAAAGTAAAGAAATTTGGGATCACCCCCGCCTCCATAATCACATCGTAAAAAGAGAAAGGAAAGACTTACACATTGAGGTCAATCCGTGATTATTTTGCGAATCATCACAAAGCAGTTATGGAGTGATCCAAACTACTTGATGACCACTGAGAAAGATTGCTTGGCAATCGAAATACGTATTTAGGCAATACGTCACGAATATTTTTGTTTGAACTTCTGTTCAAATTTATGTTTATCGTATGATATATTATTATATTAAATTATATTACATAAATTGGATCACAATATATCCTATATATTGTATACACACGATCAAAATTATTATTTCCTTGATTAGAAAATATGATTTCTTCATATATTCCAATCTATATACTAATCAAATTTTGAAAAAATTAAGAACTGTACAAACTCTTTCTTAAATTTTTTTAATTTTCTAAATTTTTCATCCAACCCTCTAAAATCTTTGACCCGATTTCACTTGTTAAATTGCAATGAAATTCAATGGAACCAAAATTTTCAATAAAATAAAGATTTTTACAAGTCTTAAATAACACAGCATTTAACCTAAAACCCAAAGCACATTTATGCTTTTGATTTTCAAAAATTAATGTCAACACATACCATTTAGCTTTTAGTCAAAATTAATCTGTTCAAGTACCTCAAACAACAAACGAATGGGGCCATATCGTATATCGTCACACAAAATAACGATAATGAGAATTGCTGTTCAATTTAGTGAAACGGAAAACGGGAACAAATGTGCTCGAAAAGTTCCATTTAACCGTGGCAAACAAAATGTTAAATATTACAGCTCATTTTTATGATTTTATATGAGATTGACGTTGACTTACCGTTGTTTTTATTTGTTTCCATATCACAACTACAAATGGCCTTTCAAGTGTAAATTCGGGGGGTCATTAATTATTTATATTGATATAAAGCTCATCGATTTTCCGCCCCAAAAACACTTTCCCGTAAGTATGTACTTATCAATATGAATCGACTAAATTGATTTGAGAGATTTGAAAATAATTTCAAATCGAAGACAAATATTATTTATTACATTATTCAGTTACAAAGCTCACGGTGGCAAGCTTTCGTGGAATGGCATGTCTTGTGACTCTTGTCGGGTTGATATTTTTGATTTTTGCTTTGTCAGATCCAATCAGAAAACGTCCGTCATTCAAATGTTTTATGCATGACGTGTCGAAAACCGTTTTAGAAATGAGCTTTAAGGAGGTGTGGGTCTCTATGTATGTTATCTTTTACAAGAAGTTCGTGACATGCCTTTTATTTATTTTTTTTTCTTTGCTTTGCCATCATGACGTAAAAGGGTAGGCTGGCAATCGGCGTCGCGAAACACTGACAAATATAGAGGCGATACACAACGCCCAAGACATTTTAGCCGCGAGGAA
This sequence comes from Sisyra terminalis, assembly GCA_958496175.1. Lineage (NCBI taxonomy): Eukaryota > Metazoa > Arthropoda > Insecta > Neuroptera > Sisyridae > Sisyra > Sisyra terminalis. Next base: position 6,436,132 of record OY292278.1, read on the forward strand.
TTGCACTAAATAAAAACGTAACTTTTCACAGCGACGATAAAAAGAGTATCATTTTTTGAAAAGAATTAAAAAGATGTTTTTCGCAAGAAGAATAGATCAAGCTATATGTTAAATTGATTAACTGCATTACTACTGCAATAATTCATCGCAAATTAATCCTTTTAATGCACAAAATTGTTAACAAATTTTATTCAATTGGAAACAACAATTTCCTTTACATAATCCTAGAATATTATTTTCGTGAAACATAAAGGTAATTAAACCAAGCCTCCTCAGAAATAAACAAGACTTTCTGCTCTGCAGTCTACTCTAAAAGACAGCCAATGCTTTTTTTTCCTCCCATTTATTTCTTCCTTTTTATATTGCCATGCAGAACTCCCCAAACTCATTTCAGTTGTACTTAGTGTGTCGCTTTATATTTCCTCATTTTGCAACAATCTTTTTTTGTCGATAAATGAAATGAGCGTTGTGTTTCAATGACAATCTTGATTCTTGAGCAATGCGACATTTTTCTTAGAAACAACCCGGAGATTATTCCCTTCCTAAATTGCTTGCAATTTTAAGGCGGATAAATTGGTTTTTATAACTAATTGCGGATATAATTTCATAACAATTGTATCTTTTTATATATCTTATTATTTAATTTATTTCTAAATTGATCATAAAAGAATTATGAGGAGATATTTGAGACTTCAATTTCTTCGTCCTTTTTTTCCAGTAAAATAAATTGATTCAACATTGAAGTAGTTAAAAGCCCAAAAAAGCTTTTTCTTAAGATATATTACTTTAGTCATCCCTAACTGGGACTATATCGGATATACACAAGGACGAACAAACGTTGATCTTACAGGAGGTAAAAAGAATTCACCGTTTTTAAAAACATCATATTTTCAACTGAGGGGGAGGGGCTAACTTTAGATTTCTATTTCTTCATACTACCTCGAAAATTTAGAGGGGTAACTTTAAGACTTTAAATTTAAATGAAGGTAAATGCCTTGTATATTCTTTGATGGATAGTAACCAATCGAGCTTTTAAATAAAAATATTGATACATGCTTTAAAATAGTTTCTATTGTATTATTTCTTAACCTGTGGTCCGCGACCACAGCGGTCCCATTTGAAAAAGTTTTTTGTTTTTTAATTTAATGAAGGAATACTAAAATATAATTTTGTCCGAAAATTGCACCTTTTTTTCACTCAGGGGTCCTTGGCATTATGCTTGATTTCCTTGGGGGCCCGCGGCTGAAAAAGCTTAGCAACCGCTGCTCTATTGTATTCAGAAAAGCTAGTTCAGAATTTGTTCAAAATTTTATTCGAATAATTTACCAAAATTTTGAGTTTATTTCGAATGATTCGATAGTTTTACAAATCAAACTAAATATTTTCCCAATCGTCAGCATTATGAAGAAAACATTTTGTTCTGTTTACAACAATTATTTCGCCAAATATTTAAAAAAAAAAATTGGCATAAGAGTTTTAGTTTAGCCTTTTTTTGTCTTGTAAAATCTGAACAATATTTACCCTTATTAAAATTATTGGTATTGGTATAGCTAGTGAAACATAAGAAATGCTCAATTTTAAAAATGCAACTTTAATAAAATCCACGTTAAAAACTATCCCAAAATCTTAATATCAAACTGATAATTTTAAGTATCCTTTAAGTCCTTCGACCCTTTCGAAAACTGTGAACCTTAATCGATTTTACGGTTCGGGAAATAGCCGCATTAATAATTTTCACCAGTAATCAAATATGAAACTTTTGCGTGAAATTAACAAAGTTTTCCTTTTCATTTGAAAATGTTGCAACCCTTATTTAAATACGTATCTTATCTAATAGTACTTCATTGACGCAATTGAGAAATTTTTCTTTACCAAGTAAATTTTTCGGATTTATTAATTATCATACGATTATAAATTATGAATAGGAGATTCTTCAGGTGAAAAGTTTTCAATTTTTCTTTAAGTTTAGAAACAATATTATGTTTCTATTTTATATTCGGTTGCGGTGAAGATTGTCTTACTCGGTAAATTTAGTGGGATTTGCACCGGTTGGTTGTTTTGCGTTAGACTTGTTTTTCATGAGGGGGGTGGGGGTGTAAGCAGAGCTTTTTTCCTCTTGGCAACCCCATTGAAAATTTATTGATGTACATGGTTGGTGCTCGTACCGTTAACAAACTTAGTTAAGACATTATGATTTATTTATTACTTTAGTGTGTTGTTCTAATGCCTTACGGGACGGAGAAAATTTGAGGCCTACATTTGGAGAGTCTTACGTTTAAGTTTGCAATATGTACGATGATGATGCGATAAAGTTTATATAATATGTGTTGAATTTTCTCCGGGTTTTTTTTTTCTCTGAAAGATGTACAATTGAATTTTATTGTTTGACTCAAACGGAAATTAATCTTTTGACTGTTATCCTGAAATTCATCGTATCGCCATATAGACAAAGACTTTGTTGCATTGTCTAGACAAGCGATGGGGTTGGAGAAGTTTGTTACTATGTGCCAGGTTTTTAGGCGTTTCCCTCATATTATCGTGGTATTGTCTCGAAACGTCTTCATGGTTATAACCCAAACACAAATTATTATCGCTGTAAGGAAATCCCCAATGGTCATGTTAATCTCTTAGATGAACATTCTCTCGTAATTTAACAAAGTTTGGCTTTGTTATCAAAGGCAAGTAGCTCTGCTCTGTGACTAGTGTGTTGAAAATTTGAAATCAGTAGATCTCCGGCTTTTTTTCCTCTTCGTAGCTCTAGTGTTTAACTATAAAATACAATTTGCAAATCTGAATTTTGGCCGTCACGAAAGTGGTTTGATTTAGTTACAAAGCCAATTTCAAAGTTGCAATGGCTTAAAATATTATTGACTTAGTTAATTTGAAATATTGGTATCGAAAATTGGCTGTTTTCAACAACTTTTCATACCCAAAAAGACGCTCAAAGATAATGATTAAAAACTAAGAATTGAGTTTTAAAATCAAAGAATTTTTACCAAAACCAATCGTCAATTTTATAAAATTTCTAAAGTCATTTATTGTGGTATGCAATCCTAAAACAGAGTAGTCAATTTAATTTTAATTACTTCATACATGATTTTATTAACTAAAGAACCCGGTGAACTTCGTACCATCTAAAATTGAATTGCGATGGTTAATTGACATCAGAAATATTGCCACATTTTTAACTATTATTAAAGATATAACTAGCCAAACCTATCAGACGTTGTCCTGCCAGTCTGGAGGTGTGAAAATTATTAGACTCAAGACAACTCAAGAAAAAAAAAACTCATTTTTGTTTTTAGAGATCATAAATTTAAAAATTACAATAATTTCACTCATCTAATATTTTGTGTGATACCCTTTATTGTTTATAATTTATTTTTCTCATCCTGGCATGCTCTGTACTATTTTTTTCATTTATATTTTATTATGATGCCAAATCTTAATGAGTCCGGTAATCAGTTCCACCCGTGTTGTAAAAGTTTATTTTCTTTAAGGTTTTTCTTCACAATATCCCAAAAATGTTCTATGGGACTAGCATCAGGACTATTTCCTGCCCAAGAAAACACGTTAATGTTAGAATTTTTGAGGAAATTCATAACTTTTTTGGCATTATGGCAAGGAGCTTCATCCTGCATAAAGATTAAATTTTCTTCCGGAAACCACTCTTAAGTTTGAGATAATAACCTCGTTTCCAAGACTTGTATATATTGATCTTGCCTCAAAGTACCTTCCACAATGTATATCCTACCGATACCTTTTTCTAACATTCTGATTATTATAGTATATCAATATATTATATTATAAAAATATTATAGTATTATAAGAAGGCTTAAAAGTAAGGTGTTGATATCTAAGGGGCCAATGGCTAGATGATTTTGATGATCGATAAGATGGGCTTGATAGTTTTCACTAAATTTCACCACATCTTCCATAAAATAATATAAAAAAGGTATTCCAATCTGCAATGCATCATGGGAAATGTATCAAATATAGCGCCGCCATAAGTGTGTCTAGAGTACTAACTTTAACAGTTAGCATAAAAGAACAAAGTTTCGGTTAGTTAGTATTCTTGACACATTTATGGCGGCGCTACTTCTTGACTGACTTCCCATAATGCATTGCAGGATTGAAATACCTTCTTGTATATTATCTTAGAATGCAATTTAGCAACATTTGTCTGACCTACCATAAGGATCATTCAATTAAGCCGGCCGTTGGCCTCTTAAATATCAGAATTTCATTTATGAGGCTACCATTTCGAAAGGGGAACCTTATAACGATATATATCTTCAATTTATGCGATCATTAGATTCCCTTATTGTCCAGGTATAGATTGCAAATTAAAAACAGTGAAAAAAACCGTTGATTACAGTATAATAACTGTATTATTGTTAAATAATATTTCCTGTTTATACAATCTATAGAATATTTTATGGTCCAATTTATGAAGTATAATTTAATATAGTAATATATAAAAAAACCATACCTTAAACATAAATTTGAACTAAATAAGAAGACAATTCAGGTTGTTTAGGATCGTTTTTTTTATTTAAAATTTTTCAATATTAAATACATTTTTGTGATTCAAGAAGCCTGATGAAGTTACGATACGTAACGAAACGTAGCTAATTTGAATATTAAAAAACATTAAATAAAAAAAACCGATCTTAAACAACCTGAATTGTCTTCTTATTTAATAAAAAGCTGAGATCTGAATTTTATCATCTCTATAAATTTAAACAGAAGTTCAAACAAAAATATTCGTTACATTTTGCCCAGATACGTATTTCGGTTGCCAAGCAATCTTCCCCAGTGTTCATCAAGTAGTTTGGATTACTCCGTAACTGCTTTGTGATGATTTAAATTTTTTTTATATATTATTATATTAAATTATACTACATAAATTGGACCCAATATATTCTATATATTGTATAAATAGTACAACTGTTCAAAACCAGCAGGAATTTTTTTTTTAAGATTAAATCATATTTATTTTAACCAAAGAGTAATCAAAAACTAGATTTTTATAACTTTCTATTCAAAACTCTGCCCTAGAAAGTAAAACCGGGAAAAATCAATAAATGGAAAGTTATTTCTTAGAAAAAAATCACGTTTTTCCTAGACTTTAAACAGTATTTGATTGGCAACCTTTGTTGGTTGGTAAAACTATACGGAATCCTTTTTTTTTTACGTCTAAAGCCATAAATTTCCCACGTTACAACTATAGATTTAACTTTCTAAGAGCTTTTCCTGTTTTTCAAATTCCAAAACCAAGTTATTCCCCACTGCAAAGCTCGCAGGTCATATGTTACAACGCGACCTTGTTCCATTTGGCCCCCCTATTTAGGTTAAACCCTGTGTGAAAACAAAAATTTTTCCTCAAATTAAAATTTAAATTTGCCCTCTCTCCACTCCTGCAAGCTGCATTCACGTAACAACATTAAATTTTCCCATATCTTGCTGCCACAAACATTTTTTTTTCGTTTTTGTTGCTTTTGTCCAACTAAATTAATTTAAATATTCTGAACAATTTTTTGGAAAAGTTCCAGATGTGTATGTTATTCAATATTTAATAACATTATGTCCCGGAGAAATGCAAACGGGTTGCATCAACCCGGTGAGCTTTCGGAGGCGTGCTGCTTGATCTGAACAGAGATAGAGTTGGAGTTTTTCCCACCCCGACCAGGGGGTGGGGCAGATTTGAACATGACGAAAGCAAAACTATAAGCGGAGAGGCATGGGGGATGAAACAAAACAGAAACAGGCATTTGCTCCAAAAGCGAAAACCACACAGGGCTGGTTATGTAATAAATAACTTAACCTCACGATGGATAATAATATTTTGTCATTTTGTACAGTGTGGCTGAAATTAACATAACATACACAGACGGCAATAAAGAATAGGTTTGGAGTTACAGGTTGAGGGTAAGGAGATCACTGTGACAATAGGAATGAAGTGGCAAGGGATGCTGGAGATGGAGAGAAATTAGATAACAAATATAATTGCAGAGATAGTGGCGGAATTTAAAGCTTTAATTTTTTTTTGTCATGAAAAAGCTTTGTGTTTAATTGATTCTGTCATAAAATGGTGCTATTCGCATTGTTCTCTTATAAGAGATACTTTTTTTTGTTTCAATGCCAAGAGCAATTCAATTTTTTTTCATTTGAAATTTCAATGCCAGGATAATAAAATTTGATGGCCAATTATAAATGCAAGTTAAAAACTTTTAAAGACATTTAATATTGTGGATCTTTGATCTTTTTTGTCCTTTTAAAAGCGATTGTCACATAAAAAATCCATGCCAGCTTGAGAGCTTGAAAGCTCAGGAAACTCAGCTGTTAGGACATGGAACACGTATGTAGGTGAAAACCATTGTCGCAGTGATGTGATGAGGTTTGGTACATCAAACAGCATCAAGCTGAATAGCTGAAACGAACGAATGACGTTCCACTTAACCAGAATAACAACAACTAACATTTCCAACACCATTTCCATTGTAAAATATTTGTCTAGCTCATACACAAAAGTCTTGAAAACTAAGCTTCAAAAGCTCCATCTATGTGGGTTAATTTTAACATACTAATAGAAAAGCTGCTCGGTGTTAGAAACTAACGTTCAAGCGTTTTTTTTTTTTTCCCACTCTCAACTTTTACGGACTTTGTGGTCGAGATTTGTTTCTATCTCTCCCCTTTGTCCTCGTGTAAAAAGTGTCCCCAGCAAAACTTGTTTATGTCAAAGAAAATAATGAGGTTATGATGAAATGCAGCCAGAGCTTGATATGTACGCTTTTTTCTTAAGACCCTCATTCGAAATTAGCGTCATTCATTTAGGTTGATGTGAATTAGACAAAGTTGAAATGCTTTTGGTGTACCGGATTATTTTATTGAACTACTTGAAAAGAAAAATTCAACATTTCTTGTGATTCTTTTAATTGTTTTACAAGATATCCTTCCGATAAAAACACATTTAACAGACTGTCTAACCTTTTTAAATCCTTGAGATTTTAGATCAATATACGCAGTATCTAAAATCACTATCCCTCAAAGATTGCTCACTATGGCATGCCACCAAAAAAAAATAATAAAATAATATTTCATCTCCTACCCGCAATAAAGATGGTACCTGGACTAGAGGCGAGTTAGAAAGAGCAATTACTTTTGCAGATATGCCAAGTAAAATTTTCACCCCTCATGAAAATATTTGTAACCCACAAAAAGATGAAATTGTCATACAAAAAATATACTCCTCTCCCATTAGAGCCCCCAGTGAAAGCTTTTCGTCCATCCAAAATAAAATTCTCACTTAATAATTCCCCTTTGAAAAAATCTCCAGAACATGATCTTTTAACTATAGAAATTCTTCGCCACCTTACCGGAAAATCAATTGGCTATCTAATAACAATTTACAATGCAATTCTTCGCACAATGGAAATATTCTATTATTTTTCTGATTCCTAAACCCAACAAGCCTATATGGGACCAATTATCCTTCAGACCCATAAACTTGCTCCTATTATTGTCCAAAATCTTTGAAAAACTTCTTCTTAAAAGAATAACTCCTTAATTGTTTTACAAGATATTCTTCCAATAAAAACACATTTAACAGACTGTCTAACTTTCATAAATCCTTTCGATCTTAGATCAATATACCCAGTATATAAAATCACTATCCCTCAAAGATTGCTCACTATGACATGCCACCAAAAAAATACTAAAATAATATTTCATCTCCTACCCGCAATAAAGATGGTACCTGGACTAGAGGCGAGTTAGAAAGAGCAATTACTTTTGCAGATATGCCAAGTAAATCTTTCACCCTTCATGCAAATATTTGTAACCCACAAAACAATGAAATAGTCATAAAAAAAGACAATCTCCTCTCCCATTAGAACTACCAGTGAAAGCTTTTGGTCCATCCGAAATAAAATCCCTACATGATAAATCCCCTTTGAAATATTCTCCAGGGCATGGTCTTTTAACTGCAGAAATTCTTCGCCACCTTCCCGGAAAATCAATTGTCTATCTAACAACAATTTACAATGCAATTCTTCGCACAATGGAAATATTCTATTTTCATCCTCATTTATAAACCCAACAAGCCTATATCGGACCCATCCTTCTTAAAAAATTCCTTCTTAAAAGAATAACTCCTTATTTTGAAAGTAAAAACTTCATTTTGAGGTTTCAGGCCTTATTATTCTACAACTCAACAATGCTTCAGAGTTGTGGATGAAACATCAGCCCTCAAAAACAAATATTTTTGTCAAGGAGCATTTCTGGATGTTGCACAAGCTTTCGATGAAGTTTGGCATCCAGGATTGTCATATAAGCTCAAAAAAGTCCTTCCAACTCAATACTACCTTATCTTTATGTCCTACTTCTTCAACAGATGTTTTAGAGTGAGATGCAACAATGAATTCTTTCCACTAACACAAAAACACAAATTCCTCAAGGTAGCAAAATCGAGCCAGTACTTTACTGTATTTACATCGCAGATATTCCTACACATCCCAAGACCATATTAACAACCTATGTTGATGATACAGCAGTCCTTTCCTCGAATCCCAATCCCCTTCAAGCTACAAAAAATTTCCAACAGAACCTTGACTTTTTGACAGTATAAAGGCAAAAAGGGAAAATAAAAATAAATAAAGAAAATTACGTAAATTTCACATTCATCCTTAATATTAAAAAACTGTCCACCATTATACCTTGAAAACTAAATCTTAAAAAAATCATCAGAAATTCGCTATCTAGGGTTCTACTTGGATAGCCATTTCATTTGAAATCCACACACCAGACTGAAAAGACAAGAAGTTAACAGATGTAACGGACTTTTAGGTGGACTTCTAGGACCCAAATCTACAATTAGTATGCAAAATAAATTGACTTTATACAAAGCAATATTATGACCTATCTGGACATATGGTATATAATTGTGGGGTTCCGCTAAACCTTCCAATATACAACGAATCCAATCCTTTCAATCCAAATGTCTCCGAAGAATCCTTAACGTTCCCTATTATGTTCAAAATGAAATAATTCATTGAGACCTAAGTATTCCCTATGTGGCCGAACTTGTATCAAATACATTTCAAAAATTTCATGAAAAATTACACTATCATACGAACCCAGAAGTGCAAACGTTAGCATCATTACAGTACCTAAAAAACCTTCCACATCATGATTTTCATGATCCCTTTCACGTACTTGCAAATAATAGATATGCCCCCCCCCAAGAAAAAAATCCTGAATCCACCCTTGTCCGTTAGGGTAGGAATTTTCAAAAAATAATCTTATCACATGCCTACTTCCTATAACGAATACACCGAATATTAAAATTTCATCAGTCAGAGGAGTATATAAATACACCATTTTATATATGCACGGTTTTAAAAACGATTTTATTTTAAGCTTTATTACTATTATTTGTATTACTATTACATTTTTTTCGTTAATATTTCCTTACTGGGCAACCCTAAAGTTCTATTTACAACAACTTTGTTAAAAAAAAGTTTACTGTCTGATTATTATCTAGAAAAACATTTATATTTCAAAAAGGCAATGTTTTATACTATAAATTAAATTACTGGGCTTTTTAATAGTTCAACTAAAAATATTAATACAGATCATTTTTTTAACTTTTAAATACTTTTCAATGATATATAACTCGCCTATCTAAAGTAATTTTATTTTTCATCCCTCAGTTTTTACGTAGGGGGTATATTCCCTTATTATTTTTAAGGAATTATAAATAACCTAACGTGTGGGGGTAATTGTGTTCTATTTTAGTATAAAGTTTCATTAAATTCGGTTGTTCCGTTCTTTAGTTAAATCACCAGCGCACGCGATGTAAGAAAGTTTTTTGGTAATTTTTTCACACATTATTAGAGTTTTAATGTGGATCCCAAAGTTTTTGGAAAATTTAATATAGCCTATGTTCACTAGAAATAGTGTTGCTTCTTAACAGTGAAAGAATTTTTCAAATTAGTCAAATAGTTTCGGAGGCTACTCAACGCAAACAACCAATCAAATCTTTCCTCCTTATAATAATAGATAATAAAAAAAATGTTTTTAGAGTCTTAGAATGCTTAAGTACAGCTTATAAAAAGGAGTTAAGAAATATTAATATAATTTGATCCAATAGTAGATCAATTTTGTCGCTAGTTGATTAAGGAGGAAATAAAGATTTTCCAAGTCGATTGTAATTTGTCGATTTTTTTTGAAGAAAAAAATTTTTTTGAATGAAAAATAAGTTTTAGAGTGTTGTGGGTAACTCATAAAGCTCATATTGATCCAGGGGTTAAAGTAATAGTCCTCACTTGCAAGTACTTTTGATGGCAAAAGTTTCAAGATAGTAAAATTTTAGCAATCATCAGTAAAAAAAATTATGGTAATCACAAAAATTTTTTTAGTCACTCACCCTCTGAATTGAGAACGATGAAAACCAAAACGATCACTACACTTTTCATTGTAAGACCGGATTGTTCAATGGCTTAACTTATAAAGCTCACTTCGTCAAGTGTTTCGGTTTTAATTTTCCGCAAAGTTCATTTTCGTGAAGCGTGTTCCAGTGTGCCACTTTTCCGTCTCCACCAAACTCGACTCTTCTCTTTTATTAGTCTTTGGTTAAATTGACCGTAACAAAAACTTGATAAATATTGTCTTTGAAACACTAACGCAAAACTTTTATTTTTCAATGTTCAATTGTCCTCGAACGAAAAACAATTCACTTACGTTTCAATTCGTCGTGGAAGCGTTTTTCTTTTAATATGTGATTTATTTTTCGTGCCGCGTCTATCAGCACATTTGCCTTTAAGTAGAGAAACTTTAAACGTTTTTTTTTTCTCGTCTTTTTCGCCCGCGTATACACGTTTGTGTGGATGACTGCGGAAAATTTAAAAAATTTCCCCAAGAAAATCCAAAAGTTTATCACACGCAGCAAGTTTCGTATGCGCCAATAAATCACTTTTTATTGTGGAAAATTTTTTCACTTGGCTACGGAACTGGTTTCTTATCGTAGGGGCCGCTGATGATGATGATGATGCGACGATGGTGGTGGTGCGTTTTTCAAGTTCAAATCATTTTATCGATGCCGTCGAATTGTCGATTGGGAATGTGGAGCTTTTAGCGACAAAAATGCTGATTAAACATGAAACTAAGCGCCTCCGTTGCGGTAGGACCAGAAAGCCTCATTTTTCAGCAACCACGGCGTGTGAACCAAAATCGATCGCCGGCAGAAATACATAGAGACTTACGTCCCTGTCCCCGTTTCACTCGCCGCGACCTTCTCTGCAAAACAATAACACGACCAAGTATTAAAATATAATTTATGATTGTAAAATTGCCTTCCCTCCCTACTTAAACCTTATACCTTTAAAACATAAATATTGATTTATAAACATCGAATACACTTTATATAATCGAGTGAATCGAAACGGCTCGGCACGATGGTCACTCACGGGCATTTCAATAATCCCTAAGGATTCAAACGAAATTATCGTCTATAATACCAAACACTTTTTTGCCGTAAGATACACTTTCCAAGGAAAAAATCCCATATAAGGTTCTCAAATAAAAATTAATAGTTACTAGTCTCATATTATCAATATAAAATATACTACCAACGAAAAAAAAAATTGTAGACTTTTAAATTTACATAAAAATTTATCTAATTTCAATTCAGTGCATACTTTTTTTCTTACAGTTTTACTAAAATATTGTTTTCTACTTCAAAAGCTCATTAATTGTATTATTTTTTTTCATACTTCAGTTATTTTTTTGGTATTGGTGATACAACTGTTGATGTATAAAAGTTGGTAGCAAGTTTGCAAGAATAGAATAATGATAACATTTATTCCTGGTTGTTCTCATCCATGGTGTGGTAAATAATTAATAATATTCTTAGAAACTTGGATTTAAATAATAAGACGTTATTTTTCAAATAATCTCAACGTTTTGTTGGTATATATTTCCAACTTCTTCCAATTATTATAATAGTTATCACTTACGTACTCACTCGGTTATCTTGTTAAAAAACAGTATTTACAACGAGGATGTTGACATCAAAAATTCTCCCGAAGAAGTTGAAAATAAATACCAACGAAACGTTGAGATAATTTGAAAAATAACGTCTTATTATTTAAATCCAAGTTCCCAAGAACATTATTAATAATATAACATTTATTGTGTTATTTCTATCAATATAATTTTTCCCAACTTGAGGACACTAATTGTAAAGAATACTTAATAAATAAATACAATCTCTGTAATTGTTCCAAAAGTGCAAAAGCTTTATTATTCAACATAAAAAGCATTTCATGAAAGAATTGTTTCAATAGGCAAGCAAAATGCAGCATGGGAAAGGAAATTGCTTCCAAGGCTGCCTAGATATGAGCTAGAAAAAAATTAAGATCTAATTAACTGCCCCAACTTAAGCACACTAATTTTAAAGAATACTTAATAAATTGATACAATCTCTGTAATTGTTCCAAAATTGCAATAGCTTTATTATTCAACAAAAAATGTATTTAATGAAAGAATTGTTCTAAAAGGCAAGCAAAAATGGAGCATGGGAAAGGAAATTGCCTCCAAATGTACTTAACAAGTGCTAGAAAATATACACGAAGACCTAATTAACTGCCTTAAACTTTATGCAATTAATGTAATGGTTTTCCCGAAATTCAGTAAAATTCTGTTCTTAATATGCAATAGGTATATCATTCGGTAAAATATTCCATCCACGAAAGAATTGTTTCAATAGGCAGGTAAGAAATGCATGGGAGAGGAAATTATCTCTTAGACCACCTGAACATAAGCTGGAAAAGTCTGACCTAAGCCTGCAATAGATTTTTCAATCGACGAAAAATGCTTTCCACGAAAAAATTGTTTCAAAGTGTATTCAAGAAATGCAATAAGGGAGAGGAAACAATATCTAAGACTACCGAGACATGAGCTGGAAAATATACATAATGATATAATTAACTGGCATCAATAATTTTATACAATGGATGTAATGATTTTCCCGAAATTCAGCAAAGTTCTGTTCTAAAATTGAAAATAGCCATATCATCCGATAAAAAGTGCTTTCCACGAAAGAATTGTTTCACTAGACAAGCAAAAATGTAGCATGGGGAAGTAAATTACATTCTAAGACCACCTGAACATGAGCTGGGAAATAAACATCATTATTCGTTTGGCTATCGGTTGAGATTTATCCTAGCAACAGAATTAACCAATTAGAAATGTTGGGGGCAAAATTTATTTTAAAATATAGCGCAGATGAATTCAAAGGCCTCAAGAACGATTAAAAAGGTTTTCTTCAAGTTTTTGAAGTAATGATAGTCGGAAAACACCAATTCTAGAGAATTAAGTTCATACGGTTCGTAAGGTTCGTGAAAATTTGAATTATTTTGATAAAAAATGATTGCTTTCTTCTGAAAACTCGGAGTTTTTCACGATTTGTCTATCCAACTGACTCAAACAGTTAAAATACTTTTCATAGTCAAAAGTTTTTATTTTTTTCAAGATAATCAACCAACTAAGCCTCATTTGCATCCCAAGAAACCGATGCTTTATCATTTTTTATTGATCATTCTAATTTCACCTGCTTTGGAAGGGACGTAATTGTAAATAATTGTTTGTATTCTCGTTTTTTATTGATTTTTTGACCTTATTTTTTATTATTTTTGTAGAACACGTTTTCTCGGTTTCCCAACATCTTCAGGTATTAATATAGTTCTTTGTATTGTGATATTTAGTTGTGTTATAAAAAAAAAAAATTTTTTGTTTTTGACGATGTCGGGAAACCGATGAAAAGTTTTGAACAAAAATAGAAAATTTATATAAAAAAAAGAGAAAAAATAATTTTTAACAACCGAAAATATTATAGTAAATCATCTTATTTTAATTTATGATCAAGATGGTAGATCTAAATCATATCCCGTACGCATAAAGCGACTCACAAAATTGATTTTATTATGCTCCAAATTACCCTGGAATTTTTTTAATGAAAGAGGCATCTACTTTCCAAATTGGTTTTTCATATGTTATCCTTAGTGTAAAATAAAAAAACAATCATTTTTTAGGATGTTTAAGAAGTAACGTCTCTCCAGGTGTATCCCAAGATACTTGACCTCCGTTACCTGGGCTAATCGTAACCATTTAGAGAAACAGGAGGATAAGTTTAAAATCCATTGATGCACTGTTGTAAATGAAGGAACAAATTTCTCTAATAATTTCCTAAACAAAGAATTTTATCATTGCACAATATTTGATTTTCTTCAATGAATTAATATACAGAGAGATTTCATCATCAAATGGCATGCATGCGACGAATAAATGCATAAATCGATTTTTTTCTGAGACTAATTAAAAGTTAAAATATTAATATATTAAATATTACCGTTTAAAATTTTAATCCTGTACTGATTTAGGGTCGTTTAAAAAGTTTATAAACTTCTATGATATATTTTGCCAAATATCTACTGTTTAATCTAAAAAATATGTCCAGAAAATTGTATCTTTTTTAAGATAACATTCCAAAAATCCAAAGACAAATATTTTACTTCAAAAAACGATCCCCAGTGATTACAACGAATGTAAGGTATTCAAAGTTTTTTGCAGTTCATTTTATTTGTTATTATTTATTTTTAATTATTCTTTGTAAATCGTTTGTTACACGAAACGGTAAACTTGTGTAATGGAGGTTTAATTGGAGCTCATTAGTCTTTTTTCATTAACTATTAATGTAATTACGAGTAAGTTTGGCTCACGGCTGCTGATGTTGTGGGGTGTATTTAGCATTGCGAAATTAACAAGGATTTAAGGTGATTATTTTTAATAAGGTGTTTTAAATGAAAAGAACATTAAGTGTAATTTTTAAAATAGGGACAATAAACAAACCAACAAAAAAAAACAGCGACTACAAATTAAAATAAGCGTGCCATTAATGCTTTTATTGTTTGTACTTGATGATATTAAGCATAGATAAATAGAGCTTTTGTGACTTTCATTGATTTTGATTATTTTTTTTGTTGTTTCAACAAAATTAATTTTAAATGAATTGATTTGAAAGATTATTATGTTTGTTTCTTTTAGAAATGTTCAATGAGAGATTTGGAAAAAAAATAATTTAATATCTTTTGTATTCATTGCTATTAGTCTCGTCTTTATTGTAGCACTTATTGATTGCTTTCAGGTGAATTTCTTCATTGATAGCCTGTGTACCTACGCTTTGCATCGATTCCAATTCTTACAAATAGTGCAGTCCTTGACAATTTACAAGGGAATGGTTTTTGTCAATTTTATTTATAAGAAAATTAAACTGATATTATCAAAGTGGTATAAAATGTTTCAAGTTGGGAAATATAATTTGGAATTAATAAATAAATTTGTACACCTAAATTGATTGCCCTAATGAAAATGATCAAAAACTGGATTTGAACTTAGAAAATTAAAGTTCATGTTAAAAATTCGAATAAAAATCTATGATTAAATCTGTAATTTGTTAATTACTTTTTGTTGGTTTAATAAGTTTAAAACTTAATATTTGGGGACTAAAAAGTAATTCAATTCAAAGCTTACAAGTATTCAATCCGAATTAATAGTTTCTTAAGTTGTAATAAAAGCTTTATTATAACAGTGACAATAAGTAAACGATTAAAAAAATATGTATCATGTTGATGTTTAAATACAGAGGCTAAGATAAACATGAAAAAACGTCAAATTTATTATTGAAAACTTTTCGAGATTTTCTTGAGTTAATATCAAAAACCATTGAGATCATTTATCCAAGTGCATAAAATAAATAACAATGATACTTTTTTGAGTTTTTTAAGCTTGTATCAACCAGGAAGCCTAAAAATGTCAAATGTAAATGAAAAAAATCTGAAGTCCCAAATATGTCATACTTTCTTATTCTTAATCAAGAACATACTGCTTAAAATTTTTAAAAGTTCATATAAAATTTGTTTTTGAAAATCCTTGTCAAAATTTCTCTGTTTAAAGAGGGAAAAGTCGCTTCTGAAGTGTAAACCTCAAAAATATTGGTAAGAAGACAGAGCCAGAAAAAAATGTCAACCCTAGTAGATAGGCAACCATATGTAAGAACAGAAGAAACCAGTGGTCTCGTTCCAACTTTTACGGCGGTGGTAGAAAAGTTTTCAATAGCTCCCATTATACAAAGATTGTTATTTCCTTCACCGTGCCTTTTTACTTCGTGGCCCCTAAACTAGGCAACCATTAGGAACTTTAGAACTAACCCCTCTTGAAAAAATCTAGTTTTAAAGCTTTGATCTAATTCCCAGAACTTTTCAAGGACTTTCCTGATCTTACCAGTGTTTAAAAGGTCTTAAGCTCAGATAACTTTATTTATTCAATCCAAAAATGTCAAATGTTAATGAAAAAAATCTGAGGTCCCAAATATGGCATACTTTCTGAATCTTAATCAAGAACACACTACTTAAAATTTTTAAATGTTCATATAAAATTTGTTTTTGAAAATCCTTGTCAAAATTTCTCTGCTTCAAGAGGGAAAATTTTGAAGCTTCTGAAGTGTAAATCTCAAAAATATTGGTAAGAAGACAGCCAGAAAAAAATTTCAACCCTAGTGGATAGGCAACCATATGTAAGAACAGAAGAAACTAGTGGTCTCGTTCCAACTTTTAAGGCGGTGGTAGAAGAGTTTTCAATAGTTCCCAGTATACAAAGATAGGCAAATCTCTGAACTTACTCTTGTTATTTCCTTCACCGTGCCTTTTTACTTCTTGGCCCCTAAACTAGGCAACCATTAGGTACTTTAGAACTAACCCCTCTTGAAAAAATCTAGTTTTAATCCTTTGATTTAATTCCCAAAACTTTTCAAGGACTTTCCTGATCTTACCAGTGTTTAAAAGGTCTTAAGCTCGGATAATTTTATTCAATCAATCCATAAAAATCAAAATTTTTATTCCGATTAAATTAAAACTTTAAAAAGAAAAAGAATATGCAGTGAAGAATGCCTTAAAGTTTTGTTGAAAATTACTTAAGATATATTTTAATTTTTTAATTAATTAAGAGAAGCAATTTTTTTAAAAAGATGAAAATTATATGAAACTTAAATCTGATATTCTCTAATTAATTTTTTGCTCAAATTTTAATGCAATCATGCCCTTTGTTGAAGAATAAAGACACAAATCTTTAGGTTTGTGAAACTCAAGATCAAGTTTCATCTCATACCAACTTAATTGATAATTATATTAGGTAATAACATCGTTAAAAAGCTTTGAAATCTGACTCACTATAATGAAAGCTCAAATCTTTAATATTCAATGTTGAAAAGAAGAAAGGCCATTCGTAACCGCTACTGACTACAGTCAATGATGCACAAAACTTTATTTAAACTAAAAAACTAAACATTGATTAGTGTGCAAAAAAATATGAGCTTTACAGACCATAATGAATAAGAAACAAGAGGAATCTCAAAAGAAATTTAAAAATATGCAAAAAGTTTTTTTGAAGAACCAGGTATTTCTTTTGAAGGCCCAAGAAGAATTTGGAAGAAGCCTTTATAAGGCCACAGGAATATTGGGATCTTTTATAAATATGACTTTAGACAAAAAATGTTGTCTTTAATAGATTGAGTAATTATTGTAATTCAGAAAAAAAATCTAACAATTCCTAAATCTGGCACAAAAATATACCTTTTTTGACCTAAAGTAATATTGGCGTCGATGAATTTATGGAAAGACATGAGCTCTTCAGAGACATCAAGCTTTTAAAGACATGAATACAGAAGAGTCTGCGTATTTTTGCAGCTGCAACATTGTTATAATGTTGGGAATATTCTTAACTGTTGCCCTTAATAATGAGTTAAGCTCTAAGCTTATTTGAGCAAAGCTTATGATTGTTATAACTTTTGTTGACTATTAAAAGAAATGTTTATCATTAGCTTAAGGCATTCAAAAGCTTTGTGCTTAAATAGTTAATTGATTTTACTAATTTTTTCAACACTTAAGGGGCCGTTCATAAAATACGTCACGCTAAAATAAGCTTTTTCTGACCCTCTCCTCCCCATTGTCACGCTATGGGGACAATATTTCGTCACAAAACTAAGACCCTTCCCCCTGAATATGATAAATTTCAATTAAAACTGCACAAATTTTTAAAAAAGAAAAATAGTCCAAAGAACTATATAAATTTAAATTTTTTTGACGAACGGCGAACGTCACGTTACTAAAGACCCCCCACCCCCCTGTCACATCTTGTCACACTCAGCAAGACCCCTCCACCCTTGTATGCGAACGTATGTTATGAACGGCCCTTAATGGATATTTCTTAAATTTTTAAATTTTTTTTTGGTAATGATCATGATTATTGATTATTCGAAAAAGCACTAAAACCATTATTATATTAAATTGGATGAAAGAAACTTTCAAGCGAAACTCAAAAGTTTATGAATTTTAAATGAAAATTTTGGCCTTTACTGAGTTTTAATATTAAAAAATTATTATAATTTTTATTAAATTCGGAATCAATTTCATTGATATTAATTTTTATCATACAAAAAAAAAGTTAGACAGTCTCTATGTTTTCCAAATTTTAGTGAAATGTTTTTAAGTTTTATTGACAACAAAGCAGACTGTGTATACAATATATAAGATATATTGCAGTACAATTTGTGTAGTATAATTTAATACAATAATATATAAAAATCATATCACAAACATAAATTTGAACAGAAGTTCAAACAAAAATATTCGTGACGTATTGCCCAGATACGTATTTCGATTGCCAAGCAATCTTCATCAGTGGTCATCAAGTCATCTGCTTTGTGAATCATCACAAAGCAGTTACGGAGTGATCCAAACTACTGATGAAGATTACTTGGCAATCAAAATATGTATTTGGGCAATACGTCACGAATATTTCTGTTTCAACTTCTATTCAAATTTATGTTTGTGGTATGATTTTTATAATATTTTTATAAAATTATACTACATAAATTGAACTACAATATATCTTATATATTGTATACACAGTATAACTGTTCAAAGTCAGCGATAAAATCTTATTTTGATAATAAAGAAGACGTTTATGTGAATAGATTAAGATCGATTAGGTTGAAAAAATTTGCATTGACATTCTCGACAAATAGGACAAAAAATAAAAGAAAATTTTTTGCTTAAAGTATCCATTTTTTTCGCTGGATAAATTAAAAGAAACACTAAGGCTATTATTTTGTTGGATGTAGGTGGAGGATGTTTATCCATATTGAGATCGACACAGTGTTAACGAGAATGTGAACGGACGTGGATTAGGATCACAAACGACACGTACGAGATGGCTTTACGTGTCCTCGACATGTCTGAAGATGGATGAATCTATTGAAGCAAATCCGTCTACTTTCAACGAGCTTTTTTCTCTGTGCTTCACCTAAGTAACTTCGCTAAAGCTCAAACGTCTTTTCGTGCAGTCTTCTTCACGACTAACACTTGAATTCTTATTGAAACATACACACAATAACATACGTGGAATGGAAAATCCATTTAAAAAGCCCGAAACTTTTTTATTAAAATGTTATAATGGAAGACTGGAAGATTTTTATTTCTAAATAACAGTTTTGAATCGTTGTTGCTTGTATATCGAATGATAAAATCAACATAAAAGACTATCAACATACATAAATTGTGTAGGTATATATATATTTATACCAAGGGGGTTTGTAAAGAGTTGAAGAAACGCTGACACAAGTCCCCGTTTGAAAAACACCAAGCTGGCAGAAAATTTATAAAAGCTCATACCCAGAGTTTTTCCACGAGTTTTTCTCGCGGACTCAACGCTCGCTAAGCTCTCCACCGCTCCTCCGTTCCAGCAAAAGTTGAGCTTTTCTCTATTCAAATTAATGAAACGATTTTATGGCCTTTGTAAATATTATTTTGTATTTTTTTTCAAGTTCTTTGAATCAAATAAGAGAGAACAGATATGAAAATGATCCGTAATTATTTTCCTTTATATTTTATCCTCTTTATAAAAAAATTGAGCTTTTTTTTTTTTTTTGGTTTGAAACATAATTAATTGTCTCGTTACAACAAAAAATAGTCTTTAGAACATTTTATATTCCATCCAATTATATTACCTGCAAAAAATCCGTCAGTATTCAAAAATATCGCTTTGTCATTGTCGATCAAAAAAAAAAATATAACATAAGGGAGTGTTTCACTAACTTTTCCATCCCCTACGCAAAAGTAATTTTTTACCAAATCTCTAATAGAACAACATTTATTTCTGATTTTAAATTAAGATTAAGTGACTTTTTTCCTGCAAAATATTTTTTTTATAAATTTCTCTTAATTTACTTTCGAATAATTTATTAAATTGTAAAAAGATTTTCGAATCTTCCATTCTTTATGTTATATTGCGTGTCAAAAACGATCCATCATATCCAATATTTTATTTATTTTTTCACCAAGATTCACAAACTTTGTTTCAACTCGTCAAATTGATCAAGCATTTGGAGTTGAAGTTTGATATTCTACCGTAATTTCCACGTTAATGACATCACTTTATATTTATACATAATGAATTTGCGTCGTTTCCACCGAATCGTACAGGGAGCAAATTCAATAAATCAAAATCTACAAAAGTCAAAAGGGAATTTTTGTTGGCTTTGTATCGAATATGTGCCATGTGATTTGGTGATGGAAGTGAGGTGGTAATTCACTGCGTAATGTTGCTCCTACGTACACTTATTAATAGTTAAAGAGAAATTTTAGCGTTCGAAAAGAGTGCAGCTGTGTCGTGTTAATTGGGTTTTCGCACGCCTACTCTCAATTAGGGAATGTGTTTGATTATGCCTTGTCGTTAGCAAGTAGCCAGATTATCGCGTTTCACTCCTGTAATCTTAGTAGGATATTAATTGTTTTCGGGCTAAATATAGCTGGAAAGTGGTGAACTTATTCTTGTAAACAGAAAAATACAAATTGAGGTGTAAAGCTATCCTTTTGTAGGTAGATATTGAGTAAAGCTTGTAGGTGGTCAATTATGTTTAAAATCAATCATTTAGAAGAGAAATATGGACGCTGGAATTATACATCTTGTAGCAATTAATTGAATTTTTATTTTAGGTCACTAGTCGAAAATCACTAAAGTATTTTTTTTTCAATCTTCATCCCTAAAAATTGGCGTAGATATCAACTACGAAATATTAATTAAGCTTTTAAAGTACGGATTCAATGCAATCACAAAATTACAAATTTAAGAAAGTCAAGCAATGATTTTAAATTTAATTGGGAATTTAATTTTTGATTTTATTGGAAAATCTGCAGCAAAAGTTAATAGCCGGGACTCAATCGAACCCCAAAGGTTCGGTGAGTCAGTCTTGCAGGTTCGGCGGATATTATATCTTAATGATTTTTTTTCATTTTGTGCATTTACTATTTGTTTTAATATACACCTACGTTTGGAATTTGAAAAAGTCATATTTTATTTTTTAAGGAAGGGTTCAATGAATGTCCATATTAAATTGGTAAATAACAGTGGTAGGTGATCTAGAGGAATTCTTGATAACCTTTAAAGATTTTTGAGTAATTTTTAACAATCTTGTAGTATTTGCACTTGCGTTACTATTAAGAATAATAAATTTATTTATTTTATAAGAATATTATCATTCAGGCTCAAGACTGTGTCGATTTGTTTATTATATTATAACTAACTAGCTGATCCCCGCAACTTCGTCTGCGTAACGTAGGTGCAGATTATATTTTCTTTTTAGATTTGCTATTTGTAGTGGTATGTGAAAATTTTTATTTTTCTTATTTCTTTTACGAAAAACATAATCATACTTAAAAACACTGCTTTGTCGACTTTAAAGAGACACATTTAATCAACTGTTGTTTAGAATAAAATAGTTGTATGTAATCATCAATTAAACTTCAAAAAATATTTATAAATATCTAAGAAGAGTATGTTCAATTGCGTATACCGTCGGTAGGCATACCTACCGTGAACCAAATAATCCATAAATCAATCAGTATCTATACATAAATAAAAAATATCGTCAAGTCCAATAAAGTCGGTCTAAACTATGACTAAAAAAAGGCGAAAGGTATCAAAATTGTTGCGTCAAAATAACTGAAGTTAAGAGTTTAGATTTTTGAATATTAGTTGGAATCCCATCTCATTGTTTCGATTCCCGAATGAACCTTTTTCCAAAAACAATTTTGTAAAAAAAAAGTCTAATGTAAAATTCGAACCCACGTCTCTTTTACTGTGAGCATAAGAATGTCAGATACGTAAGCGAATGCGCTATGAACGTATAATTAATCCCAAAGTATAAATACAAGAGCTTTTATAGCGGTGGCATTTATATATATTTTTTAAAATGAAAAAAACACTTATTGTGACATAACTTTAATAGTTAGACATATGCTGTCGCTCTATTTTTTGTAGATAATAATATGTTCTGCAAAATCGTAGTACATTATTTTGTTCTATAACCAATAGTTTTCGCAGCGCACGCGATAAAATAATGTTTTTTGATAATTTTTATCAGACCTTGGGTTACATTATTGGAGTTTTAGTATGGATCCTTATTTTTTTTGAAAATTTAATATAGCCTATGTTCACCGGAAATAGTGTAGCTTCCTAACAATGAAAGAATTTTTCAAATCGGTCAAGTAGTTTCGGAGACTATTCAATGCAAACAAACAATCAAATCTTTATAATCTTTATCATAATAGATAGATGACATCATTCAGCGGGACCTAAACGTTAAGGAGCTCACAATTTGATACGTAAAAAGGGTGGAAAAACACCCAAACTAGTTGGCCTTGGGAACACTAAATGACCCCCCCCCCACAAAAGACTAAAAAGAGGGCACATTAATGTTTTCTTGTAATTTTAAGAATGTTAAACAATTTTTATCAAGCCGTTGTGTGGTTTTAGATTTTATATCTTGTTTCTTTTTTTTCTTGTATATAGTAGTTGAGATTTTTGCCACCATTGTTTCCTCATGACGATGGTCAGAGGAATGTAAATATTTTTTAATTTTTTAAAGTCAGACTAATGTAGGCTAGGGAGCCTACGGATTCAATTCCTACCAAATATATTAAAAAGTTTAAAAAAAACAGCAGTGGTTATGAAGAATCGAACCCTAGGGGTTTGGTGAGTCAATCTTCCAGGTTCGGCAAATATTACGTTTTTATGGTTTTTTTCGTCATTTTGCGCACCTACTATTTGTATAAATATAAGCCTTTGTTGATAAATTGGTAAAAATATCCAGAATATTTTTACCAATTTATCGCCATCGAGGATCTGAAACTCTTCAATAATAAGCCTTTGTTTTGAATTTGAAAAATTCCATATTTTATTTTTTGAAGAAGGGTTCGATGAATGTCCATATGAAATTGGTAACGGCCAGGACCTTCAACAATGTTAACAACCAGTGATCAAGAGCAATAGTTAATAATCTTCAAAGATTATTGAATGATTTTTAACAATCTTTAGTATTAATATAACAAAATAATAATGTTAATACTGCAGAATTTGTAAAGGGATTTATAAAAAACCCCTAAGGGATTAACAAAATTCTACAATTTGGTAAGGCTATGAAAAATCTAGATACCGTTTCAACTAAGAAAATATTCCAGATATGATATATCCTTTTCATTGACCTACTCTACCAAGAAACGCCAAGTTTGACACTCCTACCCTATATTCTTAGTATAAAAATGAATTTTTTGGAGATTCTGAAGTTACAAGAATATAATTTTTGACGCAAAAAAATTGTTAATAAATAATTCATGAATCCGTAGTAAGTATATATTCATTTTCAAAGATTTAAATGCTAGACATAACAACATTTCAAACCTGATACAAATCTGAGGAACATCAGATATTTGAAATAATAGTTACTATTAAATTGTGATCTCTTTTCAAAAATTATCGATTTATTTAAGTTTTAACCACAAAAGTGTTTGTTTAGAGTTACCAAAATCCATAATTAAAAATGGTTATTTTTCTGTAGAAATTATTTAAGAATTTAATAATATTTGTTCAGCTTAATTCTGCTCTATTGTAATTTCTTACGTTGAAAACAATTCTGAAAAAATCTAAAGTTTTTTTTCCTCAAATAAGGAGAAACTTCCAATTTCTGTAAGACTTTCAAAAAAATAATCGTTTTACTTTTTAGAGAAAAGGTTTCGCAAAAAATTATTTAGGATAGCAATATCGATTTTAACCCTTTTATGAATACAACCATGGTAATCAAACTAATTGAGTTTTGAGTCCCAAATTTCATTTTTCAGAAAAATTGTATAAATTATTCCATTAAAGCTTATTTCATCTTCTAACTACCAACAATGAAAGAATAAATTATTTAAATAGACCCGCCAAAGTTTAAGAATTGCAAGTTGCCATTTCTGTAGATTTTTTGGATAAATTTTCCAACGAAGTAAAGCTAAAAATGAAAAAGGATTTACAAAAAAATATTTAGGATAGCGTAAATGATTTAAACCTCTTTTTTTATTCAAGTACAATCGTGATTTTCAAGTTATAACCACCAAATTTAACTTTTAAAATTTTTTTATTAAATCAATCGAGGAAAGCATAGTTCGTTTAAGGAATATTCGTTTGACTTTTCAGAGAAAAGGGTTCCAAAAGATTAATTAGGATAGCAATTTCAATTTTAAACTCTTTTTATGTCCAATCATGGTAGTCAAACTAATTAAGTTTTGAGTCCCAAATTTCATTTTTCAGAAGAATTTAATAAATCATTCCATTAAAGCTTATTTCGTCTTCTAACTACCCATAATAAAAGAATCAACCATTGAAATTGATCTACCAAAGTTTAAGTATTTCAAGTTGCCATTTCTGTAGATCTTTTGGATAAATTTTCCAACGAAGTAAAGCTAACAGAAAAAAGGATTTACAAAAAAATATTTATGGTAGTGCCAATGATTTTGATCTCTTTTTGGGTTCGAGTAAAATCGCAATATTTAAGTTACAAGTACCTAGTTTTACTTTTTAAAAGATTTTATTAAATCAATCGAGGAAAGCATAGATTATAATCCATTTGAATTTTATCAAAGCTATTTATGATGGAAAAACAATCATTGAATTTACTCGGCCAATATTTGAAAGTTGAACTAATAATTTCGAACTTCATGAAGAATTTATCGAATAGTTATGGATTTGGGTAATGTTTCATTCAACTGCAACAGAATTTTAATATTTGCAAATATTTCTATACCGTTTGGAAATTTGGAAGAATCAATAAGCAAAACAATGACCTAAAAATATCTCTAAATTACTAAAACAGGTTGTTTTTCCAAATATCTAAGATAAGATGTAAAATATTATTTCCAAAAAACAACAATTTAATCAAAATGATACGCAACAATGTAAAAACTATCAAATAAATCTACATATTCTTTATTCGAAAAAGATTGGTAAGAATAAAAAATATGATTATACAAAAGGAAAACTTATTGTAAGTTCAAGTTAAATTTACTTTAACCAATGTAACAACCACTTTAGTGTTTGAAATGAGAAAACTTTAAAATATTCCGATTGTTTTATATATTTGTATAAATTACTCTACCACAATCCAAGTGGTTATTTAATAGATAATACAAAATTGTACTTAATCTACATAAAATTAAAGTAAAATAGAGTTCAATATTTTGTAAAAACATTTCAGAAAATGTTTTTTTCCTCAAAAATGAATTTTGATTTTGAGAGATATCCTTTTTCCTATTTAATGCAATTGAATCAAAATTTACTTTGCTCTTTTTAAAACATAGATTTTTTTTTATATTCTATCAGCTGACATCCGCGAATTTGTCTATGTGACAACTACGAAGGTAAAATTTCCTTTTATAAGTGCTCGAAAACTTTATATTTAGTATCCTAAAAAAAAAAAAAAAATTCGCCTATAAAACGACAAATTCTGGAGAAGATAATTACCAAACCTGTAGGTATATAATTGAGCTGAAATTTTGCACGTAGATTAGTATCACCTTATATTATTGTCTTTTAAAATTTCAGCTCAATCGAATTAAGTTTATTTCAAATTTTTAACTTTATCGATGTTTATTCTTCAAGGGTAATGATTGAATAAAAATTAATTTAATGTTTATTCGGAAATTATCGAAAAAATTTAAGTCTAAACGATAGTCTTGTGTTACCGAAAATATATAAATGTAAAAAAATAAATAAAATTCTACCTTAAATCAAAAACCTCCACCAATACGTTGCCCAATTAACAATACAAAGATAGAAAAAATATAAAAGTGTCATTAACGAAAAATTTTGTTTACACATTTTGTACTTGTCCCACCAGTCACAATATTTTTTTTTAATTTCTTCTATGTAAGTAATTAGTCTAATACTTGATGAAAATGAAATAATGTGAGATAAATATAGTAGAAGGAAGAAAATCTCTATTGAAAATTTAGTAGTCGAACTGAAATTTGTCTTTAAGTGCACCATAGTAAGAGAGAAGGATGTTTTGGTGTCCCACTAGTCACACTAATTCAAGTGACAATTACAAGAAACTAAGAAAAAAAAATATTTTTTTTAAATGATGTTGTTAATTGGTTATTTTTCTATAAAATGTGACACATTTTATGATTATACTAGTTTCAATCATCTAATAATAGCTCATAATTAGTCGAAATTTAAAGTCAAATGTCCCTCCGGTCACTATGGAATGCCCCAAATCGAAATTATGATTTTATTTATTGATCAAAAAATTATATAATTTTAAAGTAAAATGAGAACTAGAACTAACTTATCGAACAAGAAAAGAAAAGATATTTTTTTTTGCCACTTTCCATTGCAAAACACCACGGAAAACCAATCTTTAATTTTCCAAACAATTTTTGTGAATAACGAATTCTCCCGATTAAATTCTTTTCCGAAATTAAATTGAAAGTCGATGCTGCTACGTTTTATTAATCGAAATTATTCAAAAATAGAATTCATTTCGATTTTTAATTCTCATAAAATTTGATCAAATTTTGCCATAATTTTAATAGCTTAAATAATTTAAACAAACTTTATTACAAAATTAATTTTAGAAGTGTTATCAAAAATGATACCTAAAACATAATTTTTTCTTCAAATATGGTTAAGATACCAAAATGGCAGTAACTGAAAATGAATAATCAAAGTAAAGACGATTTTTTTAATAATATTTTAAAATGATCAATTTCCAAAAAAATATAAAATGAGTACAAATATTACAGAGTTTAAATGCTTGCCATTTTGATTCTAATAGTAACAATCAACCTATCTTTTACAACATAAAATGCTCATTTATTCTTTCAAGTAAAGCAACAATCATTTTTATATCAATTCGGAGTAAGAACCTAAAGCTCATTTCATACGAGTAAAAAAATTGCTCAACTTTTGGCTTCGGAAGGATACTTAAAAGTATTATCAAAGAGTTAACCTAAAAGTTTTAAAGTGCTTTAACAGCGCTAGTGCCCTTAAGATAATCTTAAATATTTTTTTAAACCAAAAATCATGTTCCCTACTTTTAATACTAGTTAGATGATTTCATATAAAACATTTCAATTGTATTTCCTTTCCCTTACTACTTTATTCCTTTTATTATTGTATTCATTTATAAAAGCCAATTAAAATATTTGTTTCAAACGTAACTATATTCAAGAAAATTGAAATTACATCAAAAGCAATTTGAATCTATAAGGCGAAAATATTTTTTTTCCTTACTGGCAACTAAAAAATATATTCCCCAAATATCCATTTCAATCCCAACTTTAATTGAAAACTACCTCTTCAATACTGCTACATATTTACCGAAATAGGAAAAAAAATTATTCTCATTTACTCAACCAAAAAAATTTGATAAGAATTGAAAATTCCGTCTTCTTTATTCTTTTTAAATTATTTCAATCCATCCGCAGGCAAAACTCTATTAATTTGTTGATTTTTTTTTTGCCAAATCAATTCTGCGAAAAAGTATTCGTCCTTTTGTTCAGTTGGGTCAAGGTAATATATACTTTTTGTATCTACAAGAGAGTCTGAAGTTTGTTTTTCTGGAATATTAAAGATGTTTGTTTAAATTTATAATAAACGAGATTTATTGTAGAAAAGAAAAACACTGATATCAATCCTTGAAAACTATTATTTACAATAGATAAATTTACTGTTTTAATCAAAAACAATTTTGAATACTTTTAATTTTTAATTGGAATATAAAATCGATTTAATTTTTCCAATTACATTTACCGAATGTAATTAAAAAACTCGCATGTTTCATGGCAAAAAAATGATTCGTATGGATCCCGTCAAAATCTGAAATTTTAACTCAAATTTTCATGATGAGAAAAAAGGGAAATAAAACACAAAATGTAATTAATATCGTTTACAAAGGACTTTGATAAAAAATAAATTGAAAAAAAAGAGAGGAAAATCATATATTTAACGCTGCCAAGAATGAAATTTTCATTAAAAAATGTAAATAAAATCGGATTTTTTTTATTACAACCGCACTCCCTCATTTGCCTATTCGTAATTTTTCAATTAAGGAAAAAAAACGAATTATCTTTCACTCATTTACTTTCGTTTTTTCTCTGTTTTAAATTGGTTTTTCTCGCAAATAAAATAACAGTTATAATAAGGAACGAAAAACTTTAATGTTTTCGGAGCAAATTGCTATGGAGACTCACCCGTGGGTGACCACCTGAACGAAAGGAAATTTTCTTAAGAAATAACAATGATGAATTCTTAATTTTTATGAGAGAATAAAATTTTAATTATTTTTTTTTTTCTGAAGAAAAAAATGCTAAACTTACCTCAAATGTGTCAAAAAATTAAAAACTGTTCTAAACAAGTCCACTTTGTAAATTTAAATTCAAATACAATGACTTTATAAAATCTTTATAAATTCAAAAACTTTTCCAAAAGTTTTCCTGACAAAAGTCACCCAGAAACGACTGTTGTTTGCGTGATGAAAACGATAGTCGAACTGAAAGCTCTACAGAAACGCATCGCCTGTCCGTAGTTGCGAGCTTTTCTCTCAAGCTTGCGCACTGTCTCGAAAACCGTTCAAGCTCCTATTCATACTGTGAAAAATTTCAGATTTCTTTACGTCAAACATATTTTTTTCTCCATTCAATTTTCATTAATAACGTTGACATTTATTCTCCATATTGCTAATAGCAAAAAGCAAGAATATGTATATATATTGCCGATTGCCTAATGTCGACTGAGAGTTCCAAGATTGTTGTTCGACTCTCGCTGATTTATATTCAAATATAATTCATTATAAGTTTAATTAACATCAGAAATTACGAATTGAAATTCTCTCGAATATGAAATGAGAGCGAATTTCATGAATTGTCACAATAATAACCAGACCGGCGAATGATGAATTAAAAATATTTTCCTCGCTTTTTTTTTCAATTTGATATGAGTTACTTTTACCACTTTTTCCAATAGTTATTCTATTGTTTTTCTTCTATTATTATAAAGAGGAAAGATTTGATTGTTTGTTTGCTTTGAATAGGCTCCGAAACTACTTGACCGATTTGAAAAATTCTTTCACTGTTGAGAACCTACACTATTTCCGGTGAACATAGGCTATATTAAATTTTCAAAAAAATTAGGGATCCACACTAAAACTCCAATAATGTGTGAAAAAATTACCGAAAAACTTTCTTACATCGCGTGCGCTGGTGATTTAACTAAAGAACGGAACAACCGAATTTAATGAAACTTTATACTAAGATACAACACAATTACCCACACACGTTAGGTTATTTACCATTCCTTAAAAATAATAAGGGGATATACCCCCTACGTAAAAACTGAGGGACGAAAAAAAAATAATTTATATAGGCGAGTTATATATCATTGAAAAGGTATTTAAAAGTTAAAAAATGATCTGTATTAATATTTTTAGTTGAACTATTAAAAAGCACAGTAATTTACTTTAAAGTACAAAAAATTGCCTTTTTGAAATATAAATGTTTTTATAGATAATAATCTGACAGTAAACTTTTTTTTTTAACAAAGTTGTTGTAAATAGATCTTTAGGGTTGCCCAGTAAGGAAATATTAACGAAAAAAAATGTAATAGTAATACTAATAATAATAATAATAATAATAGTAATAAAGCTTAAAATAAAAACGTTTTTAAAACCGTGCATATATAAAATAGTGTATTTATATACTCCTCTGACTGATGAAATTTTAATATTCGGTGTATTCCTTATAGGAAGTAGGGATGTGATAAGATTTTTTTTTGAAAATTCCTACCCTAACGGACAAGGGTAGATTCAGGATTTTTTTCTTGGGGGAGGCAATATCTTTTATTTGCAAGTACGTGAAAGGGATCACGAAAAAAGTTCGCAATCCCAGCCAGAAATCATTATAATGATAAATAATAAATAATAATATCATCATAATGATAAAAGAAATTTAAAATCCTGTTCCAGAGCAAAAGGCATACGCCAAATCGTGTATGGTGAACTCTGGACTATCCAATATGGTTTAATTTTACAGTTGAAATACATATATTTCAATAATAAGTTTAAAGATACATAATTGTTATACATGATTAGGGAAGAACTGGGTTTCGTGCAATTGTACAAATTTCAATTTCGCGGTTGTGTTGTGCAGTGCAATAGTGTAATAGTTTTTGGAAAAAGGTTCATTCGGGAATCGAAAAAGTGAGATGGGGTTATTTTGACGCGAGTATTTTGATAACTTTCGACTTTTTTTAGTCATAATTAAGACCGAATTTATTGAACTTGGCGATATTTTATATTTGATGTATGATGTAGTATGATTATATTTTTCGTAAAAGAATAAGAAAAATAAAATACGTTACGCAGACGAAGTCGTGGGGATCAGCTAGTTTTAAATAAGAAGACAATTCAGTTTGTTTAAGATCGGTTTTTTTTATTTAATATTTTTAATATTCAAGTAGCTACGTTTCGTTACGTATCGTAACTTCATCAGGCTTCTTGATTCACAAAAATAAAATAAAAATGAAAATTTTTATTTTATTTTTGTGAATCAAGAAGCCTGATGAAGTTACGATACGTAACAAAACGTAGCTACTTGAATTTTTAAAATATTAAATAAAAAAACCGATCTTAAACAACCTGAATTGTCTTCTTATTTAAAAAAATAAAAGCTGAGATCTGAATTTTATCATCTGTTATTCTATTATATTTGAAAGAAAAATTATTTCATTATTTTATAAAAAAAAAAATAATCTTATACTCTTAATATATTTTTCTGGGGAAACACCAAGGAAAATTTTAACACTAAATAATTGAAAGAAATTAGGTAACCGATAAAATTCTAAGATAGTAAACACGAGGGTTACTTATAGCCGATTTGACGCCGAAATGTAACTTGATAAGGTTAAGGATTTAATACATGCAAACCTTTAAAAGTTTAAAAAAAAAATTTCCTTTGTATAAAATACAACCAAATGATTTATTGTTTTAAATTTTAAGGGACTATAATTACATTTTGATAAATCTATTAAGGAAAAAACACTTTAAATATATTTGAGAAAAGTGAACATTTCTCCCCTTTACACTAGATGTGATACATTAAGATTTGATCTAAAAATTAATAAGAGTGTGAAAAGTAAATCAATATTTTAGGGAGCATTCTTGAAAAATCCAAAGGTAAATATCGAATATTTGAAATATTTTTTTTGCAAAAAAAAACCTTCACCCTCCTATCCACCATTTACTGAACTTTAGCTTAACATTAAGCTCAACTTCAAGAAAAACACAAACGATATTCTATAACATATTTTTAATTCAATAAAAAAACATTCTTTCTTATTTTCTTAACCGATGAGAAAGTTTTTCCAAGAAAAATTTTCACACGTGTATACTAACAAGTTGAATATAATACACAGTGTGTTGATATTACAAGACTTTCGCTCTCATTTTCCTTTGGCCCCCTTGATGTGGGCGGAAAAATATTTTCACAAATCAAATTAAAAGATGAAGCTACGTCTGTTGGCCTCATCTTATCCGCTCATAATTTTACGCTTTTGTATTCTTAAATGAAATCAAAATGCAATAACAATATTATTATTTTTCCGGTGGGACATAACACGTGTACATTGAACATATTAAAAAAAAAGAAAAAAAAAACGAAGATAATATGGAATAGAGGCAAAGTGAAGAATAATGCTTTACAATATTTCTAGCGACGCATTGGCCCAGATTTAGATTCAGGTCACGATATATGAGCACTTTTGTCCTGTTCGGGACCTCTTTTCCATCCTCTTTTACCGAATTTTACGTTTTCAAATATGTTTTGTTTTTAATCAACTTGTTATTCCAGTTAATATTTTATCTCCCGTAATATTATTGATGGAAAATAAATTTTCAGCACAAAAATTTCTTATCATTAAATCTAAAAAATTTGCATTTGATTGAATTATTCAATAGCCACAGATGAGAAATTTAATTATTGTAATTCAAGCGGTAGCTTTATTGGGAAAAACAAGAGAGGATAAAAATATGTTTCGAATTTGTTTGATTTCTTGGAAAAAATAATTCCAAGTCGATCGTATTATTAAATGAACGACAAATATAAACTTAAGTCGATTGAGAGTTTCAATTTTTACTAAAAATTTTATTCATTTATGAAAATATTTTTCATGCTAAAATATGCACTAGACTGATTCAAAAAAAATGAAGATTTTTTTTTTTAATTATATCGAAAATATTGTTGGGAATGACGAAAAAAAATCCTGAGAAAGTTTAAGCTCTTAATATTAATATTAAGAGGTGCCGCATCGCAAATTTCGATTTTCTATTTAAATAACATGGGAACAATATTCTCTTGTACTTTGGAATTTTAAAGCTCACGTTGGTAACAATATTTCGGAATGACCAAGGTATATTCTTGTAGAAAATTGAAAGATCTACAAAAAAGTTCTGTTACAGGTTTTGATATATTTATTCCTTCAAAAGTTATTCGAGATCAAAGTTGAACTAAAGAGAAATTATAATATTTTTTCATTTTGTGACGCAACCATCAATTTTAGGAGAAAATTTTATAGAACATTTTTTGTAGAGCACTTTTTTTCTATAATTAATCTCTATAAAAGTTTTTGATATTTTTCACAAGTCCTAAGAACAGGTCCAAAAAAAAATTATAATTTTTTTTGAATCAGTCTAAATTATGCATTATTGTTAGTTGACGAGCTGTTCAACTAAAAGGTGAAGGATTATGTCGTCTCTGATTGGTTGTTTTTAAACAAACTAAAATCAGATGCTGATATGACCTATCTTGCTTATTGTTGCCAATATCTTCTTGGCTAAAATGTAAGCCCAAGTTCTTCGGGATGCTCCATTTAAATCCAGTATCTGGCTAAGATATGTAGATATCTGGAGTTTTTAGATATGGAGATATATATAATTAACAAGACCGTGTTAAAAAATAATTTTAGGGTTGTGGTCATCCTGTTAAACTCCAAAAATTTGAGCAATTCAATTTCAACACTTCAAAGTAAAATCTACCTAATTTAATAATTTTTTTCGGACTATAACCATCCTAAAATTCGTTTGGATTTTCCCATATTTTTTTGGGGACAATTATGAAATTTGCACCAGTTCAGCAATTTGCTGCTATATCATGGTGGTGATAGCAGGCAATTGATCTTTAGCGGCGTTTAAGTAGCTGGAGGAGTCGAACTTCATTCCTCTGTCTTTTTTTTGTTGGTCTTGTGGTCAAGCAACTGCTATTTCTTGGAGCTCTTAAGGGAGTTTCCGCTTCAGCCTTCTTTAATTTATAGTTTCCCTCAAACCGAGTTCTACTGCACTAGGACAATTTTCCAGGCCGTTAAGGAAATTCCTTGTGAGTACAATCATAAAGTCTTTTATGTAGGGAACGTTCATTTTGGGATGAATTTGGTGGTTTCTAACATACCATAGAGCTTTAGTGATGATTCTCAAGACTCTATTTTGGAACACCTGTAGATCATTGTGATTTTTCTTCGAAGATGAAAGCCAGATAGCGCAGGAGTATGTGATAAGTGGTCTAATGATTGATTTATGTATCATCATTGAACATTCCATACTTAGACGAGACCTTCTGTTATTAAGTGGACATAGTTGGATAAGTCGAGTTTTGGCTTTTCTGATTTTACTTGAAATGTGGCTTTTCCATGTTAATTTTGAGTCCAGAAGTATGCCCAGATATTTAACAGGTGTTTTTTTCTCACTCCACGGAATTTCCATGTGATCCAGCCCGATAGACTTCAGTTGGTTGGAAAAACGTCGTAGAGAGAAAATTTTGGCGATGCTTTTAGATGGATTGATAAGAATTTTCCATCTACTAAACCAGAAAGATAGATGGTTGATAGACTGCTGGGTTTTCTGAACGGTCCTTTGAAGATTATGGTCCAGGTTTATGATGGCGATTTCATCTGCGTACATTGAGGTTATACAGTGGTCTAGTGACGGAAAGTCCACAACGTAGAGATTAAAAAGGATTGGATCCAATACTGATCTCTGAGGTACCCCTGAGGGGATAGGGTTTTCCTTTGATAAGTGGCTATCCATTTTGATTTGGAAGAAACAATTGCTCCAAAACGAAGAAATTATGTTATTTATTGATATTCAGGGATATGGAAGTTCTGAAACTTTGTGAGTACCCCTTGAAGCCAAACTCGATCGAACTTTTTTTTTTAAATGGAGGAAAAACAAAACATTATTACAGGAAAAAAGCAGCTTAAAGTTTGATATTCAAAAGAGAAAATTAGGTAATTTACAAAAAACAAAAACCTTTCATAAAATTAGTGGGAGAAAAAAACTTACATTAAAATTATTTTCTACTGCATTTAGCAATTCTTTCAGCTAATATCTGTTGATGAATAATTGTAGCGAAATTTAAGGACAAAAGGTCAAAAATAAATATCTTTTGCCGTTTGAAACCTGTAGACTTAAAACTCAAATTGCCATATTGATTGTCTAAAAGTTATGACCATTCTATCTTGTTTTCTTTTTCATTAAAAGCTCAATACTTCTTTTCTATGCAAAGGAAAATTATTACCATTGATTCAAATATATCCTTTATAACACTAGATTGTTCATCTATAGTGAAAAATATCGAAAATTATTCTTCTTGGAAAGCAAACCAATGCAAATAGAAGGTCTTTAAAATCCAAAACATGTACTTTTAAAAAAAAGGATCAAATGAAATTGTTAAAATAAAAGTAATCTCTTTTTTAAACTCCAAACATTGTTAAAATATTTAACTGCATTTGAAAAACATAAAAATTCAATACATTTCATTTGGATTGTAATTGTATTTTTGGCTCTTTTGATACAAATTTAAACATTTGAGCGCACAAAATTTCATTAATTGAGAACTTGGCTCTTTTATTAACGTAAACACGGAAAATAGACTTTGTTATTTATGAAAAACAAAGGTAAATAACATTAAATGTAAAAGCTTTAGACATACGTTAAAATTTTCCTCTATCCAATGTTTCTATTAGTTAAATAAATATTCATTTCTAAATTAATGTGAAATTTTAATTTCACTGAACCGAAATCAATACTTTCTAACTTGTTTCATCTAATTAAAGCCTTTGTCATATCGGCAACTGGTTTGTTTCTCTATGTGCAGTTTTTATTTATGGAAATGAAAAAAAAAAACTGTGATAATTTTTTACTCATTTTCCACGTGAAATTATTTATGAAATATTTTATTTTTTTTGAACTGTTTTTCCCCCTTACAATAGGGAAACTATAACTAAAAATTACTGAGCAGCAAAAAAAAAAACCGTTCGCCTATTAACTACCCTTTGACATTTGCTGGTAATTTTATAAAAAAAAAAAAAAAATGTCAACACAAATTTCAAAACAAACATTTCACATTTGAAAACTACTAATTTTTACTGTTTCAAAGCTGTTATTTAAATAAAATGAGCAAAAAAATCGTTATTAACGGGGAAGTTTTTCCACACAATTTACTAGAGCTGATTGGGAAGGATGTATGGGTTCGACAATATTTTTAAATGTAGGTGTAAAACATGAATTTTTTTGGGCTCTTCAATGCCTGAAAATACTTTAATTTGTTTAGAACAATGAAAAAAAAGCTCTGCCTACTGAAAATTTGATCTAGAAATACGGCTGCTCTTTGAGGAAAAGCGAAGCTTTTCAGACAAAACATTATTTAATTACAATCGTAAATAGCCTGAAAACACAATTACTTTGTTTGGAAAACGATCGATAATAACGCGTTATATTCTCATAGATTTTATCAGTTTATGCTTAAAAAAAAACTGCAAACTTTTTGTATTTTCGTATTTTCAAACACTTGTTTGATGCCAATTAAATTCATTGGGCAAACAGATGGAGAGAAATTGGAAATTCAAATAATTGGACAAATTGACCCGAGGAATTGTAATTTACATATCATAACGATAATTGAATGATTGATAAACAACTAAGATAATATAAATGATTGTATTTTAATGAAAACCAATGTAATTATTCCTCAAATATCTTTCATATCCGAATATATTTTTGCATCAATTCAAATATTAGACGTGAAGTTTGTCTATATCTATATGTATGTATAAATTTTGAAGAAGATCATTTTCACATAAGACAATGTACCTGTATAATGTAATTGTAATGTAACTAGAGTGAGACAAATTACGTTTTAGTATAGCTTCATGAAATTAATTGTCACCTGGTTCGTTCTCAGGCTCGTTCCAATTACGTAACAGGAACAGAAGGTAACGGGTAAGAAGACAAAGACGGGAGAAAGTTGAGGTGTTCTATCCCGACCGATATAAGCGATTTAAACGAAAATTTTGCACGTTTAAGAAAATTGTTGAAAACTTGTGGGATTTTAACGGTTTGGTTTTTAAGTTTTCATGCTGAACTTTTTATGGGTCTTGGAAAATAATTCGTCTTAATCAACGGAATTATTTTTTATCGTTTTAGTAGTTTAAATTTGTTGTGGGGAAAAAAATTAACTTTTTTTTTTTGTGGGAACAATGAATTTATTCTTTGGACGAAAACTTTGAAATGTGTAATTTGAAATGCACAACAGTGCACAACGTTAAGTTTTGGAACGGTAGCCAAGTGCAGGAAAGATACAAAGATGTACGAATCTTAAAAAATTAAGATTTATATTTAAATAGATGACGATAGTTACGATAGTTACGATACGTAACGAAACGTAGCTAATTGAATATTAAAAATATTTAATAATAAAACCAATCTTAAACTATCTGAATTGTCTTCTTATTTTTTTATTTAAATAAAATTTAAGCTATATTATGATTTAAAACCAATATTTTATGAAATTTCAATGGAAAAAATATTTATTTTCAACTTTGCTAGAAAGATAAATTAGCACCACATTCCTGATATACAAGGATCCCATTCCATTCCTATTTTTATGGACGTAGATTTACTCAATACAAGGAACTTATATTTGACCTTTTAAATTTGAGAATTTTGATTAAAACTTAAATTTTATAATCCAATAAAATATAAACGTAAGTTCAATACATGGTTTAAGACTTAAAAGATCGAAAAATAAAATTTTGTAAAACAAAAAGAATGAAAATTACCATATTCAATTCAAATATTTACAGCTACAATTGATTTCTTGTTATTTTTACTATCAAAGGTCAATTCAGGTTGTTTAAAATCGGTTTTTATATTCAATATTTGTTAATATTCAAATTAGCTACGTTTCGTTATGTATCGTAACTTCATCAGGCTTCTTGATTCACAAAAAATAAAATATTTTCAATTTAAATTTTTTTTATTGAATTTAAATTGAAAATAATGTATTTTTGTGAATCAAGAAGCCTAATGAAGTTACAATACGTAACGAAACGTAGCTAATTGAATTGTTAAGAAATATTAAATAAAAAAACCGATCTTAAACAACCTGAATGGTCTTCTTATTTAAAAAAAAAAAAATATTGTTTCCAAATCATAAGTAATTATTAATGATAAATTATTTACGTCGTACGTCTCAATTGTATAAGATTTAGTGAATTTTATGTGGAAAATTTTACGTTTGAATGATTGGTCAATCTTTTAGGACCAGCTACAAAAAGCATTCTTCTAAAAAACCTTAACATCTTCGAAATTTAAGTAAGTGCATAAATTTTGAAACTAAGGAAGAATTGAAATATATAAATACCACAAATGGGAAACAAATAAACCTTAAACAACAAAATATTCCCAACAAATCCCTTGAATGAAATATCTTTATCAACATGTATTAAAAATAATAATTTTTAAGACTAATTCTATCAAACAGCCTAATCATTTTTCCATTACATTTTTTCTGGCCCTGGAAAAAATTTACAAAATTCGAATAGTCTTGAATTTGAGACAAATCATTATAGTTTCCAAATTTAACAACAGATATACGCTTTTGTATCAGTAATCGTTTCGTTATGAGAATCGTGACAGTCGGCGATTTCATCCCATCTACGTTTTCCGGGTCCGGAACGGACTCGTTCCTGTCCTCGTTTTGTATCCTGAACGAGACATTAATCACAAATAAATTGATTTTAATAGAGACCTCCAACTATATTAATAGTGAATTACACTCCAAAAAAAAAAAATCATCATCATCAACAACATAAACTGATAAATTTTCATTGAAACACAATTAAAACATGTCACAAAGTTTATCATGATATTCAATAATGGTGTAAAATTTGAATTGATATTCTAGGATGTTGATTTATAAAATTTTTAATGCAAGGATATTGAAAGTGGAGTCATCAATCGTTGTAGTAGGATTCCATTTATCTCAATATGTAAAGTTACGGATGAGTTAAAATTGAAATCGAAGTCTAATTTGGAAAGTTTTTTTTTTTGTATAAATATTGTTCAGCGGCATTAGCATACAAAGAGGCTTTGTTTTGATGACGGTATGACAGAACTGGCACACGATAATTTCCATGACAGACCAAATTGAAACGGATCAAAATTTTGCAACTTTATTAATTATGTTTTCTATTTTTTTAAGCAATAATATAAAGCAAAGAAAGGGAATGCAATTTAACGCCAATTATTCGTAAAATTTCGTTCAAAAATAACTTCCAGGACCTAAAACCATTCCTTCATTTTTAAATTTGATGGTCCAAAAATAATAATATCCTACCAAAGAAAAACATCCGGCGAGCCTGATTTTCTTGTATAAATATTATAAATTCATCGTTTTATAAAAACTTAGAAGTTTGTTAAGAAAAACAATGATGGATAGCTCAAGCACGTAAATTATTTTATGAATTTTTAAAATCTGATTTTCCTTCAAAGATACTTTGTGTGCAGAATTTATTTTGACGTTGTTCTTATCCGCCCGACTGATTTATATCGGGGAACATCTTAATTAACATGTTGACTGACGAGAAAACGCTTTGGCTTATATTTTACATTGATGCAAATGTGGCTAATACAAAACATAAATAAATAATAAAAATGAGCAAGAGTTGATGGAGATTTACACATTTCTCTGGTAAACTTGCATTCTTTTTCATAACGCCGCAAAAGAAGTAAGACTTTAAAAATTCATTCTGTTTCTCTTTTAATCAATATGTTGTCTGATTTCTCATATAATATTATCCTTTTTGTTGGGGAAAACAATGTTTATTTTAATCAATTGCACATTTTACATTACCTCAAATATTTGACAAAAAAATTGAAATTAAATTAAGAGGATGAGCGGGAATCTCAAGTAGTAATCTTTAAAAGAAAATATTTTTTATTTATTTCCCGAAAAGTAATTTTAAGTAAAATAAGCAATCAGTAAATTAGTTTTAAAAGATTAAAAAGGTTCCAATCTCTTTGAAACCTGAAATATTTGTCTTGGAAATGTTAAAGGTGAAAATCATTCGTAATTCATAAGAAGTCTATTTTTAACCACACATTTATATTTTACCAAATCTCTTAGTGGAAATTACCAGAAAAACAACAATCGTTCATCCCACTAAAAGATTTGCTCCTTCATTTCCCCGAAAACTTGAGTTTAACATTGTAATTTCGTACAAAACTAAACAAAAATTTTCCCCGAAAATTTCTCCCAGCTACACCAAATATTGTTTCTAGTTTAACGACATCTAGGTTATGAAACTAAAAGCAAACCTAATTTGTATATAAATAGTAGTTTTGAACCGTAAAACCTCTCCAACCATAATTAGATTTGAAACTTATTCCGGCTATTATCCAAATTTGAATTTGGCTTTTCAATGTAAAATAAAGGGATACAAGTCCGTTGACGGTCTAATCTACGGCACAAAAGATTTCGGCGGCTCTCATTTTTCACATCTTTGAACCGAAAGCCGGAGGATTAATATGTTGCCCTTAACATATTTTGGTCGATTCACCATTATGAAAATGGCATTTCAGACTTGTGCACTTATGCAAATTTTTCAATTAAAAATCCCATTTTTCACGACGTTGCGTCAATTTCAACTTGCTGTATTTTTCGTTGCATCGTGTCGGAAAATCAGATATTTTAATGAAATACTCTGATGCACGAACGTTTTTCTTTTTTTTAATTGCCTTGATTTAAAGATTTAGGTTTATATTATCATACTTTTTTTCAGAATTAATGTGAAGTAATAGAAAATTAGGTCCAAGTTTCACCCTCTGGGTTTGTATGAGAAAAAATCCTCATGGAATATTCATGCAAATGAGAGAAAATATAGTTTAACATAAAATTCTCGTATATTGTATAATGAATTATTCGTCTCGTTGCACTCTAAATGAGCTCCTGACGCCTGAAGGAAGTGTTAATATCCTGGTCGGAATTTTAATACGGAGCAGAGTTTGATTAAAGAGTGTATCTCTCTGTATGTGGATATGGGAAAAGTTTCAATTATAAAAAGCCTCATTTAAATTTTAGTTTTCTTTAAAAAAAAAAACGTATAACTTTTTTCACAATATTTATCTACATAAAATTAATTTTGTTACAAAAGTTAGTACAGAAGCAAGTTTTAACTCGATTCGTTTACCAACGTTTTTAAATCCATCTTGTTTACCTTAATTTAAATTGCATTTAAAACACTTGAAATAAAAAATTAAAAATAAATTTAAGATTTACATTAACAATATTTTTTTCAATGTCTAGCCATTTTTCTTTATTCATTAAAACAGTAAGTTGTTATTATTTTTTTTTCCCCTCGAGAATATTATAAAAGCTACTTTTCATTGAAATGGTCAAAAAACGATGTGGAAAATTGCCAAAAGCTCGAAAAGTAACAATGCAAAGCTCTTCATTGATTTTATAGCGTTTTCATTGAGACGGAAAAAAGTAAATACTTGTTTCTCTTCATTTTAAACAAAT
Source organism: Sisyra terminalis (assembly GCA_958496175.1). Taxonomy (NCBI): domain Eukaryota; kingdom Metazoa; phylum Arthropoda; class Insecta; order Neuroptera; family Sisyridae; genus Sisyra; species Sisyra terminalis. Next base: position 6,477,468 of record OY292278.1, read on the forward strand.
AAAATAATACAGATGTGACGGTTTTAAGACCTTAATTGAATTGGGTAATGAAATTGGGAAAATTTTTATTTCAATACCTTTTTTGTAAATGTGTTCTTAAGTTGAAAAGTGTTGTTTACGTTTTTTTTTTCACTACTATTAGAGATCAATAATTTTCTAATGGATTATTCTTGTATCCATTTGTATTAGGATATCCCAAAAAAACAAAACATCGTTTTTTTCTACGTATACCCCTTAATTTTATTTGAATGTTGTTAAGACGATTGAAAATAAATTTTCATGCACCTAAAACCACTACAACCCCAAGGTTTATAAAATACACAGGTGGCCTCATGCGCCACGTGACGTTTCCAGAAGAAATTCGGACATATCTTCAGACTGATTCAAATTTCTTCGTATGACGTCATTTTTTTTTCTAATGGGGCAACTTGTGTAATTTATAAACCTTGCTACAACCCGTGCTGACTTGCATCGAACATACCTATACTTGTATACGAAGGCAGGGAAGTAACGTATGGATGTGCTTTCTATCGCTTATTTGTTTAATAAGTAATTTTTTTTTTATTAAATCAACATGTCGGTGAAATAATGCAGTTCTTAAATGGAAATATTTTCAATAAGAAACGTAAATCATTAAATTAACGACCCCAAACTTCTCTAAAATGGACAAGGACAAGCAGTTCTGTTCTATAATATTCGTAAAGTGAATTTATGTGTTAAAGAATGCACAAATTTATTCGAGAATGCATAATTTATTGAGAAAAGGCACATAAACCAATTAAATTTTTACCTGACTATGTAAACTAGCGACTATACACTAATTTTAGAGAAATTTACAAAAAAACAACTGAATTCTTCTACAGGAAAATTTGTCTTCTGATTTTAAAGCAAATTTGCCAATCTCCTTTAATAGCATACAATTCGAAGCTAAAAAAACTTTAACTAAGAAAAATTTCATTACTGCAATATAAGTGGTAATATTATATAGTTGTCAGTTCAGTATAAGAAATTATGTATTTACTACTGAAGCAACTATTGAAGCACTGGGACATAACAATGATAAATTTCTCATAAGTAATTCCTCTATTCAAAGAATTCGTAGGGAAAAGCAAAAAGAGCGAGAGAAGCTATAAAAGTTAATTCCCAATATAAGTACCAGACAGTGGCGTAATTACCTAGGGGCTAGGTGGGGCAGTGCCCCGGGGCCCTCAAGCTCAGGGGTCCCTCGAATCCTTACCAGAAATCTCGATCGAACTGAACTTTTGGAAATTCAGTTGGAAGTTCACCAATTATGTAAGGAAATAATTTGCAAATATGGAGTGCTAGAATGTGAGCAAACGGAAGTATTTACAGCAATTCTTTATAATTCCTGTCACTTCTGCAGCAGTTGAAAGGTCATTTAGCAAATTAAAATAATAAAAAATTATTTAAGAAATAATATGGGCCAAACTCGACTCCGATATTTATCGCTAATAGCAATTGAAAACAAAACCGCATCAAGCCTAGATTTGAACGAAGTCGTTGATACTTTTGCGAAAACTAAAGCTAGGAAAAAATTGTAATTTAGTCAGTTGGTAGACCTGACCTTTATATAATAAGCCCTTGAATCTTCTCAATTTCGTTTTATTAGCCAAACCTACATCAAGTATTAATTGTAATTTATGTTGTTACTGTTGAATATTTATATTACCTACCCTGCAGTGCACAAAAAAGAGCGTAAGTAGCTTAGCATTTTTTAAGTATTTGTATATTTCATATTTTTATTTGATAAAACCTAATCAGTTTACATAGCAATGGGGCCCCATTTTTTAATTTGCCCCGGGGCCCTTGGTTATCTATCTACGCCACTGGTACCAGATACTGTAACTGTCCATTAGGATGGTAAACTCTTCCTGGCTTTAAATCCATAAAAATCAAAGGAAGAACGATTACTGATAGTTATTTCATATGGTAATAAAGAACAACTTTTCGTTGTATTAAATTTGGACAACTCTTCGGGAAGGAAAATAGGCAGTTTAGAACGCCATTATTAACTGGAATCTTGAAAATAAAGTGCAAATTCTTTGTTGTGATACTTCTGCTTTACATACAGGTTGTATTAAAGGGACTTCTGTGCTTCTTGAGCAGAAACTAAGTAAAGAAATTCTCCCTTTTACTTATGGCCATCACGTCTACGAATTAGTATTAAAAGGCATGTTTGAAGAAAAAATTAGCCAGACCATTAAAAAGTGTTGACATTCGATTGTTGAAAAACTTCCGTGAAAATTGGAAAAAATATTGATTTCAAGAAAATCCAGAGTAGCACAGAAAATCTATCATACCTCAATATATCAAAAATGAACAGAATGTTAGAATTTTACCGAATTGAGTTAACTAAAGTTCTCACTAAAGATGACTTGAAAATTAATTTACTGGCATTAACTGTTGACATCCAATGCTAAGCCTTGACTGCAATTCAATGTAGCTTTAAAAGCACATGATCTGGTGATTTTTTATGCTTTTTAAAGGCCATGTAAGCTTACAAAAAAAAATAGACAAATGGATCTCAAAATCAGCTTTACAGAAGTTCTGCCAGCATTTATGGTATTTAATAGATGAATTATCAGTCTTGTCGGTTGATGATGATGTAGACCAATAACCAAAAATAAAAATTATACAACAAATAAACGCTATATCCCATCGAAAGATAAACTTAGTGACTCATTTTACGGTTAATCTGGCAAGTTATAATATAAGTTTTATTTATTATTAAGATATATGATAAGAATACGTTTTTTTTTGATTTCAGAGAAAATCATCGATGACTTTGTTTCAATCAAGTTATATTCTAACTGGAAAAAGCCAACGATGAAAAGAAAATCTACCAAATAATAATAAATACTTATTAAATATGAGATACAGACAAAGCAATGTTTTATTTACTAAATTAACAAAGTTCTTATCTTCCTGTATGGTTTCTACATCAATTTTTATATTAAAACTTTGAGATCAAATCGGCAAGGGTTATTGTTGTTCGATAGCCATAATATTTAATATTTTAGTTATTTGGGTCAAATATAACAACAATGGAGTATGCCGTTATGTCTTGGGACACCCTAATGTGTGTTTTAGGTGTACAAATAAGTTTAAAGAATTAAAAAAAAGATTCTTACAATTTATTTGTACCAAAGCAATATCCTTCACCTTCAATATTCATTATTTGCCATCTTGCCATTAAGTGTTAACATATTTTTTTTTAAATTGATTACATATAAATAAAGTTACAATAAATGAATTTAACTTTAAACTTATGTATGAAAAATCACTCAAAAAAAAAAAAATCTTATAAAAAACAAATTTGTTGTACTAAGGCCATAAAAAATTTATTTAGTGCTCTCTTTTGTTTCCCAAATTAATAAATAAGAAGAATTTTGTGTAAAAATTTGGCAATAATAAATGAATTCAAGAGAAGAAATGTTTGGTTTCCAGGAATTATATTATTAAAAAAAATATTTATTAAAATATATTTCATAAAGATTAAGCGTACGTAGTAGTCTAAATAAAAAATGAGAATTTTTAATCAAAATATTTCAGGGGGTTTATGCTTGTATGTGTTTTTCAGCATCAGTGCTCCTATTTAAAGTTTTTCTATAACATTATTCGCGAATAAATTGTAACTCGACCAGTTAGAAAAAAAAATAATAGAGCTTTTTATAAAAAGTTTTTGAATTCACATTACCTTCTCTCCAGTGAAAAAATTAGTACCCAGTACCAGTGGAGTACGATAAAGTTTTGATATATTTTTTGTTAGTTTCATTGGTTTACAAATAATTTCGTTTCCCTTAAACTAAGTAGAAAATCTAGACTTCAGGTTTTGAATTTGTACAAAAAACTATATACCTATATTTTACCAATTTTTTTTTAATTGAATGAGAAATTTGAACCTAAAACTTTTGGTGCCAAAATTTTACTTAAATCTGAACTAGTCTTTTATTTTTTTTTACTTTTGTGCAGAAAAAAAAGGATTTAAAACGGTTTTTTACGCAAGAAGTTCAATGAAATGGGAAGGCCTTACTCCAGTCTAATCAATTTAATTAGGTCAAAGTGAAGCAACACAATACGGGCATATACATATATATGATAGGTTCGGTTAGAAAACTCTATTTATCCCATCACCATCAAACCGGGATAACAGCGACCAAATATATGTACATATGACGGGGATAAAAGGAATGGATGCAGAACATAGCACTATATATGTAAATGCTTTCGCCCCGGTTGTGTTATCGTCGCTCAAACGAGCTTTAGTTTATCGCAAGACTTATTAGTGCATAGAAAAACAACAACGTTATAGAATTAACTTTTATTTCATTTGATAACCAACAACAAAATGAACAGAGTTCAATGCCGTTTTTGTTGGGCTAAACGGTAGTAAAGTGATTAGTAAAATTGGAAAGGAAACTATTGCAACTTTTGGGACTCTCGTTTCATGACAAACGTTTAAAACTCTGATTTTTAAGTTATAAATTGTAGGTTTCTTTTCTGAAGAAATTTTTATTTTAACAGGGTATGAAAAGGGTACAAATACCTTGTAAGACTGTATGGTTTACGATTTGAAATTCATATTCGTTAGGGGAAAATGAATTGAGGAGAAGAAGCACTTACCTGAAAAAAATAAAATAAATTAGAAAATTGGGAAAAAGTAATTAATTTAATTATTATTAGTCATTTGAATCAAAATTTTAAGCTCTGTAAGGCTTTAATAAAACTGTTTGGTATCAAATCAAAGTCAAAATCATTAACAAACCTTTATTAACAGCAAACAATTAGACTGCACCATTTAAAATTTCCAACAACCATTGATCACTTAATCACTTCACTTTTAAATAACCACTTTTCAGAAATTTTACTACTCAAAAAGTTTTTTTTTCTTAAAATTTAAACGAAATAACATCGCGTTTACTTTTTAGCTACCGATTGATTTTTTTTAACTTTTGGAGAAATACAAAGCAAACAGAAAGACCAATAAATAACGGACCGTTTTAAAAAAGTTAAGTCACAAAATTCGCGCTAAGACCTGTCAATTTTGAGAAGAAAATTACATAAAAAAGATAATTATAATTATTTAATTTTGAAACTAAAAGAAATGTATTTTTCTCTGAGTCCTTGAATCCATTGAATCCTTGAATGTTTGATGCTCAGATTTTCGGACATTAATGTCCTTTCCCTAAAAATTAGGTAAACATTTAATAGAGTTTCTAAGCCACGTAAATATAAAATTTAATTACCTACCTCCAAAGTTTTTATACAAAAACAGAAAATTTTAACGTTCAAGATGGAAATTTGAGTCTAAAAATGGAAAAATATAAATTAGTTTAGATAATTGACCAACCAAATTTACTTACCTATTTTAAAAGAAAAGAAATTTTGCAAAACAACATTACATCTTGAACTGTATTAAAAAAAGTATAAAAAAAATTGCGTAATATGATCAGCTATTTGATAAAATTTATAAAATAAAATCAAACAAATACAAAATTGAGAAAATTTCAATTCCTTAAAGTTGTAAGTAATTTATATTATACAATTATTGTCTCTAGGCATATCTAATAAAGATTGGCTATCCTTTTTTTAAGAAGATGGCAATTGAAAAATTATTATTTCTAAAAAAAATACCCCTTGTACCGCCTTTTGAAGTATATTAAAAATTTGAAATAAAATTAATATAAAAAAAAAATCCGGTTAAGAAAAAAAATGCATAAATAACATAAACTAAATGTAAAATTTATAAAATAAAATTTAACAAATATAAAATTGAGAATATTTCAAAGCCTTAAAGTACTCAGTAATAAATATTAAGCAATTTTTTTTCTAGGAATGCCTTATAAAGATTAGCTATTCTATTATAAAGAAGATGACAATTGAAAATTTGTTATTTCAAAAAAAATTACCCCAAGTTAGCCTAATGCCACTTTTGATATCATCAAAATAATTTAAATAAATTCAACGGCGGTTTTTTGAAACTTAACTATTGAAATGGTAGGCTAACTTTATAAGTTTAAGAAAATGAAATAAAAAAATATCATAAAGTAAATTGCAGAAAATTTAGATCCATTTGAGGACAAAAAACATACATAACAATTAATTTTATTAAAAAAAATAAAGTTTGAAGTATCGGAAAAGTAAAAAAATCTCCAGTTTTGTTGTCAAATGAAAAATTAAACCCAGCTTCTTTTATACTACTGTCCTTAAAGAATAGAAAAAAGACGACTGGATGAATCTAGAACAAAAAAAATATATTAGTTAAGTTTTCTAAAGAAACTATCTTACTCACCTTATTTCTGGCTTGAAAAAATGTTCTGTTTACAAAGGTAAACTAGAAAGCAGTTACGAAAAAAATATAAATATTGGTAACTGTTATTTACATATTAGTAGCTTTTAGAGGAAAAAAAAAATAGATTGCTAAAAATAATTTTAGCTGCATAAAATGTTAAACTAACTTTGCTACAAACTATTGTACCAAGATTTGGAAAAAAACATTTTTCTAATGATAGGCTGGTGAATAAATTTCATATTTGGAAATAAGATTAAGGAACATAAAAATTTATAATTTCAAGAAGTACGTTGTCTTAAAAAATAAATAGATATAAGACAAAAACTGAAATAAAAATATAAAAAAAAGTTTGCTTTAAAAAACTAACATTTTTACGTTCTAAATATCATATATGAAAAAATTAACTTACAAACTTTAAAACTGAAGAAATCTATAATCGTATTAAGCTAAATTATAACAATTATTTTGCTTCAACTACTACTACCCAAATGCTAAACTAAACAACTACATTTGTAATTTGTATATTAAAAAGGAGTTAAAGTATAATATTTGAAGCTATTGGTTGTTTAAGAGTCGAGATAATTTATAATTATAGAAAGATAAAAGATAGGTAGATAAAAATGTAGGGTACGGGTAGGCAGGTTGCTTAAGTGGTTGTGAATGACAAAAGAATAAAATACATGATGATCAAAGAATCGAAAATATCAAAATACAAACAATTCTACTTTAAATAAAAAAAATTCCTGAAAAAAAAATATTAAAAATAAAGTAAAATTATGATCAAATGAAGAAATACTCTTAATAGATATGTATCTTAATTTCTGCAATACAGAGAATTAAGGAAAGAATGAACCCAGAAAAAGAAAACAACTAGAGGCTTTTTAATTTAAACAAATTATCAATTAATTTTATATAAATAAACGAAATTTGCTTAAATCTGCCTCCAATTGATATATATTTAGTAACAAAAAATAAAAAATAATTCATTATCGTTTTAATTCTTCAAACACTTATAATATCAACTTCAAGAATATAAAATTGGATTAAATAATCCAATTATTCAATCCTATTTTATAATACATCATAAATAATTTGAGTTTTTTTATTTCAATAACGATAGAATATAATATGACAGAAAATGTATCAACATTCTTAGTAATAACACCAATTCAAGGTTTGTATTTATAATTTATTTACAATTTTTGGAAGGTAGGCATAAAATAAATACTTGCACTTAAAAAGATATAAGTAAACCTTAATTAAAATACCAACTGCAATAATTCAATGTCAATCTTTTTTTATACTGGTATTTGGAATAATTTGCACTTCAGACGAATTATCAAAGATGAAATTCAGATCTAAAAAATCGAGAAAAATATTAGAAAAGCATTTTTACAAAACTTTTGTACTTACTTCTTTCCTGGCTTTAATATTCGAAAAATTAAGATTCTTCTTTTCAATCCAAGTGTTAGTGTTAATAATGATGAAAAAATAATGAATGAATTCTTAAAAATAGAAAGAAAAATATGTCCACTGGCCATTAATAACCAGAGGTTTTAAAATATCCCATATCAGGTTTCTAAATATCAATTTCTCTAAAAACAGGGCTAGTAAAGGTAAATCGTATGGATAGGTAGGCTAACAATTAAATTAATCTAACTAATAAAATTCATTTAGTTTAATAACAAAAACATAGAAAAAAATAATCATAAGAGAATATTTAAAAAAATAATACCAAACTTTCGTAAATTATTTGAACAAACGTTGATTTTAAGGGTTTTCAAGCTATAAACCTTAAATCTTGCGATCTTAAAATTCGAAAACAAATAATAGATACATATGAATAATAATAAAAAATTACAATAAAATTGACTTTTATCTGATGCTTGGAAAAATACAAATTAATTAAAATGATGTCGCTTTTTATAGAAATAACTAAGACTATAATCTTTGTTTACGATTATGTCATCATAAAATTTGATTAACTACATAATTAGAACCCTTATTGATGTTTCTAAAGTGCATCAAAATATTCAATAAATCAGGTTATAGATAATTAAAGCTGTTAACATAAAATAAATGCTGAAGCGAACTAAAGAAAGATTGTTTTTAGGGGCAACAAAATAGGCAAAAATGATTAATATATTAAGGAAAATATCGTGGAAAGAAAAACAAAAAGCTGTAAAAAATATTAGTTATCCAATAAAAGTAACCATGATAAATCAATCAATACCAATAATAAATAAAAATGCTGTAGAAGAAAAAAATATCGTTAAATTATAAGACGCAAGAATCTTAAATGAATTAGCAATATAAAAGTCTACCGTTTTTCGAGAACTCCAATTTATTCAATATGTTAAGAATGGTTCATTTAGATTTTATATAGATCATGGAATATTCACTAATGAAAATTCAAATTTCACTTCACCAAGAATATCACAAAACTACATTTAAATAAGATTCAGATTCGATAAAGGAAATTATTTTTCTTAACTTTAAATAATTATTCAGTTAAAATGTAGAAATTGCCATTTAATTATTGCACAAAAAATTGAGTTTGTTTATTAGTTAGCGATCGTCAAGTTTTTCATTTTTTTCACGAAGAGATTTTCGCAATTACGAGCCGAACGCCTTCGTTTACAATATCACTGCATAACGACTTCAATGCATTTCTCTTTGTTATACCAATTAGAAAATGTAATTAAGAGTCTTGATCTTGCTTTGATTTGATAACTTGTAGATACTTGTATTTTATAACAGTGAATAATTTATTTATTTTTTCATAACCGATTAAAAAAAAATCAAATGTTTTATAAAGGATTTTTAACAAAACTTGAAATTTAAAATTTTTGCAATGAAATGGCAAGCATTTTCTGAAAAAAAATAAACTTACAATTTTTCAGCTGAATTGATACAATTGAATTTGAACGGATTGAATCTAAAATAAGAATTAATTAGCTTTGCTTAAAAACAGAAATGAATTTCTTACCTTTTAAGTACATTTGAAAACAATTTGCAATGAGTAAAATATTGAATCATAGATCTAAATGGTTACCTGAAACTTCAAAAAAAAAATGACTTGTTAGTAAAAATAAAATACAATAACATATTAATTTCATTAAGAAATTGATTGCAAAAAAGTCAAATCAACTGCAACCAAATAAATCTTCAAGGTTCGACAGAGAAGATGATTTAGGTGACTCGTCTGAAACAAAAAAAATATATTGGTCAAGTAACTAAGTAAAAATAAAGTTATATTTAAATAAAAATAAATTTAAATTGTATCACGACTATAATTAGATATACATTAAGTAAAAATGGATTAGTTCAAATGTCTTAAGCTTGGTTTAAATTTTGGAAAAGAAATAGTTATTGAGTTGAAAAATACTTTAAAAATGCATAGAACTCCTATCTGAAAACTATGTTCATTTTAAAGAAATCTATTTTACTTGTAAAGTAGGTAGGTTAGTTTCTTAAAAGCTCCAATCAATAATTAATTATTAAATAAGAAGTATTTGAGATACAAAGAAACCAAAATAAAATTAAAATCAAAAGTTAAATAGCCCCTATGGATAAATAAAAGCATGGATGTATATAATCAAATTTGTTAAAAGAAAGATTAGGAATTTGTATTCTAGATTTCCCATCTGAAAACTATGTTTATTTCAAAGAAATCTATTTTACTGTTAAAGTAGGTAGGTGAATTTCTTAAAAGCTCCAATCAATAAGTAATAATGAATAAGAAGTATTTGAGATACAAAAAAAAAACAAAATCAAAAGCCAAATAGTCCCCAGGCAGAAATAAAAGCATGCATGTATATAATAAATTTGTTGAAAGAAAGATTGAGAATTTGTATTCTTTTCAATTTTTGGACAAAAATGCTCTGAGAAAGAAGAAAATGATTAAAACTTGAAAAACATATATCTCTAATGATACAAATATGTTGACATGTGTTTCAGATAACAGAAATAATGAAATTCTATTGAGTCTATGAATCTAAAGCCGTGGTCGTTAAGCTGCGACTCGTGGAAGATTTTCGGACGGCCCTCGACATAGTAAAACACTTTTGTTGATAATATCAAAATATGATTTTGCATATGAATTCATCTGACGTCAGAGTTGGCCAGCTAAGACTTAAAATTGGTCGTAGGTAGCAATTACCATACAAATTCCATAAAAGAATATTCGGCCCACAATGATACCTCACGTTGTCCTATGTGGCCCTTGACCAGAAAAGTGGGACATCCACTAATCTAAAAGTTTTGAATATTTCGAAACAGTAATCTGAAAAACCAAGAAACAAATTAGTTCAGCTAAATAACAAATCGATTTTACTCAACATTTAGTTGTAAAATAAATCGGTACAGTTGGAAAAATAAAAAAAAAGAAAATTAGCAAGGATTTTCAAATTTGGATAGGCAGGCTATAAAAAATTATACCAATATAAAAGAAGTAACTATCATAATCAATTTTGTTGAACAGTATTAAAAAAAACTAAGCGATAGAGATAAAAAGAGAGGGTAAATAGATAAAGTTAAATCTGAAAAGAAAAACGTTATTCAAGCAAAAATATTAACAATGATAAATTAATCATAAAGAATTAAAATAACAATAGATATAGAAAAGAAACTGAAAAAAATAATTAAATTATTCTGTAAAAAAAAATTGTTAAATGAGAATCAATAAAGAAAAAAACATCAAAAGAAATAACAATTTCAGTAATACCCAATCTTGAAAATTTGCAATTCGTCAATTCACAATTTGTAAAGGATTTAGATTTACGTAGATTATGGAATATTCATACTTTTGCAAAAATATCACAAATTTTAACTTAAATTCACATTTAAAAGAAAATTATTTGTATTTCCACTAAATAATAATTCAGTTTAATAATAAAAATTACCACACTTATATTAAACAAAAACAAGTGAGTTTGTTTGTTACACAGTGATCGTCAAATTTTCCCAAATAGCTTTTCGCACTTACGAGCGAGCCGAATGCCTTCGTTATCAATAATACAGCATAATAACAACAATGTATCTCTCCTTGTCTAACCAATAACAATTTTCCAATTAACAGTCTTTCTCTAACTTTAATAATTACTTCCACTTATATTCTTTGAATATGAAGATTAACTAATAGAACAAAAAAATAGATAATTTTTATGGAAAATTTTAAAATTATTTTTTAACTATATTTTTAATCAAAAAATTAAATATTTCAAATTAATTTTAATTGATTAAATGAGTTTTTAAAAATAAAATTGAATTCAAATTTTGAAAAATTATATTCCAATCTTACAGGTTTTCAGCAGAAAGATTATGTAAGTTGAATAAAAATCAATTAATTTGGTTTATTTAAAAATCAGCCTAATTATCAAAATCGATTAAGGAGGTATTCTAGACTAGAAATTCGAAAAAATCGAAAAAAATATTTTTTCATTATTCGATAGTTTAGATATTCAAAAATGTCTCCCAAAAAGGATTTTTTCAAATTCGAATTATTTTCGTAGTTAAAGCTGTTTTAATGACGCGGCAAGCAGACTGATTGAGCGTACGACTGGAACTTTAAACGCGTTTTTCTCGAAACTACTTTTTTCGAGCTGGCGATAAGGATATATCGAGTTCTAATAGACCGATTTACTTCAAATTTGGAGAGGATGTTCTTTATACATCTCTTCATCGTGTGGTTCTTGCCCAAAAATATAACTTCTCATTTAGTATTTTTAAAAAATTCGGAATTGTTAAAAAATATGCAACAAGAAAATATTTTTTTTCAAACTGCCGCCATTTTGTAAAAAAGTTTTTTTTTAACTTATCGAAGAGTGGAACGATAGCGACATCTATAATATTTAAGAATCCGTCTGGTTTTTGTTTTTCAAATCACCAGGAGGGTTGGTAGGATGCACGCCAGGGCACCCTCTTTTATTTAGACCCCCGACTTTGATTGCTTGTAACTTTGTTAATTTTAATTTTTTTTTTATTAATTTTTTTATGTATGAACAACAAATCAATAAACAAATGATAAAAAAATTGATTGTAAAAATTTTTTTTTTTCCTTTATACAGCGCTTCAAAAACCGGGCGAAATTCATGTCTCTACACTAGAATACCCCCTTAACATTTAATAACTGATCTTAATTTATTATTTGACGCTTCGTGATTTGGTGGTCAAGAATATAACGACTTTACTGTTGAGTTAATTATCGCAATTCATAATTTAAGTAATTTAAAATGTTTTAATAAGTTTACGTTTTAGAATTTATTAAATCTTTCCCTTCAGAGAAAATAACTATGATAATATTAAATATAATAAGTTTATTAAGTATTGGATAAAATTTGAACTTCTTACACATAAAATGTATAAAGGAAAATGAGGGAATTCACTGTTCCAGTATATACTATTAAGTATAAACTTAAGGATCGATACTTTTCCGGTGGGATATTATTTGAAAATAATAAACCAGTGAAATTAATCACAGAAAAATTCACCAATTTGAAACGACAAATCTCACCACTATTTAATTTTATAATTTGGCGAATAATATTCCACAGCGACAAAATTAAACTATAACGTATTTTGGAGCAAAATTTATTAATTTATTAAATACACCGGCACACAAAAAAAAAAGTGCGCTGTACTTTTGACCAGACCTACATAAATCTACGTATTTTGATCCCCTGAACACGAATCCGGGGTCGGTTTGACCCGTACACCCTCAAAAATTCGAGAAAACTTTAAAAAACCGAAAAAAATGGTTAAAATCGGCAGTTTTGGTGAGATAAACTTTTTTTTGAACTAAACCGAGCATGATTTTCATGTTTTTCGATCCGCTGAATACAAATTCGAAGTTTAGGTAGATCATAAGCCGTTTTTATTGTAAGACAATTGCAAAAAACCCTTAAAAATTGTAAAAAATTGCGGCCATTGTTCTAAAATTCGAGATTATATGATGAAAATAAACTTTTAAATCTCTACAAAGGATATTTTGCATGTTATTCTATTTCTGGAATATGATTTTGAAGATTATTTGGCCAAAATATTTAAAGAAATTGAAATTCCCCGCAAAAAATCTCTGAAAATTACAAATGGGTCAATTGCTTTAATTTCAATTCGTCATTTGCTTATATCGAACCCGTCTGTCTTTAAATGACTTATGTACAGGGCTAAGTTAGTTATGCAGGAGTAGCTTTTAAGCATTTTTGAATTCTTGTTTGGATGCTTGTGCCCTGTAACCAGGACACCTCCACGTGGTGACGGCGGGCAACAGAACCGTCTGGCAGAGTCCCTGTGTTAAAGGCGTATATGCCGTCATGGCAGGCACAAGCGAAAAGTGTTTTACGATGCAGGGATTCGGAACCCCAGTGTCGGCGTCTGATCAGAGTGAGAAAGCAGGCTCGCAAAGCAGGCAATTTTCTTTCAATAAAAACGGCTTATGGTCTTCATAAACTTCGAATTTGTTGTCAGAGGATTGAAAACATGAAAATCATGCTCGGTTTAGTTCAAAAAAATGTTTATCTCACCAAAACTGCCGATTTTAACCATTTTTTTCGATTTTTTAAAGTTTTCTCGAATTTTTGAGGGTATACTGGTCAAACCGACCCCGGATTCGTGTTCAGGAGGTCAAAATACGTAGTTTTATGTAGGTCCGGCCAAAAGTACAGAGCACTTTTTTTTTGTGTGCCGGTGATATTTTTAAATACTATTGTATCAATAACTGATTCCAACCAAAATTGTGTTTCATTGTACGAGTTAAATTATAAACGTTACATTTATTAGATATTATTTAAACATTCATTGTTAGGCTTAATTATTGAAAAATTGCATAACGGTTAATTTTTATTACTTTAAAACACGTGCTGTTGTATTGGAAGCGTTTTGAATTCTACTATTTGAAATCCTACAATAGTCAACTGCAATTTTTATAGTTCTTTAATTAAACGATGCAAATAATACTAACTCTGTTTTATTTTAACTTAATAGAACTATTCTCAGTTTGGTTTGGATATAGTAAACTAATTTATAAGTTCTAAATCTATTACAATACAATTAATATTTTGAATCGCAAAATTAATAATCATCAGTTTTACCCGTTTTACCTAAGTTTAACCATTTTATTTAATTTAAATTTAATTTTTCAGATAATATCCCACCGGAAAATATCCAAGTTATAAGTTTGTACTTAAGAGCTAAGACAATTAAATACCTAATTTCATAAATTTCATGTGTAAGAGAATCAAATTTTAAGCAAAGCTCAACTAATTTTTATTTAATATGTAATATTTACTAACTTTTATATTTCAAAAACGTTGTAAATATTATTGAATTGCATATCAGAACCTTTTTTTAATACATTTTTTATTTGCAGGCCAAATTTTATTGTCGTTTGTCCAATATAATAACGTTCGGTTGAATTTTCATTAATTTACGTCTACATTTTCGATGATTTTCTATCGTTTGTATGAAATAGGAATTCAGAATTTTAATTTCAAATAAAAATGGTAAGTCGTTTTTTGGAAAAGTTATTAAAACTATAATGAGTAAGTACCCCAATAAATTTCATCGTTTTTGTAGGAATTTCAAATAATCATACCGAAAAACAAGATTAAAACCAACAATATAAATTACGAATGGAATTCGGGATAATTTGGTCTACTTAATTGGTTTTTTTTTTTGCAAAAGAATGCAAAAATTTACATTTTATCCAAAGAAATAAACAAAATTATTAATCATAAACCTGGGATACATTTGAGGTAAATAAAAAGAACTGTTGCGCTTTGTAACTACGTTTATTTTTTATATGAATAATGGGATACTTCAAATATGAACTTTTCAAGGTTTCGACAAGTCGCCAATGTGGTTAATCCTGACTTGGCCGAGTTGAAGGTTGCATCCCGTGGGACACATTATTCTATACAGTACACGAAGAATGAGACACCTGAAACGCGAGTTAATAATCTAGACATGCATTAACCGTGCAAGAAAGAACCCAACTAAATTATCTTGGAATGTTAATCATCTTCGAGTTGCCCACTCAACTAATTATCGTCGAGCTTTTTCATGCACAAACTGGAAAAACTTACAATCGCTTTTATCGTTAATGCTTCGATAATTGAATCAAACAACCGTGTGTTCCAAAACACGGAGTAAGTATATGAAATTTTTTCGATCAAACACCATTTACATTACAAATTGATTGCTCTTCAATTTCGCGAAAGTTTGCAAGCGACGAACGAAAAAAATCTCAGTGAAAAATGTTTTAAGTTTTCGCGTCGAAAGCTCAAATATCAAAGTTACTAATATGCCACAGACGATCTATCTATAAACAGCTTTACTTCATAGTTTGTTGGATGAAAAAAAAACTCATTTTAAATCGGAAATGGCTAAAAGTTATCAGCGACTGGGAAAATTGATGTGCGTTTTATAAAATATGCTTCAGCTACAATGATTTCAAAAGTTTTTAATCATAAAAAAAAGAACGATAAGAAGTTTAAAGTTTTTTTCTTCATTCATTTGAATTTATTGAGATTTTTCATTTTTCCACGATTGATGTGTAATAGTTGATCAAATTTTCTAACTTTTCTTGCTCGGCTTTCAGTTCACTTGAATAAATCAAACAATTATGCCGACACATTTGAGCCGGATTTTTATAGTTGATTTCTTCTTCGGGATTGTAATGTTGACGATCTTTGTACAACTTCGGGTCGGGAGGGCCCCAATTATTGATACAGGAAGTCTGCAAACTAATTCCCTAAAAAATTAAAAAACCTTATATAAAAAAAAAAAACAAATTTAAAAGTATATGTTTAACCTTTTTGAAATTACAGTAATAGATAACTCCCATTATAGGGAGTGTAACGGTTATAACAAAATGCATAATGATAAGAATTTTCAAATCAATCGCTGGTAAAATTGAGAAAGCATTCGAAAATCTTATACAAGAATTAACGAACATTGTTATGACAATCAACGGCAAAAACTTCCAACAATTGATCCAAAAACTAATCGAAAACTTGTCCTTATAAGTAAAAGAAATGTCTCCTTGTAACCGATTCAATCCATACACAAGTAGAATACAAAAGATAAACAAAAACACAGTCCACAATTCAGGCACTTCATCGTAGATTTTCAACCATAAATACTCAAAATTATAACTTCCCTAAAAAAGCCAATCAAAATATAGAGCTTTACAAATTAATACAAAAAAATAACAAATATACCTCTGTAAAAAAAACGGTTGAACATGTAAAACAAAATAGGCTAATCGTGAGTGAAATATGCCATCGATAAAAGTACATATCATGGTTTAGATCCACAATTGCGTCAATCATGCCCGAAAGCTCCAACAACACCCCAGAAAATCCCAAACAAAAGAGGCTGACGTAGTATAGAAGGGTGAAAAAAATTGTCACTCGGTAATGACTCCACAAAAAATTGGGCAACAGAACAAACAACAATTCGGAGTCTAAAATTACAAAAAAAAAAATGGAAATAATTATTAACTTGAGTAGTTTTATAAAATTTGTACAATAATAAAACATTATAAGTAATATATTATATATTAATATCTGAGGATCAATAAAAATTATGAAATTTATTATTTTTGGATAATAAAGAATTAGAATCAAAATCGATATGTTTTATTTTCTTTCATTAGCTTGATTTTTTATTTTGAATCCAACAAAAACTATGCAGTTTTAGAAATCACAAATTTTTCAATTGAACTCTTAATCGAAATAAGATAGATATTATTTTTTGATAAAACTTAAAAAAAAACCTAATGCAACAAAAATATACTTTAAACTACCAAATATGTGAAGGTCTATTACATAAAAAGATCTCAGAAACATTCAAATATCACCTTGCATAATCAGACAATGAATATCCGTGATACCAATAAAGTGATCATAAAATCTCAACACACTTTTCGTCCATATGCCAAGCATAATATAAAAAAAAGCTCCAATTATTGCCGTGAATAGTAAATCGAAATTTGGCAACGAAGAGTTCGGAGACATTGCCCCAATGTTAACAATAAGCCCAGGTACGTTTCTCTTTACATGATTTGCAATAATCAAAAACCAAAACTGAAATTTTTCAATTGAAATTAACGAAGACATTTGATGTGTTCCATTTAAATATACTTGTCCGGTAGTGATATCATATTTTTCTATTGAATATTCAAACGGTCCCGTATCGTTGATCGCAAGTATTGTGAGGATGAACGAAATGAAAAATCCACAAAACCCAAAACACCACAGAAAAAAAATCGAAATTTTAATCCGCACCAAGCCCTTGAAAGAAAAACATAAACTCGGTAGAAGGGTCTAGCAGGATCCACATGGCGAGTTGGTCCCTAAATAGGAACCTATGTCGAAACTTATGTTCAAATATCGGCTTGATATACAAACACATTTTATATACTTTTCGCGACCAAATTCCTCGTTGACTTTGAGAAACGGGCAAAAATGTCCCCCCGCATGGCTATTTTTCAAAGTCATATATCTCAAAAACTAATTGACCTAGAGAAGTGAAACCAACGCGAGGCTTTAGATAATTTTACAGAGTTTATCATATGTTTGTTTGAAATTTTTTGAAAAACAAATTATACAAAAAAAAATCAAAAAACAAATGAAATATTTTTTTATGTGTTCTCTGAAAATGACAATCACAAAAAAAAATATATTTTATACTTCTATATGAGCACTATAACGCATAAAAATTGCGTGAAAAAATAGTTGGTCCAACACCTTGAAAAAAATTGAAATATGATGTACGCCTAATAGCATACCTCAGTTTTATTTTTTTTCGAAGTGTTTCACCAACTTTTTTCACAAAACTTCATTAAAAAATAGGCCACATAGGAGCAAAACATATATAATTTTAATAATTGTAAGTCTTAGGAAACATAAAGTTTAAATAGTTTCTTTTTTGTTTTTCTATATTTACTCTTAAGATGATTACTTTCAAGATCCAAATAATTGACCCCAAAAGAAAAAAAAAAACAGTGGTCAATTTTTGTGAGGGAATATTATGAACTTACAATAATTTAGTTAGTATCTCGTAGGACACAGAATTGTGAATAATTATTGTTTATATGAAAAACTAGCTGACCCAGCAAACTTCGTACTGCCTAACATGCAATGAACGTAGTGTTTTATAAATGAATATGTTAGTTACACTTAGTTTAAATTATCAATAATAAAATGAACAAAATTAAGTTCAATATTTCATTAGAATAATAAATATATAAAAAGAAAATAAAAATTATATAAAAAGAAATCAATTATTTCAATTGCAAGTCAACCAACACATTTCGTCGGCCTAAAGTTTTAAGCTGCTTAATTCTTCTTAACAGTGTTTTCAGGGAAAGGAAAAAAAGTAAATATAAGCTACATAAATTACTACATAAAGCAGATTTCCGAGATTCATTTTGCATATTAAGAAATTTTTATATTTAAATAGATTTATCAGTTTGTCATTTGATAGAATTTTGTATTCCTTCCTATTGGAACAAAAAAATTTAAAAGTGAACTTAGCAGATTGAGAATTTAGGCCGACGATTTGCTTTATTGAAGCTATGTATTTGGGTTCATGCGTTGCCCTCGGATTGATTCTCTCCATTGAAGCATCTTGCCATTACATTGACATACAAAGTTTGTCAAATCAGATATCTTCAGCATAAAAAACAAAGTAGGGGTAGTAGACCAATTAGAGCTTGAAAAATTACGGGACTTATGATGCTATATGATTTGTTAGATTCGTCTTCCTTCCGAATAGCAGAATAACTATTAACATATCTTAACAATTCACGGAAAAAAATGAATAAAAAAAGTTTTTAAATAAATAAGGCTTGGCATTTTACGCAATTGGCAGTTCACGTCACCCACACTTATATGTCAATTTAATATTGTCGGTAATTTTTATTTAAGAAACGCATTTAACCATTGAAACCAATGGAAGTTTGACGCAATGATTCAGTATGTTTTGAAGGCGCAATGATTTTACTGATTGGCGATTTCTCCCAAACATTGCCAATCATTCCAAGTTTAGATTCTACCAATAAAATATACTCCTGCTTAAAATCATAAAATTTGTGACACAATGTAAAAAAAAAATTCAGCTGGCAACATGAGTTGCGTTGCAGAATGATTCATCTACTGAAGAATTTTCCAAACAATTTTTGAATCTCGGTAATGGCAGTGTTCTTGTCGACGAATCAAGCATATTAACTTAATTTCCTTCGAATTTTGTCTCATTTAAAAATTTTACTTAATTCCTAGCATTTTTATAAAACAGCAGGATAACGTTTAAATCAGTTTAATTGGAATAAAAATTCAAACCAATAACACGGCTATTACCGATATTCATTCGTTTCTAGGATAAATCTTCTGCAGATCAATCGTTCAGCAATGCAATTTTTATGTTTTTTTCCAGGTGAAGTTTCTTCAGATGGTTCCACAAATTTGATAATTTAAGGGAAGCATTTATTTTTTAAACAAAAGTTGACCCTTAATGTCTGAAGTAGTCCACTTCTGCAATTCGAAATGCAGAACGACTAATCTTGAAAAGTGTTTTCCAAACAATTTATCGATATTGGTAATGGGAAAATTTCTGTTGACACATCATCCGGATACATTATTTTCCCTACCAATTTTTGTCACTTTACTAAGTTAATGGTGTTCCCAAACTTTGCTCAAAATTACAAAAATTCTGCGTACTGCGTTGTGATACATAATGAAATGCTAAAATGACGTGGACCTACAATCTTTTTGCTTGCAACACTCTTCAAAGATATGAATTAAATAATTATTTTAACACAAATTATATAAATAAAAACGTCAAATTCATACGTTGCTAAGCTTTTTCCAAATAAATCACAGAAATCGATGATAACAAATAATATTAGACGTAAAAAGCAAGTAGGCGTAAAATTTATAAATAAATAAATTCATTGTTAAAACATTGTTAAAACAAATCGAATTGTAAATTTAAACCATCCTCAAACTCTCTCGAATACACACAAAAAATTTCATCAAAATCGGTCCAGGCGTTGTTGAGTTATGCGCTTACCAACACATTTTGCGATTCATTTTTATATTATAGATAACAAATAAAAGCTGTTGCTTGAGAACAATATCTCACTATAAGGTTTCAATTGGAGAATCACAGGAATAATAAAAAATATTGTTGCAATCTTTACCATTCGAAATATAATCATTGTATATACGACCGTCTTTACTATTTATACATATGTCTTGATTGTACTTCTACCCTAATAATATCAGGTGCTTATTTTACACATTGTCTTAAAATATTATTTGATAGTTAATTTATTCGCTCACTTTAGGTAAAACCAGTAAAAGTTTTGGTATGAGCCAGTGAATATTATCCTAAGCTAAACCAAGTAATTCAGATGCCGTCAATATGTACCCAGAATTAATTGGAGACGCATCATATTTCAGTTGTAAAAAATTATAACAGTGACGATAATTTTTTTTTTATTCTTATTTTAAGAAAAATTGAACACTAGTTGTTTTTTTTTTCTTTTTGGGTCAATATTTTGGATCTTGAAAGTTATCATCTTAAGAGTAAATATAGAAAAACAAAAAAAAAATAATTAAACTTTTTTTTATGTTTCTTAAGACTTAGAACTATTAAAATAATATATGTTTTGCTCCTATATGTGGCCTATTTTTATTGAAGTTTTGTGAAAAAAGTTGGTGAAACACTTCGAAAAAAAATAAAACCGAGGTATGCTATTAGGCGTACATCATATTTCATTTTTTTTCAAGGTGTTGCACCAACTATTTTTTCACGCAATTTTTATGCGTTATAGTGCTCATGTAGAAGCATAAAATATTTTTTTTTCGTGATTGCATTTTTCAGAGAACACATAAAAAAACATATTTCATTTGTTTTTTGGTTTTTTTTTTGTATAATTTTTTTTCTCAAAATTTCAAAAAAAATATATGATAAACTCTGTAAAATAATCTTAAGCCTCGCGTTGGTTTCACTTCTCTAGCTAAATTAGTTGTTGAGATATATAACTTTGAAAAATAGCCATGCGGGGGGACATTTTTGCCCATATCTCAAGGTCAAAGAGGAATTTGGTCGCGAAAGGTATATAAAATGTGTTTGTATATCAAGCCGATATTTGAACATAAGTTTCGACATAGGTTCCTATTTGGGGGCCAACTCGCCATGTGGATTCTGCTAAAACCTTTGTGCCAAATTCTATCAATCATAATCATCTTACTAATGCGGCAATCAACGCAACCAAAATCCAAATGATTAAGGCAATTGTACAAAGTGACACTCGTAACTCTCCGATCGTTTTAAACGGTTTTGTGTTGTCGTAAATTTCTAGTACTTCATAACGATAGAGCCATAAACTGGCCAGGGGAATGACGCTATAATTGTAACTCCCATTTACTGGACACTTTAGTCTTTCAAAGGCACAACAATAAGCTCCTGTATAGTTATGTGGACTTGGTCTGTTCAAATCGAAACAGTTGTGTGGTGCACCCACCCTATTGCATTCATTGTTCGACGAAATACGTCTCCAGATGTGCATCAACGTCATTGTTAAACGCGTCAAATAAACAGTATTATGGGTTATTCTATTAATAGTGAAAATAACCACCACTATACCAATTCCTAGAAAAAACCATGTAACTTATAAAATAATTGTGCAAAAACACTTTGATTATTCGACCTTTAAAAATTGGACAAATGTCCCACATTCGTAGATAACCCCGACGTCCAAACCGTCCTAAAAATGCATTAATCGCAGCGATCGGAATCGAAATTATTAATTCAAACACCAGCAAAAAAGTCACTTGTATGCCTACCAAACCATAAAAGTTATTGATGCCAATATAAAAGTTGCCAAATTCTTTTACTTGAATTTTGTTTCCTATAAATCATCGCTATAGTGCTGATTTCCCGTAAATTTGAAAACCTTGATATAATAATCAGTGTCCAATATTGAACCAAACTCACCGGATTACTGTAAAAATGATCCTGAAAACACCAACTCTCATAAATGGGAAGCAATCTGTAGATTTTTCTTACCTCTTTCGATAGTTGTTTTGAATCTCGATAAACTTCTTGTCGTGTATAAATCCCTTTAATAATACTTGGATATTTCAACATTTTTTTTTTCCAATTAAAATGGCATAAAACCAAGTTGAACTATTATGGTTTATTATGCAATGACAGGCAGAAAAAAAATAATTGAAAAATAAAGTTATATTCAGTGGATGCATGATTAAATACATTAATGAAATTTAAATTTTAATTATGGTGGAATTAAAATTTCACATTTTGACAATGCGTTTTATCTAGTTTTTGTTAGTTTTAAATTAATTTTGAATTTTAAATTTTCAATGCAAGTGCAATATCGGCAAATAGGTGTGTAGATGAGGCATTATGTTACCAATTTCAATGGAACCAACGTTTTCAATGTCTGTTTTTGATGCACAAAACTGAAAAAAAAAATGCATAATTAGTTTTATGATCGATGTCATTTTCCAACCGACAGGCCATTGACCATAGTTGACCATAGTAAATAATGATTTTTTTTCCATTTAAAAGTTGCATCTCTTATTTTCTAGCGCATAGCAAAAGTTAAACACTGCATACTTAAGCTGCATAAATTTAACAAACGTATTTCTTGATAATTAAAATCAATTTTCAGGACATAATTGTTAATTGTTTCACATCATTAAAAATTATCCTCTTTATTCAAATAATTTCTTTAAATTTATTGCATAGACTTTCCAAAGTTCTCATTGGGAAAATATAATTGCATGACATTACAAACAAAACTTTTCCCTTCACCCCCACACGCACTACCCTCCAACACGATTACAATCGCAAAATATCGTTTCTGTTTAACCACAAGCTAAACATATTTAAATGTTTATTGATCAATTTGTTAAACGTTATTCCCGGCACGATATATAAAAACCTATTGAAAAAAATGGTGGAAAAATATACAGTGCACAATCTACATAAGTGGGAGGATATAAATTAAAAGCGTTAAAATAAGATCAACGTTTACAAACAACTGCATTAATGCACTTATTTATTTTATGAGAATATGACATTGTGCTTTTGTTGCACTTTCTTTGATACGAATCGAAACCACAAACAACATTAACTTTATTTCGTGTTCAAACGTTTATTAAATTTATGTTTTTGCGACAAATTTTCATCGAGCTTTCAAGAAAATAACTGTAATTACAGTGTGTATTTAGTTCAATGGTTTTTTAATTGATTTACTATAAAAGCTAAAAACGATTAAGCTTAAGATATTTCGGATTACTAAAGTTTTTATTAAACTCAAGATAAAAAAAAATACTAAATAATAATAATACTAAATAATTCGTGTTTCAAATAGGTGATAAAGTAGAACTTTAATTGCAACCCCAAATATAATTGGTATCATTGTTTTGATAGTCGTGTTCCTATCTTCATTAGCGTTGTTCTCAAAGTCTCAAATGATGCCAGGTTCAATTTCCTGTATATGATTTTATGACAAAAATTTTCGGAATGTTTTCTTGATTTTTCTTGCAAATATTTTTCCACCAAAAAATGTGTCCCACTTGCTTTATCCTTTCACGTTTTATTGTGTATAAAAATGATCTTTTCCCCATCATTTCTGCAAGTTTATCGCTTTATTATCTCTGTTCATCCGACCTGTCGGTGGTTGTTTTCTCTATGTCTTTATTCCGGTTGTTCTTGGCTTTTGCTTATTCTATGGCTCATGTTTCATACTCCTAAGCTGTAGTATTCTAAGGGCATTTTATTTAAAATTTCTATGCTCAAATACTTTAGTTTTGAAGATTTAAATCTGAAGAAAATTCGAGCAAAAAATCAATTTTCGATAGTTGAATTAGTTCGTCATCTAAATCAACATTTTTTTTTTCTATTATCACGTATTAGAGAAGTGGACAAGGTTGTTTTTCTTTCCAAAAAGTGACATTGTAATTCTAAAGGTTCCATTCATCATTTCGTTAATAATATATGTAATATTATTTAGCACAAAGTTTATACAATACAACGCAAGGGTCCGGCTAATGCTTTTCCTTCCCTTTGATCATATTGGCAAAGGATTTGATATCAGTAGCCTCTATACTGGTAGTTTAATCACGATAAAGTTTTGAATGCTCATTTACCTAATTGCTTATTCAGAGATATTCTGGAAATCTATGAAATCGAAATCTGGAAAAGAAAATGTGTTTTTTTTTTATAAAAATCAAGTTTTCTCTATTTTATAATTCTCTTCATTGAAAAATTTAAGGTATTGGTTGTTAAAATGAAGTTACTTTGATATTTGAACTGAAATTTGAGCTAATTATTAAATTTATTTTGTTAAGATTTTATGTTAAAATCCATTGGGGAAACCATTTAAATACGTTTTACTTTACTTTTGATAATTCTTTTAAGAGTAAGGCTCATCTAAATTTGAAGTATCAACTTAATTAATCCTTCAGTAATTGTTGCACTTTATTCTGAACAATAATTTAATGTCTACTAACGTGAAAAAAAATTAAAGTTCAAGACTGTATCGAAGTTAATTTTATCGCTCAATAATATCAAAACTTATTGGCGTTTTTATTATCACTAGTCTTTTAATTTTCCATTGTTAGAATTTAAGACAACAAATTGATGCCCTTATATCATTTTCAGCGGTAAAAACTATCCTTCTTTAATCTAAAGTTTTACTTTGTATCAAAAATTAGTTGGATTTAAACTTTCAACAAAAACACTTCTTTGTTATGAAGAACTTAAGAATCTTTTTAGCTATCATTGATTTCCAAGAATGTTATAGATCTTTTTGTTGCTCAATGCATATATTTATAAAAATTTAATGAAATTTGGGGTTTAGACCTGATTTCTTTCGGTATTTATGATTTACAATAAAAACCATTTTTTTGATTGAAAATTTGGCATCTAATTTTTATTCTCCTCGTATATCTAAGGGTTTATGTGATTCCTGGATTCTTATTGTACCTATTTGAAGTCTAGAAGCTGGCCCTCAACAACCAGGGTACTAAGTACTTTTTGACTATTTGGGTTCCTGGGTTTGTTATTCCTCGATTCTGTTTTCTTTGTTCTTTTGAACAGAATATGTGTTGCAGTTTCTTCTGCATAATGAAATCAAAATATTGGATCCCCTTAAGGGTGGATCACCGTCCGAAAAAAAAAAATTGATTTTTTTTTTTTCCATAAATGTCTTCTTATAACATTCAAGAATAACGTGTTAAAAGGACTGGAAAAGCTGATTAATGCATTTTCACTGATAAAAATTGAATAAATTGATAATAACATAAAAAAAATCTTAAAAAAACTTTAAATGCGTTTTTCTCGAAATCAACTTTTTAAAACTGGGAGACAAGATTTCTCAGAAACTATCCGACGGATTGACTTGAAACTGGACAGTGTTATAGTTCAACACGTCTTCTTGGTACTGAACCTCTGAAATTGGCCAAACCTCCCCCCCTTCCTCAAAGTGGGAGAGGGGAAAAGGTCCAAAAAAAGGTCGTTTTTTTTCAAAGTCGCGCCATTTTGTGAATTTTCAACTTTTTTCGGATTTTCGAAGTTCAGTACAAAGAAGACGCATTACCAAAACCTAAATTTTTTGGAAAATCATGATCCGACTTCCGGTTTCCGAGAAAACTTGTCTCCCGTTTGCCTCCTCATTTTTGAGGACCTGTAAAAGGGGGAGGAGGGGGGGCATATCAAGGCAAATAAAAAAAAAATAGTTCAAAACTTCAACTTTTACATGCCGAAGACCGTTTTTTAATATCTCTAAAAATAATGGCAGCAGTTTTAAAAAAGTCATTTTTTTTTACGTTCTGACGGTGATCCACCCTTAATATACTCCAATTATATTCAAGTATTTCTTTAGTCGACAATGGTTGGTTATTAGACCTGTTACTACTAGAGGTTTTGATTTGGAGGAATTCTTTAAAATCCGAGCTTTTGTGGGGTTACTGTTTGGTTCTAAGGAACCAATAGCAAAAAAATAAAATTAAAAACAAGTATTTGCGATAAGAATGTTTAAATTACCGAATTTATTCATTATAAATGCTAAGATGGTACTTAATTTGAAGAGCAAGATTGGCATCTTTTTTGCACAAATATTATGATCTTTTATTCTAAGAAACTAATTCTAATTTTATTTATCATTTTTTCTCAAAAGGGAATTTTATCCGGTTTTTCAGTTCAGGATTATATTTTTCCTGTTTACCAAATGTTTCCACATTCCAGGAATACAGATTTGCATCATAACTGACAAATTTTTACCGAAGTCATATAAAACATTTCCAGGGTCACAAATATATAAAATTGTAAGCCCCGGAATTCCTGGATGGGAAATATTCGGGCCTAAAAATTAGCCAACACTAGAGGAACAAATACTTCACATAATTTTTTAACCTTTTCTATTTGGTGATTATTATGGACAAAACTTATATTCTTGTTGGCTAGTTGGATTTTTAACTTTAAAACTTATTTTAAAAGATAATTTTATCCAGTTCTAAAGTCCATGTAAATATTTTTCTCTGAGCCAAATATTTCTATATTCCATAATTATAGATTTCCATCATAATGAACAGGGGATATTTGAAAAAAATATCAAGTTTTTGACACAAGATTCAGGGGCTTCGGGTATCTTAAATCTCCAGGTTTGGGAATATCCGGGTCAAATACTTTAGTCTCCATTTTTGCCCATTTTTCGTTGAGATCATTTTTTTCTGTAATTTGATTCTAAGATGGTTTTCTTAATATTATTTTATTGTGTTTTTACAGACCTCCTACTGAAGAGGGCGATTTAAACGAAAGTTTTGGAGTCATATGATCAATCTCCTTATTGAAAATTTGGTTTTTGACCTTTTGTTGATTGTGGCAAAACCGTGGTTTCAGACTTTCCATATTGAGTTCATCCAACTCCTGTTAATCCTTGCCCTCTCCATAGCTTTAAGTTCAAGAAGAAGGAGATTTAAGAATAGTTCCAGAATAGCAGTTGTTGAACTTCTCATTACTTTTGTTATACAAAGGTATGCAAGTCGATGGATTTTACCACTTTCCTTCTTTTTTTTTCCTCTTGTAATTTTTTTCACTGAATAAGACCATTCTTAGGTTATTCTTGATCTGACCTAACTTCTGTCTATATGTTTCTTTTATTTTTTAAGACCATTGCAAAGTTTTGGGATTTCAAAGAAAATTAATACAATTTTTTTTGATTAACAAAGAATGATTACTGCTAATGTTTCTTGATGAAACTTTACAAACGTTTAAGAAATTCTGAAAAAAATGTTTATTTTTCAAAATATAATTGCATTGCAAACTTATGCGATATGATTTCATCGTTGAACGCAAACTATTATTATATGGCATTTCTATGATCAGCTTTCTTATAAATATTCGCTCTCTTAATTAATGAATTCTAAATGTAAGATAAAATCTAATTAGGGAAATGTTGAAACAATTCAAGTGTTTCATATTCTCGTTTGCGATAAAACATCTCTCGCCTCTTCTCCGACTAGACAAAACGACGACGTAAGCTTATTGTTGTTCGTCTATTCTCAACAGTTCGCAAAGACAATTTACAATGTAGATATATATATACATAAATATATTAGAGAAAACTTTTGTTAATGTCATTTTAATTATACTTTGGCATTAAATTGTAAATAATTATTACATATTATAAAACTGTGCTCGTCTACCAATTTAAAGTTTCCCAGAGATGTAAATTTTGTTGAATTGATACGAGTTTTCGATTGAATTGAAAAATTGGTTTGATTATATGTATCTAGCGAAGGAGTGCCGATATTTTTAGAATGGCTCGAAGGATTTGGTATCGTTGACTAAAATATTGTTGGTTAAGTCCTCGGGGAGTTGGGAAGATATTTTTTTTTGACAGCTTGTCGTTTGAACGACCAACAATATGCCGGGTTTTGGTGAATCAATTTTTCCACCCTATCGATTGTGTGACAAAAAATTTTATTGTAAAGATAGCCGCAAGTCTTTAGTCCAAAATTTGATTTTCCAACTCTTTGATTTTTCAGGGCTTTATTTTTAATATTTTGTGCTTTTATTCTCAAGTATCATAGTTCGTAATTGTTAGCTTTTTATCGCCTGAACATCTATAGTTTGAGAAGAATATATATTTAAATTTTTTCCCAAGAAATATTTGTTTGTAACTATAATAATTAAATTGTGGGCAATAAGGGCGAAGCTTCTTGTGGAATATTATTTATTTAATCGCCAACGTTTCGTCAGTCATTCCTGACTTCTTCAGGGCTCTATAATGAAAATACATAACATTTAGAAAAAACAACACATTATTGTTAAAATTATAAATAAACTAGCTGATCCCCGCGACTTCGTCTGCGTAACGTAGGTGTAGATTATATTTTCTTTTTAAATTTGCTGTTTTTAGTGTTGAATGAACATTATTATTTTTCTTATTTCTTTTACAAAAAACATAATCATACATAAAAACACTATTTTATCAACTTTAAAAAGACACATTTAATAAACTGTTACTTAGAAGAAAATAGTTATATATAATGATCAATTAATTTTCCAAAAATATTTAAAAATATCTAAAAAGAGTATGGTCTATTCCGTATACCTACGGTAGGTATATCTGCCGTGAACCAATTAATCCGTAAATCAATCACCATCTATACATAAATAAAAACTATCGTTAAGTTCAATAAAGTAAGTCATAATTATGACTTAAAACAGTCAAAAGTTATCAAAATACTCGCCTAGATATTTAGAATATTAGTAGAAATCCCATTTCATTGTTTCAACTCTCAACTTTTACACTACTGAAATGTACAAAACTACGGTGAAATTAAAATTTGTTCAAATACACGAAACCCAGTTCGTCCATAATCAAGTATAACCATTGTGTATCTATGCATTTATTATTAAAATATCTGAATTTCAACTATATAATTAAACCATTTCCTTTCAGTTCAAGCTTACAATATGTGAAAGCCAAAAAACGTAATGCTCTCTTATATATTTAACCTTTTTTAGATATATATATTAAAGTTTAAATTTTAAAGCAGATCCTACGTTTTTGTTTCTAATAATAAACCAACATTGTTTTATTTTAAGCGATAAAACTTTTCGTCTATAACGAACATACTTTGATAATTAAATTTGAAATTTCGATTGTTTATTAGACGTAATGCCGTACACATTTTGCTACCATTTTTCACTCTTTTAGAGGAGGAAAAATCAAAAAACCCTTTCTTATTATATATCTACATCGTATAAGAAAAACACTTTCCAAATTTCATCGACACAAATATGCATTTATGTTGTAAAATACAATGTAAAACGAAAAAAAATATGACCTTTATTTTGATTATCATGACTAAAAAGCAATTCGATATCGCACATTTGGACGTTGTACATACAAAATTGTTGGAAATTGTTGGAAAAGAAAGCGTGGAAGGAAATTCGAATATTTTATTTATTTTCAATAACAATAATTGATTTTCAAATTTTTCTAAATGCCGAAGAAAAGTTGGTTTAGAAGATTTTATTTTTTGATTGTTAATGAAATATATGACAAAAAATTGCTCCCTTAATGTTAAATAATTGCTCCAGGTCACAATCATTGGTTCATAAAAATTAGATTTTAAAAAGTTTGATTGTTGAAAAACAAACAAAAATTAAAAACCTGCTCTTTGGTATTTGGTATAAGTACCTACTATGGTACACAAACTTTCATACTAATTAAGTAAAATGACATTATTTAAAATGCTGTTATCAAAATTATATAACAAAAACAGAAACTTATTATTAATTGATTATTTATTAATTAATTACACTTATTAAATTTAAAATTTTGATTATTGATTCACTCTACATTTTCTCATGCAAACTTAGTCACCCCATTTACTCTTTTAGGGAAGAAATTTTAAAAAAAAAAAAATCTTATCAGATGTCTACTTCTTAAAATTAATACATCGAATATTAAAATTTCATCAGTCAGGGGGGGTATATAAATAAACGATTTTATGTATGCACTGTTTTAAAAATGTATTTACTTTTAGTATTATTACTTTTATTATTGTTATTATTACTACTACTACTTTTTTTCGTTAATATTTCCTTATTAAGCAACTCTAAGGGTCTATTTACAACAATTTTGTAAAAATATAAATAAAAAGAAATGTTTACTGTAAGATTCGAACCCACGTCTTTATAATTAGGAGCATCAAAATGTTAAATACGTAAGGCATTACGCTATTAACATCAACTATGTGTTTTATATATATAAAGGTTTATATTTCAAAGAGGCATTTTTTCAAAATTTAAATTTAATTTACTGTGCTTTTTATCAGTTCAACTAAAAATATTTTTACAGAGTATTTTCTAACTTTAAATTTCCTTTCCAATGGTATATTACTCACTTGTCTAGTGTAAAAATTTCTGTTTTCATCCCTAGGGAATACCTTCCCTTATTATTTTTTTAGAATGATAAGTAGCCTATAGTCTGTAGGAAATTGTGTTGTATCTTAATACCAAATTTTTATAAATTCGGTAGTTCCGTTGTTTAGTTAAATCGGGACACACAGACAGACAGACAAAAATTTTAAAAATGTTAAATTTGGAATAAGGGCCTCTTGAAACAAATATTTACCCTAAAATTGGGTTCAAAATCGAAATGTACAGACAGACGTAAGAATTTTATATATTAGTATAGATTATTTATTTATTGGTTACACTTATATTCAAAATTTCGATTGTTGATTAATTCTACATTTTCTCATACAAACTTAGTCACCCCTTTTACTCTTTTAGGGTATTCTTAGAATTTTTGCATAAATTTTGATCAACTTTTAAAAGTAATTGAATTTTGTCAATTAACTCGAATGGATTGATTGGAAACTGGAAAAGGAAAATGAGAAATAAATATTTGCATTTTTTCTTTGCCCCAAAAGTGGCTCATTCATCCGAATATTAAGTATTGATTTATTGTCAATTGCGAATTTAATTACTTTGAAAAATTGAAAAAGCATTTAAGCACCCCCTATCGGCGCCAAAT
This sequence comes from Sisyra terminalis, assembly GCA_958496175.1. Classification (NCBI taxonomy): domain Eukaryota; kingdom Metazoa; phylum Arthropoda; class Insecta; order Neuroptera; family Sisyridae; genus Sisyra; species Sisyra terminalis. The sequence goes on from OY292278.1 coordinate 6,508,874, forward strand.
TCACGGGGACAATTGGCCATTAAACGATTCACGCCGTAAAATAATTATTACCCTACAAATAGAGAAATCACAAATCTACATTAAATGTTACTCGTATATTAATGTTGATTTACACACGCCCGAAGGGCGATAACATTTAAATTTTGAGACGGTAAACATACCGCTGAATCAAATAATCGGGGGGGATGAGAGAACCAATGCAAAATAAATCTTTATTAAAACGCTCGATTCTTCGAGCGCATTATCAGCAGCACGCGATTTTTTCAACATTTTTTTTTATTTATTTGCAACAAAAGAGACACTTTTTTTTATTGCGATTTCCATGTGAATTCAGCGGAATTTTCAATGGAAAATGAAATGATGTTTCAAGTGTTGTAGATATGATTCGAAAAATTGTCAATATTTTCATCGAATTTACATAAAATGATGCACACACGTGTCTACTTACACATTATTTGATCGTTTTTTTTTTACTTTGAAAAGTGAAATTTATGTATTTACGTGTGCTGAACATTACAATGGCATAAAAAAATTTTTTTTTTTTGATTCACCTTTGTGACAATAAAATTTCTTTTGACGAAATTTTCAGGTGAAATTTCTTTCAACCTGACTTTTTTTGACAACCGATAAGCATCAAAAAGTATTGTATTTTTATTATTTCAGTAATTTCTTCGGTGGTTTCTTTGAATTTTGATATTAAGTGGGAAATTAAACGATGCAATTTGGTTCTTTTATCGCGAATCCATAGCGAGCTTATTGTTGTACGAGAACTTTACGTCGAGTGCATACGTAGCGTCTTAAGGTGAAATGTTTGCGTCGGTTTTAAGACAATAGTAAGGACAAACCACGTGCACTTTATCTAGGACATGCCAAGCTGTGCCAATAATGTTCCAATTACCGACGTCGTTGCTAACTACAATTACTTCGAAATCGCGTTTAAGTTCGTTCGGAAGCTCGAGCTTGGCAGAGGAACACCTGCTAGAAAATGGGAACATATTTGCGTGTCGAGATTACGACTTCCACGGTTTCCTTCAAACTTGTCTTCCCTCATAATTTATGACAAATTGATTCGCCTAATTACTTCAACAATTTGCTTCATTAAAAAATGCTTAATGCCAACTATTCAATTTCGGAGAAACTTCTTATTTTTAGAATCTAGAAAAACAAATAAATCACTGAGTTTAAACGAACGAAATTGGTGAACTTTAAACAACATAAAAGTGGAATTATCCCATCGGTGAACTTTCCAACATTTAATAATACAAAACTCGGATGTTCACAAACGATTCAAGTCAAGCAAATCTCCAGTCTGACGATTTGGAGCGTTGCAATAGCAAATCGTTATCCGGAAAATCATAAACATAAAATCAATTCGGAAATCAAATCAGGAATACGAGAGATATCGATTTTAGTCGTTTAGAAACTAATATCGCTGATTTTAGATTTGATGATCCAAAATTTTACGTCGGGGAACCTGAGGCGGAACGGGGTACCAAAGCTTTAATTACAATTTACGAGAAGTTTAAAGAAACAATCTTATTGTTTTGTAGTTTATATATTTATTTAATTCATTCTCAACAAATAAAAAAAAGTTTTATTGATTTAGTACTAAAAATTTAAGTTTCAGAAACACATGAAAATTTCCCGTTCTGCCCCACCCCCTGGGGTCCAATGGGAAATGAGCTTGGAGCGCAATGGGATTCTTGTTATGGGTATAGGTAACGGATGAAGACACTGTCATCGTCGTATTTAGCCCAGCACATGCCAAATGTGCCCATTTTTGACAAATAATCCAGGAACACCAGCTATCATTAGATTTGGAGTTTAAATCCTCACAGTATAAGCAGATTAACTCTGCAACTTCCGATTTTTCTTATATATGGACTAGGGTGGGTCAAAAAAATCGATTATTTTTTTTTTACAAGTGACACGGAAAAATGGGTTGCTAGACACCTTAAAAAAATTCTCACCAAGTATGAGCTTTTAATTTTAATACGAAGATTCTCCGCATCGGAGTTTTGTATTTTTTTCTCAGTCCAATAGAAACAAATTCATACCTCATCATTTATCGATTGTATAGAAAAATGTTCTGAAAGAATTTTTTAGGAAATTTAATGCTCTACAAAAAAGGTATATTATATTTTCTCCGTAAGCCTCACCATTTGAAAGAAATTAAGGTTTAATTTTGATTATTTTAAGACAAATTTCATTTTTTTAAGAATTTTATAATTCGACAATTAATAACTCTTATACAATGCGCAATAGAAATTTTGGTTGGAAATTAATTGCTCTATAAAAATGGTTTCTTATGTTTTGGCGATTAAATTAACCGTTTAAAAGATATTAATCATCAAACTTTCATGTGTATGGGTTTTAAAAGTTTTTGATGGCTAGATTTCCTTGTATATGTACGCACTATCTGCTGATAAAATAAAAATGTCTATCTCAATGGGAAATACTATCAGAATTCTATGTCCCATTCCACCCCACTCATTGTGCCCCAAAGCACCTTTCATACAAGCATGACTATTATGGCAGGATATATTGGTTATATTTTAATTATCACAAGGGTTTAAGTTAGTCAACAGTATATTTAAAAAAAACATGTCATGTCAATATTCAAACAAAATATAGTAGATAGTATAATTACCTTAGTGTAACTTTGCAAAAATTAGAATTTGAAAACGTTTATTTCGACTTTTGATAAAAATAAAAACAACTGCACTCTTGACCGGCAATAGCCACTTTTTATAATGCAGCACATGTAAATTGAACAATGAGTATGATTTTTATGCGTTTTTACCACCTGTAGCAAGTGTTAATTCCATTTCGCATTCCGCCCCGTGTTCCCATAAGTTTTACATTTAGAAAGATAAAAAGCTTTGTTTTCCAAAGTTGCTCTTAGTAAAAGTATGTGATACTAGCTGAACCCGCCAAACGTTATCCTGCTAGTCTATATTATAATGGCTATAAATAAATGAACCGTTTATTTTGAAAGTGAGTTAAGTCATTTCAAGAACAATCCCTATAGTGTTATCATTTTTAACCAAAGGAACATAAGATACTAAGGAGGAGGAAGGAATAATTGGCGTTTTTGTTAACAACTAAAATGAAATCAGTAATTTGTGAAAACTTAGCTGTTAAATAATTAACATATTTTGTTCTAGTTACAAGAAGAAGAATCACCATATAGACCACCCTTGAAATGGACTTACACCACTTTCAAAATAAAACGAGTTATATATAAAAGCGTGTATTTATATACCGCCTCTGACCGATGAAAAATTTTATAGAAAATTCTAATCCTAAAAGAGTGAAAAGGGGTGGTTAAGTTTGCATGAGATCATGTAGAGTTAATCAACAATCGAAAATTTATACCCCTTATTACCCCTATATTATTACCCCTTTATGTGAAACAAAGTTCAGCTATGTTTAGAAATAAAATATTTTTGTTATATCATTTCAATAACAGAATTTTAAATTACTAAATTTCTGTAAATTAGTATGAAAATTTAAGTGGTACTTATATCCAATTGGCGATTTTTAATTTTTGTTTGTTCTTCAAACTTCAAACTTTTAAACATCTATTTTTTTTTATGAACCAATGATTGTTACCGGGAGCAATTATATATTCTGCTGAAAATCATTAAGGGAGCAATTTTTTGTCATATATTTCATTACTTACGCCTGACTTACGCTACTCTCGAAATAAACGAATCAAATAACTTTGATCAAAAATATGTTTTTGGAACATTAAAAACTCTTTCCTTAGCACCTCGCAGCATCTCTTGCTGTACCTTTTATAACTAACCTTCTAGATATAAACCTTTCAATTTCTTTTTTCAATATCGAAATTGGTTTCTTTAAAATTTAAAAAAAATCGTTTTTAATGGGGTGAAAGTAGATAAAATTGTTTGGTTTTATACTTAGTAGATCATATTTTTATATAATTTTTATAGACCAATTTTAATCGGAAATCTAAATACTTTATTGGTTCTGAAAAATGGAGAACAATCATAGTCTTAGGTACAATTCTATGAAAAGATAAATTTGCAATCTGTACAATAAATAAATTTACAATAAGCTAAAGTGATAATATGTAAATTAAAGTAAAGTGAACTTTAATTTGAAAAGAATTTCAAGTCAAAGTCACCAGGTTTGAAGACTTGATGAGAGGTACCAATCATTATTGAAATTCTCTACGAATTAATAAGATAATTTCTTTGCCATCGTCTTTTCAATTTTTGGGTGTTGTAATGATGGTTGGCACTTCTGGGTTGGTATGGTAGTGTAATTTCTCATGAAATTTTTGAAATATTTGTAATACAAGTTCGGCCACATAAGGAATATTTGGGTCTCTATGAATTATTTAATTTTCAACATAATAGGGAGCGTTGAGGATTCTTCGAAGACATTTGGATTGAAAGGATTGGATTCGTTGTATATTGGAAGGTTTAGCGGAACCCCACAGTTCTGTTCCATACGTCCGGATAGGCCGTAATATTGCTTTGTATAAAGTCAATTTATTGTGCATACTTATTGTAGATTTGGGTCCTAGAAGTCCACGTAAAAGTCTGTAATATCTGTTAAGTTCCTGTCTTTTCAGTCTGGTGAGTGAATTCCAAATGAGATGGCTATCCAAGTATAACTCTAGATAGCGAATTTCTGATGATTTTTTTAAGATTTCGATTTAGAGGTATAATGGTGGACAAATTTTTTTGTTAAGGATGATTGTGAAATGTACACATTTTCTTTGTTTATTTTTATTTTCCCTTTATGGCTTTATACTGTCAGAAGATCAAGGTTCTGTTGCAAATTTTTTATAGCTTGAAGGAGGTTGGGATCCAAGGAAAGGACTTCTGTAACATCAGCATAGGTTGTTAATATGGTCTTGGAATGTGTAGGAATATTTGCGGTGTAAATACAGTAAAGTATTGGCCTCAATATGCTACCTTGAGGAACACCAACTTGAATTTGTGTTAGTGGAGAGAATTCATTATTGCACCTCACTTTAAAACATCTGTTGAAGAAGCAGGACTTGAGGATAAGGTATCATAGTATTGAGTGGGAAGAACTTTTTTGAGCTTATATAACAGTCCTGGATGCCATACTCTATCGAAAGCCTATGCAACATAAGAAAAGTAGTTATATCAATTGTCCTACATAATTTACGTAGGATTGCATTTCTTCAAGCCGAAAAAATAACAAAATACGATATTAATACCAATAGACCAATGTCGATAATTTTTGAAAAAAAATATAAAGTTGGATAAATATTTAAATATAGACGAATTAAATTTATTGGAAAAGTGAGAAAACATATTGGCTTAATTCGAAAATTTTGATTAAAAATATTATTTTTTTCGCCTTTTCTGACTTATCATCAAAAAAGAACCCCTTAATTTTCAATCGAAAATTCTTGCCTCGAAATATCTGCTCTTTTAAAAAAGCCACTGAGCTTTATGTTTGTTAAGATCTCTAATTTCTGATGGTATAAGAAATATTCATTACTAAGGTAAATGGTCTTAGAAAATGCAAAGAAAGGAAACAATATTTTGAGAAAGTTATTGAATGTTATGAATTTTAAGTTATTGAATATTTAAAGATAATTTATATACTAGAATGATCTATTTTTGAGCACATTTACCATAGTAATGAATACTTTTATACCATCAGAGACTAAAGATTTTAACGAACAGAAAACTCAAAAGTTTTCAAAAAGCAGATATTTTAACGTGAGAATTTTCGATTGAAAATGAAGGCGTTTTTTTGATATAAAGCCAAAATACGATGAAAAAAAAAATAAATATAAAAAATTAGTGTATTTGGGACATAAAAAGGAAAGATCTTTAATAAATTTCATGCATTTTTTTTTTTGGTAAAAGATAAAAATAAGAAAACCAAATTTGAATATTTGAATTTTCCGCATAAATTTTGAGGGTATACGAAAAAAATTTAAAAACAAAAGATATAGATATTTTTATTACCTATACATTTCCTATTTAACTTTTTCCCAAAGGACTTTTAATTTTGCTGGAAATCCAGATTTCCCGACCTCGGATTGCCCAGAAAGTTCTTTTTCCATTCATTTTTGTTATCTTCTCTTCCTTATCCAATGGATTACATCCTACTATAATTTTGTTTCATTTTTAACCATATTCAAATACTTTTGGGCTTGTCTACAAATGCTTTAGTAGAATATTTGTTTATCTTTCACAAATCGGGTATAACTATTCGGAGAACTTCGGAGAACGTAAACTTTTTAAACTTAAACTATTTTTGAGCAACTGGAGTATGTAGAATTTTCTAATAGAAGTACACATTTCGAAAAAAAAAAACAGACCCAGAAATATAATAACAAACATACTGGCAGCAACAAAAATAAGAAAAATCAGGTAACATTTTTGCCAAAATATTAAGCTCTATTTAATCTTTGGTTTTTAAAAAAAATAATCAAAAATTCTGTGATTTGAGAATAAATCGATAAACCACAATATCGAAACAAAATTCCTGTTCAGCAACTTTGAGCTTAGCTTAAGGATTATCGAAACTTTCCAGAAACAGCGACTTAAAGTTTATTTTATTCTAAATACCAGGGTTTCCGTTATTTAAGAAATTCCTCAAGATCTTAGATCTACAATTAAAGCATTTCTAAAATAAAATAATCCAATTTTTCTTTTACATTTGACTCGACACGTCTAATATGAATTATTGTACAACATTCCCAATTTTTTTTTTTTCTAATCTTCGACGAAAAATTCTTGTTTATGTGAGAGTATTAGATCGAATACATTGGAAATAAATTTTAGTTGAAAACTTTCAACATTCAATAATGCAATACTAAAGTAGTTTTAATGTAACTTTTGAGCTTTTCAACTTGAAAGCATGTTGGACTTTGGAAATTTATTTAAAGTATTTCAAAAGGTCGTGTTTTTTCTGTCTTATACGTCTCAGCTTTTTTTTACCCTCGAAGGCCACAAAAAAAAAATGTAATTTATTTTGATTTATTAAACAGTTATTGACACGTAAATTTTATTAGAGGCGCAATTTAATTATCAGACATCGCGTTTTTCGTCGTTAAGTTGCCAACCATTTGGGGGTTGAAGGGGTGCTGCGAGGGTGTGCCAATGAACACTTGTCACTGCTTGTCGCATTGAATACATTCAGTGGAGCCCTCACAAGGAAATTAAATGGGGGGGCTTGTTTATTATTCCACCCTTATCGATTGCTCAATAAAATCGACATTGATAAGCACTTAAACATTTTCTTACATTTCCATCAATTCGATTTTTTTTTCTACTCAAACAAACTGAAAATGTCCAAAGTTTATTTTTTTTTTTTGTCAAAATATGTTGAAATATTTGAATATTTTAAATTCAGTTTGGTAATATTATTGGTTTTATGCCAACAATTTGTCGAGAATGAAAATTGCAGGCAGAACGTGATTTAAAGCCAGACTCATTTATCAGTCCAGGCCAATGAACACATGGGAAAAGCTCGTACGGTTTTGAGCTTTCATGTGACGTGGTTATTGTAGGTATGTGTATGTGGCCAATAATTTACATACATATGCATATGCGGCTATTATGAGCCGTGAGTGCCGTAGGTATATGTCAAACGAAATTGTTGAGTTTTATTCAAGAAATGGAGAGCTTTTTAACGGGGAAAAATTGGCGTAAAAGGAAAGATTTCAGGCCAATGTTGCAATGCAGTGTGTAATGTTTTTGTATCGTGCTGGGTATTATTTTATAATGAATGGCTGTTGGGTGTGTGTGTGTGGAATAAAATTCGCTAGAACCAATTGTAATTAATGTTATGGTCTTGTAATGAACGATAATTTTGTCACCCTCTGTTTACGGTGACAGCAATTTGAATTAAATTCAGTCACAGTAATCGTAACAGTAATTACGACTTGCTCGCCCGTTTTATTTCGTTTAACACTTTTTGAGTCGATCTTCGTAAAAGTGATAGAAATTTAATTATTTTAATCGGATTTTTGCTGTTTGCTTTCATTTACATTGAATTGCAAAATTACAACCAAACAATTTGGGGGAGTGTTTTCAATGAAATTATCATAAAAACTCTGATTTTTGTAATTTAGTTCTGAAATAATATTAATAACATAGTTTCAATACATTTTATTACTTTATTTTTACAAAACACTAGCTAATCCCTGCGACTTCGTCTGCGTAACGTATTATATTTTTCTTATTTCTTTTACGAAAAATATAATCATACTTAAAAGCACTTCACACTCTGGAAAAAGACACATTTGATATACTGTTGCAAAAAATAAAATAGTTCTATGTAATAATCAATTCATTTTCAAAAAATATTTATAAATATTTAAAAATAGTATGTTCAATTGCGTATACCTACGGTAGGTATACCTCACGGTTTATAAATTGCACAGGTTGCCCCATTAGAAAAAAAAATGACGCTTTGCGAAGAATTTTGAAATTTGAATCAGTCTGAAGATATGTACGAATTTCTTCTGGAAACGTCACGTAGCGCATGAGGCCACCTGGGTATTTTATAAATCTTGGGTATACCTACCGTGAACCAAATAATCCGTAAATCAATCAGCATCTATACATAAAAAAATATCGTCAAGTTCAATCAGTCGATTTTAATTATGACTTAAAACAGTATAAAAGTTATCAAAACAATCGCGTCAAAATAACCCCATCTCACTGTTTTAACCCGAATGAACCTTTTTCCAAAAACTATTACACTATTGCAATGTACAACACAACCGCGAAATTGAAATTTGCACAATTGCACGAAACCCAGTTCTTCCATAATCATGTACACCCATTATGTATCTATAAACTTATTATTAAAATATTTGAATTTCAACTATATAATTAAACCATATTGGATAGTCTAGAGTTCGCCATACACGATTTGGTGTATGCTTTTGGCTCTGGAAGGGGATTTTAAATTTATTTTATCATTATGATATGATTATTTATTATTTATCATTTTGATGATTTCTGGTGGGAATTGCGAATTTTTTTCGTGATCCCTTTCACGCACTTGCAAATAAAAGTTATTGTGCCTCCCCCTAAGAAAAAAATCCTGAATCCACCCTTGTCTGTTAGGGTAGGAATTTTCAAAAAAAAAATTTTATCAGATGCCTATTTTCTATAAGGAATACACCGAATATTAGAATTTCATCAGTCAGAGGAAGTATATAAATACACGATTTTATATATGCACGATTTTAAAAACGTATTTACTTTAAGCTTTATTACTATTATTATTACTATTACATTTTTTTCGTTAATATTTCTTTACTGAGCAACCCTAAGAATCTATTTACAACAATTTTGTAAAAAAAAAAATACTGTAAGATTATTATCTATGAAAACATTTATATTTCAAAAGGGCAATTTTTTGTACTTTAAATTAAATTACTGTGCTTTTTAATAGTTCAACTAAAAATATTAATACAGATCATTTTTTAACTATTAAATAGCTTTTCAATGATATATAACTCGCCTATCTAACCTAATTTTTTTTTTTATTCCTCAGTTTTTACGTAGGGGATAAATTCCCTTATTATTTTTAAGGAATGATAAGTAGCCTAACGTGTGTGTAATTGTATTGTATCTTAATATAAAGTTTCATTAAATTCGGCTGTTCCGTTCTTCAGTTAAATCGCCAGCGCACGCGATGTAAGAAAGTTTTTTAGTAATTTTTTCACACATTATTGGAGTTTTAGTATGGATTCCTATTTTTTTTTGAAAATTTAATATAGCCTATGTTCACCGAAAATAGTGTAGTTTCCTATCAGTGCAAGAATTTTTCAAATCGGTCAAGTAGTTTCGGAGCCTAAAACAAACAAACAATCAAATCTTTCCTCTTTGTAATAATATATATATATATATATATATATATATATATATATATATACTTTTGTCTACAATTTCTTTTTAATTTTAGTGTTCCTTGCATAAACCATCCAAGCAGCGTCTATAGATCCTGATCTACGATAGAGATTAGTTTACGATATTGTAGTTGGGAAAAAATATATGGCAATTCTTATAAAATCCCGAATGTTGTTTCTGCTTTCGGTTTGTTATAAGACCATATGTCTTATTCTTTTATGTTTGTAGTAGTCACTGATGCTTCTAATGATTTGGCTAGGACCAATTTTACAATTTGTGTTGAATTTCCGCGACAAAGCGAGGATATATAAGTCTAGCGGTAGTATCCTTAATTCCTCATGAAATATACCTTATATTTGGCTGGGTAGTTTTCCAGCATTATTAGTAATTTATTTTAGATTCTTTATATTGTCAGATTCTTGGTTTTGCTTACTGAACTCCAGACTAGACTTGCATATGTAAGCACTGGTCTGAGCACTGTTTTATAAAGTATTAATTTATTGCTGGAATTGTCTTTTTAGCAATGGATGAAAGATGTTAGTTCGGGCCATTAATTTGTTTTTAGATAGTTTGATGTGTTCAGCAAAGTTGAGTCTGGAATCCAGTTGCATCCCCAAGTATCTAACGGTTTTTGCCCATTCTATATTTTTCCCATTTATTAATACCTTTTTATGCTTGTTGGGTTTTCTTCAAATATTTTTGTCTATATTCCAATAAAAAATTGTTTAAAGTTTACAAGTAATACGTTTATCGCTTTATTCAACGTTAAACAACAACCAATACAAAAGATATTTCGCAGAGGGCGGTAAGTTGTTGATAAAAAGAAAATTCCCTTGTATTACTACACCAACAATTCGTTGCAATACTCGGAAATAAGCAGCTTGTCTTCAGGATTTTCGCCGTTTCTGATAAAATATTATACAGAAAAAAAAAGCCAAAGGAGGCTTCAGTCGTCATATACACCCCGGCAGAACTGCAATCGAAGGATTTGTGTCACAGCATGCAAAGATATGCTCCCGTGAACGTTCAAAGCTCCCCATGAATTATTTTCTTGATTTTCCAGCCTCTCGTATTGAATGCATTCAGCGCAAAAAAATGCAATACAACATTGTTTCTTGCCCGCTTTTTTTTTTGTAGGTCAAGTTATTTGTTTGAAATGGCGGAAGTGTTTCTAGAAATTTTCTATTGTGTGTCAATCAAACACTCTTGAGAGTATTTTCAAAGGTGCCGTCGTCTATTCATGTCATGTGTTAAAATATCATCATGAAAACGTTGTGCTTTTAAAGAGGATTTTCATAAAAAAAAAAAAAAAATATGAAGATTTTTCTGCACAACGATTATTTGGTTAAAACCATAATTTTTAAGAATTATAGTTAAGCTATTTATCTTCTTAAGTTTAGCATAATATGTGCTTACAAATTTTGATGGTAACGAACACATATTATCGTGTTTTGATCTTCTTATACTATTATCGAAGCTTTATATCCGTTGTAAATGGATAGATGTATTCCAACACAATATTCTCGTTTCACATAAATGGGTTAACTATTTGAAACATTGTTTTAAACTAAATTTTCAAATTAATGCTTTCCGTGTTATTTTAGGTCATTGAAATCACCAATTGGTCGTAGTTTCTTGAAACTAACTTTCTTATCATTATTTCAAACATAATCTTTCGTAAAATTACCACAATATGTTACCATATATTAGAAAAGAATTGAATGGCCCAAATTAAATAAAAACCAGAAATATTTATGTATAAACAGAGAGCATTTCACTTTTGAAATTTGTTTGAAAATTACTAAGAAATGTTTTATTACTCTTTCTTAGTAAAGAGCATAGCTATTAGACTGGGCCAAAAAAATCGACTATTTGTTTTTTGAAAAGTAAATCGAAAATATTTTTAAGATGACAAAATAAAAATATCGGGAAGGTTTGAGCCTTTAATATTAATATTAAGAGGTCTATCATCTTTAATTTCGATTTTTTATTTGTGCTTTTATTTTTGCGTCGATGCTGTCAAACTATCAAGGTAAAAAAATTTAACAGCATATATATTTATAGGAAATTAAATTTCCTACAAAAAACGTATCTGTAAAAATTTTTGCCAGACACGCCGTATCCGAATAATCAAGCCTTAAACATTGATATAATTTTTAGATTTACCTTCTTTATTTTGGAATTTTGTAACTAACGAACAATTGAATATAAAGAAATTAACAATATAGATTCTTGAAGGGAATTCAATGCTCTACAAAACAGATTTCTTAACGTTTTTACAAAAAATCACTTTTTCGGAAGTTATTCACAATTAAAGTTGAAGGTAAAAGTAAATTATTTAGGGGTGTGCGAATATTCAAATTTTCGAATTTTTCGAGTCGAATCGAATTAAAATTATTTGATTCGAATATTGAATATTCGAATAGTTCGAATTATTCAAATAATAATTTTCTATCACCAAATTAATCAATATCGGTAGAAAAGTTTTTTTTTTTTAGTTTTATTCGACTTAAGGGGTTACGGGTAGTCAGAAGCATGAAAAAATGATATTTTTTAATATTTTTATATTATTATATTATTTATATTATTTTATAAAAGTTATTTATTTTATAAAATTATTTTATTTAATAAAAGTAATTATTTTTTTATTATATAAATTATAATTATTATTTTATTTTTGTACAACTATTTAGTTTAGACTTGTTTGTGACCTTTATACTTATTTTTGGTGAAACATGCCTAAGTTGTACCTGAAAAAAAAATATTATCAAAATCAAAAAACCTGTTCTTGAATCCTACGAATGAATTTAGGAAGGCAGAAATCTCAGTTCATTCTTTTCGACCTTTGCTTCGTAATGATCAATATTGTGAGCAAAACCGAATAAATTCCATACAGGTGTAAAATTGAAAAGAATTTTACCTGCTCTCAACTGGCGATAATAAATAATATGGTAATGAGAAAAAGGAATCGGAAAGAGGTGTAAATGTAATTATAATTGACAACAAATAATAAATGCCTCAAACCGGTTCAGATTCCTTAAACGATATATTTAAAACTGCAATTCCCTCATTTTGGCCTTCAAGCATTAACTATATTATTTCATACCACCAATGGATATTACTTCAATATGTATCAACTTTCCTTAAACTTTAATTGTGAATAACTTTTGAAAAAGTGATTTTATTCATAAACGTTAAAAGACCTTTTTTGTAGAGCATTTATTTCCCTTCAATAATCTATATTGTTCATTTCTTTATATTTATTTATTCGTTAGTTACAAAATTCCAAAATAATGAAGATAAATCTAAAAATTATATCCTTGTATAAAGCTTGATTATTTGGAAACGGTATGTCTGGCAAAAATTTTTGAAAGACGTTTTTTGTAGGGAATTTAATTTTCTATAAAAATATGTGCAGATGAATTTTTTTACCATGATAGTTTAACAGCATTGACGCAAAAATGAAAGCACAAATAAAAAATTTAAATTAAAGGTGATAGACCTCTTAATATTAACATTAAGGGCTCAAACCTTCCCGATATTTTTTTTGCTACCTTGAACAAAATTTTCGAAATACTGTAAAAAAAATAGTCGATTTTTTGGCTCAGTCCATTAGTCATATACGATTTGTCGTTCTTAATCATCCAATTTCTTCGTAAGTCTTCAGATAACTCATTTTTTATCAGTTTATCGTTAATTTCTATTCTTCTATAGTGTCTTTGGTTTCCTTTTAGATATTCAAGCAAATAATTGCTTTGGAATCTACGATTAAATGTATTCAAATCTACTTAGGTACTTACTTCTAACAGATTTTAATATAACGTGGTTCTTCCCCCGGATTTTTTGGGAGCTTCTGTATTTGGTTTATTTAAATTTTAAATTTACCTGTTAAACTCCAGAATTCAATTAATTTTTAAACCTGCTATACCTAGCGAATTAAGGGGCAAATATTGCTTATGATACCATTGTAAATTTGGTCCTTGTTTCGTAAATTGGTACCCTATAATAATCTTTACAACTAAGCTTTTTTTTCATTAAGCTATCCAAAAATGTTAACAATTTTTCTAAATCTATCCCTATTGATTGGATCCCTATTGAAACGACATTACTTTTGGAAAGATGCTTCTAAAGCTCTTCCGGTCTATATTTCTTTTTTCTTCGATCTTATCTGCAAGAGTTAGTTACAAATTTCTAAAATATAAAGAAGATAAATCTAAAAATTATATCAATGTCTGAAGCTTGATTATTCCGAAACGACGTGTCTGGCAAAAATTTTCACAGAAACGTTTTTTGTAGGGAATTTAATTTTCTATAAAAATATGTGCAGATGATTTTTTTACCTTGATAGTTTGACAGCATTGTCGCAATTGTCTTAATATTAACATTAAGGGCTCAAACATTTTCGATATTTTTTTTGTCACCTTGAACAATATTTTCGATGTACTTTTCAAAAAAAAAAAGTGGATTTTTTTGGCCCAGTCTACTATGCAGCACTCTGCGAATGATTGAAGCTTTAATAGTAGTTAAAGAGCTTTCAATTAAATATTAAATAATTTAGTTCCCTATAGTTAACAAATTATTTTAAATGATCATAAAAGTTAGTTTTCAGTAAATATGAACTTTTTGTTACATAAATTGGATACAAGTGTAATAAATTAAATTTTTATAGAGAAATTAAATTCTATTAAATCTTTAATCACCAAAAGTAATATTTTTCTTTCATATTTTGTACCAAATCTATGTTTTTTTTTATAATTTAACTAAACAGTTGTGAACAATAGAAATAATTTTCATGTATTGCTGAAGTAAAAGTGATATCTTTAACAAACTGATGGAAAATTTTGCAAAGGTTTGAGTAATTTAAACTTCTTCAAGTGTCGCTGTTTTCATTGACAATGCGAGCATTTGAGTGCGAATACTTTCCTGAGGTGAGAGCAATTTTCCATAATTTTCTTTCCGTGAAATGGAACAATTTATTTTCATTTATTTACGTCTCACATATAACGACACGTTTTCTAAGAGATCCAGAGCCATAAAATCCAGATGTACGACATTTCTTTATAGGGCTATTATGAGTGTGTAAAGAAGACGAAGAAGGAAATGACACAAGACAAAAAAAAAATAATAGCCCAACCAAGACTACATTTATGAACAAAAATATTTATCAATCGATTGAAAAGTTTCCATCTAATTTTCCTCACTTCGTTTGTATTGTATATGGAACGTTATTTATGTACGAGTGATCTCATTAAGATGATGGCACAAAAGTTGACAAAAATGAAAATGATGGCTAATAAAGAAGTCTCTACGTGGGGGACGGCGGCAGGATGAGACGGGATGGACATTTTTTTCAAGTAGGTCATCCTCCTGAGCGTCCCAAGACGAGTCCCATGGCATTGTTGATGCGTGAGTTAACCGTGCAAAGAATGTCAATTCAATCCACGTACCTACCTCTCGATTCCGGATGCTTTCTCCTCTCCATCTGAGGAATTCACTCTTATTAATCATCGTTACGACGGTGCCGTTCAAAAGTGTCAATTACCGGGATAAGTTCACAGATTTTCGTCGAGTTAATCTGAAATTATTTGCAGATTGTTACGGAGACTGTGTTCAATAAATTAGGATATATATCGATCACTGATGGAAATGAATCAAGCAAAAATAGAACGAATCTTGTTTGCACCTTATTTATGTTTCGTTGCATTAACATTTCACCTTCGGCCTCCTTTCCGAAATTGCCCTACTTTCATCGAAAAGCACACATTCTTATTGTATTAGACGTCGATATAAAAAAGACATAAACATTGAAGCCAATGTCTTTCAATGATTTTCCCCAAAAGAAAAAATCAATTACAGAATTAATTTTCCACATAAAAATACAATTGCTACCATATAAGTTATTGATTTATGATTTGATATTAATTCCAAAATTGTTTCCCTAAATTTCCGTTTTTGTTTCAGCAATTTTTCGGCCTAAATTTCCCAACAATTCTATTCACCAAATTCACGAAACAACCATAAACATTATCATAACATATAAAACATCCTTTGATGCACATAAGTTTTCATTTTTCCAAGTAATAAAATGTAAATTTATTTTACACATCAAAGTTTCGTCTCTCTATAGCGCTATATAAAAAGTGCGTTGACTTTGGGTTTAAAGGGATTGTTGAATGCGTCGCATGTCGAGAGGTTGGACTGCTGAAAATGCAGATGTAAGGGATGCAGGAAAGCAAAGGCGGGAATACAGGGAACACAGGGAACACTGTGCGTGGCGTCCTTCAACTTCTTCAACCTTTACAACTTCATTGTTCTCGGCACGCACATAAAACGCACCGTGTAGGCATTTTGTGGTTTTTCGGTCTACGTTAATGAAGTACTATGATCGTGTAATTAATTATCAGCTTCAACTTAATTGTCTTGTTGGAAATTCAACATTAAACTTGAAATTGCAAAAAAATAACGTTCAAGATATTTTTTTTCTGCATTATAAATGCAAACACTTCTGAAGATGAATTAACTAATTATAAAGAAAATCTAAGATTCATGAAATCAAGAATCTTTTTGACTTTATTTTAAAACTATTAAAAATACCAATTATTGGAATTTATTCTAATTAAGCTCTTTCGTAATTACATAAGACCAACGAACGCAATCATCATGTTCACATACAATGTTAGTTAAAAATCAGTTAATCAATACTATCAGGATTAAAAATCTGATCCCAAATTAACTTCAATTAAAAAACAAATGGAAAAATTTCATACATAAACAGAAGTGCAACAATTAATCTGAGTATTGTTTTTTTTAATATACAAGTTGTTTTTCAATATAACAAAAAAATTGCATGGATTTGTATAAAGTATGCACTAATTTTATTAAACAATAAAATTAGATTTGAATAATAACATTTAAAATAAGTCCCCTTTTTTAAATAAAACACGAAATTTTAGATAAAAAGGTTCAATGAAGCGTTTTTTTAATTATTTCAAAAAAAAAATGAAAATGCATTTTTTGTAACTATTTATTTCTATTGTTGCACTGTAAACAAATATTTCTTTGGAAAAAACAATTGATCAGTGACGCGAGCATTTGGGATATGATGTTTTGATTTTCACGAAAAAAAAATCGTCTTAGAATATTTACATGAAAAGTTTTGAGTAGTTTTGGTGAACTTTTTGAGTTAATGTTTAGATTTTCATGGTGTGATTTTAAAAAAAAAATATTTACATTAATCGGAAGTATTGCAGAACTTTGGTTAGTTCCACTCCAAAGCAGTGCATATTCAGTAATTGAATGATGCATTTTATAACATAGGGATTTAATTTATTTCGGTTAATAATTAAAGTTCTTGTGTAATTTTATTTCCATAAAAAAATGTGCTAAAGCTCATTTTTGAAGTAACCACTTTGTTTTGATTTTGGATTCGGTGCAACAATTAATCTGAGTATTGTTTTTAATATACAAGTTCTTTTTCGATGCAACAAAAAAATTGCATGGATTTGTATTAACTCTGCACTAATTTGAGTAAACAATAAAATTAGATTTGAATAAAAAGATTAAAAATAAATCCCCTTTATTAAATAAAACACCAAATTTAATATAAAAGAATTCAATGAAGCTTATTTTTTTTTATTATATCAAAAAAAAATATATAAAAACCATAAAAAATAATAAATGCATTTTTGTAACTTATTGTTTGCACTTTTACACTACCAACAAATATTTTTTTGTAAAAAAGCAATTGACAATCAGTGACGTGAATCAATGCATTTGTGATATGACGTTCGATATGGCGTTCGATTTTCAGGAAAAAAAATCGTCTTAGAATTATTGTTTTTTGGGAAAACTATTACATAAAGAATTTTGAGTAGCTTTTGATGCACTGTTTGAGTTTATTGTTTAGATTTTCATGGTATGATTTAAAAATAATATTTAAATTAATCGGAAGTATTGCAGAACTTCGGTTAGTTCCATTCCAAAGCAGTGCATATTCAGTAATTGCATAATGCATTTTATTACATAGTGATTTAATTAATTTTGGTTGATAATTAAAATTTTGTGTAATTTTATTACCTCAAAGGTGATGCAAAAGCTCATTTTTGTAATGAATACTTTATTTTAATTTAGAATTCGATGGAAATTTGGAAATCATAAAAGCATCAGCCAAAGCTTATTTTCATCTGTAAGTTTATATCACTCTTAAAGTCCTTAGATTTATTTTTTTTAAATTTAATTGAAAATTATGCATTGAAATCTTACAAAAATCTTTAGCTTTTAAAAGTTTTGCAAAAACCCTTTGATTAGAGAATCATTTCGGCTTAAAATTTTGTTCAATATTTCATTTTCTGTACAAATTAAGAATTCCAAATATTTATAAAATAATTTTTTTCAGGTTTGATGATTCAATTTAATTTATTATTTTTCAATTCAGCTACATTTCGTCACGTATCGTGATTTTCTCAGGCATCTAATATATCAACATGTAAAAAATAAGACAACATAGATGCAGTAAATTGCATTATCTTTTGTATGTTTTTGAATAATAATATCTGTATGTATTAGATGCCTGAGGAAGTTATAAAACGTGCAAAAAAGTAGCAGAATTGAAAGTTAATAGATTAAAATGGATTCATTAATCCTGCAAAAAATAGCAAATATATTTTCAAAGAAATAATCCACCTTTAGTTAAATCTAGGTAATGAAATAAATAATGATTTAATGATATTAACTTCAATGATTTCTAATTGTTAAATGAAAGAATAATTTAACGATTTTCCGACACTTGACCTCTGATTTACTGCAATGTACCAACGCGGATGAAATTACCATCATAACTCTAGACAATATTCTTCAAAGGGCCATTCAAAAAACCAAATTTGCAACTTCTTTTCTATTTGGATCAATATTTGATTTTTTTTTATAAATCCATTCAAAAGCTTTTCCCAAATCTTTTCTCTAAGACGCTTCTCCAATCATTTGGAGCCTTATAGTGATGGACCACATGAAAATTCCGTGGAGTGAAAAATGCATCTGTTAAATATTAAGTTAGTTAAGAATCCACTTTTATTTACTTAATGATTTTTTCTTGCGATGTCCTTGATTTTTGCCTATAAAATCCAAAAAAAAAATCCCAAAAAGATATAATCATTTGTGGATATTTCTAATTGAGGAAACTTAAAAGAAAGTAATGAGTGACATCTAGTGCAAGTTTTGTGTTAATTATTTTAATATTTGCCCTAATTATGCCTAATTATGCCTAATTATTTGCCTTTAATTATTGGTAAACAAAACGTCAACACTGCACATTTGGTAATTGCATGATGCAACTATTATGAAGTGCTTTGATTAGTTCGAAGTGTTTATTTTACTTTTAGAGTTATTCAATTTAAAAAAAATGCGGGACAGGGTTAAGGGAAATAAATGTTTATATTGTTAATAGAATTGATAAAAAAATATTTATTGCTCTTATAAAAGACATACAAATACTTTTGTTAATAATTCATTTTCAGTATGATATATCTTGCATAAACTATCCAAGTAGCGTCTATAGATCCTTATTAGGATGACGATTAGATTTTACTTTACATTGTAGTTATTTATTGTTAAAGTTGAGGAAAAATATATGGCAATTTTTTCCCCGAATATTGTTTCTACAATGGAATAGATGAAAATTTGGGAAATCCTGGACTTTATTTCAATCTTATAAAAAAGATTCACTATTAGTTGAAGCTCTAAAAAATTTATTTTTTCATCAAAATTCTTCCACAATCTTTGAATGTATTGAAGTTAAATAAATAAAGTTTAATCAGAATATTTTTTGACGATTAAATTATTGTTATTTTTGTAAGTCTTGGAAACCATTTGGCTTCATCAAATATGGGTTGAAATTTCGTTAATCTTTTCTTTGACATGAAAAAAAAATCTCTTTTAAAAGCTTCGCTTTATTTTTCTCTTTGAAAATTTGATATTAATGATTTATTTTTTTGCAATAAAAACCATGAATTCTTTAACCAGTTTCATAAATTTTACTTTAAACATAATTTGAGATCGTTTTTTCACGTCTGAATCATTAAAAAGGACATGTAATCCATCCAAATCCCTCACCTTATGGGTGGCAAGCGTATTCACTTAATGCACCAACTGTAAATATAAACGTTTTGCAATAATATCACAAATAAACTTAATTATTATTTACAAACATGAGAAAAATACACATTTTTTGTTGGGAAACTCGTTACAGCGAACAAGTACGGGCCGTGAGGGGCGAGAGATGCAAGTGGCGAGTGTTTATTTAATGAGGTTGACTTGGCTGGAAATTTATTATATAAAAACTTTTTGCTCGCGGAAAATTCGTTTGTGTGTTTCATATTAACACGATGCTTAGTTTTTTCAACATGTACATAATAATTTTGTATTTCTTACTCGTTGAAAACTTAATATAAATTCGTGCTTTTTTTCCCTCGTCTCCTTTCTTTGCTGCTTACATCTTTTCGTCCCATCTCGTTCCCACACGCGGTGCTTATATATGTTGTGTATGCGGTGCTTTCGTTAAATTTTATCAAGCCGGAAAACTTGGCACGTTTTAAGAGAGCTGCTTGTCACAAGTTCGAAAGGGGTGGCAAGTTCATAGTTAATGTTTTGTATAACTAGAAGAATTTTCAAACTTACAAGGATCATGTCAAACATTAAAGATTTGTTGACGTTTTTTTTTTGCATTTGGACATTTTTGCAATTGGGACTCGAGAGAAACAAGCGTGGGTTGTTGGGGGAAAAGCTTGGCTTTTATTCGATCAATTTTTAAACGGTGATATATGTTTGTCGAAGGTGGCCATCAGTATGATTAATGGGTTCCAATCACCTTTGCATATGTAATTTCCAATGATTACCACTTGGCTTGAATTTTGTGTTCTAAAAAAAGCGTATATCACGGAAAAGCTTCGAGCTTTTCGTGAGCAAGCACAAGGTCAACGTTCACCTGTGTTTTATCAATGAGAACCAAGCATACGTACCTCGAACGATTCCATGATTTGCTCCTTTAAAATATTAGAATTACGTGATCGGACCTTGTGAGTGCCAACTTACCACATAAACTGATCAATTTTAGAGCCAATTGAATGAATATTTGATCATTAGATGAATATTTTCTTCGTAAATTTCACCCTTTATCATCTTGTGGTTTTTGCGTAATTTAAATGATTATTTCTGCTTTAAATTTAGAAATTAAGATATAATTTCCACGAACTTTTAATGTGCGAAGTGAAAATTACATAGGTCTACAATAATTTTGGTGCCGCTAATAGGAAAACTGATTTCAAGTACATTCGGTAGCCTGATAAAAACTTAATACTTACTTCGTCAATGCTACGTGTAGTTTTCGAGATTTTGCAAGGGTAAATAAATTAACAATCATTTTATTCAAAACCTTTAATTACATGTAACTGCACATTAGGGTGTCCGTTATTTCCCAAATTGATTTTTTTACAGCAATCGCCCCCTGAATTTTACGTTTAAGATATAAAAAAAGTTATTCAATACAATTAAGCTCTTAACTTCTTGATTAAACCGTTCCGGAATCATGTTACATTTACCATTTAAATAATATGGGATTATTTGACTTTTTACTTTTAATTTTTTTCTCAGAAAAAAATGAATAAAAAGATTTAAAGTTGAATTATTCTGACGTAAAATTTAACGTTCTACAAAAAAGGTCTCTTAAGAATTTTGCGATTAAATTACTCCATTGAAAGTTATTCAACATTTAACTTGTGCCTAATATAAATCTTGCAATTTTTTCAGCTTTTTCCTCATCTTTACTTTTTTTAACTATAAAATCATTGGAAGAGAAGATAAAAATTATTATCATTAGAGCGCCAGTGATTGTTTGTGTTAATTTTAAGGCTTGAATTAAAAATTAAAAGAAAAAACAGTTGAGATCCGAATTCGCTATAGTCATGAAATTCACTTTATCCAGGAGAAATTTTCGTACTTTAACAATATTTTGTACCTACGAAGTGAGTTTTATACTAATTAATGAGACTGTCGACAAAAGTTCAATTAAAATTCAAATTTAAATCATTTCACTTTCACCTGACGCCATCTATGAGAAATTTCTTAGAACTTGCAGTCAACAAATTAAATGTTAAATAAATTACAAAATACAAATTAAACAAATTAATTCAAGTTAAAGGTTGAATAACTTTTAATGGAGTGATTTAACCGAAAATTCATTAGAGACCTTTTTTGTAGAGCATTAAATTTTACGTCAGAATAATTTAATCTTAAATGTTTTGCTCCGTTTGTTTCTGAGAAAAAAATTGAAAAGTAAAAAGTCAAATAATCCCATGTTATTTAAATGGTAAAAACAACATGATTCCGGCACGGTTTATTCAAGAAATTAAGAGCTTGATTGTATTGGATATTTTTTTATACCTTTAAATAAAATTCAGGGGGCGGTTGCTGTAAAAAAATCAATTTGGGAAATAACGGACACCCTACTGCACATTATTTTACAGCTTAGAAGCTTGTTTTTTATAGATTTTTTTCCGATGGATGTCTTCAGAACATTCCCGTGTAATACTCCAACAGTAATCTGCCACCATATGCTCATCCCAGCGACCTTGGTATCTATTTTCCATCACCCTTAAATCTTGAGGAAAACGTTCTCCTTGTTCTTCGCTGTACGCTCGAAGATTTTCAGGAAACTTGTCTAAATGATTGTCGAGATAGTGTATTTTTATGCTCATATTACATCCAAATTTTTTAAAGCTTATTTAGAGGTTTTGAACTAACTCTTTGAAATTTTCGGCCTTCTGATTTCCTAAATTTTTTTTACCACAGCAACAAAAGATTTCCGAGCCGATGCTTCTAAACCATTCTTTGAATGAATGAAATTGAAAAATAAATTGAGAAACTCAAAAATAAAGTGAATATTTGCGTAACAAGTGGTTTTTATTTTTTTGTAATATGGCGTCTCAATTCCTAAAATCTAAAAAGATCATAAACCCATAGAAAAATGGATGAGGAATCCAAAAAAAAAATGGTTTCGTAATTGTACTAAATTTTTATCATAGTTAAAAATCAAAATTAAAACAAAAATGCCATTTTGTTCTAGGTTCTTATCAACCGATATAGCTCCTATTTTTTTTCCTAGAAGCTACCATCAGCCCCCAAAACATATCCAAAATTCAGATGAATCGATTCACGCGTTCCTGAGAAAATCTATTTTTTCTGAATATTACATATTTTGCTTTTTCTCAAAAACCGATTAGATTAGAGATCTGAAACTTTCAGGATCTTATTATCTCATTAGTATCTAAAAACCCTCTCAGTATCGTGCCGATATCTTTCAAGGGCAAATTCACTATACTTATACCCCTAGGGCCAATTTCCAAAAAAATTCTTCAGAACATTTTTCTGTACAATCGATAAATGATGAGGTATGATTTTTTTTTTATTGGACCGAGAAAAAAATACAAAACTGCGATGCGGAGGATCTTCCTATTAAAGTTAAGAGCTCATACTCGGTGAGAATTTTTTTAAGGTTTCTAGCAACCCATTTTAACCCACCCTATTGCCCACTGTCTTAAATGCTCACTACACAACTTGCACACAATGTTTGGAACCACAATTTGTTCAGAGCCTTCATCTTTATATTAAAGTAATTATATTAAAGTAGTTTTCTTCACTAAATTTGTTATAGGTTTTCTAATTTTTTGACTACATATTCACCACAAATATAACAAAATGTATTTGGATTATTTACACAACACCTTTTAGATGACGACATATCGATATTATTAATTAGAAAAAGAAATTAACTGATTACAATGGCATTAAGTAAAATAAAATACATTTTTAGGTTCTGATCGATTGATACAAACTTGAGCGTAGCTTTAACGTTTTAACAGCTGCGCACGATGTCTTCTGAGCTAATTAACCAAATTATAACAGAGAATTAGCGGCACCAAACCAAAAAGTTTTTTTTTTCTTGTAGACCTATGTTAAATTTCAACTAAATATCTTAACAATTTTTCCCTAAATATGAAATTGCTTACTAATTATTATCTAACCATTCATTATGTTTGTATTTAGGAATTCAACAATTAACTGCGTTTAAAGTTCCGAGAAATGTCAACCAAAAGTTTACCACTAATAACCAAATTCCAAACTAGTTAAAACAATACAGAAATGTATTATTAGGTGAATAATAAATTGGAAATGGATTCAAGTACTATTAAACTTTTTTCCTCCCCTTTTTATGTAATTTATTTCACTTAGAAAAATGTTCTTGTTGAAAAAAAATTCTTGTTAATATTTCAAAGAGAGTAATAGAGTCATATAAGAAGCTAAAATTGAATCTTTTTTCTCTCTACATGAAAATAATTTTGATCATTTTATTATTGTATTACCAAAGCTCGTGGAAATTCAAGAATATGCTTGTTATATGTATATTTTCTTTTTTTTTCATTTTCTCGTCTCCCATCGCTTCCAGTCGGTGTGCAGAAAGAAAAAAAAGAAGCATATAGAAGAAAACGGAAAAAACGAACTTTGATTGTTATTTGAAAAACATATACAGAAATATGGGAAAAGTTTCGACAGCTGATAAATCTGTTGGAATTGAAACAGCAAATCCTGTTGTAATGGTTTTCACACGTTTCAACAGAGTTCGAGTTGATTTTGACAATTCTTCGTGCGGGAAAATCTCATATCTATCAATTTTCCATACCACTCTTCCGCTCCATTCTTTTTTCGTGAACCCTGAAAGCAATGATAAGACGTGACAATAAATATTTTACTTTTTTTTTCTTCTGTATCCATTTTTGAAGGGAATCATTTGGTTTTATCTACAATGAAAATTAATTTATTATGCCAGAAAACTTTAACGCGGTGTTTTGTTATGAAAACCAAGCGCCTAAAAGCCTAGTTTTCAATTAATTTTTTATGCTCGCCAAAATAATTAAATATTTATCCCATACTTTCGCCGCGCTTTTCCCGTTCAACCTCATCATTGGGGACCAAATCGTAATTATTAACAGATCTTATCATAATATTTTTTTATACATGAATATTCTGAGCCTTAAAAATGTCATATTTTTTCAATCTTACGTTTTCGGTTCACTTTTTTCGAGGCCAACAAAAAGAAAACGAAAGTAATAAGAGACGTGTTTGAGTCGGGGAAAATTTGCAAGCCGTAAAAGTTGTATGAAATTTAAATGAAAGTCATAATAAAATACTAATTTTACAGACGGTTATTAAAATAATGTCTTTCTATGTCTAATTTTGTTAGAAAATTTTATTTGTCCTATATATATAGATATAAAATTGTGCGTTCTAAATAGATAGGGGATGAAAAACTTCAAAAGAGGACCGAATAATTATTTTATCTCGCACGTTGTGCAAAGAGAAATTCAAATAATTGCTGCATTTTTTTTTGCTTTGCAACTCTTTCGTCCATAAAATTCAAAAGATATGTCAAGTACAAAGTACGAAGAACGTGAATTATTCGTTATACTTTTTACGACGAATAATTCTACTCATAAATCCTTCAAATCATTAAATTGTAAAAATATATTCTAATGTTAATATTCATAAATTTGAATGCCAAATTAATGAAAGACTGGTCTCAAATATTTCTAAGGTTGATCTATTCTGACAAAGTTCCATTTTTTACTTAAGTTTACTTATTCGGTTCACGATTTTTTTGTTAATTTAATTCTAATATAGAGTAATTGCCTTTTTTGTGGCTAAATTTTCATTATGGATCATCATTATTTTTGTAATACATTAGGGTGATCCTTAATAGGGGTGTTTTTGAATTTCTTTGCTCCCAGAGGCTCAAATCTTTCCAAATTGGAAAAAAAAATCCCTAAAAATTTGAGCTCTTAATATTAACTTTAAGATAGTCCACTTTCCAACTTAAGATTCTTATAAAAATAACTTAGGATTTTTTTTTACAATTCTATAACTCAGCGACAAATAAATCAAAAGTAACAAATCGCGTCATGTTTATTGTAAATTTAATGCTCTACAAAAAAGAGCACTTATAATTTTTCGCTAAATCTATTGGCTTAAGAGTTATTCAAGCTCAAAGTTTAATTATTTAAAATTAGTAATATTATCAACTATAATTATTAGACAAATACTTATTTTTACGAAATATATCAAATTTCTGATGCAAAATTTGTATTTATGATCAAAAAGAAGCAAATACAATATTTATGTTGTGATTTTTCACGACGTAGCTGTAGTAGTTCATCTTTCATTTTTTGTATTTGTTCATTGTCATCAGATTCAATATTACATCAGTGCCGCATTCTAAAGCCAATAACTCTTAAGCCATTAGATTTAGCGAAAAACCATAAGAGCTACTTTTTGTAGAACATTAAATTTACAATATACATGACGGGATAAGTTACTTTCGATTTATTTGTCGCTGAGTTATGCAATTTTTAAGAGAAATTAAATTTTTCCAGTTATTTCCATAAGAAACTTAAGTTGGAAAGCGGACTACCTTTAAGTTAATATTAAGAGCTCAAATTTTCAGGGATTTTTTTTTATCAATTTGGAAGCATTTGAGCCCCCCCCCCCTAGTAGTACATATTATTTTCCTTGTTTTCCTTTTTCATGAACATTTCTATGCACTTTAGTGCATCCAAAGTGTTTGTGAGTTGAATATTTTGTAGAAGCTAAGCTTCTGCAAATATTTATTCAGTTTCTATTGCATTTTAATGCAATAGACCAGATGCCTAATTTTGCGTTTATTTTGACCAACGTAGCTTTTATCACAGCCAGGATAGGGAGTTTTAAAAATCCTTGATTTTTGTAGGCCTAGAATTTCATTTTTTCAACTTTTGAAAAACTTAAACTATTTTGGGTATATTCAGCTCTAACGCCAAACTGTTCTTAACCGATTTTCACAGGAATTCTCTGGATAATTGGTTAGAGATGACCGAAGGTCTTCTTGTCTTTCCGCAATTCGTAATAGCTTTTTCTCCAAATAGTTCATTTGAGGATTATATCTACAATTATGGTATGGCGACCTTTAATGGACTCTAATTCTTTTGTAAACATATTTTTACCAAAGGTTTATTTACGAATTTGTTCACCAAGGAATGGATAACAATCTGTTAATGGCCATTACCACATATGGATTCAGTAATTATATTTCTATATACATACAAGTGTTGGTTTTCTGGAGATGCCAATAACCATATTATTCCGGCTTCTGGTTGTTTTTAGATATTAAAAAAAATGCCATATTTTTCTATCGTGATTGTTTTTTTTTCAAATAAATTGCACAATCTGCATAGGATTGCAATAAGTGCATTCAATCCATAGACAATCACATGTAAGCACTATCCCAGTAGATTAGTGCTGTATAAGTACAAAGATTTTTAACAATCTATGGCAACAATAACAATAATAATAATTCTTATAGCAATAACAACAATCATTAAGACAATTAACAGTAGCAATAAGAATAATAATAATAGTCTATAATAACAATATCAATGCTAAAAATAATGTAAAATATTAATATATAAGTAATATATAAAAATAAAGCTATATAATTAGAAATAACAATTTGGCAATAAATAGTTAATAGGAATATATGTTTAGTTACAAAATCTATCAGGCAAATCTATTACATTCCATTGTTGTAACCTTCTTATCATCTCACTGTTGCCCAATAAGTTTATTGCGAGATGGTTGGAATGATCGTCCAGTTTTGTCAGGAATTTTTGACTAAATCTTTGAAATTCCTCCCTTAAAGATGGCATTTCTGTATCTTAATGTATTTTTTTATTGTTTACATACCATGGAGCACCGATTACACTGATCAACAAAAAAACTTTTTTTCTGTGTAACAAGAAAAATTTTGGCTGATTTTGTTAGGAATAAGATAAAGTAGAGTAGAATTAGTAGTCTAAACTTTTAGGTACGAATAGTTTTATTGTAATATGATTCTTTTTACTTTTCTTAAATTATAAATTATTTTAACAAAAATTAAATTTTTATCGATGTTATAATATTAATATATGTACTTTCTTATGCATTTCTCCTTTATTTTGAGTCAGGAACGTCCCTCTGTAATTCCCAGCAATAATCTGGAAATATTGATTTTCCAGCATTTATATTTTAATCGCTATAAATTGAGAAGCAATTCTTTAGTGCTTTCCTTAAAAAAAAACGCCTGTTTTTGAGATATCGGATGAACTAGAAAGATTTTCAAAAATTTAATAATTAGAAGGAAAAATCAGCTCGAATGTGATATCCACGAAATTATACGATAGCTAATACACTGTAGTGGCACTCATTTTATGAATTAGAACGTATTTGGACGATATATTTGGTCTTCTAAATTCAAATAAAGTTTTTTCATTAAAATCAATTTGGTAAATTTTCCGCGTTAAAGGCTTATCATTGTTCATAAAATGTCTATTAAATTTTTTAATCTAACAAAAGATAAAACCATCTTTATTAAACTACTGCTTACCACTAGGTTCCTGTCCCCCAACACGTGGTACTTTTCAATTATTTTGGACATGGAATTATAAAATGAGTTAAAAATGAAATTATTTTGACGCACGTTTACATTTCATTTGCACAGTATTTGGCTCATGAAGCGTTTGATTATTAAATTCCTAAAAGTAGATAGATATAGAGTCATTATTTCATTTCATTAGCCCCTTCACCCCACCAATCTCGTTTTTGTGTAAATTATCAACGTTTATTTTAGTCCAGAACAATATTTAATCATTGTGATATTGTTGGCAAAATTCAAATTTCCTTTCTGAACAAATATTATTATTTATCCACATGAAAGCGTCTAGAGGGAGAAAAAAAAAGGTTTTTATTTTATTTTTTTAAATATTTGCCTGATTTTTTCAAACAATTTGAGAAATTTTAAACTTTTAAAGCCCTAAAAACGATAATTGCTGCGTCTTCGATTAAAGCGTTGAGTAATTTAAGGGCTCTTAGAAAACTATTTCCAAAGAATTCATCCCTTGGAATTAGCAAATAGTCGTTTGTCAAATATCTAATGAAATGTTAAATTTTCTAGAGGAAATTCGAAAAAAATAAGGAAATTTATGACGAAAATTAAAGATATTCAATTAAAATACAACGTGACTGAATTTACAACTCAAAAAAAAAGTATCGTGGGCGACTAAAACGTGTACATTGGAAATTTATTCTCATTTAAATTCTTTAATTATATTTTTTGAAACATTTCCCTTATATCATAACCTCTATTACAATGTATCCTCCGGTTTTTTTTTCACTCCTCTCCCTCTATTCTATCTGTTAGTCGGGGAAAATTATACGGACAGCACTATATGAATTTTAAATTAATTTCAGCCAGTTTATAGTTGGTGGTCTAATATTTTTCTGAGTTGAATTTAATTAAATGGTTCGTATGCTATTTTTAAAAGTAAACTGTATAACTTTTGTCGTTTTCCTTGTATTATTCTCGTTAGCCTTTTCAATTATCTATTTTACGGGGCAAAAAGATAATAATATACGTTCTCGTTTCGCCTGCAAAACCGACATTTTATTGTTTCAAACTGAAAAAGAATAAATCATTGCATTTTAAAATATATACACACGAAAGATGATTAAAGTGATATTGATACTATTGCTGTTATTAACGAGTGATTAACAAGGAAATTGATAGTTGTAGAAAAAAATTGTTCCTGTAATATTATGCACTTAATAAAAGGGAGCATAGGTGAACTGAATCACCTTTTTTGTCGTTTTTAAATGCAAGAAAATTGACTTGGCTACTTTCATGTTTTATGTAAACGAAAATCGTTTGCTTTTACTACGGAGAACAACAATATTTTTTTAGGATATTGAGGTGATATAACTTATGATTACCCATGAATAATTTTAGATATAAACATAACTTGAATAATTTAAAGGCAAAAAACCTTTGAAAAAAGAGTTTGAATGTTTGTGTTGCGGAATAGAAAATATTTTTTTTAAAAAAAATATGCAAAATCCATCAAAATAATTGCAAATTTCGTTCAATACTGTTCAAAATCTTGAAAAGAAATTTATATAGGCGAGTTTGATATTCTATGAATAAAACATTTTGTAAAAGACTGCAAATATTTTGCAAACATTGGCTTCTAAACCTAACAAAAAATCTGGGTTCTTATAGAATAAAGTATTGAATTTAATTAACTATACTCTATTATCAAGAAGGCATTTTCTTTCTTGTAAATTTTTAATTATTTTTTTCCTTTTTCTTTAAAAGTTTTCAAATTTGAGAACGGTTTATTCTGCTACTTGTACTAAGTAAGTGGCAAAATTAACTGAGGTACAGTGCACTGTTTTATGTACAAAAAAACGGAAGAAAAAATCGTCTTGAATATTTCCAGACTTTTTTCGTCTTCTAAACTTTCCAAAGAAGCCATTTATGCAGACAGATTTTTTATTGAATTTAAAAGGAGAAGACTGGAGAATGCATCCTAAATAAAAGTTTGAAAAATTTGGAAAAAAAGTATCTATTTTTTTATAAACCCCAAAATAATTAAAAAGAATGTTTGATTACAAAAAAAGCAGTTGAAAAACGGGAAAGAACTAAGCAATTCCTCTAATCTAATCATTAAAGATATATTTTTAAATATTAAATATGTCAAATATTATTGCTAATGACTCCAATAAACTTTATTACTTAGATTTGGGTTTCAGATCAAAGGACATTTTTTGTACATTTTTATCCCATAAATAGCATAAATTCAAATTAGATTATAATATAATAGAGATTAGACTGGGCCAAAACGAAAATTTATTTCCAAGCTTCCATCAATTACCAAAAATTTTGTATGTACAACGTCCAAATGTGCGAAATCGGATGGGTTTTAAGCCATGATAATCCAAATAAAAAAGATAATAATTTTTTCATCTTACATTGTATTTTCAAATATAAAAAGGAAGGGTTTTTGAAAATTACTCCCCTAAAAGAGTGAAAAATGGAGGCAAAGTTTGTATGGGATATCGTCTAATAAAAAATCCAAATTTCATAATCAAAGTGTCGTTAAAGACGAAACGTTTGCACAACTTAATATAAAACAAAGATGGTTAATTATTGGATATAAAATTTGATTATAATTATGTATTACATATTTATAGTAGACTAAGCCAAAAAAATTGTCAATTTTTTTTTTGAAAAGTATATCAAAAATATTGTTAAAAGTGACAAAATATTGGGAAAGTTTGAGCCCTTAACATTAATATTAAGAGGTCTATCATCTGTAATTTCGATTTTTTATTTGTGCTTTCATTTTTGCGTCAATGCTGTCAAACTATGAAGGTAAAAAAATTATCTGCCCATATATTTAAAGAAAATTAAATTCGCTACAAAAAATGTTTTTTTTTAAATTTTTGCCAGAAACGCCGTTTCTGAATAACCAAGCTTCAGACATTGATATAATTATTAGATTTATCTTCTTTATTTTGGAATTTTGTAGCTAACGAACTAATGAGCCCTGGAAGTCATTCTGAACTTGCCCCCCCCTGAGAATCTTTATCAAAGGGGTGGCAAGGAAGGGATCGTACAGACTGCAGCTCAACAATAGCTGGAAACCCAAAAAACCAGATTTGGGACACGCCAGAATTAACAATGTAATTGACCATCCGAACTTCTGGATGATTCAAGACTACATGAAAACCAAATTTAGTTTTGAAATGCCTTTCGAGATCGAGATGCAATTTGAGGAAACATCTCCAAACTATAGGGAAGAACAAAGCTGCTGTTCTTCCCTATAGTTTGGAGATGTTTCCTCAAATTGCAGTGTCCTGTTAATAGGGCTACCGGCGTTTTGATGTCCTTCCTTCTTAGATTTAGAAGTCTTTTGTTATGTTCTTTCAAAGGTTTCTTTATCATGAACTTTGAGAACTTGCCTCCTGCATAGTTATTCCAGGATTTTATTTGTTCATTCTGCGTCCATTCGGCTTTTATGCTCAGTGTTATGCACTTTGGTAGGCCTATGGCCGGCTCTGGACCCATGAATGACATTCTTGAATCCGCCTTTGCGAGTTCGTCTGCCTCTTCGTTGCCTTTGATACCAGAGTGCCCCGGCACCCAAGCAAGTGTAACCCTGTTGGATGTCGCCAACTGGATAAGGAATTATTAACATTCCCAGACCAGCTTAGAGCTAGTCTGGTAATTTTCGATCGCTTTAATTGCGGCTTGGCTGTCTGAGAAGATTCTTATATTTTTATTGTGATAATTTCTTCTCATTTTTTCTTGAAGGCAGATGATTATGGCATAGACTTCTGCTTGGAATACTGTAGACATTTTACCCAGGCCTACAAATATTCGTTTCCTGGCATTTGCCCCCCATATTTCAGCGCCTACGCCATCATTTGTCTTTGATCCGTCAGTGAACCATACTATGTCACTTGGGATTATTTTGTTTTTCTTCTGCCAATCGTCTCTTTGACTTATCTCGATCTCGAAAGGCATTTCAAAACTAAATTTGGTTTTCATGTAGTCTTGAATCATCCAGAAGTTCGGATGGTCAATTACATTGTTAATTCTGGCGTGTCCCAAATCTGGTTTTTTGGGTTTCCCGCTATTGTTGAGCTGCAGTCTGTATGATCCCTTCCTTGCCACCCCTTTGATAAAGACCCCTATGACCTCTTTGATAAAGATTCTCAGGGGGGGGGCAAGTTCAGAATGACTTCCAGGGCTGATTAGTTCGTTAGCTACAAAATTCCAAAATAAAGAAGATAAATCAAAAAATTATATCAATGTCTGAAGCTTGGTTATTCGGAAACGGCGTGTCTGGCAAAAATTAAAAAAAAAACTTTTTTGTAGGAATTTAATTTTTTTTAAATATATGGGCAGATAACTTTTTTACCTTGATAGTTTGACAGCATTGACGCAAAAATGAAAGCACAAATAAAAAATCGAAATTACAGATGATAGACCTCTTAATATTAATATTAAGTGCTCAAACCTTCCCGATATTTTGTCACTTTTAAAAATATTTTCGATATACTTTTCAAAAAAAAAAATTGTCTATTTTTTTGGCCTAGTCTACTATAGATATGTAATACATAATAATCATCAAATTTTATATCCAATAATTAACCATCTTTGTTTTATATTAAGTTGTGCAAACGTTTCGTCTTTAACGACACTTTGATTATGAAATTTAGATTTTTTTATTAGACGATATCCCATACAAACTTTGCCTCCATTTTTCACTCTTTTAGGGGAGTAATTTTCAAAAACCAATTAAACCAATTCGCGAAAAAACAAAATATCGAAAAAATCCTACGTACGTCTCTTGCTGTTGTTATATAGAAACTAAAAATTTTCGGGATTTTGTTCCGGGACCAAAATTAAGGAGGTTACATCTTCGGCCATGGACCCGTCTAAAAAATGAGGCACCTCCGAAGAAATGCTGGACAGCCGCCATTTTGAATTTAATTGACACGGAAAAAATTGTATTTGTATATTAACACCTAAATTATAAAACCTCTTTCACAGATTTTCGATTGATCTTTTTGTTGAGTCATAAAAAATTCATAAATTATGCCCATTTTTTCACGCTCTAGACCAGCTTCCCCCCTTAAGTATCTTCCCAACTATACATAACTCAGTTATACAAATTGTTCAGTTTTTACGAAGGGCATATATTGCCTTATTTTTTTTTATTGAATAATAAATAGCCTAAAGTGAGTAGGTAATTGTGTAGTATCTTAGTTCCTAATTTTATTATTATAAGGTATTTCCTTAGAAAAATAAAAATTTTAAGTGTTAAATTTGAAATAAGAACATCTTGAATCAAATATTTACCCTTAAAATTGGATTTTAAATTAAAATGTACAGATTGATGTAAGAATTTTATACATTAGTATTGATTGGGATTACAACTATTATTTAACAATGTCTTGTATAGATCATACTTTATGTGATACATTTAAGGACATTTTTAATTGCCTTTGATATTTGAGACGGTGAATAGTTTTGAATGCTTCCATAAAGTGTTTTAAATGTTTGATTTACGATATGTTGGTCATTAAATTTTCATCCATTGAAAAGAATGTTCCAAACAAGCAATGTTCAAGTTTAAACACATCCTCAAAAGCGCTCTCGAGCTCCAAAGCGTCTAACATTACAAGCAATTCCGTCTCAGTTTCTGGCAAGTTAATAGCCATCTAAATAATGCACACTTCATCCAAATAAGCAGCACTTTGTAATCGAGAAAATTCAATAATAAACATTGGCATGCATAACAAATATCCAATTATCAACAAGATCTCCGCTCCAAATTCCCACTACATTTTTAATCAAAGTGTGAAAGCTCAACCCAAACAATCTCCAAAGGCGATTAAGCATTTAACACTGACAATGGAACAGAAAACTCGATTCCACGTCCAACAAGGACAAATGATTTGTCTTCACATTAATTATACAATATAGCTGTGTAATATGAGCTTTTGTGTTTAACAGTTTGTTGATAAGACGAACAGCTACTTTCGTATCCCATATTCTCTCGGAAATGGACTCTAATTGGAGTATCAGACCGCAACAAAGTGTATAAACGTCCGACATGGATTAGAATAGATAGACAAATATGGGACGATGGAGGATTTGCGCTAAGGAAGAAATCGTCCTTTGCAATGAACAGATTAGAGTAGCTACCAGGAGAAGCTGAGAATATCTTCGAATCAAACTAAAACTCTGCCATTCCAATGAATAGATTTTCCACTTGCTTAGAACGAGGATAACTTCTTTTAACTTTTAAACTTTAAAGCCCGGTATTTTCACTTTAGTATAGGTAGGCTTTATCTCCATGATAATTATATAAAATTTTATCTGTAAGATAAATCAAAACTGTATTTACAACCAAAACAAACCTCTGGTTAGTTCTTTGCATGATATATTTAAATAAATATATATATTTGAGTGGGTCAAAAATATCGATTATTTTTTTTTAAAAGTGACGCGGAAAAATGGGTTGCTAGACACCTTAAAAAATTCTCACCAAGTATGAGCTCTTAATTTTAATAGGAAGATCCTCCGCATCGCAGTTTTGTATTTTTTTCTCAGTCCAATAGAAAAAAATTCATACCTCATCATTTATCGATTGTACAGAAAAATGTTCTGAAACAATTTTTTAGGAAATTTAATGCTCTACAAAAAAGGTATCGTATATTTTTTCCGTAAGCCTCACCATATGAAGGATATTAAGGATGTAATTTTGATTATTTTAAGACAAATTTCATTTTTGCTTATGAATTTTATAACTCAACAATAAATGACACTTGTACAATGCGCAATACAAATTTTTGTTAGAAATTAACTGTTCTATAAAAAAAGTTTCTTATGTTTTGGCGATTAAATTAACCGTTCAAAAGATATTCATCATCAAACTTTTATGTGTACGGGTTTTAAAAGTTTTTGATGAGATATTCGGAAAATTTCAATTTAATTTATAATTTTTGAGAAAATTTACACGAATTTTAGTTTTTATCAACTGAGAATCTTCAAAATATTTTTCAAGTTTTTTTTTATGCTTAAGTATATTTGTCTCCATTAAAAAAAATGTACATTATTTATCGCTTAGTTAAATATTTATTAATTAAAAAAAATAAAGTTTTCATTATTCATATATTATGATATATTTCAGAATTAGAGAAAAACAATACACAATTAGTTATAAAACAGTTTTTTATTTCAATTTTAAAACAAGTTTTTGTTGTAAGTCGGGTAATTTTCTCGATGGTCTTTGACAACTTGCAATAAAAATTTATATAAAAATAAAAATAAAATAATCTTTTGAAGGGTTAATTTAATCGCCAAAACATAAGAAACCATTTTTATAGAGCAGTTAATTTCAAAGAAAAATTTGTAATGCACATTGTATAAGAGTCATTTATTGTCGAGTTATAAAATTCATAAAAATAAATGAAATTTGTTTTACAATAATCAAAATTAAAACCTGAATATCTTTCAAATGGTGAGGCTTACGGAGAAAATATAATATACCTTTTTTGTAGAGCATTAAATTTCCTAAAAAATTCTTTCAGAACATGTTTCTGTACAATCGATAAATAATGAGGTATGCATTTTTTTCTATTGGACTGAGAAAAAAATACAAAACTGCGATGCGGAGGATCTTCCAATTAATATTTTTAATATTAATATATTTTATCTGATTCAAAAAAAAATTTTTTTTTCTTCATTATATCGAAAATATTGTTGGGAATGGCAAAAAAAAATCCTGTGAAATTTTGAGCTCTTAATAGAGGTGCCGCATCGCAAATTTCGATTTTCCATTTAAATAACATGGGAACAATATTCTCTTGCACTTTGAAATTTTATAGCTCACGTTGGAGACAATATTTCGGAATGACTAAGAAATATTCTTGTAGAAAATTGAACGATCTACAGAAAAGATCTCATACAAATTTTTGATATATTTATTGTTTCAAAAGTTATTAGTAATATATCCATAAATAATCCAAAAGTAATATATCCATAAATAACTGATTAATATTGTTTATGTCTGATTACATGAAATTGATGCTTATTTATTTTACATATAGATAATATACACCAAAATATTTACTTAATAAATTCGTAAATCTCCAAATTGGCAGAAAATTCTTGCAATTTTGTAATATATTTTTTTTTCGCTTCACTTAAGTTTGACAGCCCTAACAATGTGTAGAAACAATAAGAATAAGAAGGCGATTTATGATCTATCTTTTAAGTAAAAAGACTATTTGAAAATCTGAGTACTGAATAAATAATCTAGGAGATATTTTAATTTTATCCTGAAGATATGACTATTTTTATGTGAATACGCATGTTTTCTCTATCTTCCGGTTAAAATTTTATCTGGAAGATAAATGTCACTATCTAGATGTGCAAATACCGGGCCTAAATGTGATTTTCCACACATATAATTAGCACCTTTTTAAAATTAAGTAAGCAATAAATATTTTTTTTAATTCTGATTTTCGATAGAATTGTCATTAAAATCATTTTTTTTTTGGTCTTTTTTGAATTGAAAGTCATTTGAAAAAAGCTGTACATTCCTTTAGTTTAATTTATTCTCATTTTTTATTGTATTTTCTCAACAAAAATCGTTTTTTGAAAATTGAAGATTAATCAATAAATTTGATTCATTGTTTTTGGGATTTTTATCGTAAGTGTTATCGAAAAAGCCATGCAAAAGCTCCGTCACACTATAAATACATTTGCTCAATAATTCCTGCAGAAAATTGCACAATGAAATGTCTCAAGTACATAAAATTAAATTTATCAAAAAGGGCATTATCTCTCCATTGTAGCACCTCGATTCGTTCCATAACTTATCGCTATTAGCATTTGTAAGTGAATTATCACATAAAACATGTTTGAACGTCAAGAAGAATTGATGAGGGCTTAACGCTTACAGTCTCAAAAGCAGCCAAAGCTGCATTCTCGTTCGCAACCGATGTGATGTAAGTGTAGCCCATTATTTTCCAACCACTGAATCTTTAATACCCAACCAAAACCCCCCAACCAACCAACCAACCACCCACATCAACCTCATCTAATCCCAACAATGTATTACAAATAAAATGCATGTGCTGTAAAAATTTCCCACGTCCCCCGTCGACGTAGGTGCTCATTTCTCTTCAATCGCGCTTTCGCCGTGTGCTTTATCAAATTATAAACTGCCACCCATAAAGAATAACACAAAAATTAGAATCATTTGCGATTCTATGATCTTGCAAAGTAATAATAATAACAGTAACATAAAAGTACTTTAGTTTGCGCAGTAATGACGCGAAAAAACATTTACACTTATTTTAATTTGTTTGCATTTGAATGCCAGAAGTGAAAGAAATTATTGAGAAATAAAATAAGCGACTAGCAACAACGCCCTTCTCACCATTTTCTTTTCTTGGAATTCAGAAAAAACAATTTTGAAATATATTTTTCTTATTTCCAATTTGATAACAGGAGTTTATAATTCATCAATTTTCTTTGCTTTTTTCTTCTAATAAGAGAAGGATTTATCAGTTAAAAATTACACATTTTCTACTTAAATCTTCACTCTTAAGTTAAAATTACTCAAGTGTTTCTATATCTTATTTCAAATGGGTTTAAATGTAGAAAAAATATCTCTAAGTACCCAAATTTAGTAGCAAAATTATTTAAATATAACGCCAAAAGTTTTACATTGCTAAGTATTTCATTTATTTCCGAGTCACAATAAATTAATAGATTATAATATATGTCTTATTTTGGACAAAATAATTATTACCTGATGATGACAGTCAAAAACTATTGAAATGCGTTGTAATAAAGAAGAAATTGAGTCTCATAAATTATATTTCATCATCCATTAATTTGGTCAAACGTTTTCTAACCATCCCCAATACTTATTTGGTTACCACCTGTACCTATATTGCAGAAATATTGAAGAATTTGTTTGGACAAAAAACTCTCCTTACTTGTTTTTAATTTATTTCTTTATTCAATTCGATACAGCAATAGTGAAAGAATACATCAACTTGTCAATCTTGAGAATTTTTGTCAAAGAAATCGCATGAGAAGGATCAAAAAATCAGCAATGCAACAATTGCTAGAGACCAAAAAATTTAAATTTGGCACTCAACAGAAAAAATCTAATTGATCCTCCAAATTTTGGATTTTAAAAAAATGTCATGAAGATGAAATTCAGCTTTGATATAGTCTTTGAGATTGGTAGAAATAAAATAAAGAAAACCTCGGTAATAAGATATGGTTCACTGAGGAATCGAAAACAACTGATGGGAGAAAACCTCAGAATATGAATACTCTAAGATAAAAGAATGCATCAACCTGCCAATCTTGACAATTTTTGTCAAAAAAGTCGCATGAAAAGGATTAAAAAATCAGCAATGCAACACAACTGCTTTAGACTTAAAAATTCATATTTGGGATTGGCCAGAATAAATGTAAGTGATCCTTCAAATTTTGGATGATAAAAATGCCATGAAGATCAAATTCAGCTTTGATACTTAAAGCCTTTGATATTGGTAGAAATAAAATAAAGAAAACCTCATTAATGATGCGAAAAAACCTCATAAAATTAATGTTCTAAGAACTGGGAAAAAAAAGCTACAGTATTTCAAGCAAAATCAACCCTTTAATTATATGTATATGGAAAAACGTAGGAAGAAAAATCTTTTCTGACCATCAATCTTCAACTGAAGCGTCATCAAATCTTGCCAGACGAAATTTCAGTTGGTCTGGAAATGTTAAATATTCACTTTATTACTACCCAGAGAGACTAGAGGCATCCTACAAAGTATTAGTTACCTGAAGTTCCAGAACATCCTGGTAATGAAGGGCAAATCAGTAATTTTTTTACAAATATCAGTCAAAATTGGTTGAAGTATTTGAAAATTAATCAAATGAACAAAGTATAAATATATATTTTATAAAAAGCAATATTTGATAAGAGTATGGGTTCAAGAAGCGTTTGTACAAACCTCTTATTTAAAGTTTAATTTTTCTATTCTGTTTTTAAATTCATTAATTAATATGAAGTGGCAAAAAATAAATAATAATCCAAAATTGAATTATTAGCAAATTTCTGAAGGGGAAAAATTTGGAAATGTTTGAAAAAACAAAGTAGAGAATGAGATGTTACCAGAGATTAACTTGGAAGGTAACTATTTGTACCAAATCATGAATATTTTCTCAAAACAAAAATTGGGTTTTATTT
The DNA here is from genome assembly GCA_958496175.1 of Sisyra terminalis. Lineage (NCBI taxonomy): Eukaryota > Metazoa > Arthropoda > Insecta > Neuroptera > Sisyridae > Sisyra > Sisyra terminalis. The sequence continues at coordinate 6,548,502 of OY292278.1, forward strand.
AATATATATTCCTACACGAACACAAATGTTAATTTTTTATTTAATGTATTAAACTAAAACCATCTTCCTCGTTTCAAATTATATGTGAATTTTGGGACAATTCCGCAGACGAATATATTTCTTTGTACTTTGACGGAAAATATGTCTTATCTAAAAAGAATTTCTTTGGAAATTACTGCAAAAATTATAAAATTATTAGCAATAATAAGAAAAAAATACAGTAATTATTTCAGTTTTTAGTATATCAGTATTGTTTTGTAGTATACTTTAGCATTTTATTTTATTTTGTGGTATGAAATCATGAATTACATCCATTCCTCTTAATATCTCGGATAAATGTTTATTTCTTTCAATTTCAAATAATACAAAATCCAAAACGTGGTGAAAATAACGTTATTTTGCGAACAAGTAATTCGATTAAAAAAAAACATAAAATTTTACAAAATTTCCCACATGAATTCCTTCCAATCCATTTCTAGTACTTGTCTATTCTATACTTTAACTCATAGTAGTTTAAATACACTAAGAAAAAGTATTTTTTTGAAATTATTCAATGCAATATTATTATTAATGCAAGGAAAGTCTATTAATACATTATATTTTACTATATTGAAATAAAAGATCAGTTTCAATACAAAGATATGAAGAAATGAGTTAATAAAATATTCATTTTGTATTGTATTAATTTAATTTTTAATATTTATACATTTTATAGGTACACACAATTGACCATTTAGACAAATTTTATGTTTTGGCATTTAATTATTTAATCATTTCTATACAAGATAGTTTATGAATACAATCCATTTCTATATGGTGGATGCTTTAAATAAATATTTTGGAACAAGTGACCTTTTCTGTATAGATAAACAATTGATTTAATATTTGTATGGTATGATACAAATTTGTATAAGAAACCCATTGTGTTTTATATTATGTAACTCTTTACAGAATGTATAAATAGCCAATTGTGTTAATATACAATTTATATAAATGGTCAATTTGACTCATGGCAACTGTAAAGACATCAATATTAGGTAACGTTGCATTTTCTACTTTGTTTTTTTAATTTAATTCGGGAATAAATCAAACCACCATAAAAATTTACCAATAATAGAACAAATTATACGATATTAGAACTGAATTTACAAAATATTCGCGAAGTATATGAAAAAAATTTAAAAAATGCAACGTTTCCTGGTATTAATGCCACCAAAAAGAACAAGAACCATCAATTTATATTTTTTTTGAAATCTAGTAACTTTCTGGGAAATATTCACAGCCCAACAGTGACAAAACTGACAATTTGTAAAGATTAGCAATTGAAAGAAAAAGAAAATACAGTTGAAACCTATGACAACAATTAGTTAAATAAAAAGACAATTTAGATTGTTTAAGATCGGTTTTTTTATTTAATATCATAACTATTCAATTAGCTACGTTTCGTTACGTATCATAACTTCATCAGACTGCTTGATTCACAAAAAATATAATATTTTCAATTTAAATTTATTTCTTGAATTTAAATTAAAAATATTATATTTTTTGTGAATCAAGAAGCCCGATGAAGTTACAATACGTAACGAAACGTAACTAATTGAATAGTAAAAATATTAAATAAAAAAACCGCTCTTAAACCACTTGAATTGTCTTCTTATTTAATAAAAGCTGAGATCTCAATTTTAAAACCAATTAGTTAGTTCAAATTTAAGATAATAATTATTATTACTAGGCTGGTCCTTATTTAGGGTTTGTCCGATTTTTTTTCACGATAGTCCTAAATCGGTTCTAAATCTATTAAAAAAAATTAATGCCAAGTTATAGCTCTTAATTTTAATTTTAAAACGACCCCCCCCCCCCGACAGCCAAAGTTTTAAATGGAAATAACACGGAAAAAGTTCTGTTGATTTTTTGAAATTTTTTTTATCATGAAATAATGAACAGATCATGTCGATCAATGACAATTCTTATAGAAAATTTAACGTTATACAAAAAAGGTTTCTTATGTTTTTTTGCTAACTCTAACAGTTTCTGAGTTATTCAAGGTCATAGTTGAAGTTTAAGTCAATTTTACGATTTTTCTATTTCTACCGTCGTTTAATGATTTAAAAATGAAAAAAGAATAAAAATTCTTAATCTCAATGTTTTTTTTTTTCTTTTTTCTTAGAAAACTTCCAAAGTAACCGTTATGAATTATTATCTTTTTTTCATTTTTAAATCAATAAACGACGGTAGAAATAGAAAAATCTTAAAATAGACTTAAGCTTCAACTATGACCTTAAATAATTCAGAAACCGTTAGAGTTAGCAAAAAATCATAAGAGACCTTTTTTGTAGAGCGTTAAATTTTCTATAAGAATTATTATTGGTCGACATGATTTGTTAATTATTTCATGATAAAAAAAAATTCAAAAAATCAACAGAACTTTTCCCGTTTTATTTTCATTTAAAACTTTGGCTGTCGGGGTCGGGTTAAAATTAAAATTAAGAGCTATAACTTGTCATGATTTTTTTTAATAGATTTAAAACCGATTTGGGACTATCGTGAAAAAAATATCGGACAAACCCTAAATAAGGACCACCCTACTGTCTTACATACATTTGCCAATTATATAGATATTAAAACCAAAAGTTCTGCTAATAATTATATCATATTTTAGTTACCACTTAATACTAAGGATTGAAGGGTTATGGTAGTGGATTAAAAAATTTTTTTAATTACGCCAAATATATATAACTTCTTTTTTTTTCAGTTTTAAATTCAGTCGCGGTGTGTTTTAATTAAATATCGTTAATTTTCATTATAAATTTTCTCATTTTTTTCCAGTTTTCTCTACTTTAAATATACACAATTTTGAGGTTGAAACTTTACCTCAAAAACCTTGAAATAAACTTTACTATAATTTTAAAGTTTAATAAGTTTAAGAAGAAGTTAAACTTTAAAAAAGGGGTTCTTTGGGAACATGTCTTATTCTATTTTACTGATATTTGAAAAAAAATATTAAGTATCATTTTATGTACTCAAAAAATGGTTATTATTCATTGAATTATTCACGAGAATGTTAGCACTTTCAATTATAAATTTTTATTCGATAGAAAGCAAAACTTAATTTAAAAGAACAATTTATGAGTTTGATATGAATTCTTCAAAAAGTTATGTAACAATCTTTACGATAGTTGGTTACAACTTGCTGGAAAAATTAAATTTCCAACTTTCCATGGGAAAGAGTTTCAATGAAATTACTTCTATAAATTATTAAATAATTTGTTTTGATTCCTCGTCCCTTGACAATTATCCCTAATTTCTTTCACAGATTAAAAACAACTAAAATTGGACGCATCAATTCGATTAATTGACCATTGAGATTACGTATTCGATTGGATCAATGAAATTGATAATTTTTTTTTTTAATGTGTCACTCATAATTGTATAACTTAAATATCATCGTATAAAATCTCACCCCACATGCCCAATATCGTATTTCTATCCCGGGGTTTCTTTTCCATTCTCTTGCCATTTTATTCGATTTTTTTTTTCCTCTTGCGATGTGAAACTATATTACAGGTCAGTGAACAAACATGTCATCATAGAACCAATGAACAACATTGGAAATAGGGGATGAAGGGCCGAAAGCTTGTCGAGACGTTGTCGGACATGGCAAAAGAACGAAAATGGGAAACGGGAGACTACCGTGTTATTTATGGTTAAGATTTATCCCCATATGTTACATTATAAGTCGTCATCCATACATATTTATTGGACACCACTGAACGAAAAATATGGATGTCTCCTACAGCCCCTCCGCCAGCCCCTTTTTTCCAACTTTTATAATCAACCCGACAAAATTTTTCAGTTGAATAAACGAATTGATATAGACGGGCACAAAATACAAATGTAATACATATTGACGGATGCAGGCGCGCATTTTAATTAACCGTCATGTTCAATTATATCGGTCGATTATTTAGAGGTTTGGTTGATCAACATGCCAAGCATTGAGGGGCGGGGGTGAAAATGGGAAGCAGGAAAATGCTATGATATGCAATATTATTTATATTTTATCGATAGATATTTCAAGTTTGATTATTTTAATTGGATCATTTGTACATGTCGAGGTAATGTTCGCAGATTGCCAAGTGGGGGGTGGGGAACGGGGGGTGGTGGAAAGTTTACAAGTTGATTGAGATGAAATTAGTTGCAGCATAATTTTGCGAAAAGCGATCAAGTCGTTTCCGATTATATTTTTGCCGTCCCTTTTTTGACCTAGATCTTATGTGGTGTGCACTTTTCGAATCGAATGATGTTTTTCATATACGTATGGACGTGTCATTAGAAAATTTATTGGAAAAATCTGATGGGAAAAACTTGTCTTCGTAAACGTTTTTCACGTTAATTTATTCATTTTTTTTCGGCAAAAATCATAGCAATTTCCGTAGTAGAAGTGTTGATATTTTTTTTACTTTCAATTTCAATTTTTGTGATCAGTCGTTGGGAATTCTCATTTATCTTTGATATGGCATAGATTTTAATTCCCTTTATTAATTTCAAACCTCAAATGGTTTCCTTGTTAATATTTAATTCCTTTACCTTAATCTCTTATTTTAGTCATATCTACCATTTCCACTTTTCATCGCTGACCTTTTCCAGCCTCAATTGAAATTCCCAAGTCAAAATTTGTTGATTGAATTCTAAGTTATTAGAGGCTTTTTGCGTTTAACTAGTTGATATCTGCACCGCTTTTAGGCCCTAAAACTTTAAGTACAGTTTGAAAAAATATTAAAAAAGTTTCATTATTTGGAACCTTTAATAATTTTTAGGTTGTAACTATTTTTTTCAAATGAACTTAGGAATAAGTTATGCCATGAACTCATTTTGTATTTGCTATTGCTTTGTCTTCAAGTTTCTGTATACCTCTTAGGCTATTTGTCGTAAACTTTGAGAAAATCCGGTCCTGCATTCCAGTATCTTAACTTGAACGAGTACAGCCAAGAATTTATAATTAATGTTTGTGTAACTATATGTTCGTTAAGACATTGAGATTCGAAAACATCTCGCATAATTATCGTGGCAACTTGAACTCAATAATGGTAATGCTTGGTGATCTGAAACGAAATCATTTTCGCTGCAATATTCCATTCGTAATTCAAAAAAAATTATCACTAACTACAAAATAACAACTCAGAACGTATGCTGTAATGATTGCAAATAATTGGCTATCATTGCAATTTTCTAGATTGCATAATTTTTGTTTCACCTGCACAGACAAACGTTCGTGTTTTCTAAAGTTAAACTCATTAATCTATTTTTGGAGGAAAGGCATTAGAAAAATTTAATTTTACAATTGCGTGCGACAAATGAAATTCGATTGCCATGCAAAAACGATGTTGTTGTGTCTTATTCGCTGAAAATTGGAGCTTAAAGGTCAAAAAATATGAAAAATATTTTCTTTTTTAAAATAAATATTTGTTGTATTCTATATACAATTTATATACTATGAAATGTGTTAAAAATTTGGGTTGATTAATTATTAAACATAACATTATGTTCTATTGCTTCAATATGGAATATTAAGATACCTATAGCAAAAATTTCAGGTAATGATTTCAATTAACAAAAATTAGTTTTTCAATAATAAACGTTTAATATATAAAAAGACTTGTTATTTGATAAATTAACAATTAAAATTTTTAAAAATCGGGAGTGCTTTAGAGGCCAAGTGTGTATGTTTCAATTATTTTTGGAAATTTAAACATCGAAACCGATGCTGGAAAGTTTAAATCATTAAATTTTCCCATCGTTAAATTTTGTTGGAAATACCAAAAAAAAATCCCTGAAAGTTTGAACCCGAATATTAATTTTAAGTTCTCGACCAAAACGTGTAAAGATTTCCCATTGAAAATACACGGAAACTCTGATTTTTGATTTTTAAATTTCTATATCTCAGCGGCATTTCATGGAATCGTTTTTACCGAAGATGGTTTTTTCTCAGAATTAAACGCTCTACAAAAGTGCCCATTGCGACAAAGTCGTAACCTCACACCGGTGAGGTAGTACGGGTCACTGAACCTGATTTTTCCATAAAATTCACGTTTTTTTGCCTTTAGCTCGTAAATAACAAGAGCTACGGAAAAATTATAAATGAAGAACTTGTAGAGAATTTGATTTCCTACAAAAAAGTACCTATAGACCAAATCGCGAAGATCAATATTAAACGAGATATTAAGCCATGAATTTTATGGAAAAATTAGGTTCAGTGGCCCGTACTACCTCAGTGACCGGTGTGAGTTACGACTTTGTCGCAATGGGCACTTTTGTAGAGCGTTTAATTCTGAGAAAAAACCATCTTCGGTAAAAGCGATTCCATGAAATGCCGCTGAGATATAGAAATTTTAAAATAAAAAATCAGAGTTTTCGTGTATTTTCAATGGGAAATCTTTACACGTCTTGGTCGAGGACTTAAAATTAATATTAAGGGCTCAAACTTTCAGAGAATTTTTTTTTTTTTGGTATTTCCATCAAAATTTCACGATGGGATCAAAAAAAGTAATAAAAAAATCATTTATATACAAATAAATATATAGAAATGAACATTACAGATTCTTAAAGGGAGTTTAATGCTCTACAAAAAAGATTTTTTATTATTATTACATAAAATCACTTTTTCAAAAGTTATTCACAATTAAAGTTGAAGGAAATATTAAATTAATAATATTAAAGTAAATCTACGTTTTCCTGTAATAAATAGCAGTTAGAATAGGTTTGGATATATTATGAAATTTAGATATTTCAAGCGATAAGATATATAAAATGATAGTTTTCGATGATGTAAAATATCAATTTGTCCCACTGAGTGAAAGAAAATTAATTCAAAAACAAAAAAAAAAAAAAAAAATTCATTCAACGTTAATTGTGAATAACTTTTGAAAAGGTAATTTTATGTAAAAACTTTAAGGGATATTTTTTGTAGAGCATTAATTTCCCTTTAAGAATCTATATTGTTCATTTCTATATATTTATTTGTTCGTTAGTTACAAAATGCCAAAATCAAGAAGTTTATATCCATGTTTAAAGCTTGATTATTGGGAAACGCCGTGTCTGACGAAAATTTATTTGTGCTTTCATTTATGCGTCAATGCTGTCAAACTATCAAGGATAAAAAATTCATCTGCACAAATATTTATATAAAATTAAATTCCCTACAAAAAATTCCCTTTAAAAATTTTTACCAGGCACGCCGTTTCCGAATAATCAAGCTTTAGATATGGATATCATTTTTAGATTTATCTTCTTTATTTTGGAATGTTGTTACGAACAAACAAATAAATATATAGAAATGAACAATATAAAATTTTGTAGAAAATTTAATGCTCTACAAAAAAGATTTCTTAACTTTTTTATATTGAATCACTTTTTCGAAAGTTATTCACAATAACGAGGTAAGAAGTGTATGTACTTTAATTTGCTATCCCCTAAGCTATTGCAGATTCCATTATGAAATTTCTGATGTATTATAAATGTACCATAGGCTATAATTTGAATTAAAAAACTCAAAAAACAAAATGGTCAAAGTTTTTAAAATTCTAATTTGAAAAGTTTACTTCCGGTTTTATATACTAAAAATAAAATAAAAATATCTAGTTTAATTTTGTATTTCGAAAGAACAGTATATGTTCTATTTAAATCAACATATTGATATCTTAAAAAAAAATTGTTTACACAGAATTTTTTTTTTCAAATAATACGAATTTCAATAACGACAATTTTTTAGAAGCTCATAACTTGACAAAGAATCATCATTCGAAAAAAATATTTTCATACTTACTAGAAGTACAATTATCCCAAATATGAACAAATTTCAGAACATTACTTTTTTTTCGCTGTCCACTTGACACACGTGAAATGCCCCAATCGTAAAGTTTTCGATCATCACCGTACATATTAGAATAATCGAATATTATTATTACTTTAATAAAGTTATGGATTCAACAGTGATTTTTCGACGTAGGGATGCGATTTTTTCGTTGTTGTAACCCCAGAGCAAAGTTCGTAAATTTTTATGAGCGACGATACTTTTTTCGCGAAACGAACGTTCGAAGCTTTTTCGCAATTCGTGTTAAGAATCAAACAATTAAAAGTCTGCTGACTCGTTTAATTCATTCATCCATAGAATTGGCGCAAATTCAATAAACTATGCAAATTGAAACGAGCGGAATATTTAAATTCCCTAACAAGTAGATAGTATAATTTGATCTTTTTTTTTTTTTTTTTTTTTGAAAAAGCTACCAGCTAAAAAGCTCCATTTTATTGAAGAAATTAAGGTAAATACTTGAAGTTTTGTCGTATCGAATAAAAGAGCTAGAAAATTTGCCATAAAAAATGCAAACTAGTTGATAATTTCTGAATAAAATAAGTAGATTTTACAAGATTTCAATATGAAATGTTGCATAATAACATATGTCGTTTATGGCATATTAAAAATTGCATAAATGCGTTTTATAAAAACTTTGCTTTTTTCCAACTTTTGCACGATCGATTCGAAACCAAGTTATATAATAATGAGTTTGGTTTTATGAGCTTTTTTGTATATATTTACGAGCAAACGGACAATATGCTACTAGCTAATGACCAATATAACTACAAATCCGTCTCTGTTAACGACAATATAAAAAATTAAATTCATATTCATTCATATATAGCGACAAACTACAAAGCTCACATAATTAAGAGATTGTGAGCTTTTTTATAAGTCGATTAATTTGGAAATTTAATTGTTTAACTTGAAGATTTGAAAATTTTAAACAAATTTCAAATACCAACAATGTTATTTACAGCAGTCGACTCATATTTACAAAGTTAGTAATTTCCTTAGATCGAATTCAATGTGTGGAAAAGAGAATGGAGGAATTGACGAGGAGCTAAAAGGAATGATATTACTTTGAATATAATTCGTAATACTCTATCAAGGTCTGAAACCTCAAATATAGTTTTCATAATATTAACTATATCATAATATATATATGTAGAGAGACGCAAACTTTGATGTTCGTTAGAAAATGATGAGATAGAGCAGGAAAATGCGAGGGAAAATTTCAGGAATGAGGTATTTTGTGGTGCTATCAGGGTGATGGGATTGCGTGCGATGGAATCGCACAGGGGTTGATAGGTTAAACGCACGTGGAATATGTAAATTTGTGATGTGAACTTACATCGGGAGTGCAGAAATTCTCGGGAAGCATTGGAATTGGGACGGATGGTATAGATGTACATAGATGGGTGGATTTTGGGTTGCGATGAATGACGTGTGTGGTTTCGATCAATTGAGTTATTTGAGTTAATTGCATCAAAAAATATTTTTTTACTGTCTAATAAATGCAATTTTTGCATGGATCTTAAAAAAATGCGATTGATTAGAGTTAACAACAAGCTTTAAAATGTTGCATTGAATTAAACGAGCGATTTATAGTCAGCCGTTGCGTCGGTAAAAGCTCGACTAGAAGATTGAGAAACTTACGAGAGGAATATTGTAATTTTCAGACGAGATTTTTAAGACTTATAAGTCTGCACACTAATTTAATTTGGTTAGAAAGAGTAATGCAAAAAATGAGCTTTCTGAAAAAATTTATATGCAAATTTCGATATGATTAGTGCAGATGGTGGATTTCTATAAAAGTTTCTTCAGGATTTTTTGTTATTTGGGATTGGATATTGCCCTGGAAAAGATAAAACGCCTTAAAACATTGAAGGAAAATTTAAAATTGATAAGGTCTGATCGAAAATGGTTGTCACTTAAGAAAAATTTCTTCCAGCTAAAGCTAAATTTGGAAACTATGAAAGAGAGGTTTGATTGATTTTTTATTATTGAAAAAAAATCGGTCAATCCTGATCACCATTTGGTATTCAAACCCAAGCATTCAACTCTGGAGCAAATCCATAGAATTACGAAAATCATCAAGACGCACAAAAAAAATCCATTGTTTTTGTGCGTCGATTAAATATGGAATCAAAGTTTCTTCTTAAAAGTCATTACAGAGATCCTGGATTATTCCAAAACAATATTGTCCTTTCAAAAGCGTCTCTTTTATAAAAAGTAAAAAAAATTAACGATAGAGTGGAAATTGGTCACTGTTATATATACGGTTGATATCCCACTGAAAGACGAAGTACTAAAAAACCAAATTGGTAGACGACACTAAAAATGTAGCGGCAAAAAAGCTACAGAAAAGCTCCAGAGTTGCTGGGATGAAATAATAATAACCCAATAGATTGGGAAATAATGAGTAAAAATTAACACCAATAAATCTACTGTCATAATATTCCCAATCGGTAAAGATATTTGTCTCCCGAATATGATGAATAGTGCGGAAATACCAAAAAAGACATTGTTAAACACTTGGGCATTAAACTGGGCCAAAAAAATCGACTATTTTTTTTTTTTTGAAAAGTATATCAAAATTTTTGTTTAAGGTGACAAAAAAAAATATCGGGCAGGTTTAAGTCCTTAAAATTAATATTAAGAAGTCTATCATCTTTAATTTCAATTTTTTTTTGGGCTTTCATTTTTGCGTCAAACTATCAAGGTAAAAAAAAAAAGATCTGCACATATATTTATAGAAAATTAAATTCCCTACAAAAAACGTCTCCATGAAAATTTCAGCCAGTTAAGCCGTTTCCGAATAATCAAGCTTTAGACATGGATATAATTTTTAGATTTATCTTCTTTATTTTGGAATTTTGTTACTAATGAAAAAATAAATATATGGAAATGACCAATATAGATTCTTGAAGGAAATTTAATGTTCTATAAAAAAGCTTCCATAACGTTTTCACATAAAATCATTTTTTCAAAAGTTATTTACAATTAAAGTCTACTGGGCATACATCTAGATCGGTAGCTAACATTAGTAGCTTATACTAAAATAACTAAATAACTGTTGAAAAATACAAAAATTCTGTTTTACTCCATCTAATTCTTTAGTTAAATTCTCCACAGATTTCAATCAAAGACACTTCAATAAATAATTTATGCATGTAAAGATAAAGAATACCGAAATTCATGATGACAAAGATATACCAATAATGAGGCAACAGGAAATTCAAAAATACAGCGAAAAGCTTAAGAAATTACCCCAATTGGGTTGCCTTATTGGGCTCCATCTTGAGACGGGACGCAAATCTAATAAAGTTCTCACTGGGCTATCCCAATGGGAACTCAATTGGACAATCTCTGAAATGGAAAGGCTAAACAAAAAATAAATTAAAAACAATAATGTTTTCTTCCTTCTTAATTACGTTAGTAGTGGATTTATTTTTTACGTTCACTTGAATTAATGATCACATTCTACAGCAATTTGAGTAATCTTAGTAACGTTTTTCTTAGTTTCCAAGAGTATTAGTGAATACATAATGTAAAGTACATTTGTATTAAGATTCTAGAACATATCATATTTGGCAAATTATATGACTCATTTATTTTGAAAGTGGTGTAAGTCCATTTCAAGGACGGTCTATATGGTGGTTCTTCTTCTTGTAACTAGAACAAAGCATATTAATTATTTAACTGCTAAGTTTTCAGAAATTACTTCCTTAGTATCTTATGTTCCTATGGTTAAAAATTATGACACTATAGGGATTGCTCTTGAAATGAACTTAACTCACTTTTAAAATAAAAGGTTCATATATTGAATTTGTTTTACAAGAGCTGCGTGAATAAATATATATTTCAACGTTGGGCTTTCCCACTTTGAGCCCACATAGGGCCAATAGGGAAAAATTTACATTATATTTTCATCTCAATTTTGGCCATCTCAATGGCAATTCCCAATAGGGATTTCCCTATTCGAAATACCCCATTGGGGCTTTGATTGGATCCCACTAGGAATTTCCCAATTGAGGCCTAAAAAGGGCCCTAATGCATTCGTTAGGCATTCCCAAAGTAACTTTAAGTCAGCAGTGAATGCACAAAGCAACTTCAAAGTTGGGATCCCACAAATCTTCCTTAATCGGTTTCAGAACTAGAAAAAACTTCCAATTAGATGGATATAAAAGTCTAGAAAGACTTTCTTTAGATTCCAATATGCTGACATCATTTATTACCCAAAAAAGTCGATTAAATATTCAAATTTCCTTAAATATTTTGTAATAATTTTCTTCTATTTTAAACGAAAAAATTTCGAAAGTCCGTTTCTGCACGTCGTTAATAAATATAGAAGTTGTTGTTTTCGCCCGAATGATTTATAGAGAACTTATCCTTTCGAACACATCCTGGTTTCGATATACAAGCACCCACATATTATATTTATATATATAAATAATCATTATAAAGTAGGGCATAAACTTTTCCCAAGTTTCCAATATTGTATAACTAGAAATCCTAAAATTTACCTTAATCGCCTCCCCAACTCGATTCGATGTTGTGCTTTATCCTATGCCGCATTCATTCTCATCCGGCACATCCATATGGAAGTGGAGGAACACGGAAAAACGTCTCAGCTAAGCCGAGAACGGGGGGTGGGGGTGGGGGTGGGGAGCTTTCGTCTTGTTGAAAACTTTTCTATTTATATCGGTCGAGGTTAGTGAATGTGGAATATGGGGAGGACAGGAATAGGGGGTTGTTTTCTTTTTCGACCCATTGGTAAATGGCTTAAGTCCGTATGCAAACCACGAACCGGGTGGAACGAGTGAGTGCAACACATAATGCATATGACGACGCCGGCGTCGCCACGGACAAGGTATAGCTAACCTATAATAATAATACCCCGTAATAATAACGACGTTACAAGTGCTTGTCAATAATGCATTTTCTGAGTGCACCTGCTTGCACCGTTTGCGTTTTACCAATGCTGGTTAGATATCCCGTGCATTACAGGATAACTATTTGCAAATGTAAAACCGACGAAAAAATAAAACGACTCGAAACTCCCGTTTTAAAAATTTCAAATTTCTAATATCAAATATCAAATGCAAGTTTTTATTTTGTACCTTAGTAAAAAGCATTTAGGGCGGAGGAAATTTTGGTGCATCATTGAAGCCAATGCATTAATTGCACTAGTTGAAAATTAAACCGAAATTTTGTACATGAAAAAGTTCCTATAAAACAAATTCCTGAAATTCCCTAAGATTATTAAGTTTCTTCTGAAACTCAACTCTTTACGATCCTATGCTACGCACAATTTTTATTTGTTGTTTATTAACCAAATCTAGGTTACTCCGCCAAGACAACCTTCCCTTAATTATAAATGAAAATGTTTCCTTCCCTTAATTATACCTCTAATTAAATTCTATTTTAATAAGGTGAGAACACCGCACAAAACAGTCCTGATATTGTTACAGAAAACTCCATTTACTTTTGCCAATTAAAAAATAAAAAATCCTCCACACAAAAGCTCAAAAGCTCTGATATGACGCACCGCCGTTTTTTTTTTCTAGCCCCACTATGAGGTGAGTTCATTGAAACATTTGCGCTGCGAGACTCATCATAACTCAATTTAAACGTAAACGAAGAACTTCATAATTTTCATCCCTTGTCAACCCCTAATTCCCGCCACTCATTCCATGGTGGATTTCTCCACTAAACAAAACTTATGCTTAATTATGTAAATTGTACAATGCAAGTTTGATTATAATATTCCACCCTGCACGTAAATATCACGTGATATTCGTGTAAAGTAACGCGAGTCCGTAACACGAACCCGAAATCCCATCGCCCAATCCATAACGCACATAAAGAGTCATCTGAGACTTATCCAAGCAACATGTGAAACGATCAAAAAAAAAAAACAAAAACCCGGAAAATAATAGCATAAATTAGCTCACATAATAGTTTTTTTTTTTAGATTAGACTAAAACTTTTTTTTCGAGTCGCAATTTAAATGATTATATAATTTATAATTTAATATCTTTTTAAACTGTGTGGAAAATTTAATATTATTTGACATTTTCACTTGGCAACCCAATTAAAAAAGTCGTCTTATTTGCCACAATATTCCCATATGTGAAGTTAGAAACGAAAGTCTCGGAAAGCTCGTTTTGCGTGCCATTGGTTAATATTGAGCTTTTTTCGTAGGGAATTATTTAATAGGGAAGTTATTTATTTGAAGACATCCTGGTTTAAAAGAAATAACAAATGATCTCAATAAAAATTTTATACTCACACCTGTTAGAATATTAGGAGGACCGGAAAGTAATGTATTTTTTTAAAAATATTTTTAAACCATTTAAACCATCCTCAACATCATCATCCCATTTGATATCAAATGCCTGAAATTTTAATGCTAAACTAGTGAAAATTAAATGACTTCTATGGAAAAAACATGAAAATTGCATTTTGAAGATCATTTAAAATTTTAATTTTTTTAGCCACTTAGTAAATGATGCAACGATTGAAAGGAATATATATCTGATGCATTAATTTTAGACGATTGTATTAGGTTAGTCAATGACTCCCTTTTCCCTCAATTTATTTTTTTTTTGGCTGGAGTTTTCATGTGGAAAAATTCTTCAGTTACTGTGGATAATACTGAAGCACTTTTGGGTATCTGATTGGTCGACCTAGAACAATTAGGATAATTTAAAAGCTCTTTAAGTATCTAAAATGGATTTAGTGCCATTTGCTCCCATCCAATTGATTTGGTTAAATTTTTCCTATTAGATAACAGAAAATTATCAAATTTAAACTTCACAAAACTCAATTGGCATTAATGACGAATTAAAAATGTTTCAAGTAACAACTTTGCGTTGCTAATCTGAGGAATTCGAAGTTAATACAATATGAAATTGGTAATCGAATTTCATTGGGTTTTTGGTCTTTTTATTTTAATGTAAGTTTCAGAATATTTTTTTTTATTTGATCCTAGTCCTCTGAATATTTTTACCAATTTATCATCATCGAGGATCTGAAATTTAAAAATAATTATTTTTTATATTATATAACCGTCTTAAGTACCACTTTGAATTAATTTGTACGAAGATTAAAGAAAATTGAATGATATTTGGGTCAAAAGTAACATTACTTTTTAGTTTCTCTAAAATTCTAACAAAAAATTTAATTATGTTTTTTGGCTAATGGTATCCAATGCACCATTATCAACAGAAAACAAACTTCTTCTGTACAAGGTCATCCTCAAGTCCATATGCACATATGGGGCATAGTTGTGGGGTACTGCATCCAACTCCAACATTGAAATCCTGCAAAGATTTCAATCAAGAATCCTACGACAAATAATCGGTGCTCCATGGTATGTAAACAATAAAAAAATACATGAAGATACAGAAATGCCATCTGTAAAGGAGGAAATTCAAAGATTTAGTCAAAAATTCCAGACAAAACTAAACCATCATCCCAATAAACTCGCAATAAACTTATTGAACAACAGTGAGATAATAAGAAGGTTACAACAATGGAATGTAATAGATTTGCCTGATAGATTTTGAAACTAAACAAATATTTCTATTAACTATTTATTGCCAAATTATTATTTCTTATTATATAGCTTTATTTTTATATATTACTTATATGTTAATGTTTCACATTATTATTAGCATTGATATTGTTATTATAGACTATTATTATTATTCTTATTGCTACTGTTGATTGTTTTTATGATTGTTGTTATTGCTAAAAGAATTACTATTATTGTTATTGTTGCAATTGATTGTTAAAAATCTTTTTACTTATACAGCACTAATCTACTGGGACTAGTCCTTACATGTGATTGTCTAAGGATTGAATGCACTTATTGCAACCCTATGCTGATTGTGCAATTTATTTGAAAATAAAAAAAAAATAAAAAACTATTTAATATTTGAGTTAAATTATTTTTTCTTTGAATTTGATTTTAAATGTAATGAACTTATTTTTTTGCAACTATTTGTTTTAAATTCTCCCTCCAACCTCTTTAGTTTCTGATGAGATTATTCAAATTATAGTAGCTTAATCTTTGTTTAAGTAAATCCAGGATAATAAATTCTTTTTCCTCCTCTTTTCTGAAGTGATTCCAGCAACTTAAGGGATGCTTTTCCTGTCAAAATTTGGATCACCCAATTAGCTGTTCTTTTTGTCATTATTTCGTTGACTCTTTTCAAAATTTACACTTTTGAGGCTTGATCCATTTATTTAATTTTTTGGATTCTTCTTTTTGGGTATTGTAATTTTAAAATTTTAAAATTTAGAAAATTCAACAACCATATCCCTGAATATCAATATATAACATAATTTCTTCGTTTTTGAGCAATCGCTTCTTCCAAATCAAAATGGATAACCAACTATCAAAGGAAAAACCAATCTGCTCGGGGGTACCGCAGGGATTGCGTCCAATCCTTTTTAATCTCTACGTTGCGGACTTACCGTCACTAGACCACTGAATAACCTCAATGTATGCGAATGAAATCGCCATCATCAACCTGGATAATGATCTTCAAAGGGCCATTTAGAAAATCCAGCAGTCTATCAATCACATATCTTCCTGGTTCAGTTGATGGAAAATTCTTATAAATCCATCAAAAAGCATCGCCATAATCTTTCCTTTAAGATGTTTCTTCTACCAACTGGAGCCTATCGTGCTGGATCACAAGGAAATTCCGTGGAATGAGAAAAAACACCTGTTGAATATTTGGGGACACTTCTGGACTCGAAATTAACCTGGTAAAGCCACATTTCCAGTAAAATCAGAGAAGCCAACACTCGAATCATCCAACTATGTCTACTTATCAACAGAAGGTCTCGTCTAAGTATGGAATGTTCAATGATGATATACAAATCAGTGACTAGACCACTTCTCATATACTCTTGCGCAATCTGGCTTCCATCCTCAAAGAAAAATCACAATGACCTACAGGTGATCCAAAATAGAGTCTTAAGAATCATCACTAAAACTCCATGGTATGTGAAAAACAACCAAATTCATCACGAAATGAACATCCTATACATAAATGATTTTCTAATCTAAATTACAAGGAATTTCCTTAACGGGCTAGAAAATTGTCCTAGTGCAGTAGAACTAGGCTTGGGGAAAACTATAAATCAAAGAAGTCGAAGCAGAAACTCCCACAAGAGCTTCAAGAAATAACATTTGCTTGACCACAAGATTAAGAATAATTAACAAATAAAAAAGACAGAGGAATAAAGTTCGACTCCTCCAGCATTTAAACGCCGCTAAAGCCAATTGCCTGTTATCACTACCATAATATATCAGCAAATTGGTGAACTGGTGCAAATTATATAATATAATAGTCCACAAAAAAAAATTAATAAATGCAACAATTTTTTAAGATATCCAAATGCAATATTTAGGGAAATCTTACGAAAAAAAGGATAAACTTAAAGTTGGTGTTAACTATTGGTATTTTTTAATTATGAGTTGAGATTTATAATCGTTCATTACCGACCATCGTTAATAATCCTAAATTATAATTTTTATCAATATTTTTATGATTATCCACTATTATCAACCACTACTTTGAATTAAAAATTTTTGGGGATTCTAATTTAGAAAATTATTTGTGCTAATTTTTATCATATTTAGTGAATATTTTTGGTGAAATATTTTCTATATTTCCAATGATAAAACAAGATAATTTTGAAGTCTTTTTTGTTCATTTAATGTAAATTTTGAGGAAAAAATCTTTGTTCTCTTTTTATCAATAAAATCAAAGGGAATACTCAGGAAATTTCATAAATACTTACTTTACTATACTTACCCATGAACAACGTTTATTTAATTAAAATAAAAAAACCGTTTTTCATAATTACTTACATTAGACTAATTCAAAAAAAATGATGATTTTTTATTCTTAATTATATCGAAAATATTGTTGGGAATGACAAAAAAAATCCTGTGAAAGTTTAAGCTCTAAATATTAATATTAAGAGGTGCCGCATCGCAAATTTCGATTTTCCATTTAAATAACATGGGAACAATATTCTTTTGGACTTTGGAATTTTATAGCTCACGTTAGTAACAATATTTCGGAATGACCAAGGTGTATTCTTGTAGAAAATTAAACGATCTACAAAAAAGGTCTTTGTACAAGTTTTTGATATATTTATTCCTTCAAAAATTATTCGAGGTCAATGTTGAACTAAAGATAAATTTTATTATTTTTTCAATTTTTTGACGCAACCATCAATTTAATGAGAATATTTTATAAGACATTTTTTGTAGAGCACTTTTTTTTCTATAACTTATCTTTAGAAAAGTTTTTGATATTTTTTGCAAGCCCTAAGTTATTTAATAAAAATAAAAAAAAAATTATGTTAAAAATATAATAATTCAGGAAATTTTCAGTTAAATGCAAATAACTTAGGACCTGTGAAAAGTATCAAAAACTTTTATAAAGATAAGTTGTAGAAAAAAAAGTGCTCTACAAAAAATTTCTTACAATATTTTTTTTTAAAATTGATGTCAAAAAATTGAAAAAATATTAATAAAATTTCTCTATAGTTCAATTTTGACCTCGAATAACTTTTGAAGGAATAAATATATCAAAAACTTGGTTAGAGACCTTTTTTATAGATCGTTTAATTTTCTACAAGAATATACCTTGTTCATTCCGAAATATTGTCACAAACGTGAGTTATAAAATTCCAAAGTGCAAGAGAATATTGTTGCCATGTTATTTAAATGGAAAATCAAAATTTGCGATGCGGTACCACTTAATATTAATATTAAGAGCTTAAACTTCCACAGGATTTTTTTTTTGTCATTCCCAACAATATTTTCGATATAACTAACAAAAAAAATCATCAATTTTTTTGAATCAGTCTAATTTACATATATCAAGAAATTAAAATCATTTTATTGTCGAATTATTTCCACAGCTGGCAGTTGAAGTTGAGTTCTAAATGAAAAAATATCTTCTTGACTTTAATGTGATTGGTATTTTATCCCGAAAAAAAAAATCGTACCATCGATGCGTCACATCACCGTAATGTTCCAACTAAAATATTTTTATTTTCTATTTTTCTCATTTCCCCCGTTCTTAACGTAAGAATATACCGACACAAACGTGGAAAAGTGATAGTGAAAATGAAAATTTATTCATTTTATTATTTTTCACAAATTTATTATTTTTTTTTCCTTCGGTGGTATGAGTGTTAAATATGGTTTTGTCGTTGTGAACTTTTCCACGATTGTATAGAAAACGCGAGATGCTTCCCCACACATATTCGTGTGTGTCGATTCTAGGCTAATGTAAACAAATATCTTTATGAACCACCCCGGAAAATCGGGAAAATCCAGTTCGTGTCACTCACAAAAGCACCGGCGCAAAAATGGCTCGTGTAGTTGGAAAAACTTTTGATTCTCAAACAACTCAACTTTGGAGACTCATGTTGTTAAAACGTTTCGAAACTCGTCGATATTTCGTGGAACATTTCCATATACCTACGTAGGTACTGACCTTTTATCCTTGGATCACTGAAAGCTAAAACTTTATGAAACTTAACGAAATAACGACAAATATTTTACATCTTATAACAATTTATTTTTTATATGTTTAGATAGACATTTTTCAATACTTTATTGATCATATTTTTTTCGTATTTGTACAGTTAATCTATTTTTAGGTACACATATTTTATTTTTAAATTACTAAACAAAACAAATAAAACTAAATGCTTTTGATATTTACACATATATATTTTTAAATACAATCAATATTTATTTTCAATATATTTACACGTTTATTTATGAATTTGATGTGTAAATCAATATTATTGTGTTTTTCAGTTTTGAAGCACATTTATTCAACATAAATATTTACATTAACGGTTACAGTACTTAAAAAGACTTAAACTCTGTCGAAAAATGTAGAGAATAACGTGATTATTGTCATTTAAATATGTTTAATATATATACTTTTACATATACGAATATTTTAATTTAAATGTTCAGAATAATTTTCGGAAAAGCTTTCTTACATTCACATTTATTTAATAGAAGCGCGCGAGCTTTATGATAAGATACATTAATTAGTTGAAGTTAGGAACAATAATATGTTGAGTTAAACTTTTACCTATTAAAGTTTTGGTATAAAATAAAAGCTCCGGTTCACGCAATTTCCTGGTATAAAAATTTATATGTGGAACATGGGTTCTCTCTGCAAAAATTAAGCAATTAATTTTTTATTTTAGTTTATTTTAAGATTAAATTAAATGAAAAGATTTCAATTTGTTTATGTCCTTTCGACCATATATTCTCAATTGAAACAAGAGATCTTGAATTATATGAATTACGACTTCATTTTAGGCAAAAGTATGAAACTTTTTTTTGTTCAAAGAGATGAATAAAGATAGAAAAAATCTTACCTTGACCATAAATTCACCCAAGTTTTTTTTCTTAAATATATTTGGTCCCTTTTCAAATGAAAAAATGAAAATGTTGTAAACTTTTTGTAGAAAGAAAAAGAGAGGAAAATTAAAATTGAGAATAATTGAAGTCGATATTCAAAACGATAAAATATTCATTATTTTTTTTTTTTTTGGGATAGGTAAAGCTAGAGCGCATATTTTTAATTGTTGACCCATAAAATTGAAAGCCAGATATTTCAAGATGTAGTATATCACAATATTGGTAACAACATACACTTAATTTTCAACATTATTTTTAAAAATTGTGGGAAAAAATTATACAGTTAGGATTGGCCGTTTGAAAGTCATATTTTTGCCAATTTTTTATTTACAAACTTCTTGAATTATATGAAAATTATTTACAAAATTATATGTAGAACAGTCGTTTAAGTATATGCACTCACCATAAAGTACGTAAAAGCCATTTTTTATTTATTTATTAATTGATAAAATTTCAACATGAATTCAATCAAAAAAAACCGTTACTGGGAGGTGCCCTCAACTAAAATTGATTTATCAAAAAAAATTCATTATTACTTTTGAACCGTGCATCAAAATAATACTTTAAGATACTTCCAACAAAAAGGTTAATTATTTCTTTTCCATAAATGCAATAGTTTGGCCAGACAAGGAAGTCGAAATTGCTAGTGTTTTTTTGCATAAGATCAAATCAAGGATGAATTTATTTCCACGCTTTATTTAGAGCGAAAATTTTGATATTTTGAAAAATGTGAGGGTTTTTGCAAAAAATCAAAATAGAACAGAATTGTTCAGAACGCGTTAGGGTCAGTCCAAATAAAGTGGTCCAAAAATTAAATAGTTGCTCGACCATTTTAAAAAAATATATTTTTTTGTGAGCTAACACCCCAACATGTTGGTAGTTCAAATTAATCATTATTTCAATTTAATTTTTTCTAGTTTTCCAGTGGTGGCTATATTAGTTTTACTAGACGCAGACATTTTCACACTTTTAAGGGTTTGCGCAAATTTGATTATCTCAGGCCCTATTTATTCTATCAAAATGAAACTAAAAACAGTAGATTCATGAAAGTATAAGCTATAAAGTTGTAACAAGAAGTTTTCCCCTAAATGTAATTCTAAGGTGAAATTTCAGCCTAAATTTTTAGCTCTCATTTGTAAAAACTCTAAATTCCACGGAAAGATTGTGAAGGAAGGGATTATTTGACTTTTTACTTTTATTTTTTTCTCAGAAACAAATGGATGAAAAGATTTAAGGTTAAATTATTCTGATGAAAATTTAACGCTCTACAAAAAAGTTTTCTTATGAATTTTCGATTAAATCACTCCATTAAAAGTTATTCAACATTTAACTTGAATTAATTTGTTTAATCTGTATTTTTTAATTTATTCAACATTTAATTTGCTGATTACAAAAGCTCTTAGAAATTTCTCATAGATGCCATCAGGTGAAATGGTAAAAATTCAAATTTTAATTGAACTTTTGTCGATAGTCTCATTAATTAGTATGAAGTTCACTTCGTAGGTACAAAATATTGATTAAAGTTCGAAAATTTATCCTGAATAAATTGAATTTCACGACTATAGAGAATTCGGATCTTATGTTCTGTTTTAGTTGTCAAAATATGGTTTTTTTGCTTAATTTTCAATTCAAGCCATAAAATTAACACATATAATCACTGGCGCTCTAATGATAATAATGTTTATCTTCTCTTCTAATGATTTTATAGTTAAAAAAGTAAAAATGAGCAAAAAGTTGAAAATATTGCAAGATTTATATTAAGCACAAGTTAAATGCTGAATAACTTTTAATGGAGTGATTTAATCGAAAATTCATTAGAGACCTTTTTTGTAGAACGTTAAATGTTACGTCATAATAATTCAATCTTAAATCTTTTTATTTATTTGTTTCTGAGAAAAAAAATTAAAAGTAAAAAGTCAAATAACCCCATGTTATTTGAATGGTAAAAGTAATATGATTCCGGCACGGTTAGTCAAGAAATTATGAGTTTAATTGTATTGGATAATTTTTTTTATATCTTAATCTAAAAATTCAGGGGGCGATCGCTCTAAAAAAATTAATTTGGAAAATAACGGGCCCCCTAATGAACACCCTGGAAGAATATAAAATATACAAAACACTCGAGCTAGATCCAAATAACATCCTTGACGGCAAATTATATAAATCAAACATCCTATATGAAATTTGTTTACAACTGACAAAATAATCATTACCTGATGATGACGGTTGTTGAAACGCGTCATTATAATGACAAAATTGAGTCACAGGACATATATTGTTATTCATTAATTAATAGTTCTGATATTATGTCATAATTTGTCGAAGTTTTTGATGTCTTCTTTATTATGAGTTAAGTTCTTCAATATTTGAAAAGAAAAATTACTGAAAATTTATTAAGTTTTGGATTTACATTGATTAAAAAATAAAGATCACAAATAAATAAATCATTTGGCTCTTAAATATTCCTAAGATACCAGTAATTTCTCGAAAAATCAACAATAACGTTACAAGTATTTTGAAAAAGTAAATATTTATATATTTCAACCGTAATTTTATAGTTAACTATGGCACTTATAGAAAATTATCAAAGAACCTATTTTAAAGGAAATATCCTCAGTCCTCATTTTGATAACACCGGCAAACAAAAAAAAAGTGCTCTGTACTTTTGACCGGACCTACATAAATCTACGTATTTTGACCCCCTGAACACGAATCCGGGGTCGGTTTGACCCGCACACCCTCAAAAATTCGAGCAATCTTTAAAAAACCGAAAAAAATGGTTAAAATCGGCAGTTTTGGTGACATAGAAATTTTTTTGAACTAAACCGAGCATGATTTTCATGTTTTTTGACCCGCTGAATACAAATTCGAAGTTTATTTAGACCATAAGCTGTTTTAATTGTAAGAAAATTGCAAAAAATCATTGCAAATTGCGAGAAATTGCAGTAATTGTGTTCAAAAATTGTAAGGAGCTAGATTAATCGTGATTTTCATGTTTTCTAATCCGCATAATATAAATCTTGAAGGTATTCGGTCCAGCCATTCTTAGAAATCCATGTTAATAGCAAAAAACCCTGAAAATTTCAGAAAAATCAAAGTTCTTGTGATAAATATCAAATTTTTAATGAAATCATAATAAATTTGACATGTTGGCTAATCTGTTGAGTATAAATTTGAGGTTCATTGATCCGGAATTAAAAAAAAATTTTTTAATCGTAAAAAATCTATAGAAATAACAAAATCGCGGTTAGCCAAATAATCTTCAAAAATCATATTCCAGAAATAGAATAATATGCAAAATATCTTTTGTAGAGATTTAAAAGTTTATTTTCATCATATAATCTCAAATTTTAGAACAATAGCCGCAATTTTTTACAATTTTTAAGGGTTTTTTGCAATTTTCTTACAATAAAAATGGCTTAAGGGCTACAAAAACTTCGAATTTGTATTCAGCGGATCGCAAAACATAAAAATCAAGCTCGGTTTAGTTCAAAAAAACTTTTATGTCACCAAAACTACAGATTTTAATAATTTTTTTCGGTTTTTTAAAGTTTTCTCGAATTTTTGAGGGTGTACGGGTCAAACCGACCCCGGATTCGTATTCAGGGGGTCAAAAAACGTAGATTTATGTAGGTCCGGTCAAAAGTACAGAGCACTTTTTTGTGTGCCGGTGTAATTATTATATTTTTGGTATCTTTCACTGTTCAAAAGTTATAAGAGTTTACCAAAATCATGTTTGGGGCCTTATCAATCATTACTTTTTGGAGAGTTCATTAATAAATTTCACTTCCACGACTGTACTAATATTTATTTTTTTAAGGAAAATAAAAAAAGTTAACTTATAATTTTCCATGTTGGAAAACCCAAAGAAAATAATTGCAACAAACAAGCATTAAAAACGGAGCTAGATAGTGAGTCGAAGCTTTTCCATGTTGCATCGCCTCAGGTTGTTCTCCTGCAAAATAAAAGCGCATGAAAAAAATAAAATGAAATTAATTAATTCTAAACTTTTGAAATAAAAACCACATTTTATCGTTTCACTTCACTGTCTTGCAACATCGTTTTGTTTCTATGCACTTTTTCTCAAAGTCTCAACAATAGGGGCCAAAACAAAATAGGAAAAAAAAGCTTTGTTTCCATTCATATATATGTTTTCTGTGCGGCCTGGAAAACTTGTTTTCCATTTTATTTGAAACGCACGTCGTCATATCACCTTGATTGGGAAAATGTCACTTTTGCCATATAACGAAACTGTCGTATGTAATAAAAAAGTTAACAAATCGCACACGAAAAAAAAAACACATGGATAAAATATTCTCGATTCTTGTGCCGGCACAAGCAAATACGCTTTTCAAAGTTGGGCTTTACATGTGAGCTTTATTTTTAGATGCTCCCGCGCTATTGTCCACGCATCAATACCACAATGAATGTGTCGAGAATCGAAAAAAAGCTAAAGAAATTTTTCGCCCACGGATTTCTTTTTTTGTGCAAAGAAAAAAAAATGGTTAAGTTGTAGAAGTTGTTTGGAAAATTACATTTCTATTACATAATTCAGGTGATTTTGAAAAGATTTTCAATATAATTTGATACTGAACACTTTGGATAGTAATTGGGTTGTGGAAATTCATGGAATTATTTATGAGAATAAAAACATATTTTTAGACTGGGCCAAAAAAATCGACTATTTGTTTTTTGAAAAATATATCGAAAATATTGTTGAAGGTAACAAAAAAAAAGTATCGGGTAGGTTTGAGCCCTTAATATTAATATTAAGAGGTCTATCATCTTTGCTATGGATTTTTTATTTGGACTTTCACTTTTGCGTCAATGTTGTCAAACTATTTAGGTAAAAAAATTAATCTACACATATTTTTATAGAAAATTAAATTCCTTACAAAAAACATTTCTATAAAAATTTTTGTCAGACACGGAGTTTCCGAATAATCAAGCTTCAGACATTGATATAATTTTTAGATATTTCTTCTTTATTTTGGAATTTTGTAACTAACAAATAAATATAACATTTAACAAACAAAATTAATTTACAAACAAATGAATATAAAGAAATAATCAATATAGATTCTTAAAGAAAATTTAATGTTCTACAAAAAAGGTCTCTTAATATTTTTACATAAAATTACTTTTTCAAAAGTTATTCACAATTAAAGTTGAAATAAAATTAATTTTTTGTTTTTTTCGATGTTGAACCAATTTTTTTCATTCAGTGGGACAAATTTATATTTTACATAATCGCAAATCATCATTTAATCAATTTCATCGCTTGAAATATCTAAATTTTATAATATATCTAAACATATTCTCGGTTAACAGCTATTTATTACACGAAGACGTTGATTTACTTAAATATTTCATTCAACTTTAATTGTAAATAACTTTTGAAAAAGTGATTTTATATTAAAACATTAAGAGACCTTTTGTGTAGAGCATTAAATTCCCTTTAAGAATCTGAGTTGTTTATTTCTATATATTTATTTGTTCGTTATTTACAAAATTCCAAAATGAAGAAGATAAATCAATAAATAATATCCACGTTTAAAGCTTGATTATTCGGAAATGGCGTGGCTGGCAAAAATTTTTAAAGAAACGTTTTTATAGGGAATTTAATTTTCTCTAAATATATGTGCAGATTAATTTTTTTACGAGTTTCCTAACAAAAAATGTGTATTTTTCTCATGTTTGTAAAAAATAATTAAGTTTATTTGTGGTATTTTTGCAAAACGTTTATATTTACAGTTGGTGCATTAAGTAAATACGCTTGCCACCCATAAGGTGAGGGATTTGTATGGATTACATGTCCTTTTTAATGATTCAGACGTGAAAAAACCGATCTCAAATTATGTTTAAAGTAAAATTTATGAAACTGGTTTAAGAATTCATGGTTTTTATTGCAAAAAAATAAATCATTAATATCAAAATTTCAAAGAGAAAAATAAAGCGAAGCTTTTAAAAAAGGTTTGTTTTTCCATGTCAAAGAAAAGATTACCAAAATTTCAACTCATATTTGATGAAACCAAATGCTTTCTAAGACTTACAAAAATTATAATAATTTAATCGTCAAAAAATATTCTAATATAACTTCATTCATTTAACTTCAGATTAAATTCTGAAGAGTATTTATAGTAATACAATGATGGAAATAAATTCCAAGATTGTGGAAGAATTTTGATGAACAAATAAATTTTTTAGAGCCTCAACCAATAGTGAATCATTTTTATAAGATTGAAAATCACTCACAAATAAAAACGATTGATTTTATATAAAAACGTTAAGAGGCCTTTTTTGTAGACCATTAAATTCCCTTCAAGAATCCATATTGTAAATTTCTTTATAATTATTTGTTGATTAGTTAAAAAATTCCAAAATAAAGAAGATAAATCTACAAAAACTTCAATGTGATGAAATAGCCTAAAAAATAGTTAATTCTAATACTTTGATTATTAAAAATTATAATTTTTTTATAAACTCTTAGTTATAAAAATACTTTTAACAATTTTTTTACTCTATATCATGGATACTATTATTTTATAATCCATAATCTGATTTTTCTTTTCTTCAAATATGTGGAATAGTGAAAATAAATAATTATTCTAAGACAGTAAATCTACGTTTTCGTGTTATAAATAGCTGTTAACCGAAAATAGGTTTGGATATATTATGAAATTAGATATTGCAAGCAATATAATTGATAAAATGATGATTTTCGATCATGTAAAATATCAATTTGTTCCACTGAATGAAAAAAATTGGTTCAACAACGAAAAAAACAATAATTTAGTTTTTCCTTCAACTTTAATTGTGAATGACTTTTAAAAAAATTATTTTACGTAAAAATGTTAAGAAACCTTTTTTGTAGAAAATAAAATTTCCTTTAAGAATCTATATTGTTTATTTCTATATATTTATTTTTTTGTTAATTAAAAAATTCCAAAATAAATAACATAAATTTAAAATTATAACCACGTCTAAAGCTTGATTATTTGAAATCGATGTGGCTGGCAAAAATTTTCAGAGACCATTTTTATAGGGAATTTAATTTTTTATAAAAATATGTGCAGATTATTTTTTTTACCTCTTTAGTTTGACAGCATTGACGCAAAAATGAAAGCCCAAATAAAAAATCGATACTAAAGATGATAGACTCCCTAATATTAATATTAAGGGCTCAAACCTTCCCAATATTTTTTTTGCTACCTTGAACAATTTTTTTGATATACGTTCCAAAAAAAAAAATAGTCAATTTTTTTGGTCCAGCCTAATATTTTTTTTGATTCATTAAAACGAAGTTTTTCCATCGATTTTCTTATCTTTTGACGTCTATTTATGCAATAAATTTAAATGAAAAACATTTAATAACCCAAATGTTTAAAAAATTATTTTTTTATTGTCACCTTGAACAATTTTTTGGATATACTTTCCAAAAAAAAAATACTCAATTTTTTTGGTCGAGTCTAATATTTTTTCTGATTCAATAAATCGAAGTTTTTCCATCGATTTTCTTAACTCTTGACTCCTATTTATGCAATTAATTAAAATGAAAAACATCTTAAAAAAACTCAAATTCTTTTAAAAAATTATTTTTTCTTCAAAAGCCCGGCGCCACACCAAATAAATGTCCAGCATCCCAACGTGAGACCGAGCTTTCATCTCCCGTTTATCCTTGGCCGTTTTCATCATTTTACGTACATTTCTCGGCTTCATTTAACCCAATCTTTTTGATATAGTAAAACGACTTATAAAAGTTGTCCATTTCTGTAAACATTTGCTCCACCCACCCAATTTACTCGCACGAAAATCCCTTTTAAGTTTATTTTTCGCGATGAACAATTCGTCTCGACATGGTCGGGGAAGAGGGCGAGAAGTCTTTCATTTTCCGGCTAATTAAAAAGAAACGAGAACCCGAATAATATCCGTCTCGTCACATTTTCCTTCTAAACTCTGTTTTCATCAGTACACCCCCCACCCAACCCTATTCACGCTTTAAATAAATATTTTTGTGATATTTAAATACTTGTCTGTGTTTGGAGAACAAGTTTTTAAAACGTTTGACGCCGAATATTAATTATTCAATATCCAGAGGATTGTAATTTAAAACGATATTGCCAAGAGGGGGAGGAGTACGTTAACTTTGGTTGGTTAGACGTGAAGGAAACGATAAAAGTGGTTTGGAATGGAGAGCGTAGAAGTTTTGTTTCCGACAAAGAGAAAATTAATCATCTCAGGGTTGGGTCTCGTTAAAATCACTTGCTTGTAAACGCGTGGATAGTTTTCCGGGTTTGTTCGGTTCGATTTGTTTCTCAAATGTGGGAAAAAGGAACAGTTATATCCCTCACTTACCGTTTAGCACGTGGACCGTAACACTCCTAGATTGAGCATTAGAAGGGTTGCACTGATATTGACCGGAATCGGATGGTCGGGCTCGTTCAATTAATAGATAACTATGCGTGATTGGGCCTTTTACTGTTAAGACAGTAACGCCACCTCGGTCACTGTCGTAGGAAATAATCTGCAATGAAAAAAGACCATTTTTTTTGCTGCAAATGTTGCACAAGAAGATAATTGCAATCGCGAAACTTTCTCCTGACTAATTGGGGTAAATATTTTCGAAAGGTGGCTTACCTCATTGTTGTGGTTCCAAAATATAAAAGCAGGTGGTTCAGGACTATGCACTAAACATGTTAAGTTGATGGTACTTCCACGATCGATGTAAAGTTCGTGTCCTCCTAAAATTTCGGCTGTTGGTTCTGAAAAAAAAATAATATAAAAAATTACATATTTTTCTCTGAAATTTTGGCTAAATAATGTCCCTAACAGAAAAGAAGTATAGATCATTATTTATCTCGTTCATTTTGAAAGTAGCGTAAGTCCATTTCAAGGACGATATATGGTGATTCTTCTTCTTGTAACTAGAACAAAGTATGTTAATTATTTATCTGCTAAGTATTCAGAAATAACTGATTTCATTTTAGTTGTTAACAAAAACGCCAATTATTCCCTCCCCCTTAGTATCTTATGTTCCTAGGGTTAAAAATGATAATACTATAGCGATTTTTCTAGAAATGGACCTAACTCACTTTCAAAATAAACAGCGCATTCGTCTACAGTCTACACTCTACAGCTTTTATCAAAATCATCAAAATTTAAAGTCGTTATAGGCCACAAATACGTACAGAAATTGGAATTTTTGGTGAAAATAAAAGGCGAACAACAAATCATGTTCAATCATTTGTCTGTAGTTGGAGAAACTAATGAAAAAAGTTATGAAGAATTTGGGATATCAAAGAGAAAAAAGCTTCTTCAGTTGAATTACATACAACTGAAAAACTTAACTTAGACTTGGTCAAAATGTTTGACCAAAGACTGAACATTTACCCCTAAAATTATTAGGTATTTTTCTATGGAAAACTCAGTTTAGTTTTATAAAGTATCTCTTGGAACTTCGAAGAAAGAACTGTTAAAATCTTATGCCAGAAGAGCAGCAGTAAATAAATTGGCAACACGGATGTTCAGGAATCAAGAAACGACATACCTGTAGTTCTGAGATAGAAAGAATTTGAAATTATACTCAATGAAGAAAGAACACTTTTGGCGAGCAAAAGGATCATGGATGAAACTTGTGGTTTTTTTCAATTTTGCAAAATTATAAATCAAAGAAGTGCAATATTTACGTGGACACTTTGCATGGATCATTAAAGTCATAGAAGATGAAATACAAATTATATTGAATCTTTTGGTTGGAATTGGAGAAACTAGTAAAAGAATTGGGACATCGAAGAAAAAAATGCTTCTTTTTTTGCAGAACTTACAACAATAAAACGTAAGTCAAATATTTGAGAAGTATCATCAGAAAAGATAGGAAATTCACCCCTAAAATTTAACAATATTTGCTAAGGAAAAAAACGACTCAATTTTAAAAAGTATCTCCTGGAATTTGAGAAAAAGACTTTTAAAATCTTATGTAAGAAGTGCAGTGATTTTTAAATTGAAAGCATGGATATTCAGGAACAAAGAAAGAATATACTTGTGGTTCTGGAAAAAAGTAAATTAGGAATCATACTTAATAAAGATGGAACGACAATCGATGAAGGGAACAGAAAAAAATAAGACTTAGTCGGTTCCTTTTGGAGAGAAAAAAGGATCTTGGATTTAAGTTGAACAAAGAAGAAAAATTAAAGGATCGAATATAAGGATTAAGAAGAGAAAAAATGTATTACACTAATTTGAAGAACTTCGCCAAGGGAAGTTACCATAAGAAGAAGAAATTGCATTTCTTGTTCTAATTTAAAATTTGTTTGATTTAAACTTGTTTTTGTTAGATTATCGTTGGTTTTTGTTTGCTAACGATTGTAATTTACGACTTACAAGAATATTTAATTAAAAATTTTGACCAAACAATGAGTACTTAATCAATGATGCTAGTAGCCTTTTCAAGGCTACTAGGGGATGGTAGTAATTCAAATTCATTAACACAAAAAAAGTTTATATTTCAATTTTTATGTTTTTGTAAAAAAATCTTCACTTAGATTCTTTAGTCTTCCAAAAAATTATCCTCCTGAATTTTTTTTAAGAAAATTCAATAGTTTTTGATACAAGCCCCTCTAAAGAATAATTTTAAGTAAGAACCCTTATTTTTTTTAAATAGACAATCAAGACAAAATCTCAGTAAAACGGGGTTTTCGAAAAAAATATTTTTTCCTTATCCCCGGAGAACAATTTGTTCTGGAGAGAAATTAAGAAAATTTTCGAGTTCCACACGGTTTCGTCGGCAATTCGAGTGGAGGATAGTTCCTGGATATAGGACGATAAATATAGATGCCTAACATTGTAACGTCCCATATTCTTATACTTATGTTTCGCTAGACCAAGTGTCTTTAGGGATGAACATCCTTGGTTATACTTGCTACCGGTGGGTTAGAAGTGGTGCCATCTTTCGATCTTTGGCTGAGTGACGGAGTCAATTGTGATAATAATCGCACTAGTGTAGGGTCCATTGTAAATGATCAGCACGAGGCGGCTTATGATCAAATATGTGGAAAGAAGAAAAATTTGTTGGATTAATTTAAGCTTGTAAATTATAAAGAAAAGATGTATTTGTATGTCTACTTATTTGGATCCTCTAGCAATCTTCAAAAGTACCCTGGTGATACTGAACTACCACAGAGCTTATCTACGGATCATACCAAGGAGCAGTATTTTTTTATAATTCAATTGGTTTGCACATTCCAAAATATATATCTATATATTGAAGGAATAAAATATATAAAATTAAAAAAAAGGCCAGTATTGATAACGTCTTTTGTTCCTCAATATATGACCAATTATATGGATACTAACGATTTCTCGGAAATTTTAAGCAGTCGATAAAAATGAGTAAAAAAATTGATTTCTAAGAAAAGCTTAGAAAACTTAACTAATGATTTAATTCGATTAAATTGTGATAAAACTTTTAAATTTTGTCTTATACATATCCAAAAAAACTACCCTTATATTTTTTTTTCTCGACAAAAATTGATATTGACATTTCCAAATTTAACTTTTGATCAATACCAACTAAAAATATTAAATCCAACTCCATAGTCCCTTTGTATCATCAAAACTTTAACAATTTTTCCTCTACAACAAAAAGCTCCCAAAGCTTCAAGGTTGTAAATTGACGAAGTCAATATTTGAAATAAAAATAATCCCTTCACATAGCGTGGGCGGGCGGGTGAAAACAAAAGAACTTTTCGCCCATCTCTGTCTTGTCACCTGATTTAATCCATTATTCAAATAGCGAAAAAATGCCATCTGTCAAGTTCTATTTGTGTATACGACAACAATCGTCCAAGGACTTTTGATCAAGAAAAAATGGTAATTTTAATAATATGCAAGATTGATAATTTTATTCAATTTTTCTTCCACCCTGAGTTCAATCAATTCTTACCATTTCGTTTTTTTCTTTCTTTCAAGGAAATGCAACGGAATTAATATCATTCACTGCAAAATATGATGAAAGAAATGCAAAAAAGCACAGAGCTTAAACAACAATAAAAGATTTTCACGTGTCAAAATGATATTTGATAAAAAGCTTTGTAATTATAATGATAAAAATTAGAAAAAAATTATAAGCTTTTTTTTTTTAATTTTCTAGTAGACTCATCAAAGCAGGATTTATAATTACATACATCCATTAAATAGTCATTGAATTAAATTTTAGATGAAGTCTCTTTAAAAAAAAACATCCGAATAGAACTTTAAAGCTTTCGCATACAACGTAGATGGATAAAATGTTAAAAAAAAACTAATTCAGCTTCAAATTCCTGCAACATTTCCGAATGTATCCCTCTCTCTCCATTTTCCTCGTGCTGTCCATTTTATTATTCCTCTTATTTGGACTTTCTCTGTACCATCAAATGTCATTACACGGCTACATATACATACATATATATCAAGGGGAATAGTGGCATTTATGTGTAGAGCTTTATAGAGCTTTACATAGGTGTAGCAAGGTTTCGACGAGTGTCGAACGCCTGGGATGTGTATCATTAGTTTTAAAACGATTGACTTCGACATGTTTGATCGACAAACACTCGAGATTCAAAAGCTCAAATTCCAATATATTCATCCCCATATCCCGTGTCCTTATCACCAGGGTTAATTTATGCTTTTGCTCGAACACTAAGCCGATAATTAACTTGAAATGACAACGTTAGAATTCGGAAAGGAATAGGCCTTTTGGTTGCTAATGAAGTTAAGAACGAGGAGAGAATTGGGAACGAAAAAAGAAAATTTGATTTAGAGATAAAATTAATTAATGAAGAAATTAATATTAAGTAACTGTTAAAGTTTTCAGGGGAATTTTAAAGAAAAAAGTGCATTTAAAAACATTTGTATAAAATTTAAGTTAAGAAATCAATTACAATACTTTTAAAACTATAAAAAAATCGATTCATATCGGAAATAAAAACAAATTGAATTATTATTTCTTGTAGAAACCTTTTGAAAACACTTAATTATTATTAAATGTATAAAAACGAGCTATTTTTTTAATGCTTGAACCTGCATACAGGATCATAATGTCGTCAGTTAATGTAACCGTAAAAATATTTTCCTCCAATGGAAAATATTTTCCTCCCGCAGCAATTTAGTGTTGGGAACTCAATTCATCTTTTCACTGCTCATAAAATTTTCTATAAGTTAAAAAGCTTCCTAAATGGTTAAATAATTTGGTGGGAAAAATGTTTACTAACTGATACAAAATACCTTGATCCCAAACTCTATCAAAAGCTTGCAGAACATTTAAAAACTATCCTGCACCATATTGTTTTTTCTCCAAAATTTTCTTATGTAATTGGTAATGCGATGCACTTACTCGAAGTATTGTGATATACTCTTAATCTAAATTGGTCACTTATTACTATGTTTTTTTCCCCAAGAGCTTTGGAAAGAAGTTTTGGTATCATGGTCACTTTTGCTTTCTTCTAAATCTATTGGGTACTAGCTTACTCTTAGGATGTCGTTAAAAATTTAAAAAAATCACCCGATAATCTTTCATTAGCAGTTTTTTTATCATTTTGCCCACAAAATTTCATAAAAATCGATTTATCTTTTTCATTATTGAATGAAGATATATAGACTGATATTATATATATTTAGACAGTAAATTTGGAATAATTTCATTTTCTAATAAATACTAATTTTGTTTTTACAGACAGGGGATAAAATATTAAACAATAATAATGTTATTAAAAATTTATTATTGATTCTAATCTTATAGTTTTTCTTCATTTAGTTTTAAGGATTTTTGAGGATCTTTTATAATGTAATAATTTACAATTGCAGTTTATAACTGATTTTTCAAGCGAATATAAATAATATTAAATTATTAAAAGGAAAAGTTTTTAACAAAATGACATTTATGTGGATAAAATATTAATTTGCTTTGGTATTTTGGTAAATTTAAATTATTTTGTATGTAAAAATTAATTAAAGAAATTTAAATTGAAGTCTTTTTAAATTTGTTTAAAAGATGGTTTTAAAATTTACATACAAGTGTCCATCTAAAAATGTTTTAACTATTTTATTTAAATATATATAGGTAAATGAAATGGTGTATCCAATGGAATGGAGGAAATATATTTAAGCAAAATTTGCGGACAACATTGCAATCCTGTACGTAGGCATTTTGTAAAAGCTCATATTTGTACACCAAATAGTAATTACGTAATTTTAAAAGTTTCTTCTAAGAAATTATAATTCATTTTGAATTTATTTCCGATACGAATCGATTTTTAAAATTTAAAAAATTTAGAAGAACAAGATGCTATCAAAGATAAGTCCCTATAAATTGTTACCATTTGGGATGCTGATTTTTACTGATATTGACTTTTACTCCCAAAAGCCCAAACTTTGATGATTATCACACTGTATTCAAATGAAACAATTAAAACTGCTACTTATTGTTATTCCAGCTCATTGTTATTTTAAAGCCAAAATATTTAATTAGTTATTGAGTGAAAATATGTAATCATCACTTTACCAATATAAATTGTATTAGTTTTAAGCTTTTGTTGGAAAACTTTGCACTACAAGAGCGTGAAGAAGGATCATTTTTTTGCTGAAATTCAATGTAGGTAAGCCTTATCTCCAAGATAAATATTTTATTGATAATATTTTATCAGTTAGATAAATCAAAACTGTATTTTCAACAAAAATGAACCTCCGGTTATCTATTTGCATGATTTGCAATATACATGGAGAAGCCACTGTAGGAAACAATATCTTGATAAACATAGATAAATTAATTGCAGAATCAAAGGTGTTAGAAAGAAACATCATTCTTGTATAAAAAAATTAAAGAATTCTTATTGTATAAGACAAGTTGTTTTACAAATTTTTATATAATTAAAAAAGTGTACCATAGTGAAAAGAACAAAATCTGAGCTCCAAATTTCAACAATGAAGAAATTCATTTGTGGCTGAAATTGGTTGAAGAATCGGAAAAACGATTCAAAAACCAAATTTATTCAATTTGAAGATTTATCTGATTTACAAATATAGTTAAGTCTTAGTTATAGTATTTGTGAGATATCTCTTTTTATATAAAGAACATCCTGTAACATTTTAAGTTTCTTTAATTCTGTTCCTTTATATATATTAACTTACGAAAATTAACTAAGGTTTTCGATCAATTTTGTAAGGCTCTACAAAGAAAATGAGTAAAACTTATACAGCAGAATGTTATAAAAGAATTCCATACAAAAACAAAGTAGTCTTAAAGTTCTATCTCAAAATTTTATGGTCTCCAAAAGTGACAATTTTAAGATTTTTTTGACGTTTTTGCAAAAAAATTTGACTGATTTTTTTTCGTGGTAGAAACATTAAAAGAATTAAACTGCATTGGTGTCTTCTGAATTATTCTTTCATCCATAAAAATTTCTTGGCAATTAAAGTTTCCGCAGACCACCTTTCTTAAAACGACTGCCATGAAAAATCTAAAGCTTATTAATTCTTTTCAATTGGGAGTTTGTAATTATCCTCCTATAAGGAACTCGAAATTTAAAATAAGGAAAATAAAAATATTGAGCAACAATGCATGGGCGATTTTAAATGGATTGACCCAAATATTTTTTTTGTTTCTAGCGATACTATTTTAGGTATTTAGGCACTATTTCACATATATACTTTGTCACCCCTTTGCACCCTGGAATTAGGAAGAACTTTCAGAACAAACATTACATTCAAAATCTAAATTATTTAAGGGATGTACCTTCGAAATTTCACGTCTTTACGACCAACGATTTAAGCTGTGCATTGATCAATTAGTAAGTCATTTAATCAGAAAAAATAGATTTGAAATTCACTCTTAAAGTAAACAATACTCTAGAGTTCTAAAAATATTTCCTTGACTTTTAAAAATCAATGCTAGATTGCAGAAATCACAAGCGTTATAAAAAGCTTTCTAATTTTTCCACAGTCCTTAAATAAAAGTCCCCGATTCCAACGCAAAGGTAAATTATTAACCCCAATTAGATAATTCCGGATGATTTTGGTTTATGGTGCAAGCGGCGATGCGAATAAGAAAAACGGACCAACTTTTACCCAAAGGTTATGTGCGAACGAAAAGTTCACGTAATGCTACACATACATACAATTTTGCGGTTCAATCCGTGCTATGATAAATGTCTGACAGGCCCCACTTTCTCAACCGACGCTTTAATTGCGAAAATTAATATAAATTACGCGTGCGAAAATTGCAAGCTTAAAACTAACACGTAGCCAAATGAATTTAAGAGGGAGAAAAAATGGGATCCAGAGAAAATTGTAACATTACGCAAATGTCCACAATTTTGATTTCGGAATAAATGGCCGCTTTTAATTGTATACTTCTGAACAATTTTACATTTCGGCTAAAGCTTTCGTAATTATCTTATGTGTAATTAAAGTTTTTTTTTTCTTCAACC
The DNA here is from genome assembly GCA_958496175.1 of Sisyra terminalis. Taxonomy (NCBI): domain Eukaryota; kingdom Metazoa; phylum Arthropoda; class Insecta; order Neuroptera; family Sisyridae; genus Sisyra; species Sisyra terminalis. The sequence continues at coordinate 6,585,307 of OY292278.1, forward strand.
AAAAGCAATGATTTACATTTTGTATTTAACCCTCAACCACAAATGGATGTACATTTTTGTTTGCCGTTCAACATTGCCAATTGAAACTGTTATTTTAAAGTTTCTATTAGTTGTGATTCACCTGAATGATTTTACCCAACATTATTTGCGGTGCTGCTATATAACCCAAATGCCAAACAAAAAGGAATAACTGAGATTGTGGGGTAACGAAAAGTTTTACTTTCACTCTCGAAAATCTATAGTTAACTTTTGAATAGTGAAGAAAAAAATTTCCTGGGTAAACTAAGAAAGTGAATACATTTATTTTGTAGAGAAAAACGGGGAAAGCTATAGAATGCCATAGAGACATAAAATCGTTGTCGTTTCACGACAATGTTGCGATTTAAAATCGTGCAAAGAAGTTCGAATGTAAGATTTGATGAGAGTAATTAGATACGTGACAAAATTAACGATAGTAAAAAGGGTAATTGGCATTGGCTTTGAGACGAAATCTATAATAGGTCGAAGAGAATAAAAAGTTTACGATTATATTGAAAAGTTTGATTTTAATCTTCTTGATTCAAATCCTTTAAAATTTGGACCACAATGTAAGCGAAAGACTTTTAAATTTTCAGAGAATTTATTCGGTCTATAAAAATGGTGAAAGTAGGATTAGATCCTTGTGAACTTTTTTTTTAATATACTTTCGTCATACTGCTATCCTTTCCCTTTAAAAATTATTATCTTCAATTTTACTAAAGTGATAACAGAATATTTTCTTTGTGCATTGACGATGTCAAATTTTTGCTTCAATTTAAAGAAAAATGCAGGTGATGCACTTAAACCAAAACATGTAAATTTTGGTTCTGGCATTTTAAAAGTGGTTATTTTGGAACCACTGACAAAAAATATGAAAATAGAATAGTAAAGTTTGAAAACACTGATTTAGAAGAGTAATTGGATCAAGATTTATATCAAGCTCAAGAGGTGGTTGCAAAAGATTTGGAAGTGAATCAAAAAGTGGTTTTAAGCCTCCTGAAGATCATGGGTATAAAAAAAAACAGGAAAACTGAAGAAGGTTATTGTTTTAAATCGTCCTGGAAATAAAGAGAAGATCGATTAAAATCAATGATCTACAAATGATGAATATCGTAGGGTAAGTTCAGCTGGTGCATAAACTTTAATCCTATAAATGTATATTCATGACAATATATTATTATTCGGGCATTTATTGGGACCAAATGAAGTAATTTTTTTGAATTTTTCCAACCCAATGAAATCATTACTTAAGATTACTTAACCAATAACAATTAATGCATATGAACTGAAAATCAGAGCTCAAAGCCCTTCAATCTAGCAAACATTAATGTAGCGCAAAAAACCGACCAATTTTTCATCGAGTCACTTAATGAACTATATCTATTAATTTATCATGATTTAAGATCCCTCTCCAAAAATTAGCCCCAAAAACAAATTTGTAGGGATCAAAATATTGAGCGACCTTTAAAAATGTTTTTCCGGCTGAATTTTGGAGAGGTGTCTTAAAATATGATAAATTAATATATTATATAATTTAATTAATATATAGTATATTCTTTTTTGCGTCACTCCAATAAATAGATATTACTGAAGAAATTTGGTTTACTGAATTAAATTTAGAAAAATTAAAATTATTATTTATTCATAGAGTTGAGAAACAATGGAAATATGCTTATTATAATCTCTCGAGATATTTGAAAGAAAAATTCTTTATTGATGGATAATAATATATGGCTTATGAGACATAATTTCTTCTTTATTAATATCCATTAATTTAATGTGAATTGGAAATAAATAAAATACTTATCAATGTTAAAAGAAAAATTATTTTTCCCGAAAAAAATTATTTAAAGTTAAAACTCAATTTAGATAATTTTCCAAATTTTCCAAATACTGAAATCACGAAATAATTTTTACGCCATTAATAAGTGTATTTTTGCCGTTTAAGAGTTCCGCAAAAAAACCTGCAAAGCTTGCATGTTTCCCAGATAAAGCCATTTGAAGAAAAAGCTTGAATTGGGATATTTTTATTTTCAAAAAAATATTTTTTTCATAAACTTTCTTACCATTAGTCGGTGTTATTTTTTTTGTAAGAAAAAAATAATTTCATCACTCGCATATATAATATTCGTCGCCTGTTTTCATTAGTTTTAGAGAAATGTAGAAAAAGAGCTTTTAATTTAATTGACTATTGCCAGGAAAAAATGTAAGCTATGAAGACTTTCTTTTGGAACTTTAAAACGACAATAAAACACCAATTAATAGCCAAAAAAATAATTCGAAATTTCAATGATTGAACAATGATTTAAATTGATCTTTTTTTATAAATTGAGGGTCTTTTGGGCAAAAATCAGGTTAGTACAAACTGAAAAACTTTTGGTTAGAACCAAATAAACCAAAATAAGACACCAGGTAAGCCCAGAAAATATTCAATAAACGTAATAAGTAAACTTAATCATATTATTATTAATTATCTTGCATATTAAGCAAGGTTTAATAATTAGTTGGTAATACAAAAAAATCCAACAATAAATAATAACTTCTAACAATGTTTCTAATATAAAATCATTCTGCAAAGAGTGCTTCATCGTCTGTTGAGGATTCTTGGTTTTCCTTTGGTTCCGAATAAATATTTTTGTAAAACTCTAACTCTTATATTGGCAAATATTTTCAGCAATTTTTAAGATGCCCTTCAATTTGGCATTCATCAGCTTAAACGTTTCTGAACTTGGAAGGGAAAGCATAACATTGGATTTCCTCTTCACGAAAAAATCAACTGAACCAGTATCTGAACCATTTTTAAATATTGTTACTCCCTTCAAAAAATAATTTTTGAACTCCAAAATCCTATACTTGCTGATCATTAACTTTTCACCGTTCTTCATTTCAGAAATAAAAGGCTTTTTTAAGTATTGATTATCAAAAAAAAAGCTTAAATATTTGGATAAGTCTAGACATACCTGGTTTTTGCACCAACGAATAATAGAGTTTTATGGGCCAACAATGTTGCTTTTTCTACTTTATTTGCCACGCAGGACAATTCTGATGTAACATTTGTGCCTGATTTTTGCACCAAAAAACACCAATTAATTGGGTTAAAAATATTTTGAAATTTTAATATTTATAAAAAAGCACTAAACATCAGATTACCACTACATAGGGAATATATTCCTCTAGGAAATATATAAGTGACATTATTTTTGTTCTAGAACTCTTGGTTAACCAAAAAAACACCAAAATATTTCATAGTTATTTTTCCTCTTTTTTTAATTTAAATACCAAATTACTATTTTACAGTATTTTAATTATTTCATTAGATCATTACAACTTTAGATCAATATTTTATATAAAATTTTGATTGATTTTTACAAGGGCTGACAATTAATGTTTAAACGAGCGTTTATTTTAATTTTAATTCACTTATTCTTTGCCACCCAACGTTAAAATTAAATTTTGGATGGATATGATCGATAAGTCGCTATAATGTAAATCGAAACTTTCGTAAATCGAAATATTTTTTTTTATTGAAGTTATATTAAAAACGTATTTCCCCCCAAAAAAAGCTCATATTTGTACACCTTAAAGTTATTAGGTGCTCTATTTCGTACTTACTCATTTATAGAGTTCCTTCAGAAAGAAAATGTTTTTAAAGCTCCAAAAGCTTAGCAACTAGTCTTTTTACTAAAGTTTTGTTGAGATATTTTCTTCTCATTGGGTTCAATTCAAATTTTAGGATTTCATCTTTTGGTTTTTTAATTAAGAATGGTTGAGACTTTAATTTGATAATCTTTGCTTAATTATTGAGGACATTTTTTTAATTTATATAACTCCAACAATTACTTACTGGTGATTCGTTAAAAATTGATATTTTTTTATAAAAAAAACCGTTTTAAACAGGAACATTTTTTTTTGTTCTAGAACCCTTTGTTGACAAAAAAACACCAAAATATTTCATACTAATTTTTTCTTTTTGAATACCGTATTACTATTTTTCAGTATTTTCATTATTTCATTAGATCATTACGACTTTAGATCCATATTTTATATAAAAATTTGATTGATTTTTACAAGGGCTAACAAGTGATGTTTAAACAAGGGTTTATTTTAATTTTAATTCACTTATTCTTAGCTACTTCTTGTTGAAATTAAATTTTGGATGAATATGATCGATAAGTAGCTATAACGTATATCGAAACCCCCAATTTTGTTATCAATCCTTTTTTTCTATTGAAGTATTTCCGCCCCAAAAAAAGCTCATATTTGTACACCTTAAAGTTATTAGGTGCTCTATTTCGAACTTAATCATTTATAGAGTTCCTTCAGAAAGAAAATGTTTTAAAGCTCCAAAAGCTAAGCAAATAGTTTCTATACTAAAGTTTTGTTGAAATATTTTCTTCTCATTGGGTTCAATTCAAATTTTAGGGTTTCTTCTTTAGATTTTTTTAAACAAGAATGGTTGAAACTTTAATTAGTTTATCTTTGCTTAATTATTGGGGAAATTCTTTATTTATATAACTCCAACAATTACTAACTGGTGATTCGTTAAAAATTGAAAATTCTTTATAAAAAACCCGTTTTAAACATGAGAGGAGATACTTTTCGAAAAAAGCTTTTGGTTTTTTTGGAGAAAAAATCCAAAAATATAATTTTTTTCACTCAGATATCGATTGCTAATATTACAAAATCGATAAATCACGTTGCACTCATTGTTTTCCCTATTCTAACGGTTAAAAAATAAAGGAAACATCGAAAAGTTTTAACGTAATTATATGCAATATTGTAGGCTGCGAAAAGTTTCGCATGAAACTTTCTTAGAACAACAAATGAACGATTCTCCGATTTTCTTCAAGCATAACCTCCCCATTGTTTACATTCCTTTTTCATTTATTCAGTCATGCCAACTTTTCGTACGTAAACAGAAACGGAACAGTGGGTGGAAAACACGTCCCGCTTACGTCCCCCCCCATTCACAAGTCTCTTGTTTCACAAAATGCAAGGCATTCGGTTCTCCGTGAAACATTATACATAACTATATGAATCATTAGCATATAGTACATTATGCTTGTCTTACGTATTTTGTTACATTATTAACCAGTCATTAACTTATTTTCAAAGCTTTAGAAAATTTAAATTTTAAAACTTCAAAGGTTTTATTTAATTAACGATTTGTTTGTCTTGGAGAGGATAAATGGATGAGATTGAAACGGTGTGTGTTTTTTTTTTCTGGAGAGCTTTGGAAATATGTTGAGAGAAGAATATATGTTTACGGAAATAAATAGATAAAAGATGTCTCTGTTTGGCAAAGAGTTCGACGAAAAGAGCATTTCACTGTTTTTGGAAGCGAAAACTTTCGAATTACAACTTGTCGGAAAAATGTTTTTAATGTCGAGCTTTTTTGCTTTTTTTTCGGGGGGTGAGCTTTCAAAGCAAGATGGCACGAAAGTAGTCGAATGAAATTCTCTACGGACCTCTCTTTTTTCCCAGTGTGCCGCCACGACCCCAATCCATACTTTAACCTGTTCGGTAATAACTTCCTACCCCATACGGAATCCAATATTCACTAACTAAATTACTTCCGGTTCAGTGGTACCGAACCTATCTCAGTTCTAAGATCTATTTCGAAAAAGGCCACCGCCGTAAGTCTTACATCGAATTTTATTTATCCACAAACGCAACACGCCTAATGTGTTTTGCTTTGAACCGCTGATTTTTTTTTCCCGCTTTAATTGAACCAGAGAATATCATCGGGCGGTTGGAATGCTTGGAACGAGAAAATTCTCAGATTTAACAAATCGATTTAGATTAAAACCATCGTAAAAAATCCCACAGAAACGACACGCAAAGCACAAACCGCTCAAATATACATACAAATGTTTGTATTTAGACGAAGATCCGACCGTTTCATCATTAACGTTTTATTTTTTTTTACTTTAAAACCACCGAAAAAAATCAATAACGACTCGGTTTTTCTAAATAATTTCACTGAAACGATCAAAGTGGCGTTGGACAAAAAATCACGGTATCTAGTGAGCGTAGACGTGGGTTATATATACACCACAGCCTACCGCAATTTTTTTTTTCATTTTTATTGGCTTGTCTGTAAAAGCTTTGTGCTGATTACACAGCAAATAAAACCAAATTAGTGCCAACAAAATATAATTCCCCCCGCCTCCGTTTTATTTCGCAATTATAATGATGATGTCATTAACACGCACGATACAAATTCACTTGTTTCAAACATTTAAAAATTAAGCTTTCATTACCGCAATAACATTTGATTTTTAATTGAAAAAAAAAAACAACAACCAAAAATGTTTGATTTCTTTCTCCAAAAAATTATAATGTTTGCAATATATATTGGCCACGAAACTTGAAACTTTTCATTGTAATTGTTAACATTTTATTTCCAGAGCACGGCTGAAATAACTCCCATATTTTAAAAAAGGGCTTACAAAATTGGTACGAGTTATCACCACTTGAAAATTGATTGTTGATTAACTTCTTTCTTTTGAAGAAATCTACGACTTATGGCGAAGGCTTATGATGATGAGTCATTTCCAAGACAGTGATTTTGAAGTATGATAACCGTGTGCATTAAAGAAAACCAAAAACTTTCGAAGAAATTAAATTGGAGGCATTGCTAAAGATCTATGCCAAATGCAAGAAGATCTTATTTCAGCACTAGCTGATCCCCGCGACTTCGTCTGCGTAACGTTGGTGTTGATTGTTTTCTTTTCAGGTTTGCTCCTTGTAGTGGTAGTATATGGAAATTTTTATTTTTTTTATTTCTTTTACGAAAAACATAATTGTACTTAAAAACACTATTTTTGTCGAGTTTAATTTATTAATTTTCAAAAAATATTTACAAATATCTAAAAAGAGTATGTAATAACAATGTAATAAAATATGTATAGTATGTAATAAAATATATGACAAAAAATTGCTCCCTTAATGTTAAATAATTGCTCCAGGTCACAATCATTGGTTCATAAAATTTAGATTTTAAGAAAGTTTGATTGTTGAAAAACAAACAAAAATTAAAAACTGCCTCTTTGGTATTTGATATAAGTTCCTACTTCCTAAACTTTCATACTAATTAAGTGAAATGAAGTTATTGAAAATGCTGTAGTTAAAATGATATAACAAAAACAGACACTTATTATTAATTTATTATTTATTAATTTTTAACATATATAAAATTCAAAATTTCGATTGTTGATTAACTCTACATTTTCTCATACAAACTTAGTGACCTCTTTTACTCTTTTAGGGTAGAAATTTTCAAAAAAAAGCCATTACGCTATTAACATCAATTATGTGTTTTGTATATATAAAGGTTTATGTTTCAAAGAGACATTTTTTTTAAATTTAAATTAAATTTACTGTGCTCTTTATCAGTTCTACTAAAAATATTTTTACAGATTATTTTCTAACTTTAAATTACCTTTCCAATGATATATAACTCACCTGTCTAGTGTAAAAATTTCTGTATTCATCCCTAAGGAATACCTTCCCTTATTATTTTTTTGGAATTATAAGTAGCCTATAGTCTGTGGAAAATTGTGTTGTATCATAATACAAAATTTCATTAAATTTGGTTGTTCCGTTCTTTAGTTAAATCGGGACACACAGACAGACAGACAGACAGAAAAAAAAAATAAAAATTTAAATTTGGAGTAAGGGCCTCTTGAAACAAATATTTACCCTAAAATTGGGTTCAAAATCCAAATGTACAGACAGACGTAAAAATTTTATATACTAATATAGAAGCTATCAATTAAGTCATTTTCAAGCGATGGATACGCGAAAAACGATCACAGTATCAACAATTTTAGAGAAAAATAAATCTTAAAATTCTCCAGCATTTGAATACTCCATTTCACGTTACCAAAGTCGTAGAAACGTATCAGGAAATGCTGAAATGGGATGTCCTTCCATACCTGCTGTATTCCCCAGATATTGTGCCATTTAGTTATTACTTGTTTCGATCTATGATTCATGATCTAGTACCTTATACCGATTAGTCAACAAAATTTTTAAGTTAGGATTTCCTTAAAAAATTTTTTGCCAATCGATGGAAAATCGTTCTTAGAGATTTGTAAAAGAAACCGTTTTGTTTGTCTAACAGTAATAACTTAATTACAAAAAAATAATTATTTAGTCATTGATAAATTAAACATTATAAAAATTATAAATATTATATTTATTTCCGAGTAACAATGACTTAATGGCTCAATTTCTTCTTTATTTCGACGCGTTTCAATAGTTTTTGGCTGCGTTCATCAAGAAATGAATATTTTCTCAGTAGTAAAGAAATTTCATATATTTAGAAGATTTGTTTTATATAATTTGTCGCTAAAGATGTTTTTGGATCTAGTTTTTGTGCTTTATATATTTCATATTCTTCCATGGTGTCCATATGGTGATCCTTTCTTGCAAATATATAGCGACTTAAAATTTGTTTCGAAATTTTAACATTGATGATTTTCGTCATAAAGGAGTTTTGAAAAATTGGTAGTTATTAGAGGAGAGATTATATTGGAACTCATTTTGGAGGAGTAAAATAGTGTTATTAAATTTGGTGGAAAACGATTTTCCAACCTTCGATTCGTAGACGATACAATCATAAATGCGAATAGTGAAAAAAATTTATTGCACTTCATTCGAAGACTTCAAATTATAAGTCAAAATTTCACTATAAAAACAGTAAGATCAATTTAAAATTTAAAAATAAGTTGTGAAAATATGATAAGAAACAACTTTTTATGGTTCTCAGGTTACAGATCTTTATTAAGACCGAAGGTCTTAACTGTGCGAAGAAAAATAGCCCTTACAAAATCAACGATCTTCATCCTCAAAAGTAAATTTTAAATTGAAAAATTTTTATTCCGGATTATATTAAATAGTTTTATAGAAACATTATTTAAATAACAATCGTTTTCATTGCGCTATATGAATTATAAATCGAAAGAAATACCGTTCCAAATGTTCTGTACTCAAAAGTCACTTTAAACGAGAAATACTAAGCTTACTTTGTACAAATCAAGGCACTGCAGTTATTTTAATGGCGGAGTATGCATGGGCCAATCATAAGACACCGTACAAAACTCAATCTTTATTTCGACCAATCAGTGAATTCGTTACTAAAATTTCATAGATTTTAACCAATGACATAATTTTTGGATGTATGTTCCTTATATTCCGAAAGATCTACTAGTTTGGCCAATGTAAAATTTTTTACAGGAACCACAACTAATTTTATATATTCCGAGTTTATTTATCGTTGTAATTTGATTGTTCTCCAATGGTATAAGAATTTCATCATATTGGAAGTTGGTGATTGTAAATTTAAATATATATTATTGAAGTTTGAATTTATAAATTTTTGTTTTCTTTTGGTGGAGTTGGAAGAATGGATTTTTTTGTAAATTTCGATATTATTTTGTCTACGATTGAGCCTTTGTATCCGTTAGTAGTGGCTATATATGGCTATATGTATAATTATCTTAAATTCCGGCTGTTAGTCCTGATAAAGGGGAACCCATGGCCAAGCCTTTCTTTTGGTGATTAAATTTTTGATTGAAATTTAAAAGTTTTATTAGAAGATATTGGTTAACAATTGGTTACAAATGGTTAACAAGATATTGGTTATCGTTGATTACCATATAATTATATATTTTAGATGTTATTAGATTATATTCCACAATTTTGATTGTTTCTTCCACATGGACATTTGTGTATAAGCTTACAAGGTCAAGTGATGCAATTTTGATGATCTGTGGTAGTTTTAGGTTTTTACTATTACTCATAAATTCATACCATATGTGTTTTTTAATGTATAATTTTCTTTTCATTTGATGCCTGATTTGATGGTTTGAACTAATTTTTTGGCTAACCAATATCCAGGAGCAAGTTTGTAATTCACTTCCAATCGGATTAGCATATTTATTTAATGGATTTTGGGTAAACCATGAAGTATTGGAGCTTAAGGATTCGTTCTCAAAAAAAAAGTTGCTTTCATTTATGGTCTGGTATAAAGTTTTGGTGAAGTTCGGAGTTGAATCTTCTTTCATGTGAAATTACATTATTTTCTTTAATGAATTGTTCCGTTTTGTTTGTATATTTATTAGGCTGTTTTTTTTTTGGACTATCATTTTTTTTTGCTCCCATGCCGAAATTTTGTGGTAAATACTTCAAAAAAAAATCCCTGAAAGTTTGAGCTCTTAATATTAATATTAAGTACTCGCTCACAGCGTGTGAATATTTTCCATTTAAAATACACGTAAACTTTGATTTCTTTTTTAAATTTTTATAGCTCAGCGGCATTTTGTGGTATGGCCTCGCTCAAAGTCGGGATTTTTTTACAATTGTATGCTCTACAAAAGTGCCTATTTTGAATCATTTTTAATAAGGAATAAAAAATCAATAATATCTTAAATTTTACCCAATAACCCCTAAAATTTTATAGTAAGAGAAATTCAAGGCTCAATATCTCGAGAAATATCAATCTTAGCAATTTGGTTTTCTGAAACTTTTTTGTAGGAAATTAAATTTCCTATAAATTTAACATTTACATTTTTTCTGTAGATCTTGTAATTCATGAGTAACTGAGAAAATAACGAGAAATCTATGAAAAATCAAGGCTTAGTGACCCGTACTACCTCGCCCGTGTAAATTACGATTTTGCCGTAATAGGCACTTTTGTAGAGCATAAAATTGTAAAAAAATCCCATTTTTGAGGGAGGTGATACCATAAAATGCCACTGAGCTATAAAAATTTAAAAAAAAATCAAAGTTTACGTGAATTTTAAATGGAAAATATTCACACGCTGTGAGCGAGTACTTAATATTAATATTAAGAGCTCAAACTTTCAGGGATTTTTTTTTGAAGTATTTCCAACAAAATTTCGGCATGGGAGAAAAAAAAAATAATAGTCCCAGAAAAAAAAACACCCTCATAGTTATCCTTGTTAATGATTACAGTGATCTTTTCCATATCGGATTTTGTGCTATAAGCGTTATTTTGTGTATTTTTTCTTTTATATTGTTAATGTTCAATTGATCTTGATGGAATGAAGATTTAATTATGTTAATAACTTTTTGAAAATTTGATTTTAAACTTTTGTAGCTTTTTTATGATAGATCGTGCTTCGTTCTGGAGGTTTTGTTCTGATAATTGATTCTGATTTGAGTATATCTTGTAATATAGTGTTATTTGGGAATTTTGGAAAATTGGACTCAGGACCTTTGTTTATTGTGATAAGTTCTTCTTTGGTGAACTTGATATTAATGCAAATATATAATCTGTCATGAAATTGGTGAGGGTTGAAATTGTTAATTGGAGTTTTTTCAGTATTTTTTGATATTAATATCTTTGTTGCATATTCACCAAAACAAATAACGGGAATTTTGGAACCAAATATCATAAGTGACCTCTTAAGAAAGTAAAACATTGACTCGTATCAAACAATTAAAATTCATCAACATTTTGATTAAAAATACTTCCTGCTTTGGAGTAAACACAACAAATTTTTGACACATTTTTCTTACCCTAAAGTTTTAAAAGAACTTTTACTTAGTTTGTTTTCAAACGCACCCTGTAATTGAGTCGGGAATTTTCCAGTTTATCAATTAGGTGAAGGTCTCGTAACATTGCTCTTTACAACAACAATCGCGTGTCGTCGCTAAATTGCACCAATTTTTCTGTGGATTAATAAAATATACAAACAGAAGAGCACAAAAAAAATTATTTAAAACCCAACCAAGAGCAAAAAAAATATCAACTGATAAAAATCACTTTAAGATGTCTAACGATCGTTTTGCCAGATATTTTCGTTCGCCCAACTTGTGTGTGTGTTTTGAAAATGCAAATTCAATAACAATTTACAAAGAGATAATATATAGAAAATGACAGGATAATTAGGAATACTTTGTCTAATATTTTCCCGTTTTTTTTTCATCCCCACGTCGTCATCATAACGATAGCGTGGCTGTCATCATATTGAATTTTTTTTCCTATCAGCCTAATGGAATTGTAATTTTCGTGGAATAAATTACTTTTTTTTAATTTTCATTATTTATTCAATGAGAATTTCAATATTGTAAGAAAAAATTTTTTTATCTTGGAAATTAGTAAATTAATCTTTGATGCGTTTTCGGTTGGTGGGAATGTTGCATTGTGGTTTTTTAGCCGTTTGAATTAAGATGACGTTCTTATGGGACAGGGAATCATTTAAGCAAATATTTGAGTGAAAAAGGGGATGATGGTATAACAACCCTGAGGATAAGATATCCTAATTAAATTGATTCAACTAACGGCCTTATAAATCAGCGGAAGTGTATTATTTCGTTCAAAGATTCCAGCTCAAAAGTGAAATGTTTTAGGCCCTAATTCTTTTTAATTAAAATAGAAATATTACTTGTTAAGAGATGCATTAATATTAATTTTCTGTAAAATCTGAAAATTTGTTATAAATCTAGCAAATTGTACACAAAAGTATGAGCTTAAATGGTTAGAACTTTTGAAGTGTAGTAAGTCTAATGAATTTCAGGTTTGAATTGTATTTAGAAAATATATCAAATTGATGAGAAGTGTATAATTTCTAAAGCTGTACATTAGACTGATTCAAAAAAAATGATAATTTTTTTTTCTTAATTATATCGAAAATATTGTTGGGAATGGCAAAAAAAATCCTGTGAAAGTTTAAGCTCTTAATATTAATATTAAGACGTGCCGCATCGCAAATTTCGATTTTCCATTTAAATAACGTGGGAACAATATTTTCTTTTTGCATTTTGGAATTTAATAGGTCACGTTGGTAACGACAATATTTCGGAATGACCGAGATATATTCTTGTATAAAATTTAACGATCTACAAAAAAGATCTCGGACAAGTTTTTGATATATTTATTCCTTCAAAAATTATTTGAGGTCAAAGTTGAACTAAAGAGAAATTTTAATATTTTTTCAATTTTTTGACGCAACCATCAATTTTCTGAGAAAATTTTATAAGACATTTTTTATAGAGCACTTCTTTTTCTATAACTTATTTTTATAAAAGTTTTTGATATTTTTAACAGGTCTGAAGTTATTGAATTAAAAAAATAAAATAATTTTTATGTTAAAAAAATAATAATTCAGGGAATTTTCAGTTTAATGCAAATAATTAAGGACCAGTGAAAAATATCAAAAATTTTTATACAGATAAGTTATAGAAAAAAAAGTGCTCTACAAAAAATGTCTTATAAAATTTTCTCATAAAATTGATGGTTGCGTCAAAAAGTTGAAAAAATATTAAAATTTTCTCTTCAGTTCAACTTTGACCTCGAATAACTTTTGAAGGAATGAATATATCAACAACTTGTCAAGAACTTTTTTTGTAGATCGTTTATTTTTTTCTACAAGAATATACCTTGATCATTCTGAAATATTGTCACCAACGTGAGCTTTAAAATTCCAAAGTGCAAGAGAATATTGTTCCCATGTTATTTATGGAAAATCGAAATTTGCGATGCGGCACCTCTTAACATTAATATTAAGAGCTTACACTTTCACAGGATTTTTTTTGCCATTCCCAACAATATTTTCGAAATAATTAATAGTGTGGGTCAAAAAAATCGACTATTTTTTTTACAAGTGACACGGAAAAATGGGTCATCTAAAACTTTGAAAACCCGTACACATGAAAGTTTGATGATGAATATCTTTTGAACGGTTAATTTAATCGCCAAAACATAAGAAACCATTTTTATAGAGCAGTTAATTTCCAACAAAAATTTGTATTGCGCAATGTATAAGAGTCATTTATTGTCAAGTAATACAATTCATAAACAAAAATGAAATTTGTCTTAAAATAATCAAAATTAAATCCTTAATATCTTTCAAATGGTGAGGCTTACGGAAAAAATATAGAATACCTTTTTTGTAGAGCATTAAATTTCCTAAAAAATTCTTTCAGACCATTTTTCTGTACAATCGATAAATGATGAGGTATGAATTTTTTTCTATTGGACTGAGAAAAAAATACAAAACTGCGATGCGGAGGATCTTCCTATTAAAATTAAGAGCTCATACTTGGTGAGAATTTTTTAAGGTGTCTAGCAACCCATTTTTCCGCGTCACTTGTAAAAAAAAAATAATCGATTTTTTTGACCCACCCTAATAATTAAGAAAAAAAACCATCATTTTTTTTAATAAGTCTACTGTACATGTTTAACTATTGAATTATGAGGGTTGAAATTTTTGAATGAGGATTGTTTCTGTAGATATATAATGAATCTTTCGAGATTAGAATAATTAATTTTAAAAGGCTGAATATTTTGGTTTGTCATTAAAATATATTTAATACTCAACACGTAATTATGAAGTCTACATATGGGCCCACAATAATAAAGTTGGTTACCTTTTCTTCATAGGCTTTTGGCACAATATAAACTCAACAATGGGCTGCCAAATGAGTTTATCTAAAGCTCAAATGTTAGTGATTCAACAAGTTTATCTTAATTAACAATCGCAAACATATTCAATTCAAAATCCGACATTGAAAGATGAATGAAATTTTTTTTACGAGGTTTAACATATTACGTTGTTGTCTCATAAATAGGGATGAAAATCTATGAAATGATAAAAACGTTTAGTGCAAAATAGCGTTTATACTATCGGGATGTCATCTATCATAAACTTATACAGCGGTCAATGATAAGAAAAAGTCGTAAAGTAACTGAGAAAAATATCTGTCAATCGCCATCAATGTGTCCAATTGACCGTATATCGAAAAAGCAACGGGAAAAATTCCCATGTCATAAAACCCTCACGGGGGAATGAAAACTTCCCGATAACGAATGCAGTCGCTGGAATAATAAACGAACCACAAAATAAAAAGCAAAAAAAAAAAAACTTACCGACAACGTTCAGATGGATGTAATGACTGAGATGGGGCGTTGTGCTGATTTGACACTCGTAAATGCCCGAGTCCCGGAATTGGGGATATTTTATCTGGAGCGTCCAATCTTCCGAGTGCGGTTGGTGGATGGCCCGAAAACGCTGGTCGGACGTATACGTGTAACGGCCGACCGTCAGAAGGTGCACGTCCCGATGCCGAACCCACGACACTTGCAGCGACATCTGCAACCAAGCACCCCAAAGTCCCTGATTAAAAACGGGAGCACGCACAATAATGCCCTATTAATTTATTAGATTTTATAACACATGCACATTTGCATAATGCCTCTGTTCTATGCCACGAAATCTTAAATTCTTGACACAAATTTCCAAGCATATCCATCCGATAGATCTTGTGTTATGCAGAATGTTTTCCGATACAATCGGAGGTACATTTTTTGACGTACAATAGAGCAATAGTAGTTCCAAGAAAAAGAAAGACATTGGTATTAATAAGTGTAATATTAGACGAAGATAATCCATAAATAAACACTAATATTTGCCCACAACTTCCTTTAATCTCCGGGTTCCCCAATCCCAGACGGTTTAATTCCAAACTGACATGGAATTATAAACCATTCAACTCTCCATTGGTGATATAAAATATTATACGATAAAAGGAAGATTTAAATATTTACTTTATCCTGTTCTGGGAATTAAAGAATACCAGGAATAAGGACTATTCGATTATTTCGATGTGCTATTGTCCGAGATAATGAATCTTATGGATTTCAACTCCCAAACTACGCCTTAATTATCTCATGCAAAGCGTACGCTATCTTGAAATACTTAAAAATTATAGGACGAAATCAGCGTAGAACAGCTGTGACCATATATACAGACTCATAATCGATCCTCAAGACTGTCCTTAACAATAAAAACCCTAAAAGCATAGTTAAAATGATTAAGAAACAATTATATCATTTACAACAAATAGGACAGAAATTAGCCTTGGTCTGAGTCCCAGGACATCAAGGAATTCCAGGGAACAAAGGGGTCGATACAGCGGCCAAAGAAGCCATAAGGGGTGAGGAAACTGATGGAGAATATATCCTTTTGGAAAGACACCTGATGGCGTTGGCAAGGATGTCCACAGAAATTGTCCAGGATAAGGATCTCGGTTCTTGAGTCTAGCCCTGAAATTGGAGATAAGAGATGGGAATAAGCCCTTATACCAAGACTTAGAATCGGCCATATCGAACTAACCCACAGCCATATAATAAAAAAGGAACAATCGAATAATTGCCTAGGATATGGACAAATACCTACACAATAAAGTACTTAAAGTCAATCAACATAATATAAAAATTTAAAGATGACAATTTATATTGGCATTATTTTATTTCTTATTGCCACTGCTATGTTATTATTATTATTGTTGTTGTTGTTGTTAATTATTGTAAAATTTCAAACCCTTGATGATGATAGATTGGTAAAAATATTGACTAGGATCAAATAATAATCAAATAATATTAAATAATAATTTTGTTGTTAATGTTATTCACCTCTACAATCAGATAATTACTATAATAATCATGCTTACTGTTAAAGTTATGTTCGTAATTACTATACTTTTTCTATTGGTATTGTTACTGTTTTATGTTAGACTAGGCCAAAAAATTCGACTACTTTTTTGAAAGGTATATCGAAAATATTGTTCAAGGTGACAAAAAAAAATTTCGGGAAAGTTTGAGCCCTTAATATTAATATTAAGAGGTCTATCATCTTTAATTTCGATTTTTTATTTGTGCTTTCATTTTTGCGTCAATGCTGTCAAACTATCAAGGTAAAAAAACTCATCTGCACATATATTTCTTGAAAATTAAATTCCCTACAAAAAATGTTTCTTACGCTGTTTCCGAATAATCAAGCTTTAAACATTGATATAATTTTTGGATTTATCTTCTTTATTTTGGAATTTTGTAATTAACAAACAATTAACTATAAAGAAATGGACAAAATAGATTCTTGAAGGGAATTTAATTCTCTACAAAAAAAGTTTCTTAACATTTTTACTTAAAATCACTTTTTCAAAAGTTATTCACAATTAAAGTTTAATGTGAAATATTCAATTCTTGTTTTATATTATTAAATAATTGTTTAAATATTTAAATATTGCTGAACGAGGTATAGCGTTGATAGAAGAATATAATAAATGTCTTACGGAAAACGAAGAGAAACTTCAGTACTTACTATTGGTCATTAATGAGTACCAAAAAAATTCCCTAATTGCAATAAAAAAACTTTAATGTGATAAAATAACCTAATAAAAAGTTTATTCTAATACTTTTTATTTAAATATGGTAATTCTACTTTTTCGTGTAATAAATAGCTGTTAACCGAGAATAGTTTTGAATATATTATGAAATTTAGATATTTCAAGCAATAGAATTGATAAAATGATGATTTAAAATCATGTAAAATATCAATTTGTCCCACTGAATGAAGAATAAAATCGTTCAACAACACAAAAAAAAAAATAATTTAATTTTTCCTTCAACTTTAATTGTGAATAACTTTTGAAAAAGTAATTTTATGTAAAAACGTTAAGAAAACCTTTTTTGTAGAGCATTAAATTCCCTTTAAAAATCTAAATTGTTCATTTCTATATATTTATTTGTTCGTTAGTTACAAAATTCCAAAATAAAGAAGATAAATCTAAAAATCATATCAATATTTAAAGCTTGATTATTCGGAAACGGCGTGTCTGGCAAAAATTTTTATAGAAACGTTTTTTGTAGATAAATTAACATTCTATAAATATATGTGCAGATAATTTTTTTTTACTTTGATAGTTTGACAGCATTGACGTAAAAATACGTAAAAATAAAAAATCGAAATTAAAGATGATAGACCTCTTAATATTAATATTAAAGACTCAAACCTTCCCGATATTTTTATTTTGTCATCTTGAACAATATTTTCGATATATCGATAAATTGTTTGTGTCCATAATTTACATAATTTTATTTATTTTTAGTAGGATAGTGCACATGAAAGGATGTAGATCCATGTACTAATTATTTATTTAGCGACATGTTTCGGTCTTTTATTAGACCTTCATCAGGCTTCTTAATATGAAATACACAATATACATCACAATAACATCGAAATTTTTTTCTTAATCGCACACATACATTACAATTTTTTTTTTTTATTTAAATTAATTTTTTTTTATATATTAAAATTTATTTTCATTAAAATTATTTGTAAAATTAGTTAAAATCGTGGTAATTAAACATTTTTAAAAAGGCAATCATGGCTTGTATATTGCACTTATACTACATGCACTACAAACCATGATTAGTATCGTTGCCTTTTTAAAAATGTTTATTTACCACGATTTTAACTTATTTTACCAATAATTTTAATGTAAATAAATTTTAATATATAAAAAAAAATTGTAATGTATGTGTGCGATAAAGAAAAAAATTTCGAAGTTATTGTGATGTATATTATGTACTTCATATTAAGAAGCCTGATGAAGGTCTAATAAAAAACCGAAACATGTCGCAAAATTAATAATTAAAAATAAATAAAACCAAAAATAAATAAATAAAATTTTCGATATATTTAACAAAAAAAAAATAGTCGATTTTTTTAGCCCAGTCTATTGTATATGTATTATATTTATTGTCTTGGGCATAATTTTATACTATATCCTATAGTCGCTATTAACCTGAGAAGTTGCTATGACTTAAATAAATAATGCAGATGAAAAAAAAAATATGCCATTTATGGATTCGAAATCAGTTGTAAATGTGAGTATAATTGACAATAAATAATAAACACCTCAAAAAGATTGAAATTCCAGAAGTGCATTTTGAAAATTGCCATTCACTCGTTCACAGTTTGGCCTTCAGCCTTTTACTATGTTATTTCGTATGCACATTAGGGTAGTCATTAATTGAAATGTTTTTGAATTTCTTTACTCCCAGGGGCTCAAATACTTCCAAATTGATAAAATAATTATTCCTGAAAATTTGAGCTCTTAATATTAACTTTAATAACGTGGGAAAAATTTAATTTGTTCTTTAGAATTCCATAACTCAGCGACAAATAAATCGAAACTAACCAATTGCGTCATGTTTATTGTAAATTTAACGTTCTACAAAAAAGAGCTCTTACAATTTTTCGCTAAATCTATTGGCTTATGAGTTATTGACTTAAGAATGCGGCAGTAATGGTCAATGAAAATATAATACATTTTTTAACTGAGCAACGGAAAGATGGTAAAATTGGTTACATAATATTGAATCTGATGACAATGTACAAGTACAAAAAGTAAAGGATGAACTACTACAGCTACGTCGTGAAAAATCACAACAATAATATTGAATTTGCTTCTTTTTGATCATAAATACAAATTTTGCATCAGAAATTTGATACATTTCGTAAAAATAAGTATTAACTTAATAATTATAGTTGATAATATTAATAATTATATAATAATTAAACTTTGAACTCGAATAACTCTTAAGCCAATAGATTTAGCGAAAAATCATAAGAAATCTTTTTTGTAGAGCGTTAAATTTACAATTAACATGACGAGATTAATAAGTTTCGATTTATTTGTCGCTGAGTTATGGAATTCTATGGAACAAATTAATTTTTTCCCAAGTTATTTCTATAAAAAACTTAAGATTGAAAGCGGAGTATCTTAAAGTTAATATTAAGAGTTCAAATTTTCAGGAATTTTTATTTTATCAATTTGGAAGTATTTGAGTCTCGGGGAGCAAAGAAATTCAAAATTACCCCTATTAAGGGCCACCCTAATGCACATGCACTTATCGTGTGGAAAACATACTGACAAAAGTCATAAGAAAAATTAAAAGTACTTCAATTTTCATTTTATCTCTTACTAGTTGATTCCTGTAACTTCGTCTGCGTGACGTTTATAATGGGATTATTTTCACTTGAAATTTGCATAACTAAGATTTAATCGGCAATTTTATATTCCTAAGACAAACGTATTCGAATCAAAAAATTCATATTTAAATGTTCCTCTAATAACTCTACATAAATTAATTTTTATTTCATAAATATAAAGCACATTTTGAATTGAATTATTTTAAAAAAATCTGATATATTTCTAACATCATCCGACTACATTGAGATATCGAAACACTTTCCACCCAAAAAAAAAAAAAGATTTATTTTTACACGTCGAATCGCAAGAAATTGAGCTGAAATTCCTCTCAATGGAAACTCGGAATTCCTTTGTCCCCATTCACGATCAAAGAATGCACAAAGAAAAAAAGCTCCAACACAACAAAATTCGTTACTGTACAATGGCACGAAATAAATAAGCCGGGAAAGGAGCCTTCCCGCCCGCATACCAGGCCATATCTTGCCACTCACAATACGAAACCAATTTCCACTCACCTATAATATATATATATATATATTTGGCAAACTTTATGAATTATCCACCATTAAAAGCGCCTCGAACTTGGCCCGATCAAAAATGTCAATTGCATCTTTTAATTATAAATTAACGGTGAGATAAAATTTTTGCCATTTCCGGGCGCCTCAACCGCCTTGTTTTCATATCGGAGAACGCGTCGTCTAGCACCGACATATTATTATTATTATTGTCATTATCATCGGGAACTTTGCACAGTTTAAAGTTCCCAATGTAATTATGGGGACGTATTTATTTCACTGATGACCCAGTTTACAGTGTGCAGCATCCCAAATCTACCGCCGACTCAATCCCCGGTTATATGTGAGACTGCAGATCACCAATTATCATTTCCAACTCGATCATAATTAAATTTCTCTTAAATTTTAAGAACTCTATCAATTCGACAAACGACAAAGCGTCTTCTCTACGTTTACCCATTATTTCTGGCAAGTGAAGCTTCTGTGAACAACTACCACGTTAAATTCGACAATGACTTCCACGGTCCGGACGTGAAGGGTTTCAAATCCTCAATTTAAACCAAAACTTCACTGAAAGGAATTGCGAAATTTTCGGTTGTGTCGAATACAGGGTGGTGAACCAAAAGAAAGTTTTTTCAACCAAATATTAATTAGATATCATAGTTTTTTACTGCAAGTTAAACTGGAAAGTTTATAAGGTTTTTATTGAAATATTTTCGGGATAAAAGATTTTAACTTTACCGTAAATGTTTTCATTTGGGTTAATTATCAGAGCGACACCTTGTATTTAACGGAATCAAGTACAAAGCAAACAATTGATGCTTGTCCCCGGGAATCCCTGAATCGGATTTAGATTTCTATCATTCGAATCAAAGATAATTCTCTGCAACGACCACACCGCCCGTTTTATTGCTGCAAGAGATTGAGATTTTAGCATTGGAAATTTACGACGTAATAACCTTTTATATAATATAATCCGAAAGATTAAAAAATTTCAAGAAAATATGGGTTAATTATATACATTTTCCATTAGTTCGTGCTACACTATCCCGAATTTATCTCTCACGTATTCGTCGGGTCGGTGGCGGTTATTCAGTCCCAATGCAATATCAGCAAAGATAAGCGAAAGGGGAATGAAAAGACACATGCATTTATATTGCATGTGTGACCATTTGTTTTCCTCGTGAATACAAAAAAGCCATTTGTTTGTAATAAATTAAACGGTCCCTGAGGACATTGCGGTTGCACATCGTTGGTGGTGGTGGCGCTGGTGGTGGTGGTGCTGTGTCGAATATTATTTCGGAACAAAAAAAAAAAATTAACGAAAACGTCCATCGTTCAGTGGGATGACGAGGCTTTGCATGTCGATTATAGCTACCCCTAGTGCTTTTTATGTGGTGTCTCTTTAAATTAATATGTACAAAGGGATGGATATTCTGGGGATGTCGTCCGTCGTTCAAGTCGCCTCTTTGTGCTGTGTGAAAACATAATCAAAGCTTGTTTACGCGGTGGACCACAAACGGTGGTGGCTCGCCGTCTCTATAAGGTCATTCGTTAAAGCGAAATGTAACGCGTTACGATTGCGAATCATTGACATGTAAACGCCATAGACAAGATGAAGCACTTTGTGTGAAGTAGACTAACGAATGGGGATTTTCAAAGTTAAATTAGCATAGGCCACAATAAATTTGGGTAGCCGGGGCTCGGAAGGAGGATGAATGGGGTGGAATGTGGCCGCGTTTCAAATTAAGAACAGCAATTAAATTCTCATCAATTTTCCACACGTCAAAATCAATATTTGAATTGTTAGAACTTTGGTGGTTTCTTGGATTGATTTCAACTCATTAAATCAATTCCTGTACATTTTTTTTAATGTACTTTATTTTTACTTTTGTACGGGAAAACTATCCCCACAGCTTTTTTGATTCAAACTCAGGAATTGAATAAAAATATTTAAACAAAGAGTCTAACGGGATCCACAAGGCGAGTTGGTCCCCAAATAGCAACCTATATCAAAACTTATATTAAACTAGCTGATCCCCGCGACTTCGTCTGCGTAACGTTGGTGTTGATTGTTTTCTTTTTAGGTTTGCTCCTTGTAGTGGTGGTATATGGAAATTTTTATTTTTCTTATTTCTTTTCCGAAAAACATAATTATCCTTAAAAACACTATTTTGTCAAATTTAATTTATTATTTTTCAAAAAATATTTATAAATATCTAAAAAGAGTATGTCTTTTGTGTATAGCTACGATAGGTTTACCTACCGTGGACCAAATAATCTGTAAATCAATCAGCATCTATACATAGATAATGTCGGTCTTAATTATGCCTAAAAAAAGTCGAAACTTATCAAAATACTCCCGTTAAAATATCAGAAGTTAAGGGTCTAGATTTTGAAATATAGAAGGAATCTCTATTAACATCGCTATTAACATCAACTATGTGTTGTTTATATATAAAGGTTTATATTTCAAAGACGCAATTTTTTAAAATTTAAATTGACTTTACTGTACTCTTTATCAGTTCAACTAAAAATATTTTTACAGATTATTTTCTAACTTTTAATTACCTTTCCAATGATATGTAACTCACCTATCTAAAGTAAAAATTTCTGTTTTAATCCCTAAGGAATACCTTCTCTTATTATTTTTTTGGAATGATAAGTAGCCTATAGTATGTGGGAAATTGTGTTATATCTTAATACCAAATTTCATTAAATTCGGTTGTTCCATTCTTTAGTTAAATCGGGACACACAGACAGACAGACAGACAGACAAAAATTTTAAAAATGTTAAATTTGGAATAAGGGCCTCTTGAAACAAATATTTACCCTAAAATTGAGTTCAAAATCGAAATATACAGACAGACGTAAGAATTTTATATATTAGTATAGATATCGGCAGATATACAAAAAAAAAATATATACTTTATATAAGATTTTTTATTTCGTAATAAGTTTAACCAAAAATTGAATGATAATTTTTTGTCTTTTGTGCTTTATATTGTTAAAACAAAAATAAAAATCTAACATTTATTGGTTGGTTAAAAACTCCTTCGTGTGACTTCTGGTTCATTTTGTATTCTTTAAGAAAATCGAATTCCCAACAAAAAACATCAAATTATATATTTTCATCAAACCAACCGTTTCCGTATTAATGAGCCTTGAACATAAATGGTTTTTTCGATTTAATTTTATTGATAAGAGATTTTATAACTTTAAAATGAATAAATATTCAAAGCAAAGTTTTTATGTATAACTAGCTGATCCCCGTGACTTCGTCTGCGTAACGTAAATGTAGTTTTCTTTTTAAATTTGCTATTTGTAGTGGCATATGGATTTTTTTTTTCTTTTAAGAAAAGCATAATCATACCTGAAAACACTATTTTGTCGACTTTAAAAAAACACATTTAATAAACTGTTACTTAAAATAAAATGGTTGTATATAATGATCAATTAATTTTCAAAAAATATTTATTAAAATCTAAAGAGTATGGTCTTTTCCCTATACCTACGTTAGGTATACCTACCATGAACAAATTAATCCGTAAATCAATCACCATCTACACATAAATAACAACTATTGTTAAGTTCAATAAAGTCAGTCATAATTATGACTTTACACAGTCAAAAGTTATCAAAACACTCGCCTAGATATTTAGAATATATGTAGAAATCCCATTTCATTGTCTCAACTTTTACACTACTGAAATGTACAAAACTACGGCGAAATTAAAATTTGTTCAAATGCACGAAACCCAGATCCTCCATAATCAAGTATAACCATTGTGTATGTATGCACTTATTGTTAAAATATCTGAAATTCAACTATATAATTTATCCATTTTCTTTCAGTTCGCCGAATTTCTCGCTATTCGATATTCGCTCATTAATGTATTTATTTGTGATTACGTATATCGGATTTTCAGGTTTACAATATGTGAAAGCCAAAAAACGTAATGCTCACTTATGAACTTAACCTAATATATATTAGAGTTTAAATTTTAAAGCAGATCCTACATTTTTGTTTCTAATAATAAAACAACTCTGTTTTAGTTTTAGCGATAAAACGTTTCGTCTATAACAAACATACCTTGATAATTAAATTTGAAATTTCGATTGTTTACTACACGTTATGCCGTACAAACTTTGCCACCATTTTTCACTCTTTTAGAGGAGGAATTATCAAAAAACTCTTTCTTATTACATATGTCTGCATCGTATAAGAAAAACACTTTCCAAATTTCATTGATACAAATATCCACTTATATTGTAAAATACAATTTAAAACGAAAAATTATGGCCTTTATTTTGATTATCATGATTAAAAAGCAATTCGATATTGCACATTTTGACGTTGTACATATAAAATTGTTGGAAATAGATAGAAAGCGTGGAAGGATAGAAATTCGAATATTTTATTTATTTTAAAAAACAATAATTGATTTTCAAATTTTTCTAAATACCGAAGAAAAGTTAGTTTGGAAGATTTTGTTTTTTGATTGATAATGAAATATAAGACAAATAATTGCTTCCTTAATAATAAATAATTGCTCCAGGTCACAATCATTGGTTCATAAAAATTAGATTTAAAAAAAGTTTGATTGTGGAAAAAGAAACAAAAATTAAAAACTGTCCCTTTGGTATTTGGTATAAATACCTACTACCTAAACTTTCATACTAATTAAGTGACATGATGTTATTTAAAATGCTGTAGTTAAAATGACATAACAAAAACAGAAACTTATTATTATTTAATTATTAATTTATTAATTACACTTATTAAATTCAAAATATCGACTGTTGATTAATTCTACATTTTCTCATACAAACTTAGTCACCCCTTATACTTTTTTAGGGTAGGAATTTTCAAAAAAAAAAATTCTTATTAGATGTCTACTTCTTATAAGGAATGCATCGAATATTAAAATTTAGTTAGAGATGATATATAAATACATGATTTTATGTATGCACGGTTTTAAAAACGTATTTACTTTAAGTTTTATTACTATTATTATTATTACTTCTACTACTATTTCTTTTTTTCGTTAATATTTCCTTATTGAGCAACTCTAAGAGTCTATTTACAACAACTTTGTAAAAAAAAATAAAAAAAAAGTTTACTGTACGATTCGAACCTACGTCTTTATAATTAGGAGGATCAGAATGTCAGATACGTAAGCCATTACGCTATTAACATCAGCTATGTATTTTCTATATATCAACGTTTATATTCCAAGGAGGCAATTTTTTGACCTTTAAATTAAATTTACTATGCTTTTCATCAGTTCAACTAAAAATATTTTTACGGATTATTTAAAAGCTTTATATTACCTTTCTAATGATATATAACTCGCCTTCTAAAGTAAAAATGTTTATTTTCATCCCTTGGGAATACCTTCCCTTATTATTTTTTTGGAATCTTAAGTAACCTATAGTCTGTGGGCAATTGTATTGTATCTTAATACCAAATTTCATTAAATTCGGCTGTTCTGTTCTTTAGTTAAATCGGGACACACAGACAGACAGACAGACAGATAGACAAAAATTTTAAAAATGTTAAATTTGGAATAAGGGCCTCTTGAAACAAATATTAACTTTAAAATTGGGTTCAAACTCGAAATGTACAGACAGACGTAAGAATTTTATATATTAGTATATAGATATCGGCTTGATATATAGGCAAAAATTTCCGCTCGAATGGCAATTTTTCAAAGTTATATATCTCAAAAACTAATTAAACTAGAGAAGTGAAACGAACGCGAGGTTCTAGAGTATTTTACAGAGTATATCATTTTTTTTTTTTTAAATTTTTAGAAAAAAAAAAATATACAAAAAAAAAACAGATGTGTGCAATTCACACGCGGTAGTAGTGAAACCTTCAAAATAATGTTTCAATAATTTTTGAAAATTATTTATAATTTTTCAATTACTTATTCAATAATTAATTTCAAAATAATTTTCCATTATTTATTCCCTTACTGTGTTTTGAAATTGGGCAACCCATCGTTGGAATTACATTTTTCTCGATTGCTTGAAAATACGTGGAGCACAGTAAAATATTATCATTTGCATTAGAACTTTTAATTATTATCCATAAAAGATCTTCATGTTCTGAACGTTGTGGGTTTTAAATTTTGTTGGAATCACAATCTTTCACAAAAGGAGCACATATTATTATGACCGAACATATTGTTAAACAATTTTTAACGGAATTCTTTTTGAGCAACGTTATTTCGACGAAATTGTGAGTACCTAAAGAATCGGATGTACATTTATTTGAGTAGCACCTGAAAAACAGTTCAAAATATTATGTGATATCAGAATTAATTTTAAATTAGGGGGAGAGTTTTGTTTTCTAAATAAGCTTTCATTTTATTGAAATTTCGTGATTAAATGGAACAACCGAATTTAATGAAACTTTATATTAAGATACAACACAATTACCCACATACGTTAGACTATTTATCATTCCTTAAAAATAATAAGGGAATGTACCTACTACGTAAAAACTGAGGGATGAAAAAAAAGTTTTACTTTAGATAGGCGAGTTATATATCATTGGAAAGGTATTTAAAAGTTAAAAAATGATCTGTATTAGTATTTTTAATTGAACTAATAAAAAGCACAGTAATTTAATTAAAAGTACAAAAAAATGCCTTTTTAAAATATAAATGTTTTTACAGATAATAATCTGACAGTAAACTTTATTTTTTAACAAAATTGTTGTAAATAGATCTTAAGGGTTGCTCAGGAAATATTAACGAAAAAAATGTAATAGTAAAAATAATAATAATAGCAATAAATTTTAAAGTAAATACGTTTTTAAAATCGTGCATATATAAAATGGTGTATTTATATACTTCTCTAACTGATGAAATTTTAATATTCGGTGTATTCCTTATAGGAAGTAGGCATGTGATAAGATTTTTTTTTTTGAAAATTCCTACCCTAATAGACAAGGATGGATTCAGGATTTTTTCTTGGGGGGGGAGACAATATCTTTTATTTGCAAGTGCGTGAAAGAGATCACGAAAAAAATTCGCAATTCCAGCCAGAAATCATCATAATGATAAACAATAAATAATCATATCATCATAATGATAAAATAAATTTAAAATCCTCTTCCAGAGTAAAAGGCATACGCCAAATCGTGTATGGTGAACTCTTGACTATCCAATATGGTTTAATTATATAGTTGAAATTCAGATATTTCAATAATAAGTTTAAAGATACATAATGGTTATACATGATTATGGAAGATCTGGGTTTCGTGCAATTGTGTTGTACAGTGCAATAGTGTAATAGTTTTTGGAAAAAGGTTCATCCGGGAATCGAAACAGTGAGATGGGGTTATTTTGACGCGAGTATTTTGATAACTTTCGACTTTTTTTAGTCATAATTAAGACCGAATTTATTGTAATTGGCGATATTTTTTATTTATGTATAGATGCTGAAAAATTTTTGGAGTATACCACGGTATACCAACCGTAGATTCAATGAAGATTGATTGATTATTTCATAGAACTATTTTATTCTTTGCAACAGTTTATTAAATGTGTCTTTTTCAAGAGATGTGAAGTGTTTTTAAGTATGATTATATTTTTCGTAAAAGAAATAAGAAAAATGAAATAAGTTACGCAGACGAAGTCGCGAGGATCAGCTAGTCTTCTATATTCTCATAATTTAAAACCGTCCAATTTTGTACGTAGATTTTTAATGAATTTTGTGAACTTGGAAAAATTATATTATTATTATGTCACTGAATGAAGTTAAATGATGAATGAATTCATTATATCTTACGTCATTTCACCAACTTGATACTTTTGCTGCTGAATTTCGTTTTGGCGAAAGAATATAAATTTAATGAAGTTATCGTCACATGAATCGTTTTGATTGACTCGACCAAAAGTGTTGTGCTTTTTGTGTTTTCTGCGGTTTTTTGTTTTGCAGTAAGGCGAAAAATTTTCGTTCATGTCAAACAAGTTTTGCGGGCCACATTTTCGAACCCGAATTGAGCTTTGTTCTAACAAAATTACCGATAAGATTAGTCACACGTCAGTATAACAGAGTGACGTAAACATTAGGTGTAATAAAGTTGTCGATTGAGTGAGTAAAATAAAAAAGAAAGAAATAAAAAATAAAAAATAAGAGGAAACCAAAAAGAAAATCTGGTCTCGTGATAGAGTCGACATTGTTGGCGAGATAAGAAAAACGATCACACACCATTCACGGTCTTTCGAAAGCCAAACGTACGATTCGTTAAACGTCTCATCATTCTTATCCACCGAAAAATAATCAGATTGCAACAAATTTCCAAGTACGTATTGAATCTGACAGAAAAATGACGATGATTTTTAGCAAAGATTTTCCCCACTAAATTCGGTAGCAATTCTCTCTAATTTTTTTCCAATTCAGTCACGTTTGAAAGCACTTCCTATTTGGCATTTTGGTGAGATTTTGATTGGTTTATTTCCCGTCAAGTGGTGCAATGTCTTACGGACGATCGGTATGAAATTAATTTTGAAACTTTGTCTTATATTTGAGATGAATTAAATTCAAGTTTC
Organism: Sisyra terminalis; assembly: GCA_958496175.1. Taxonomy (NCBI): domain Eukaryota; kingdom Metazoa; phylum Arthropoda; class Insecta; order Neuroptera; family Sisyridae; genus Sisyra; species Sisyra terminalis. The sequence continues at coordinate 6,614,219 of OY292278.1, forward strand.
AGGCCACACATTTCACCTCAATTATATTCAAATAACTTGCGACGACCTTCTGCACCGACCGACAACGTTGGCAACTGCCACCGGGTTCGGCTAGGTCAGCAGGTTATCACAGATTTAAGCTGCAAACTTGGATAATTTCTGTGTAGGACTATCATGGCTAATTGTTCCTTAATTGCATTACGATCTTAGCACGTTGTTTTCAGACAGTGGAACACTGCGGTGGGATTTCCGTACTTCCCCTGTCCCACTGAAATTTATTTCATTAGACGAAATTTACATTTTGCATTTTAATTGCATCTGCATTGTTTTCGGTGACTTTAAATTTCGTTTTTGTCTTCCATTACTAAAATTTATTTGTCTTCGTAACTATACATATTTCCAAGTATGATCTAAGTTTTGTTTTTAACTTTTCATGATCTAGTTTCTTTGATCATTCCCTCGTTATTGATAGTTGACTTAAAATCGATCCAATTACTTCAATTCCGGGCTTTTTATGGATAAAACTTGATAAGTTGATCCGGTTGGTGAATATCTTCCGGAATATTGTTCCTCTACATGTATTCTTGAGGAAAATTAAGAGCTCTACAAAAAAAGGGCTATTAGCTGAATTTAAAATCAAATTTTACCTTCAATAGTTTTGAGAAAAATAAATAAATAAAATATTTTTTTTTTCAATATTTATTCATTTATCAGTTATTAAATCCCTAGTCAATAAAATTGAATCGAAAAATCAGTTAATGATCAAAGCTCATTTATAAGGAAACAGTTAGTCCGAAGAAAATATATAATTTGACAATTTTTGTAGAGAATTTGATAATATTTAAGAATATATACTTTTTTTTATTCTTACATTGTGAAGAGTTCAAGAGTTTTCAGAAAAAAATGCACTTTGTGATGAATCAAAAATTGTGATGATACCTCTTAATACAAAATGGTCCATAAATCACGAAAGGATTATAATCAACCACTAAATATTAAGTTTTCATGTTTGTTTTTACAATATAAAGCACAAAAGAAAAGAAAATATCATGCAGTTTTTGTTAAACTTAGTACAAAATAAAAAATCTTTTAAATCTTTTAAAACTGCATTCAATAGAATGCAATTGATACTGGGATACCACTGAAAGATTTTTAATCACCCAGAACTTACAGTTTTGCTTATTAACCATTCCATTTAGGTGGAAATTATTTTCGTCGGATAAAATCAAACGATCCATAAGTTTTCCTCCCTTACAAATTGAAGTTTGATTGCATAGTTTTGTCATCGTTGGTAATCTAGAGGTTTTAATTTATGAACCACTTGAATCCTGTTCTAATAAAGACATGGACCATTTAAAATCCACTGCAGTAAGATTCGATGAATTTTTAGTTGAGAAACTCACATCCACGGTGAAATTTTTGGGTCTTCTTCGAACTACTCTTCAGAAATTTCGTCTTTTCTTTTGGCCAATTCGTGAAAGATCAACTTTTGAATCCTGTTGCTCAAAACGATTCATCAAATTCAATAAGGAACCATTGCCTCCAAAAGTGCATTTCCAACATTAAAATGATGAACGTTAAATGCTAGCTGGGTTTCTAAAATTGAATGCTGGTTCTCAAATAAAATTTAACAAATTTGGTGCTTAAAGTACTGTTTTTTGCATGGTAAATTTTCAGACTTATTTCACTGCTTAATAGTTCAAACTTTTCGTGACTTTTGGGTCACGTTATATCAATTTAAGGGGTCAAGATATCACAATATCTGTTTTTTTTGTCATCCTGAATAGTAGTTTCATAGTTTTTGGTTCAGCTTAGTCAACATGTCTTTAATTTGTTATTTTTTGTTTGCAATTAATTTTTTTCCTCTCCATTCGTCTTCCTCATTATGTATAAAATGTATAAAAATGGACGAGTTATAGATTTGCACTTCCAGATGGAAGTGCAAATCCACTAATTGCATTCATAGAAAATCTCTATGATAAAATCATAAAATAAAATTAGAGAATCAAAATTCTTTGGCCCTTAAAAACCTGTAGAGGCGTTTACATTCGCCAGAGATACAACTTAATTTCAGATCTTTTTAATGGATTCTAATCTCACCTATGGAGATCTAAAATTAGATCTAACTTAATCTCATAGGTGAGATTAGGATCCATTGAAAAGATCTGAAGATAAGATGTATCTCTGGCGAATGTAAACGCCTCTACAGGTTTTTAAGGGCCAAAGAATTTTGATTCTCTAATTTTATTTTATGATTTTATCATAGAGATTTTCTATGAATGCAATTAGTGGATTTGCACTTCCATCTGACGAAGAATTTTCACTGCAATTTTCAATTGATGCAATCATATATCTTTTGGTAATACAAGCCTTTGAAATATTGAATTCTTGGTATTTTCTAATAAGTTTCTGTAGATAGAGAAACTATTCTTTAGTGTCTTTTTTTAATGCAAACCTTACAAGTTCATTGGATATCATCAATTTAGGATTTCAGGAAATATACTAAGGTCGAAAGTCAAAGTCAAGCCTAATCTCCATCTAAAGAAGACAAAGAAGTGCTGATTTTCGTTTGGTGGGACTGAAAGGGCATGATACATCGGAAAATACTCAAAAGGAATGCCACTATTAAGTAGTAGTTCAGCTTAATTTATTTTTTCCACTACTGATTTTTGTTTAAATAAAAGTTTTTGTTACAAATGCTATGAAATTATTCCCAAACCTAATAAATTTTATAGATCAATTACGACTTCTAAAAAATTAATCTAATTTTCCATGAACAATAAAATTTGCATTTCACTTGAACGAAATTTTAAAAACAAGCTTGGTTTTTTCAAAAACTTTTGATGCATTTTTTGCAACAAAGATATAGCGTTGCTCATGAAATTTCAATTATAGTTCTTTAAATTTTTTTGGGTATAAAACTACTGATAAAATTATGAAATCTTTTAAAATTCAAACAAACTTCCAGTTGCGGATTTAGGTTCGATACCGCCCTAGGCCTCATTCGATATGCCGCCGTTGTTGTTCCATAGCAAAGTGGTTATCAAGATAAAACATTTTTCAACTTTTTTCCAATAATCACTTATGATTTATACTTCTTCTTTCTGGTCTTGGATCGCGGAAAACTTCAATTATATAATCGTAATTGATTTTTCGTACTTATTCAGTTTCAATAGATAATATTGCCAGGACATTAAGTAAATCTTGGCCCACACTTGCATGTTAGTAACTTTTCCATTTTTTCAGGGTGCAATAGGATCATTCTTTTGAACAATTTGGTGTTGGGATTTAAAAATAGCACAGAGTATTGTCATCTTTAGGGTAACACATCTCGAAAATTCCAAATACTTTCGGATATCTTTAATATTGAAATTTTAAGAAGATAATTTAAGAGACCTTCATTAAACGAATACTTTCATAATGAAGATTTCTCCTTAATCGTAAGCATACTAGATTGTTTTAGATAAGTACGACGTATTTCGACTACCAAGGTTCGCATAAGACTTTAAATGTTTTGACAAAAAAGAATTGAATTTATCTCAAAGTTCTACGGTTTTTAAAAAATACCATCATCAGGATCTCTAATTTGTTCTTAATGTCCCCGGAATACCAGATGTAACAATTGAAAAATGTAATGTGATTAATTGGAAAGTAAATTCTTTAGAAAATATTTATTGTACTTTACTAAAGTACTAAAGATAATCTATACATTCATAATGAAATCAAATTTTTGAATTTAAACTGCCCGCGAATACTTCGCCTTTAAAATTTTGCCGCCCTTAAAATCTTGCCGCCCAAGGCCCAGGGCGTTAATCCATCACTGCAAACTTCCCATTAATCTTAAAACCAGCCCTTTTTAACCCCAATTTTCTCATATTTCAAAAGTTATACACAACCTATCTAGTATCTAATTTCTGATACGAAACTTCAAGGACTAAAATTTTTTTTCGTGACACTTTTTTACATAAGTTTTGCTCGTTAAAAGCCTCCTGAATCCAATAACTATTTCCCAATTAAGTTTCTGATGAATATTTCCATTCTTTATGTAAAGACTTCCCAATCCTAAAGTTCAAAGATGAGAAAAAAATTATCCTAAAGATATTTTTGTTCATTCCAAATTGAAAATCTTATGTTTCTCTTCGGAAGAAAATCAAACAAGTATATTATTTAACAAAAAAATAAAGAATTACAAACAGGTTTTCCTCATCATTTTCTTTCACTTTCTCTTCCCCAACATTTTAACAGAAAACAAAACCATCACATTAATATTTTTCCTCATTAAATTCCAAGAAGGAAAAAAAAAACATTTTGATATTGGCTCACCGAAATAATTACTCGGAAATTAGATTGGTTGTTTCGTTATAAAAAAAAAATAAAAATGGAGGCGTATTTTTATTTATACCGTAAATATTCTTTTTTATAATTTAATTATAATTCATTTCTACGAAATAAGAAATTTCGCAATTCCCTATATCGATTGTGCTTCGAATAAATATCTGCCAAACATAAAATGGAACAAATTCATTTTTTTTATGCTCAATAAAGCAAAGAAAAAAATTAATAATGCACCTACGCAAATGCTTTAATATAATTACATTTCAAATTAATTTTCTTTTTAGAAAAATTTTAATTTAAAAATAGGGAAATTGGTGTATTTTTTTTTTTGAGACAAACTAATAAATTATGTTTTGTTGTTATATTTATTATAAACAAATGCTAATATTTACCCCTTCATTGTTTTATTCGTCAGGATATGGGATCGGGAAGCTTTGATCAGATTAAAATTGACGATAAATCATTGGTAATGTTTATAATATGGAAAAAAAAACCCGTTGGCGTGAGGGGGAGATTTGAGCTTTGCGATAAAGTTTACCACTGACCTAAAAATGAAGAATCGCTGACGAAAAATTCAACACAATTTACACACAAGTAAAAGGTTTTTAAAAAAAATATTTACAGAAATGATAAATTATGCTCTTTCTCTTCGATGGTTATGGCTTCACGAAAAAAAGCTCTGTTTCTCTGATGTTGTCACGTGCTTATCTCCCATCACAAATGTGTAAAATTTGCACGAGAAAATCTTACTTTATCACATACGTTTTCATCTGTTAATGAAAAGTTCACAAAAACGGCAGACACTCAACAAAAAAAAAAAAAAAAGAAACAAACCAGACTTTTGTCGAAATTCTTTTTATTGTTTAGTGTGGAAATATCAAAGATTGTCGCCGTGATTGTTCTGTATTTCTTAAACATATATTTTCAAGCCTATACATTTCCAATTCCAATCGACTCGTTTCCTCCAATATTAAACTCCCATTACCCATTTTGAATTATCATTTTTTCAATCTCTGAAATTTATTACTTGTCACAGTAACCCCGAAAGAAAAAACTATCGATTCCCACCGCTATTTATTCTCAAAGGCCGGGAAAAAGCTCGGTCAATAAAGCCTTTTAGTTGCGTCAAGCATTCGGCCAATATTGGCTGTCCGTTGATTAAGATTGGGCCAGCTGATTAAAATTCAGATCATAAGGATTGGTATTAGTCAATTTCAAACAAGCGAGTATATATACATATACTGGATGTCATGGTTTAAATTGACATTATAAACGTCCCATGCCACCCGTTTGGCAGGCGGGTAGTTCAAGAAGATGGGGTTGGAAACTCAAACCAGTTGTAAACTACCTTACCATACGAAATTGACTACACATAACCAGATGGACAGACAAATTCACATCTACAATTCTAATTGCTTGCGTTCGACCGATAAATTCAACCAAACCCCACATTGGTGGGTCACCACGAGTTTAACCGGCCGGAAATTGCCAGCTTCGTTTACGATATGGGGGGTGGTTGAGTACTAAGGAAAATTTGTATGCAATGGTATTTTAATAAAACATTCTTTATTGCCGAAAATTTAAGTGAAATTCAGTGAAAACAACAATTTTTTGAAGCTCTTCAAAACCATTGAAATAATTGTTCTTCTTAAGACCTTTTTAATAATATTATCAATGCATTTTCTAATACATTTAATAAATAAGATCAACAGCAATTTTCATTTTTCTGCGCTTATATCTTAGCATTTCTATTTTGAAATTGAAAGAGAAAATTTGTTTCACGTATATTTTCCAGAAAAACCCATTGTAATCGTTATATGGTTACCAACTCTCCAGTGTTAGTCCGGAGACTCCAGAAAAATTATCTTTTCTCCAGACTCCAGTTTACAAAAATAATCTCCGGATTTTTTTAGGGTTACCAACTCCCCCATTTTAAACCGGAAACTCTAGAAAAATGTGTTTTTTTCTTGACTCCAGTTTACAAAAACGATTTTCCACATTTTTCAATGTTAAAAAAAAGCAAAATTTTCCACTGTTATCAAGCGATAACAATTGATTTTATAGTCAAAAAATATATATCTATATTATTATAAAGAGGAAAGATTTGATTGTTTGTTTGCTTTGAATAGGCTCCGAAACTACTTGACCGATTTGAAAAATTCTTTCACTGTTGGGAAGCTACACTATTTCCGGTGAACATAGGTTATATTAAATTTTCAAAAAAGTTAGGGATCCACACTAAAACTCCAATAATGTAACCCAAGGTCTGAAAAAATTACCAAAAAACATTCTTACATCGCGTGCGCTGCGAAAACTATTGGTTATAGAACAAAATAATAGTAAATAATGTAGTACGATTTTGCAGAACATATCATTATCTACAAAAAATAGAGCGACAGCATATGTCTAAGTATTATAGAGTTATGTCACAATAAGTGTTTTTCATTTTAAAAATTTATATATAAATGCAACCGTTATAAAAGCTATTTTATTTATACTTTGGGATTAATCCTTATCAAAATAAATGAATAGCCATATTTTATTGAACATTTAATCATCGTTACTGTTTTTTTTTTCAACAGTGCATAATGGAAGATTATATAAGTACCTATTATAAACTATTTGCATCTTAATTATTAAACCACAAGAATTGAATTAGGAATTCTATATAGAGATATAACAGTGAAATCTGAAAAATTTGAAGCTTTTTAATATAATCATATACGATGTCGAATACTAAGGTTTTGCCATTCATTGAAATGTTTTAGCCACAAACGTTACTTTTGTCTCATAACAATTTTATATTATTAGAAGATGCAAACTTTAAAATTTCTGCATTCTATAAACGTTATCTAATGAAATGAATTTAGAAAATCATGCGAATAATTTTTATTTAATTAACAATCTAATGAGAAATTTATATTTTTAGATGTTACTTCAAATAGTTGAACTATTTTTCAACTGCAATAATGATATTCAAGAATAATACCTCAACGTCCCTACATTCAAGTCAACTTTAATTTTCAGCACCAGATAATAATTATTAAAAACGCAAGAAACAAACAGAAAATTTTCATTATTAAATTGGAATGTTGATATGGGAATTTTGCAAAGAAATTAAAAAGAGCTTTGATGTTGTCATTACGAGGGCACATTGATCGAACTTAAGGCTTAAATAATTATAGAAAAAAGAAAATAAAAAAAGAAATATGACTCACAAAATAATTAAAAAAATAAGAATCATGCAATTTTCAGGTACAATGCCTGTGAAGACTTAATCTTTATCAAAAAAAAGGCCTCATTGAATAAAATTTATCAACAGATGCCAATCGTATATGTATCAATTACCAGAAGTCGACAATATTTTATCTCCTAATTTTATTTTAAATGGTACCAATGATGAACGATTGAAAGTTGCAGGCTTTTCATTTTCTAGAGACTTTTGGCTTAAGCTTTAAACTAGTATTAAGTTTATGATAAATTAATTTAGCGAATTAAGTGTTCAAGAAATGATTGTTTATATTAAGTATTAAATTTTTGTATTTGTTATTTACATATCGTAATTAATTTAATAATCTCTTAAGTCTTGTTAATATTTTAAAGGACATAGGACGATAAGTATAGTGAATCGGCCCCAGAAGAGTATTTGGTTCATAATTTCAGGGTATGTTGGTACTATTAAGATACATTGACTCGGAAAGTTTCGAAAAAAAAGACGAAAAAAGCTGAAAACCAAAGTTTAACATTGAAAAGTATTTATTTACTTCCGAATCACAATCAATTAATGGATAATAATATATATATAAGTCTTTGAGATTCAATTAAATTTCTTTATTACGACGCGTTTCGACAGTTTTAAACTGTCATCATCAGGTAATAATACAGAATAATAATTATTTTGTCAATTTTAAACAAATTTCATATAGGTTGTTTGTTTTATACAATTTGTCGTTCTTTTATAATTTTATAATTTGAACGAATTATATAAAATATTATATATTATATTAAAAATTATATAAAATATAAATTATATAAGAACGACAAATTATATAAAACAAACAACCTATATGAAATTTGTTTAAAATTGACAAAATAATTATTATTCTGTATTATTACCTGATGATGACAGTTTAAAACTGTCGAAACGCGTCGTAATAAAGAAATTTAATTGAATCTCAAAGACTTATATATATTATTATCCATTAACTGAAAACCAAAAAAAAAATCTCAGAAACTTGTGAATCGATTTATTTGAATTTTGGGTATGTTTTAGGGGCTGATGATGGCTTCTAGAAAAAAAATAAAAATTTATATTGGTTCATTAGATTTTTGAAAAAAGAGTATTTTTTTTTTAATTTGAATTTTAAACCAATTACCAATTATGAACCAACTACCTTTCTGGAACCGATTCACTATACTTATCGTCCTTTATTGTTAAAATTTTCATAAAAAAACATATTTTTTTATTTTGCTTAACCAATATGCACCACTTATTCTTATTGAAACTAACTTTAGCGGGATTCCAATTTTAATGGATTTCCGAATATCTTTAAGGGTGCGATTTAAATGTATACCGAAAAAGGTGAAAATCACGACAAAAAAGTTTGTGTTAACGCCAGATTATAAGAGGGAACAGTTCTTATATAATATGCACAGAAAAATACATTGGACACCTTCGTATAGTCATCGATTTTTGATTAAATATAGCTCATTATATTACAAGGGACCTTTTATATTTTAATTTGAAATTAATTAAAACAATTATATTTCTTGATTAAGTGAGGACTTTGCGGGAGTTGTGAAATAGTTTTTGCCGTTTAACTTTCAAGTCTTTTAATATTAACGTTAGTTAATCGAGGAATTTAGTAATTGGCCTGCTGTTGGATAGATACTTGTGGTTTGGGTGAGTGTTGGGTTGTGTCTCCATCTTGCATATCCTGGACGTGTATCGAATATCAGCCGACGCCTACACACAATGCATACCAACGTCCACCACTAAATTATCCAGACACATACAGCCCTAATAACATATTGGCTCGTATCACCATTTCCAGGTGGACCGAACAATATTAACTGCATGAATGGGAGGAATTCCAAATTTTCGTATTGTCCACCCTTAATTAAACCCCAAGCTCTCAACATCCGCAGTCTCAAAACTTTTCCGAAATATTTTTTTTGCCTTTTTTAAATTGGCAATCTCAATCGAGACTCGGATATCCTTTTTATCCCTAATGGGACTCATCCAATATTGTTCGAAACATTTTCCCGTCCGTCCCATTCATCTAGCGAAAGAGAATGTGATTGTTCGAGTCGTAATTTCACAGTTCTATCACGATCAAACATATCGAAAACAGATCCAATCGATCTGAATGGGGTGGCAAATTTGCATGATTTGCATAGGGATGACGATGAGGGGAAAAGGAAAAGTGGATTTCGTTGCTTTATCGCGATAAATACGCCTCGTATGGGCATAGGAAAGTGGAGGCATTTGCATAGATTATATGTACGCCCTAAATTTCGTACCCGCAAAAATTTGCGTAAATGTTTCGTACGTTCAATCGGTTAATTTGAATAATAACACATTGAACATTTGTTCCCACGATTTAGATCATGATTAGATACGACTGACCACTTTGCAACAATTCACAATAAAGCAGAGACAAGTTTAAACAATAAATATTTTGTATTCTATTGCTGAATTCAGATTTACAATGAGCATCATTTTATTGCTTTTTATGCGCTCTAAAAGTTTCAATCTGCTTAACGTTGAAAAGTTCACAGTAGGAAGTGTGTAAATTATGTATACTTAAGTACAATAGAGCAACTGAATATTTAGTATATATATTCGCGAAATAATAAATTGTGGTAAGATAAGATAACATCGCCGGAGCTGCGTAGTCGACGGCACACAATAAACACCCAGAAATTCTCTTCGACAATTCAAACTTTGTAGTTTTAAACGCGAGGCGACAACACGTGAGATGGATCGGCTTGAGAAATGGCTCTATACAGTATACGCCACACGGGGTGGGTTGGTGGGTGAAACGTACAATTCACTGAAACAACTGCACAACTAAACAAATTATGGTTATTTACATAAAACAAAATCCTCTTCATACCGTCGTGTGCCTCTTCTTCTGACTTACCACCCCCGTTGGGGGTGAACTGGCGGTGGATGAGACTTTAGGGGGTGACATTCACATCTTGTTTGTTGCGACACATGTGTACGAATGGGTTGGTATGGACCTTTTGTTTCATTCTAATGAAAATTCAGTTTGGAATAATTAAGTCTTTGAATTTCTTCTGACGTGGTTGGCGGCTTTGATGCGAACCCGGAGATGCAACATCGTTGCAACCCCTAACATATTACAAGTACCACAAAATAGTATTACTTAATAATTTTTTTTGTAAGACAAGAGTAACAAATTTTCCTCCAGTGATACTTTACAATAAAAAATTGTCTAATATTTAAAAATTTACGATGATAGATGGAGCAATTTGCAGAAACTTTAGTGGTTCCTTAACAGAAAACCGTGGATGTTCCAGAACTGCAAAGTGGCATTCGAAAAATTTATAGTAAAATTATTTGAACTTTTTGTAGGGGTTGCAGGTATCTGCAACAAAAAAATCAGGAATACCAATCAAAAATATTAAGGCCTTAAACAGCCACTCTTTGATATATTTGATCTCCAGTTTCGGCCAAAATTTACACAAAAATTCTCGTCCCAATCATGGCATTGTAAATCTTTGAAATAACTTACTTTAGCCGAAAAGTGCTGGTATTCTAATCCATAGTTATTATACATTAATGATTCTCATTTTCTGGATGCTTAATATTCGATGTTTATATTAAATATTCAGAAAATAAGAATCATTAGTGTTAGCCTAAAAGATTGATCAATTATTCATTCAATTACCTATTAAAAAGAAGATTGAAGGTAATATCAGTATTACACAATGTTAAGTAGGTAAAAGTAAAAAAAAATCATTATTTTCACGTCAATTTAGTGGCCATAATCAACATGGTGACAGTTTTTCTTTAAAATTCAAGAACTACATGTATATATTTAATTAAAAATAATTTCCTGTACTAACTTAACATTTTTGTCATATTTCTGATAATTTGTGGATACTATGTCAAAAAAAATTGGTCACCTTTTGAGCAAAATCCGTCATCAAGACATTTCTGAAGATCTTCATTAGATGTGAAGTTTTCTTTATCAATTCTTTTCTTATCTAATTCTAGAAAGTAAGCCACTTACCTCAACCATATCCTTAACTCGTTTTTCTATGAGGCCAGGGGAATTACCATGCTGCAGGATTACTTTGTACTGCCTATTTTAATATCTACGATTTAAATCTACGATCATGAGTTCTAGTTGCGTTTTACTTCTATTCCCATTCAAGAACTCATATAATTTATTGTTTTCAAACTTTTTTCGGCAGTCTTCAACGCTTTTTATCCTACAAGTTGATATCATTAAGACCTTATATTAAAAATGACAAGGTTTTTGCAAACCGTTTTCTTATTGGCCACCACCACCACTGGCAAATTCTGGTCTTATATTAACACACTAAATGTGTGCCAATTTCCTACTTTGTTATTTTAATTGCCATTTAAAAGGCAATTCTTCTTGCTTTTCTTCAGAAAGAAAATTCATTTTGATGAAGAACTAAAATAGCAATTTTATTACGTTCTAATTGTTGTCAAGTTCAAACTAATAGTTAAGATAAACAAAAAGCTCTCTACGAAACTCCTGGTACTTTTTCCAGACCATCAAAGTAATTAAAATCTAGGACCATCTTCATAATACTCAAGACTTCTTAATTTTGTCTTTTACTGGCCAATTTTTTTTTAATATGATGTACTTCTGATTTCCAGCTTTTTTCGATTTTTGAAGAAACGATAATACATAGGGATCTGAAACTTGCCGAATCAATGTATCTTAATAATACCAATATACTCTGAAATTATGAACCAAATACCCTACTGGGGCCGATTCACTATACTTATCGTCCTATATCCTTTTTTGAACCATATTTTCATTTGCAAACCTTTTGCTAAAAATAATGAAATTGAGCTTTTTCTGAGCTAAAAAGAAACAAACAATCAAACATAAACCCCATACCAATCGCAAATGTTAATGCTTGATGGCTGGTAAAGTTATCCAATCGATGGACAAACAAGGATAAATGATCTGGAAGGTTTACCAATGCGTTTGAAAACCTGGAATATTTTTGTGTAACACTAGTTAATGTTCCATATTTAAAACTTTATTATTTTTTTAACCCAAAATTGAACCAATTTTTAAATGCAAAATAATTCTAGACTTTAAAAGACTTAAGTATCATGGAAAAGGTTCCAGAATGTTTTTATCCTCCTTATTTATGATTTGGAACAAACGCTCTTTGTTGTGCAATGTTTAACTTACAAGATGGTTATAAAAATTGGGTAATATATTTTTTTGTCAATAAGGAAAACTTGAAAAAAAAACAGCCCAAAAAAGGCTTTTAAATGGCAGTGACTAATCAAAGAACCGTAACAATAACAATGCCAACAACTGGTTTACAAATAAGGATAAATGATCTGAAAGAGTTTACTTTGTTTATGAAAGCCAGGAATAATTTTATTTCGTACTTCTTTTCACCGAAGATATAACAATTTTAATAAGCAATTGGCCAGTAGAGGCTACAATTGAGAAGTCAAAGAAGAAAATTTCACCAAGGTATTCCCAAACTTTATATACATTTATGACCTGGCAAAGATTCTAGAAGTTTGGTGGAAATGTCATTCAGTTAATGTCTTCTGATTTATTTATAGTGAATGCTATTTATTGTGAAATATTTAACTTACAGAACGTTGATCAACATTGGGGAACATAATTTTTTGCCAACAAGGAAAAATGTTTTGGGAAAATGGTATAAAAATAAGTTTTTAACAGGCAATGACTAATCGAAGAAGTGCATTGATACCAATCGCAAATATTAACGGTTGAAGGCTGGTTAAGTGACCCTAATGGTGTACAAGTAAAGATTTTATGCACCATGAGTTGCTTCTCAATAGTTTCTAACTAATTTCAGACCATTTGTGCTCAAAATTAAGTCAACGCTTATGATTTCCAAATATCAAGTGGTTTCGTGAAGTTGAGCTTTTGTAGGTATATAATTTTTGGTTGTTTCATGGCCAATTTTCAATTCTTCGGTAATATTGTTACAAGGTCCATCAAGTAAGCACTACGCTTTTGGAATTTGGATAAAATAACAATGGATTATTTACTTTTCTTTACAACTGCATAAATCAAGCACAAAAACCATAAAAAATCATAAGTATTGAAGAACGATTTATTAGGTGAAGTACTCCAAAATATTAATAAAAATTCAATAGAATGATTTGTTTCGACAAAAAAAGATATATTTTTCCCGATCGATACCAACTCATTTGACATGTGCAACTAAAGTTCTCCTTTCAGGACGAATTTCTTTTGAATTAATCCTCATTTTTAATTAAATGTCTTATTGTGGCTCGATCTTGATTGTAGATTAGAGCAAACACATTCAATACAAATTCCTCGACGACCTCCTTAAGTTTTTCATTTCGCCCCCAATATATATATATATGTATATATTGTTTTGAACTATTGTTTCTGGAGTATCAGTTCTAGTGAATAGAGTCGACGTGGCATTTACAGACGAATCTCTCCTGTATTTTTGTCGGAGGAGGAAATGTGTAACGCCTTCTGGAGCGTCACGAAACCCAAACAATATTCCTTCCCCCCCGTTTCATTCTCAAGTCGAGCTTTGTGCTTTGTGCACGGAGGCGCCAACCGACATTGTCGTTGCGCCTCACCCTAAGCTCCGCCGATGTGGAACGGAGGAGCTTTCTTGAAAATTTTGTTTGTTCCTTGCCGTGCCGAGCTTTTCTTTGCGTTTCACATTTCACTCACTATTATTTTGTTCATTGCATGTGCACCCAGAAAATGAACACATCAACACCTCTATCTAACACTTTTTGTCTATTAGAGTGACAATGGCGTTTGTAAAATGACATGCATCTTAAAGTCGAATGAATTATCATCTTCTTAGTCCTCCGGGATAATATCAAACGCTACAAATCTCTTATCCAAGAATTAAAGCATTGGGTACAACAAGGGCGTATGATGTAAAATAGAGTTTCGAGAAAAATGATAATGAAAGTATTAATGTCTTATATTATTTTAATACCTATAATTTGACTTGCATTAACTTTATTATTTATTTGGCCAATGATTTAGTAAAAGGATTAAGGTATTATAACTATTTTAAAGCAATCAGAAATATCGTAAAATTATTATTTTTTTTACTTGTATTGTCCACCCTTGTTGCACCCAACTGGTAAAACAGGTAGGACGTTAATTTTACTATTGATTTTTAAGGAAAATAACTAACAATTTAAATACCTATATAATTACTTTTAATTAAAATCTAAGTTAAACATGTGTATAACAATCACCGTTCAAATATTCAACTTTCTTAGTCATTTTTTTTGGTTTTCGTGTTTTTAATTCATCAAAATAATCAATAGATTGAAGGGAATCTTCCGAATTAGCTGCAACCGGTCTTCTGGACGGTCCAGCCTGATCTTTCAGGCCTACTTGGAAGGTCAGGATCTGTTTCAATCACTCAGCATTTTCAGGTTTCATGAAAGATGTCAAGGATAAAACGTCCCTAATCTTTACGTCTTTTACTTCAGGTTTTTCTACCTGCTGCAAATTCAAATCATGTTTGCTTACTGGCAAAACATTCTTCTTAAATGTAAAATTAAGATCCGGGGATGCATAAAATCTTGAGGTCGTTATCACTCCTTCAGGACTAAAGTCTAGGTTAACATATCGCTGTATAGCAAACCGAGTTTTGTTTTTTCCAGTGGCTGTGACAAAAAGACCTGTAAACCTTTATTCCAATCTTCAATAAGGTAGCTAGCCATCATTGCATTGAACGGGCTAGGATTGCTTCTTGCTGATGACATCACTTTCAAGTATTGTTCAGCTGACTCAATAGTTTCCAAAGATTTTAAAAATATGCCATACCTTCCGAAATTTCTGTCACATTGGTTATAAGAGTGGCCTCTTACTGGAAATATATGTTCAATTGACATGTTTAAGTTTTTGGCCAGCTATGTGGAGAACATTATCACTGTCATAATTTTATTTTGGCCTCCACAAGCATTAGAAAAAAATACTATCTTCTTAATATTAGGTAAATTTTGCAACTTTTCTTTAACAAAATGATGTATGAAAGAACAGACAGTGTTGGGACCCTTTTTGGAATCAATTTCTAGAAAACAATAAAAGAAACTTGATCCATCATAGTGACAGTGAATGTTGAAGTTGAAAAGCCATAGTAATCTTTTATAAAATTGTGAAGTTATGTTAAGTTTTGGTATGGGCAAATTATGAGCATAATCAAACCCCAATACAAATGTTTCTGTGTCAGGATTATTCTGAACTAACTCCAAAAGCTTTTTTAAGTTCAAATTTAAACGCACTTTTGTTATCTATGCAACAAGGGCGTAGCGCCACCTTCGAAATAAATGAGCCTCAGGTCACCTGGAAGTGGCTGATTTTTTGATGTTTTGATGTAATTACATCCAAACGGGCTTTGGGTACCGAACGCCCTTGTTACCCCCAATGCTTCAATCAAGAATTTTCGTTTTCTTGTTCAAATTCTACGATTTGTTCATTTCTTTTCGCCTTAAGAAGACTAATATAATCCACAACGAGTTCACAGAAAACGACGAAAATCAACCCTGTGAGAGTTCCAATTGCAACCACTGACAGAATAAGGCCACGAAAAACGCAACTAAACCATCAAACCAAACTCCTCCATTTCATACACAAACGACATAAAAGCAAATTGTAAATGCCATTCAATTCGCGTGAAATGTCCTCAGAGGCCAAACAACGGAGGCTATTTGTACCACAACGCCTTCATCATCGAACCAACCACCATTTTTTTTTCTTCTTTCTATCCTAACACCAACAAATTAAAAGTTTCATCCAATTATTTTTTATTTCTGTTTCAAAATTAATCAAAAAAAGAAAAAAAAAATAACAAACCAAACCAAACCAATTAAATTTATATTATTTACATTGAAAAAGCGTCCAAATGAAAATTTACAAAATTAATTTAGAAAAAGCTTTTTGCAAAACAAATACGATTTGAATATGAAATATTAATTGAATTTTCATACAGACATAAATCAATTGTACATAGAATTATAATTCGCAATCCTATATTTACATTTTAATTTTAGTAAACAGAAAAAAGAAAAATTATAACGCAAAAAATATATATGTATATATATATATATGGAAGGGACGTGGATGAAATATGTTTCGGTGAGAAAATTTCAGTGTAGTGCACAAAAAAATTAATTAAAAAACAAATAAAAATTAACCTAAATAATAAATTAAAAAAGAAAATGTGAAGAAGTGAAAAAGTAAAAAGAGAAAATTGAATATAAGGAATTTCCAATTGAGTTGCTTTCTTTTTTAAAATGTAAATCTGCTGTATGAGGGAAGTAAATGTTTAAGGGTTTATATTTTAATATTAAAAAAAAAAACAGAGTTTCTTATTTTCACTTCTTTTAACTAAGAAAAAAAGAAGATGCTATTGTTTTTACTGTAAAAGATTTGGCTTCATTTAAATTTTGGAAACTCATCGTAATTTCAAAAATTGATTCCAAGAATTTTAACTCATAAACGACTCATTTTGAAAGTGATGTAAGTCCATTTCAAGAACGGTCTATGTGGTGATTCTTTTTCTTGTAACTAGAACAAAGTATGTTAATTATTTAAATGCTAAAATTTCATAAATTACTAATTTCATTTTAGTTGTTAACAAAAACGCCAATTATTTCCTCCTCCTTAGTATCTTATGTTCCTATGGTTAAAACTGATAACACTATAGGGATTGTTCTTGAAATGGACGTAACTCACTTTCAAAATAAACGGTTCAAATAATACTTAAAAAGTGGTTTTAGTGCATTTTTGCTATCGTAAAACTAATTGATATGCCGATAAAGAAGATTTGGAATCTCAAGAGTTAGTTAAGAGTGGATAAAAGAAAACAAATTTTGGGAAGAACTATCGTCCCTTGTCTGATTAATTTTAATTGTAAAATGATAAAGATTTTTCTGTAATATTTTTTTGTAATATTTATATAATATTTTATGACTATAGCTTTGTTCTAAGAAATGATAAGTATGTTGGGTTTTCATAAAAAGTTTATTTTATCTTTACATTTTTTTTTTGTTATGATTGAAAAATTATATCACTTAAATGGTGACCGGGATTTGTTATGCAACTCTTGGCTCTTTTTAAGGCATTTTTCATCTCATCCTGTAACATTTCGGACATCTTTGGACGATTTTAAACCACTTGTTGATAAAATTTGATCCAATTCCTCTTTAAATTATTTATTTTTTTTTAGACTGATTCAAAAAAAATTATAATTTTTTTTTCTTTATTATATCGGAAATATTGTTGGGAATGACAAAAAAAATCCTGTGAAAGTTTAAGCTCTTAATATTAATATTAAGAGGTGCCGCATCGCAAATTTCGATTTTCTATTCAAAAAACATGGAAACAATATTCTCTTGCACTTTGGAGTTTTATAGCTCAGGTTGGTGCCAATATTTCGGAATGACCAAGATATATTCTTGTAGAAAATTGAACGATCTACAAAAAAGGTTTCTGAGAAGTTTTTGATATATTTATTTCTACAAGTGAAATTTTAATGTTTTTTCATTTTTTTGACGCAACCATCAATTTTATGAGAAAATTTTATAGGACATTTTTTGTAGAGCACTTTTTTTCCTATTACTTATCTTAATAAAGTTTTTGATATTTTTCACAGGTCCTAAATTATTTGCATTAAACTGAAAATTCCCTGATTTAATATATTTTTAACATAAAAATTATTTTTTTTATTTTAATTAAATAACTTAGGACCTGTGTAAAATATCAAAAACTTTTATAGAGATAAGTTATAGAAAAAAAGTGCTCTACAAAAACTGACTCAAAAATTTTCTCATTAAAATTGATGGTTGCGTCAAAAAATTGAAAAAATATTAAAATTTCTCTTTAGTTCAACTTTGACCTCGAATATTTTTTGAAAGAATAAATATATCAAAAACTTCTCTGAAACCTTTTTTGTATATCGTTCAATTTTCTATAAGAATATATCTTAGTCATTCCGAAATATTGTCACCAACGTGAGCTATAAAATTCCAAAGTGCAAATGAATATTGTTCCCATGTTATCTAAATGGAAAATCGAAATTTGCGATGCGGCACCTCTTAATATTTAATGTTAAGAGCTTAAATTTTCACTGGGTTTTTTTTGTCATTTCCAATAATATTCTCGATATAATCTATATCTATATCTATTAGGGTGATTTTTTTTAGACTTTTTTTTTTGGTCCCATCGTGAAATTTTGTTGAATATACCAAAAAAAAAAATTCTCTGACAGTTTGAGCCCTTATTATTAATTTTAAGTCTTCGACCAAGACGTGTAAAGATTTCCCATTGATAATAAACGGAAACTCTGATTTTTTATTTTTAAATTTCTATATCTCAGCGGCATTTCATGGGATCGCTTTTACCGAAGATGGTTTTTTCTCAGAATTTAACGCTCTACAAAAGTGCCTATTGCGACAAACTCGTAACTCACACCGGTGTGGTAGTACGGGCCACTGAACTTGATTTTTCCATAAAATTCGCGTTTTTTTTGCATTTATCTCGTAAATAACAAGAGCTACGGAAAAATTATAAACAAAAAACTTGTAGAAAAATATTTCCTACAAAAAACGTCTTGTAGACCAAATCGCTAAGATCAATATTAAACGAGATATTAAGCCTTGAATTGATTTTTCTGTGAAATTTTTGCCAATCATTGATTTAAAGTTTAAATCAATATCTCGTTAATCTCGGCTTAATATCTCGTTTAATATTGATCTTAGCGATTTGATTTACAAAACCTTTTTTGTAGGAAATCAAATTCTCTACAAGTTTTTTATTTATAATTTTTCCGTAGCTCTTGTGATTTACGAGATAAATGCAAAAAAAACGCGAATTTTATGGAAAAATCAAGTTCAGTGGCCCGTACTACCACACCGGTGTGAGTTACGACTTTGTCGCAATCGGCACTTTTGTAGAGCGTTTAATTCTGAGAAAAAACCATGTTCGGTAAAAGCGATCCCATAAAATGCCGCTGAGATATAGAAATTTAAAAATAAAAAATCAGAGTTTCCGTGTATTTTCAATGGGAAATCTTTACACGTCTGTGTCGAGAACTTAAAATTAATATTAAGGGCTCAAAGTTTCAGAGAATTTTTTTTTTTTTTGGTATTTCTAACAAAATTTCACGATGGGACTAAAAAAAAAAAAAAAAGTCAAAAAAAAAATCACCCTAATTACACCTAATATCACCCAGTATTAACATTATAAATTTTTATTTGGAAAATTAAGTTTTATAACTAAAAGATAAAAAAAAAAAACTTCAGTTACTATTGCAATGCTCCGAAAGAAGAATAATTTAAAACTGGATACTTGAATTTTCTTTTTTCACAATTTGTTGGCTCAATTATAGTTCAAAGTCAAAGCATTGATTTTCTCGATAATCGCATTTTTTTTAAATTTACCAATTCATTGCAATTTTTTAATTTAATCAACCATCTCTGTTTGCCAACAATAAGCATCAATCAAGCTCATTGATTTAATTTTTTTTCGATAAACATCACGTTAATGAACACTTTTTCCAATCAAGTGTCAATCAATTCTTTGCAAACAATTCTTGTATTGCCATATATAAATACATACCTATACATATTTTTAATTATTTCCCAATACTCGTTCACCGTTTTGTTCATCGAGTGCATATAAATCACATTCCGTTAGTTATCTCTCTAAATAGTTGAAATAAATCTCCAATTTTATCCCGGCTCGTTGTTCAAATCATAATTCATTTTGCATTACATTCGGTAAAATAGCGTCGATCGGAAAATCTAAATACGACGAGAATCTGAACAAAAATAACGAAAAAAAAAAAAACGTAGGTATTAGAAAAAAAAAAAAACGTTTAAACAACAAGGGAATGGTTTGTTTTTTATAAAGGCGGATTGATGGAATGGGCGGCGGGCACTAACACATATTGGAAAACGGGATTAACGGGACGTTGAGGTTGACTCTCGGTATTTATCTACTCTCTTCTGCTACGTTTATATATCGTTAGCTATATGTGTATGTATTTATTGTTTAGTGATTCACTCTCCTGTACTATTTTCACGACATGCTTTTACCATTATAGAGTACATCACAATTAAATCTCCAACTCTCGAAAGTCCCGAAAAATAAAATCCCCAGAATGCCGCCTCGTCGAATAATCAACACAACCGACGTATTTCGATAAAAAATCATTTTGAAATCTTTGAAAAAAATCACTGATTACATGGTTAATATTACATTGATTAATAATTCAAATGCATATATTCCCAGGGTTGTAATTTCATGATGCGCGTAACCTCGATCCCATTTGTTCCCTTTCGGCTCCCTTTGGTCCCATTGTTGTGTGGCATAATGCAACGATGCAACCTAGTCTCGTGGCCATTACTTGAATCACAGAGGTTCAATCACAAAATAACAAATTGTTCCATTCCTATTTATTTTATTTGTTTCAATAACATTTAATGTAATTGAATCAAATAAAATTAATCCTCATAAATAGAATTGACATATTTATATCTTATTTTATTTATTGATATTAATTACAGAAAAGCTCCGATATTGTTTTTATTACATTAAATCCCTCGAGAGATATCCAATCTGTGCATCATCCACTTTGATTAAAAACCATTTTTTTTAAAATGGCCAATATTTTTAATTTAATAAAACAAAATGCTTTTTAATTGCACGAAAAAACATTTCGCAGTTCCAGGAAACGGTGATGTGATCATAACGATCTTAAACTAATGCGGGAAGATTAAAAGATTTTATTGACTAATTAAAGAATAAGACAATTTCTTGTTGGAATTGATTTAATTGAAAATTCCTTTTATTGCTCAACTTTCAGTGCTTCCAATCATTTGATTCGTGTTTAATTTGTTTGGGGGAAATAAAAACTAGAAACGCCGTGGGGTGGTTTTCTCACAATTAATTGCTGGCAAGGAATTAACTTATTTTTCGTCTTGGGTTTATCTTTTGCGTGGATGTTTTTCTTCTCGGCAAACAACTGTGAAGAAAAGCGAAAGAAATTTTCCGGGATTTGTGAGAATATTGGGAAAATGTGGATTTGAAGTAGATGATTGGGATATATTAATACAGTCGATCAAGAATATTCACTCACTAAAAAGTACATAGAAGCCATTTTCTTTATTAATTGGTTCTTCTCGGCAAACAACTGCGAAGAAAAACGAAGGAGATTTTCCGGGATTTGAGAGAATATTGGGAAAATGTGGATTTTAAATAAATGATTGGGATATTATAATACAGTCGATCAAGAATATGCACTCACCAAAAAGTACATAGAAGCCAATTTTTTTATTAATTGATAGATCAGGACTAAAACATGATTTTCACCAAAAAATCCGTCAATCAAAATTAAAGCTGAGGATATTTTCTACAAAAAAGTACCAAATCAATTTTCTATAAATGTCATATTTTGACCGGAAAATTATCTTAAAAGTGCTAGGGTTTTAACTTTTTTCAATTTCAGAAAATAAATTACTTTTCCAATGGATACTAAAGTCGTCAATACAACTGACATATCAATAACATACGATAATGAGAATCTTCTCTGTATCCTTGATTGCAGTTTTAATGCACTTACCACATGTATGCCATCAATATCATCGATAAGCAATTATTGAAAATGAAACAAGCCATCCTATTATTTATTTTTAAGGGTGGATCACCGTCAGAAAAAAAAAATCGATTTTTTTTTTCCATAAATGTCTTCTTATAACATTCAAGAAAACATGTTAAAAGGATTTGTCGATATTCGAAATATTTCGAGTTATAGACCTATATAAACATATATACATAAAAATTGAATAAATTGATAATAACATAAAAAAAAAAATCTTAAAAAAACTTTAAATGCGTTTTTCTCGAAATCAACTTTTTAAAACTGGGAGACAAGATTTCTCAGAAACTATCCGACAGATTGACTTGAAACTGGAGAGTGTTATAGTTCAACACGTCTTCTTGGTACTGAATTTCTGAAATTGGCCAAACCTCCCCCACCCTCAAAGTGGGAGAGGGGGAAAGGTTCAAAAAAAGGTCGTTTTTTTTAACTTTTTTTCCAAAGTCACGCCATTTTGTGAATTTTCAACTTTTTTCGAATTTTCGAGGTTCAGTACCAAGAAGACACATTACCAAAATCTAAATTCCTTGGAAAATCATGATCCGACTTCTGGTTTCCGAGAAAACTTGTCTCCCGTTTACCTCCTCATTTTTGAGGACCCTTTTTCAAAGCGCTGTAAAAGGGAGAGGGGCGGACATATCGGGGCAAATAAAAAAAAATAGTTCAAAACTTCAACTTTTACATGCCGAAGACCGTTTTTTAATATCTCTAAAATAAAAATGGCAGCAGTTTTAAAAAAGTCATTTTTTTACGTTCTGACGGTGATCCACCTTTAAACTATTATGTAATACATTTTTATTGTTATATTAACATCTTAAATGATTAAAAAAAAAAAGGAAAAAAATTGAGATCACTATGAATCTGGGGAGTTTTTTTTCGAATATTTTCAATGAAAAGTAAAAAAAAACAGAACTTTTATAGTTATCATTGATGATTTTTTTCCGAGAAAACTCAATTATAACTAAACGTCCATCAAGGTATTATAGCACTACATTATTGGAAATTTGGAAAAAATAACGACGAAATATTTTGGTATTTTTTGGTGGTTTAGAGTTCTTAATAATACTATTTTGATAAGGATGTTTTTTGGATCTAGTTTATGGGCTTTGTATATTTCATATTCGTCTAGGGTGTTCATATGTGATCCTTTTTTGCCTATATTTAGTGGCTTAAAATTTGTTTCGAAATTTCAGCATTGATGATTTTCGTCATAAAGAATGTTTTATAAAATTTGAAGTTGTAGAAGAGATTATACTGGAACTCACTATGGAGGAGTAAATAACTGGAATTAAAATTGGTGGAAAATGATTTTCCAACCTTCGATTTGTAGACGATACAATCATAATTACGAACAGTAAAAGAAAGTTATTGAATTTCATTCTAAGACTTCAAATTGTAAGTCAAAGTTTCAACTTTAAAAATAATAGGACCAATGATCCTTGATCGCGATAATGATCTAAATTATAATAAGATAATAATTAACCAAAATATGATAAGAAAAATTGTTTATGGTTCTCAGTTTACGGAATTTTATTGAGACCGAAGGTCTTAATTGTGCGAAGAAAAATAACCCTTACAAAATCAACGATCTTCATCGTCAAAAGTAAATTTTAAATAGAAAAATATTAATTCCGGATTATAATTAATAGTTATATAGAAAATTTATTTAAATAACGATCGTTTTCTTTGCGATATATGAATTATAAATCGCAAGAAATACCGCTCCAAATGTTCTGTACTCAAAAGTCACTTTAAACGAGAAATACTAAGTCTACTTTGTACAAAACAAGGCACTGTAGCTACATATTGTAATGGCGCAGGATGCATGGGCCAATCATAACACACCGTACAAAACTCAATCTAGAATTTGACCAATCAGTAAAGTTGTTACTAAAACTTCATAGATTTTTAACCAATGACATGATTTCTTGAGTGTATGTTCCTTATATCTTGATCCGAAAGATCTACCAGTTTGGTTAATGTATAATTTTTCACAGGAAACACATTTAATTTTATATATTCCGGTTTTATTTTTCGTTATTTGGTAGATCTCCAATGGCTTAAGAATTTAAATCATATTGTTGTTTGTTGAAATTGAGATATTGAGTTATTTTTTGGGAAGCTGGCGATTGTAAACCTAAATAATATATGATTGAAGTTTAGTTTAAAATATTTTTTGTTTATTTTGGTGGAATTTGAAGAATGGATTTTTGAGTAAATTTTTATATTATTTTGTCTACGATTGAACTGTTGTATTCGTTAGTAGTGGCTATATGTTTAATTATCTTAAATGTCGGCTAGTAGTCCTGATAAAGGGGAACCCATGGCCTAGCCTTCCTTTTGGTGATAAAATTTTTGAATGAATTTACAATAGCCTTGTTAATTGATGGTTAACAAGTTCATTATGTCTTTGATTACCATATTGTTATATATTTTTGATGTCATTAGATTATATTCTACAATTTTGATTGTTTCTTCAAAAGGAACATTTGTGTATAAGTTGACAATGTCAAGTGATGCATTTTGATGTCCTATGTTTTAAGTTTTCAGTATTATTCATAAATTCATATGTGTTTTTTAATAAATAATTTTCTTTCAATATGATGCCTGGTTTGGGGGTTTGAACTAATTTTTTTGCCCCAGGAGCAAGTTTGTATTTCACTTTTGGTCGGATTGGATTATTTATTTTATGGATCTTGGGTATACCATGAAATATTGGAACTTGAGGTTTTATTGGTTTGAGGATCCTTTTATCGGGACTACTAGCCAACATTTACATGTATCACTTTCAAAATAAATATATTATGAACAATACCTACAAAAATAAAATAATATATTATGGAAGATATGTAAACGATACATTTAAATTATTTAATGGAATTACCCGAGCGATTGACAACATGATATCCGATCTAAATAAAATTAACCAGAAAATAACATTAAAGCCATTACATATTTGCAAGAAAGGATCACATTTGAAGACCCTAGAAAAATATGAATTATACAAAGCACCCGAATTAGATCCAAATAACATCCTTAACGACAAATTATATAAATCAAACAACCTAAATGAAATTTGTTTACAACTTTCGAAAATGCATCTTCTTTCCGCAGGCCACCGTTAAAATTTTTATTGGTGAATGGTTTTATATATTTCTTGCGTCAGTAACACACTTGCGACCGAAAAAAAACTGCATTTTCAACGGTCAATTGGAAAGCCACTAACTGTTATTATTTCATTACTACGATCGTGTAGTGATTTTTAGGGGTATAGCCAATTTTCTCAAAAGTTAGTTGGAAAATTTATATTTTGAAGGTAAGTTATAAAAAGTATTTTTATTTACAGCCATTATAGTGTAGATTGGCATGACATAGTCTGGTGGGTTCAGATAATAATCACTTAGAAATCATTATAACTTTTGAACCGTGCTAGGTACAAATAAAATAGTTATTAACCCAAAAAAAGCTGAAAATATTTCCTACAAAAAAGATTCTGCAATAATTTTATGTATGTGCCATAGTTAACGTGAAAACGTTAGTTTAAAAGTACAAAGAATCTAATTTTTTAGCCCCCAGATTTTACTTTTCGAAAAATAATAATCCTTTTTCATTTTGACTGTTAAACCGTGCTAGATATAAATAAAATAGTTATAATCCTAAAGAAAGTTGAGAATATTTTCTACAAAAAAGGTTCCGCAATTATTTTACGTAGGTATGTGCCATAGTAAACATGAAAACGACAGTTATAAACATTCAAAAATTTTCTTTTTCAAAAATCGTATTTCGCAGTTGTTGATATTTCTGAAAATTATTGTCGTTTGAGGTTTTTTGTCGGGCCTTTATTTACTACAAAACAACGGTAAAATAAAGTCTGTTAAATAAATTGCACATTGCCTTTGTATACTAAATTAAGGCGCGACATATGACCTAAAATGGCAATAACTTTCAGTATTATCAAAAATTACTTAACACGACTTTTGAAAAGGTAAACTTTTGAATGTTTAAAACTGCCATTTCACGTTAACTTTGGCACATACTTAAAATTGTTGCAGAACATTTTTTATAGGAAATATCCTCAACTTTCATTTTGATAATAATTATTTTATTCGTATCTAGCCCGGTTCAAAAGTTATAATGAAAAAAATTATTGTTTTTCAAAAAGTCAAATCTGGCGGCTAAAAAATTAGCTCCTCTGTACTTTTTGGGGAGTTCACTAAATAATTGATTTCTTCAACTGTATTTGTAGTAAAAATTATGATTTTTGCAAGTATTGATATTGTTGAGCTTTGTGGGGATGTTGTCTTCGTTAGGCGTGTATTTGACATTTCATAGCAAGTGAAGCTTGTATCTTTAGGGGTGATAGAGTCCAATTACTGTTTCCGAGCTTTAAGGGCTATAGCCCTTGTCTTGTATCGGTATGACAAGCATAATGCACTTAGCCCATAGTGTTTGCTTACCAATCAATGATATCAATTAAACAACAAAAAAATCTCAGTTTTTCAAGTGCATTACAATAAAATTTTTCAATCAATTAATACAATTTTTTTAAGTATAATTCCACGTCATTAGTTTTCGCAAATCTCCGTAACGATCAATAAACAATGAACATGTGTAATACCTTTCAATACCTCTAGAATTATAATAGGGACAAAGAGGCCTATTTCATGAATAGCTATCTCTCGATAAGTCTTTTGAGAATTAGTGGGAAATTACCAAAGCAAACAATTTGTTGGCTAATAGCAGACTAGGTGTTGAAACTGATTAATACGCTTGAGTTATTATTTCAAATATCTCAAGAGTTTTCTCTAATTAATTCCAAATGAAAGGTGTACAATAGACTGATTCAAATAAATTGTTAATTTTTTTTTCTTAAATAACTCTTAATTAATGTTGGGAATGACAAAAAAAAATCCTGTGAAAGTTTAAGCTCTTAATATTAATATTAAGAGGTGCCGCATCGCAAATTTCGATTTTCCATTTAAATAACTTGGGAACAATATTTTCTTGCACTTTGGAATTTTGTAGCTCACGTTGGTGACAATATTTCGGAATGACCAAGGTATATTCTTGTAGAAATTGAACGATCTACAAGAAAGGTCTCTAACAAGTTTTTGATATATTTATTCCTTCAAAAGTTATTCGAGGTCAAAAATGAACTTAAGATAAATTTTAATATTTTTTTCAATTTTTTGACGCAACCATCAATTTTAATGAGAAAATCTTAAAGGACATTTTTTGTAGATAACTTTTTTTCTAAAACTTATCTCTATAAAAGTTTTTGATATTTTTTACAGGTCCTAAGTTATTTAATGAAAGTAAAAAAAATTATGTTAAAAATATAAAAATTCAGGGAATTTTCAGTTAAATGCAAATTACTTAGGACCTGTGAAAAATATCAAAAAGTTTTGTAGAGATAAGTTATAGAAAAATAAGTGCTCTACAAAAAATGTTCTGTAAAATTTTCTCATAAAATTGATGGTTGCGTCAAAAAATTAAAAAAATATTAAAATTTTTCTTTCTTTAGTTCAACTTTCACCTTGAATAACTTTTGAAGGAATAAATATACCGAAAACTTGTTTGAAATCTTTTTTGTAGATCGTTTAATTTTCTACAAGAATATACCTTGGTCATTCCAAAATATTGTCATCAACGGAAGCTATAAAATTCCAAAGTGCGAGAGAATATTGTTCCCATGTTATTTTAATGGAAAATCGAAATTTGCCATGCGGCACCTCTTAATATTAATATTAAGAGCTTAAACTTTCACAGGATTTTTTTTGTCATTTCCCAAATTTTTTTCTATATAATTAAGAAAAAAAATTCATAATTTTGTTGAATCAGTCTATTCCTCATATATAAAATGTGCTTCCGAGTTCCCTTCCCTTTGAGAAATCCAACCTGATTGTCTGCACCAGATTTGCCAATTCCCATCTTATATATCTCGAATTTTTTATTATTGTTTTAGGAATGAAATTTCAAACGAAATTTGTCTAAAAAGTCATGATATATAAGGAAAAATAATTGTTTTACTACTTTTTTTGTAAATCGTTCAATTTTTTACAAGAATATACCTTGGTTATTTCGAAATATTGTCACCATTGTGAGCTTTAAAATTCCAAAGTCCAAGAGAATATTGTTCCCAAGTTATTTAAATGGAAAATCGAAATTTCCGATGCGGCACCTCTTAATATTAATATTAAGAGCTTAAACTTTCACAGGATTTTTTTTGTCATTTCCCAAAATTTTTTCTATATAATTAAGAAAAATTCATCATTTTGTTGAATCAGTCTATTCCTCATATATAAAATGTGCTTCCGAGTTCCCTTCCCTTTGAGAAATCCAACCTGATTGTCTGCACCAGATTTGCCAATTCCCATCTTATATATCTCGAATTTTTTATTATTGTTTTAGGAATGAAATTTCAAACGAAATTTGTCTAAAAAGTCATGATATATAAGAAAAAATAACATGGTTATTTTTTTAATGAGTTTAGTACCCAAAAATTTGCCACATGCTTTTTGCCACGATGCGGTACCTCTTAATATTAACATTAAGAGCTTAAGCTTTCACAGGATTTTTTTTTTGTCATTCCCAACAATATTTTCGATATAATTAAGAAAAAAACATTAATCATTTTTTTTTGAATCAGTCTAGTGTACAACTATGACTTGTGTTTAATTAAAAACTAAGAGCAAATTGTTCTATCATAATGTGTATTATTCGTAATATTTTTTTTTGCAATTTAAATGGGATTTATCTTTGAGAGATTTATGTACTTGATTTTAAAATTAATTCAAGTCTTCACGTCATAGATGTCTGGACCTGATGAATTCAATTAGAGTGGGAATAACAATTAAATTTTCATATTAATTAATATAAAAAGGTTTCTTTTTTTATGATTTTCCACCCTCGACACGTTACATTTTTCTCAATTGAATTGCTTTCGGTTTCATATTCCGTCCACGAGTGTCGTTGAAAGCAAAAAATTATCAGCAAGGACAATTAAAATTATCTTAAAAAAATAAATATAATGAAAGTAAAATTAATTAACAGCGACCCAGTCATACGAATACATATTGTTGAACTTTTAACCTCCCATTTTTTGTGTTGAACTTTTTTCCCTTTTCTTTGGCTCGGTTATCTTCTGTAATTTCATATAAATTATCTATTAAGATTTTTTTTTTCGGGATTTTGAAAAGTTTTTTTTTTATTAGTTTTTCTTGCTCTCCACGGGGTGGTTTTATTTCGGACATTTTACGGGGTCTGTATTAATAATGGCGGTAATAATAATATGTAACAATAATAAAAATGGAGCAAATTCACTCGCCATCCCTCAGGACCGTACTGTTATCCCATTCCAAGTGTATATTTCCCAAACGAAAACAGAACGTGACTTGTGTTATCTACACAACACTACGTTGTAGTTTTCGCTCGTCCCCCCCATTTTCCCCGTATAATATAACCAGACGAAACTTTTCCCATGACCAAAAAAGTGGAAAATTGCATAAGAGAAATGTGAGACGTGGGTGTGGGGCGGGACAGCGACGAGTTGCCTTATCTGATGTATTACACAAGAAACGTATAAAACTAGAAAGATATGCATAACAATGTATACATATTTTAACCCCCGAAAAAAAATGGCAAATTTGCATGAATGCATCTTCTTGTGATTTTGCTACTCAAACGGAATTTAAATATTAAATCATTTCAATAAATTTTGATTGAATGACACCGACCGACAGATATGCCGCCCCCGACGTCATCTTTCTCACCCTTCAATTATATAACATTGGCGCTCCATCCCTTTGGCGCATCTAAAAATATTTTATTCGTGTCTCGTATTCTTTTTATATTTTATATGCGAACGTTTAAGTCGTTTTTTGGCCCATTTTTTAAAATTTTTATTATTGCCTTTCGCTAGTCACTTGGAACATTTCTGATACGTTCGTGGTGTTTTATAACACATTTGTAAATGATTTGTTTTTCTTGCAAATATTACAAACTTATTTCAGCGTTTTTTTTAACGACTTTAAATTGTTAAAAAAAATAATAAAATTGTTTAATGAGAAAAATAATTAGTTCAAATGAATTCCTATTGGTTTCGGGTAAAAAATCTGCCGATTTTCAATCAAATTTGCAGCCCAATTTTTAATAAATTTTGTATGGTTCTTGATCAAAATAATTTGAAGACTTTTACTCTAAAGAAATAGAGCAATTTGGCCAACAAATACCAAATTATATTGTAAGGACCAACATAAACAATAAAATCACACAATGTTAAAATAATATTGTAATTTTCTATAAGGATCAACGATTAAAATAATCGAAATTTTTAGTTTATATATTTCGAAACTTACTGCTAAAAATTCAGGAAATAGTTGGTCAACATTAATCATACATTAACATTAAATATACATTTTGCACAAGTAGCCAAATGTGTACATATTATACAAAGTATACTGTCAACTGTGAATACCAACAGTATCTAAATCTTTTTTTTAAAAACCAGTAACTTCCCGTGAAATATCCACAGCCCAACACTGACACAACTGACAAATGACAAAAACTACCACTTGAATGAAATCGAAATGACAGTTGAAACTAATGACATGATTGTCCAAATTCGAGACAGTAATTATTATATTTGTATTCCACTGATATGGATGTGTTTACAACTTTATATTCTCTGTCCTTGTCTTTGTTGCAACTCAAACGTTTGTTTATTATGTGCTTTGTTCTTAAGGGGGTATTCTACTCTAGAAATTTGAAAAAATCAAAAAATTTTTTTTTTCATAATCCGATAGTTTAGATATTCAAAAATACCCTGCTAAAAGGATTTTTCAAAATTCAAATTATTTCCGAAGTTATAGCGGTTTTGTGTGAAGCTGGGATGGCTGGTTAAGAGAATGTAAGTAATACATACTATTCTATCAATTACGCTGCCTGAAACTTAACGTAAAACTTTAAACGCGTTTTTCTCGAAACTGTCTTTTTCAAAACGATACCCACAATTTCTCAGGTTCTACTGCACCGATTTACCTGAAATTTTTAGAGAGTCTTCTTTATAGACTTGTCTACGTCTGGAACTATCCCCATCCCCCAATTTTGATTTTTACTATTTTTAAAAAAATCGAAACAGTCAAAAAAAGTGGTACAAAAATTGTTTTTTTCTTCAGGCAGTCGCCATTTCGTGAAAATTTTTTTTTCATACTTTTCGTAGTTCCAGACATTGCGACATTATTCTAGATTAATAATATTTTTTTTTGGGTCAGATTACTAGGAGGGTTGAAATCGTGGGTATGGTCACGTGCCAATTTTTTGAGACCCCCCAATTCATCAGCTACTAATTTTTGAAATTTTTAACTTTCTTTAATTTTTTATTTTTTTCTGTATTCTTGAAATGTTAATAAATAACTGATAAAAAAATGTATAGTAAAAATATTAATTGGCTATTTTTTATGACACTTCAAAAATTACCTGAAATTCATGCCTCTAGACTAGAATACTCCCTTAAAAGCAAATTGTATTAAGAATTGTGCCATATTTAAGCTATAAAAAAGTACTAATAATTGATGTGTCAGTTCAGGCACTACCGGAAGAGGCTACGACAGTAGATTGACGACATCTTTTTAATTATACCAAAGAAGTATAACTTCTAAATTTTAGAAGTGCTCTACTTAAAAGACACATAACTCGAAGGATTTTTTTTTTTTTTGAAATTTATTTTGTGTAATCTTTAAATATAAGTAAACAAATGATAAAAAAATGGACACTAAAAATATCAATTGCTTTTTTTTATCAATCGCCAAAAAACGCTCGAAATTCGGGCCTCTAGAGTAGAATACCCCCTTAAATTAATTCATTATCGTTTCTTAAAGCCCCTAAATTTGAATACTTAGTCTTTGGGATCTGGAAGATATTTAGAAATTCTAAACTAAATTTTAAGTCGGCAGAAATTAATTTTTTGCATAGGGTTTTACTATTTTGAAGCGTTGGATGGTTCCTCAAAAAAAAGTTTGATTTTTAATATTAGGTAATCCATTTTATATGTAAGATATTTACATAATTGATTTATATTGTTTAAGCAATGAATCATTTTTTATTTCAAGGAAAATAAATCCCATTGTTGAATACAAAAATTATAAGATATTCCCATCACATTCATAGACCTACGTAAATTTTATGTTTCAACTAATAAATGTCGCAAAAGGGCGGAAAATTAAATTTGTAAAAATTTATTTATTTAACACCTGTTTGATTATTAATGTGAGTTCATGGGTTTTGATATGTGGAATCATATCTATATCTTTATATATAAAGTCTTACCGTTTTATTTCCAAGATTTTTGACACGACAATTGAGATAGGCCGTTTTTCCCAGAACAGCAGTCACGTTTTTCGACGAGGCCTTATCGAAGTGAGGGCCTTTTCGATGGGACGTAGCCTCCCGTAACGCGTTTCCTCTTCCGCTTACATTGCCGCCCTTGTGAACAGCTGCGTCAACTGCAAATAAACATTTAAAAATGTAACAGAAAAATAAATACATAAACATAAGTAATGTGATTTTGTATACATATCACACATAAAAAAAAACATGAAATGACGCAATAAAAATGAGAACACATCAAAATGTAATTCCTTGAAAAATCATAAAAATATCAAAATAAATTAAATGTTAAACTTTTCTCAAGTTTGTAATTCTAGGAAGTCGATTTCGTTTTCTGGACGATTTTTCTTTCGTTTGAATCGCTTCACATGTTAGTCAATATTGTTGCGTTATGGAAATTTATTGGCGATATCACATAAATATTTCATTGAGCATCCCATTCGGTAAAAAAACAGCTTTACCTTTTTCCCCCAAAAAAAAAAAATAAAGAAAAAACCAAAAAAAAATATTCGCCTGATTGCCATCGAAGAAAATAAAAACGTCCAAAAACATTATTTTATCAATTGAGGCGTTTTAAGCTCACTGACCTATTTACGAATAAGAGGCGCCCATACACATCCCATAAATACGCCAATATCCCTCCATTGTGTACAGGTGAAATAATCCTAAAACGAGGAACAAAATAATAATTCTCGTTTTGAAATTTTCAAATATTAAATTCAAACACGCCCCGAAGACAATCACTATGTGGATTGTAGTATACAAGTAATGAAGCCAGAATTATATTCCTCGGAAAAACGTATCGTTTGTTCATTTCAAAATGTTAATTACACGGTTTTGTATTTAACCCCCCCGCTTGCCGCCCCGCACGCCTATCGTTTCAACCTCGAGATTTGAGAAAATTTAAAACACGATTTCAAAGCAAGACGTGGAATACAATACCCGCTGGAAAATAGATCAAAGTCAACGTCAAGTTTTCATCTGCCAAAAAAAAAAATGGAAAATCTTTTTATTTCTCCAAACTGCATTTGTAATTAGTTGAACAATTTTCTCTTTAATAGTTATTACATCTCTCATCTTTTTCATGTTGTGTAATTATCACAAAGCCAAAGGAGAAAAGGATTTCAACGGTAACAAACTTATTCTTTTCGACGATGACGTGACAAACTCGGTTTAATATCACCGACAGCAAAATCTGATATGATGGCCAGTTTTCCTTTCATTTAATTTTCCCATGTTCAACTTCATTTACATAGTTGTTTAATATTGTAATGGAAATACACACATTTAATGTCCTTTCTGTATCATTCCTTGTGTAATTTTCATATGGTAGGTGTGACTAATTTAAACACTAAATAGTTCATGCTTGATAAATTTATTAAAAAAAATAGTAATAAAATAAAATTGCTACCACAAGAAAATTTGTTCAGTTTTTTCCTCATATTTTCAAAGAAAAATTATCAAAGTCTTACCAAACTTAATAAAAATTATCAAAAACCAATAAACATCCCTTAATTTTCTCTGATTTGTAAATCCAAATACTTCTCGACAAAATTTGTATTTCATGTTATAAATGATCTATGAAATATTGGAGATAAGAAATTTTTAAAACGTTGGGAAGAATCAAATGTCCTTTGAAAAATTGAGTGACCAAACCAATCACCTGGCATTTTGCCATCCTGGATAAGATCGATTGGACCATCTCAGCAGGAAATGGGCAAAGAGTTCATTCTTCGATTTACGTCATCAAAGATAAAAGCCTAGAAATGATATTTGCCAACTATCGTTTCAATCAAATCACTATTGATATCGGATTTGTCATCCAAATGAAGTTTTCAACGATGAAAAATTGAGCTTAACGTTTTTTTTTTTTTTTTTGGTCGAAAAAGTAAATGAAAATGAATTGTCTAATATGGAAAGAAAATTGATCATTTTTTTGTCAATTACAAAAATATATAGTTTAGTACGAAAGCTAATGGTATATAATAGGAAAAATACTTTACTCTAATCAAATCATTCTCTTATTAAAACTACTAGTAGTTGCCCGTTGCATTCGCAACTAAAGATTTTATCTCAATTAAATATTTAATATGAGATAATGTAGAGTTAATCAAGAATCAAAATTTTAAATTTAATAACCAAAGTGTTGTTAATATTATAAAAGTTTATCTAAAATTATACTAAGAAATAAAATATAAGTGTTTTTTTTTTATATCATTTTAATAACATTTTAAATAACGTCATTTCACTAAATTTGTATGAAAGTTTAATACTTATGTAGCACTTATACCAAATTGGCGATTTTAAATTTCGGTTCGTTTTTCGATAATCAAACTTTTCAAAATCTATTTTATTTTATGAACCAATGGTTGTGATCTGGAGTAATTATATATTCGGCTGAACAGCATTAAGGTAGCAATTTTTTGCCATATATTTCACTGTCAATTCAAATATAAAATCTTCGATACTAACTTTTTTTCGGTATTTAGAACAATTTGAAAACCAATTATTGTTATTGAAAATAAATAAAATATTCGAATTTACTTCCACGCTTTCCACCTATTTCCAACAATTTTGTATGTACAACGTCCAAATGTGCGAAATCGAATAGCTTTTTAGTCATGTTAATTAACAAAAAGAAGGTCATTATTTTTTTTTCGTTTTACATTGTATTTTCAAATATAAGTGCACATTTGTGTCGATGAAATTTGGAAAGTTTTTTCCATATACGATGCAGATATATATAAAGAAAGGGTTTTTGAAAATTTCTCCCCTAAAATAGTGAAAGACGGTAGCCAAGTTTGTAAGGGATAACGTTTAATAAACAATCGAAATTTTAAATTTAATAATCAATCAAAGTCCGTTAAAAGCAAAACGTCATTACTGCTTAATATATAAAACAAAGTTGATTTATTATTAGAAACAAAAACTTAGGCGTTGCTTAAAAATTTAAACTCTGATAAGTAGATATATCTGAAAAGGTCAATTTAAGTTTATAAATAAGCATTATGTTTTTTGGCTTTCACATATTGTAAACCTGAAAATCTGAAATACGTATTCACAAATAAATACATTAGTGGGTGAGTATCCTTGCCAACATTTTGAATAAGTAAGTGGGGATAACAGAGCGCATGCGCATAGCCCGTTCTGCATGGACAGACGGCACGATAGCCAATTTATATAAAAGATACCACTAAGATAAATAAGCCAACATATCCATAATACTTTCCATAAAATCTGAAAATCCATAAAGAAGTATTTTAAAACCATTCTTTTATCTCTTATTTACATCAGACCTACGAGTAACAGAAGATACATAAATCGCTACCTTTGGAGATTAAACTGCAATTTTTACCATCGACGAAAACCCAAATAAATTGGCCTACAACTTCAACGCTATATAATTGGTGTACCGGAAAAGAATATTTTTTCAATATACAATTAAAACATCTTAAATTATTGATTTAATCAGCCTAAATAAAATTCTCAATGATTGAGGCCTATTGAGGCTAATTATATCAATGATTTAAGATCAATTGTTAAAACAATTTTTTTTTTAATTGCATATTGAAAAAATATTCTTTTCCGGTACACCAATCATATAGAGTTGAAGTTGTAGGCCAATTTATTTGGGTTTTCTTTGATGGTAAAAATTGCAGTTTCGTCTGTAAAGGTAGCGATTTATGTATCTGCTGTTACTCGTAGGTCTGATGTAAACAAGAGATAAAGAATGGTTTTAAAATACTTCCTTTAGGATTTACAGATTTTATGGAAAGTATTGTGGATATGTTGGCTTATTTATCTTGGTGGTATCATGTTAATAAGAGTAATATTTGATTAATAAAGTATCCTACAACTTCAACTCTATATAATAGGGGTACCGGAAAGAATGTTTTTTCAAAATATAATTAAAACAATAATTTTGTTACAAGTATTGATTTTAAATCAAAGATATAAATAGCCTCAATAGTATCAACGTTTTGACATTAAGGGTGCAAATTTTGAATGCTATATCAGTAAAAATCAATTGATTAGCAAGAAAAATATCAAAAAAATACATTTGAACATTACTTAAGATTTCAATTCTTGAACCACTTAGTAAATGTGGTAACGATTAAAATAAAGAAGAAATTCGATGAAATAACTTTGGACGATCATAGTGAATACGGCAATATTATCCCATCCCTTAATTTATTTGATTTTTTTACAGGGCTTTTCTTCTGCAGAGGAATCTTGCATTACCGAGTTGCAGCATTGAATTTTATCTGTTAACAGTTTTTGAACCAATTTTATTGTAATTATTTGAGAGTTCTTTGACTTTCTGGCATATATTTGGTACCATTTTCCTCGTTAACTTTATATTGGTAAAATTTTTTGTCATATTTCTTTGGTTCCAGTTGGAGAAATGAAAATTATCGAATTTGAACTTTAAAGCTCATTTGGCGTTAATTAATTTCTAATTCACTTTGATAAACATTGAAAATGTTTTAAGTAACAACTATGTGTTGCTTTTCTGTGAAACCCGATGAGGATACAATACCGAATTTATATTCTTTCGGATTTATGGTCCTACCATTTCAATATGGATTTTGGAATAAGAAAATAAAAAATAATTTATAATTTTTATGTAGTTGATAAATTACTTTAATCATAAAATATCTTTGGTACCACTTTGTAATTATTTTTAAGTAGATAAATGGCAATTGAATTATTATTACCTTAACAATGACATTATTTTCCGGTACCTGCCCCTAACACACCACTAAAAAAATCTCAAGAGTTAATCCAAGTTTTCTTCCAACGATAACAAAAAAAACAGCACTTAGAATTTTAGTTAATAACATCTCTGTTCTACAAAAGGATAACGTTAAATATTTGGATATCACATTGGGCCAAAATAAAATCTTACATGAAAATCTCCCTCAGTAGCCAAAAAAGTACAAGTAGATGCCAAAATTAAATTAAATATAAGGATTTCTAAGAAAAAAATTAGGTCTTTCTAAGGAATTCAATTTAAATTTATAAGTATTTTATTTATTTCCGAGTCACAATAAGTGAATGGATATTAATAAATTTAAAGTTATACATAACAATCATAAAGCCCATTTGGACATATGGGTTGAAACTTTGGGTAACTAACGAACAAATAAATATATCGAAATAAAGAATATAGATTCTTGAAGGGAATCAAATGCTCTACAAAAAAGGTCTCTTAATGTTTTAACATAAAATCACTCTTTCAAAATTGGTTCAACAACGAAAAAACAATAATTTAATATTTCCTTCAACTTTAATTGTGAATAACTTTTGAAAAAGTGATTTTATCTAAAAACATTAGGACATATTTTTTGTAGAGCATTAAATTCCCTTTAAGAATCTATATTGTATATTTCTATATATTTATTTGTTCGTTAGTTACAAAATTCCAAAATAAAGAAGATAAATCTAACAATTATATCAATGTCTGAAGCTTGATTATTCGAAAACGGCGTGTCTGGCAAAAATTTTCATTGAAACGTTTTTTGTAGGGAATTTAATTTTCTATAAACATATGTGCAGATAATTTTTTTTACTTGGATATTTTGACAGCATTGACGCAAAAATGAAAGCACAAATAAAAAATCTAAATTAAAGATGATAGACCTCTTAAAATTAATATTAAGGGCTCAAACCATAAAAAATAGTCGATTTTTTTGGCCCAGTTTAGATGATATACATACGAATGTTACAATCCCAATTTTTTTTGTTGAATTCCGTCTATTTGTTCGTTATTATATATCCCAATGATTTTAAATCAAGTCGGTCATATTTGTAGTGCAACATACGTCAACATTTCCCATACAGTTTCCGAGCTTTTGCGTTGCACATGAATGCATTGAATTGCATTGCAATGATCTACCCAAACACAACGGAGAAAAACAAAACAAAAAAAAAAAAACAAACATATGCACTGGAACGGGAATTTATATTTTTCATCCATGTTTTTGCCCGCGTATTTGTGCGATAAACTCGGTAGCATAGATTTCCCATGTCGACCATAGTCGATAGATTTCCTTTTGGTGTTGCAAATAAATTAATTTTTTCCGCTTTTAAAACAATCAAATAAATAATTATTAGTCAACAGTACAAGTCGAGGCATTAAACACTTGGATTTTTTTTCCAAATCAAAAACTTTAATGCTTTACTAAGACTTTTATCTTACGAAGACAAATTCATTTACTGCTTCATTGATTTCACTTTACTTATAAAAGCTTTACTTCACTAATGGCGTTTTAAAAATATGACGGACTAATGTTTAATAATTTTTTTTATTAAGTAAAACCAAGAGATTCTTCCATAGTGTTCCCCTTTAATTTTTTCGGTTATAAAATGCGTACAAAATCGTGGACCCATCTCTAACACTTCGACTTATCCTTGGAGGATTATAAAATTATTATTCTTGAATAAAAGACGGGCATTAGAGTTCCTATATAACGACTGTTTAAAACAATTTGAATGCGAGCGGAATTTTTCCCTCGTCGTTTCGCGTGCGCGATGTGGGAAATCAAGAAAATGTGGCGAATTTCTTTCGGTATTAAAGTAATCAATCATCGTTATGAAAGGAAATGATTGAAGAATTTAATTTCGAAATTGACGTTAGATGTTTTATTTCCTTTGACTGGTAATTACGGGGTGGGAGTTGAGTTAAAATTTTACGGCATTCACGCGGAGCCGAGCGGCCGGGAAATGAAAGTCGCATGGGAAATTGGTGGAAAACGAAACGAAAAATGACGAAAAGTTTCTGGCTGGTCTTTGTGTGGAAATGTCTTTCGTACATTACGGCTACACTTTTGTCGATGTTTTGAGATTTTCACGGGATGAAAGTTCACGAATATATTGCATTCCTTTTTGGGATAATTAACGTAAAACGTTCACCGGATAATTTCAAAAGTTATAATTATGTGTCTTAATTATATACTCTGTACTGGCAAAGCAGTTGCAGGAATATTTTCTAGACAAAAAAAGATGTTTCCTAAAAAAAATATTTAAACTAAATTTGATCAAACTTTCAAAGATCTAAGAGCTTTTTTTGTGAAATACCTCACACAATTCTTGAAATAATAGGTGTTTGTACTGTTGTACACGTGTGAGAAGTTATACTTATTGGCATTGTTGAAAAGAGTTTTAATCCACAGCCATAGCATTTTAATCATTAGTAATTTGTGGTAACGAAAATATGATATAATTATAAACACAAATATTCCTTTTAATGTCAATATAATTGGCAAATGTATAGCGGCATAGAAAGAGAACAAAGAACGTAAACACATTCATGTGAGTGTAATACCAATATAATAATTATTCTCTCAATTTTGACTAACTGTTTGTTGTCATTGGTTTCAACTGTCATTTCGTTTTCATTCAATTGCCAATTTTGTCAGTGTTGGGCTGTGAATATTTCCCAGAAAGTTACTTAATATCAAATAATAAATTAAATTGGCAACTCATGTTCCTTTTAACGACATCAATTTCTGATAACGTTGCATTTTTTATTTACTTGACCATTCAGTTCACTATTTTTTTTGTTAATTCAGTTCTTATATCGTATATTTGCTCTTTTGTTGGTAAATTTACATTGTGGTATGATATCTTCGCGAATTAAATTAATAAAAAATGTTGAAAATGTAACATTGCCAGATATTGATGTTCCTTAAAGGGATATAGGCCAAATTGGCAATTTATACAAAATCTATGCATACAAAAATGGATATTTATTCATATTGTATAGTATAACATAATAAAATACACAATTGACTACTCATACAAAAGACATAGGACGATAAGTATAGTGAATCGGCCCCTGAAGAGTATTTGGTTCATAATTTCAGAGTATGTTGGTACTATTAAGATACATTAATTTGGCAAGTTTCAGATCCCTATGTATTACTGGTTCTTCAAAAATCGAAAAAAGCTGGAAATCAGAAAAATCATTTTTCTCAGAAATTTGTGAATCGATTTATTTGAATTTTGGATATGTTATTGCTGCTAATAGTAGCTTTTAGAAAAAAAATTAAGAGCTTTATCGGTTTGTAAGATCCTTGAAAAAAGAGAGCTTTTTCTTTTAATTTTAATTATTAACCATGATATAATTTTGGTACAATTACGAAACTATTTTTTTTTTCAAATTCCCCATTCAATTTCCTTTAAAATTATGAGTTTTTTAAATTTTAAAAAACGGTACGTCATAGTGAAAAAAAAATAAAAACCGATTTTTTTACATGAAAATCCATGCCTACCATCAGTCCCTATAATAAATCCAAAATTCAAATAAATCGATTCAGAAATAACACAGATTTTTTTTTTTAATTTCCAGCTTTTTTCGAAGAAACGGTAATACATAGGGATCTGAAATTTGCCGAATTAATGTATCTTTATAGTACCAACATACCCTGAAATTATGAACCAAATACCTTTCTGGGGCCGATTCATTATACTTATCCGTCCTATGGCCTTTGTTTAAATGGTCTATTATGGGTACCTACAAGATGAATAAATCGCCCCATAGTAAAAATTAAATTAATACAACAGTAATTGAATATTTTCCTTACCCATTTATATCTATGTATTGAATTTTTACTTTGATTTTTTACTCGAATATTGAAAAATTTAATGTATCCGTCAACTTTCCATGCATTATTTTATTGAATAATTTCAAAAAAAATATCTTTCAAATGAAATTAAACTGCTAAGAGCTTAAGTATAGAAAAGATAGGTACTAGAAATGGGTTGAAAGAAATGCATTGGGAAAATTTTGTTCAAATAAGTAAATATTTGGTTCTTATTTACTCGTCTGCAAAATAATGTTATTTTCACAACGTTTTGCAATCTGCCATATTCAAAATTGAAAGAAATAAACATTTACTCGAAATATTATAAGGAGTGGATATAATTCATGATTTTATATCTTAAAAATAAAATAAAAGGCTAAAGTAAACTATAAAGGAATACTGGCATACTGAAAACTTAAATAATTATTTCATGTTTTTCTTATTATTGAACAAAACTTTATTATTTTGGCAGAAACCAATGCAATTCTATTTAAAGTAAAACATATTTCCCGTCAATGTATTGTGAAATATATTCAACTGAAGAAATGTCCCAAAGATGAGGTAGTAGATGTGGAGGCCAGTGAATTTAAAATCATATAAATATAATAAGAATGAATTATGATGGTTTAAGTTTAATACATAAAATAAAAAATTAGCATTTGGGTCAGTCCAATTCAGTCGGTCCAGCACTGGTCGCTTGACAATTTTTTTTAATTCTGATTTTTTTTTTGCTGTCACCCCAACATGTTGGTAGTTCAAATTCATCATTATTTTAATTTTATTGTTTTTAGTTTTCCGTTGGTGGCCATATTAGTTTTACTAGGCGCAGATATTTTTGCACTTTTAAGGTTTTGCGGAAACTTGATTATCTCAGGCCCTATCTGTCCTATCAAAATGAAACTAAAAGCAGTGGGTTCATGAAAATATAAGCTATCAGGTTGTAATAAGACGTTTTCACCTAAATGTAATTCTAAGGGGTGAAATTTCAGCATAAATTTTTAGCTCTCATTTGTAAAAACTCCAATTTTCAAAAACTCTAATGGGTTTTTGATATATTTATTCCTTCAAAAGTTATTCGAGGTGAAATATGAATTAAAGAGAAATTTTAATATTTTTTCAATTTTTTGACGCAACCATCAATTTTACGAGAAAATTTTATAGGACATTTTTTGTAGAG
This sequence comes from Sisyra terminalis, assembly GCA_958496175.1. NCBI lineage: Eukaryota > Metazoa > Arthropoda > Insecta > Neuroptera > Sisyridae > Sisyra > Sisyra terminalis. The sequence goes on from OY292278.1 coordinate 6,656,585, forward strand.
CACTTCTTTTCCTATGACTTATTTTTATAAAAGTATAAAAGTTGATATTTTTCACAGTACTAAATGTATTCAAAAACAAAATTTGATGTCTGAGACTTTACGCCTTTTTAAAATAAAAAATAACAAAAATTTGTCAAAAAGATTGATGACTTTGGGTACATACAAATATTATTATCTTTCAGTAAGAATTTTATGCTTTAAATTTAAGATCTGAATAACAGTTAACCCAGATTATACGTTATTTTGTGTAAAATGCCATTTTTGCCAAGTATATGTCACATACTAAATGGTTAAATACATTATATTCACCTTACTAAAGTATGCATTATTTTGACATTTTGTGCTTGCAATACCTCTGCTCCTAGTCAAATCTCAAATCTCAAACTCAAAATTTTAGGTGCATAATACTATCATACAGTACTATAATGGGGTGATATTTTAGATTTTGATCTGGTCCCCGACTAGAGATATTGAGCTCAGAAAATTGCAAATTTTGAGAATTTCCAAATTTTGTTATTTTTTATTTTAAAAAAGCTTAAAGTCTCAGACCTCAAATTTTGTTTTTGAATACAACTAGTACCTAATTGTTTGTCAAAAAAGTTTTAACGTGTAGACTCTTTCCCATCCTTCACAATCTTTCCGTGAAAATTGGAGTTTTTACAAATGAGAGTTAAAAATTTAGGCTGAAATTTCACCCCTTAGAATTACATTAAGGTAATAACATTTTATTACAATCTTATAGCTTATATTTTTATGAACACACTACTTTTAGTTTTATTTTGATAGGACAAATAGGGCCTGAGATAATCAAGTTTCCGCAAACCCTTAAAAGTGCAAAAATGTCTGCGCCTAGTAAAACTAATATGGCCACCACCGGAAAACTAAAAACAATAAAATTAAAATAATGATGATTTTGAACTACCAACATATTGGGGTGATGGCACACACAATTTTTTCTTTTTAAAATGGTCGAGCAACCATTTAATTTATTTTTGAACCACTTTATTTGGACTGACCCATTTGTATTCTAGTAGGTACAATAACTATATAAAAATCAATTTATTAAAAATAAAATGTTCATGATTTGGTACAAATAGTTCCTTTACAAGTTACTCTATGGTAACATTTCATTCTCTGCATTGTTTTTTTAAAAAAAATCGCGAATTTTTTAATAGTTCAGTTTGGGCTGTCAATTTAAATTTTTGTCGCCACATATTAATTTTGGCCGATTTATTTACGAATTTAATTAAAAACCGAATATAAAATGAGACATTGAATTAGTGGTTTTTACAAAAGCTACTTGTATCTCTGTTTTTAAAAAAAATTGTCTTTTTTCTTCCCAATTATGTTCTACATATTTAGACTTTTTACATTTTGTCAATATTCAATTCACTTTTACGATAACTTTAACCGATTTTGAGGAATTTTTGCAAAAAAAAAAAAACTGATTTACCTTCTTTTGCCTTCGTAAATTTGTGTGCAATCTTTGGAATAATTATACTAAGATTTATTAGACTTGATAATTTAGAACATCAACAATAACTTAAGAATATTAGACTAGGTTTTTAGTACCTACTACCAAATCGCTCCCAAAAATTGGTCAGATTTTTCTCACTAGATGTTTCTCGCTAACCGTTAGCAAGCTACTTCATATAGTAGCGTTAAGGGGGTATTCTACTCTAGAAATTTGAAAAAATCAAAAAAAAAATTTTTTCGTAATCCGATAGTTTAGATATTCAAAAATATTCTCCTAAAAGGATTTTTCAAAATTCAAATTATTTCCGAAGTTATAGCGGTTTTAGTGTCCCAAGTTAGTAGGTCCAATGTATGAAGCTGGGATGGCTGATTAAGAGAAACTTAACGTAAAACTTTAAACGCGTTTTTCTCGAAACTACTTTTTTCGATGCAGTGTCCACAATATCTCAAGTTCTAATCGACCGATTTAATTGAAATTTGGCATGAATATTCTTTCAATATCTTTTTATCGTATGAAGCGACAAAAAATGAAAATTTCAATTTTGTTATATTTTTAAAAAAATTGATAAAGTTTAAAAATTGGTGAAAAAAACGATCTTTATTTTCAGTAGCCGCCATTTTATGAAAAAAAAAATGTTTTTTCAGTTTTGCCGCTTCTTACGATAACGACATTCGTACTAATTAAGAATTCACCATTGTTTTATTTTTCAGATGACCATAAGGGTAGAAATTATCGATACGAGGACACGGCCTTTTTTTTTCTCCCTCTACTTCAAAGACACAACACGAAGGATTTTTTTTTTTTTTTGAAATTTATTTTGTGTAATCTTTAGATATAAATAAACAAATGATAAAAAATGAACAGGAATAATATCAATTGCTTTTTTTTTATCAATCGCCAAAAAAACGCTCGAAATTCGGGCCTCTTGAGTAGAATATCCCCTTAAGGCATCATTTTTTTAAAAAATACTCTCATTTTTTTTATAACGCCATTAAAGTATAACTTCAAAAATTCTGGGTAAATATTTTCGAAGTTGTGTTCTGCTGGCGCATTGAAATAAACACAAATTTCCTTGGAAATTTTCGCTTTAAATTCAAAATCGTCGACATACCAACCAAAGTATTCGTGGCTTGGTGAAAAGGGTTTGGGTCGAGGCAGCATAGTTGTTGACGAAGAATCCAATATGATTAATTCATTTTTATCCTAATGATGACATCGTCTGTCGATATATTACGAAATAGCACTCCCAATCGCCCGAAAACCTTGTGGAATGTTACTGAGATATTTATCTCATTCGTACATATAAGAAATGTTCTCTCGATCGACTTGAAAGCTTGAAAGCTTGAAAATTGGAATGGGAGGATAAAATTTTAGTCAAGAAGAAGAAGAAGGTCGAGTTCTTCGATTGGAATGCATCATATTCAACACGCGATAAGAATGCCACCTCGCCATTCTTCAACCCTCTCAATCGTATCGTCTGATAATATCGAAAACATTTAACGTGACTCTACTCGATTATTATATTTACTTTTTATTAGAAACGTGGTATAATTCCAAAATTTTTCATCGATTCTTTCCCCTAACTATCAATGCAAATTCTTGCCACTCGAATATATTTCATCGTCTTAGTGCATCGGAAAACGCAACGAAGGAAATTTACATAAAAATTTCCTCATTACATTCCTGCGTTAACGATGAGAAATGAAGAAAAAAAATTTTTTTTGATAACAACCAGATTTACATATAAATTACAGATTTTCTCCCGTTGCGTCCTCCGCCCACAAAAAAGTGCATTTCATGCACTTTGTTCCACCGATACAATACAAAACACGGCAATGAAAAATATCCACGCTTTTCCCGTTTTTTTTTTTCGTTCGTTGATTTCAATGAATTTCCATAACAAAGATGATCAAATCACATACGTAGTCGTTAACTCGTTATCATCGATTATAATTACACAGAGCTTTTATCAGATTTATTTTTTTTACAGAAAAAAAAACGTGAAGCTTTTAATTAATTTTTATTCCCGCTCGTTTTGTCTCTCCCGGATATTCTCGTGTAAATTGCATTTAAAAGAAGAACTCAATTAAGTTCACTTAACAACGATTACAAAGAAAGTTCAGGTAGTAAAACTACAAAAAAAAAATCACTATTCCACCAGAAAAAAAAAACCCTGTTTTCCACGATTTAAATATGTTCCAAGAATATTTTTCTGCGTCAAACAACACAATGCCATTTCTTTCACATTAATCTTCTTTAGACATTTATCCGATTTGCCAACAACAAAGAAATAGGACTTTGGAAAGATGGAGACAAAATTTTTGCTAAATGCCACATAAATATGTTTTTCTTTTTATGATATTGAAACATATGAGGAGGATTTTCCACGTTTATTTAGGATTTTTAATGTTCAAACGACGTTATTCTTTTCTAACTCAAAAATGGAGCTTTAAGAGAGAGCTTTTATGGCACAAGTAGTAAATTGTTGAAACATATAGGATTATCTTTTTCTGTATTTTCCAATTCTTAAATTTTTTTGTTTATCTTCTTAAAAATGATAAGATTTGCTTGCAAATCTGATAGGATATTAAAGTTTTATTAGATCTAACGACTGTATTGCATCATTTATTTGTAAATAAATAAATAAATAATGCCAAACGAATGCAAAATTGCATCAATAAATATTTACCTTAAAAATTTATTGACATTCTAAAGACTAATATTTCAATTCCTATATTTTTTAACTTAAAAAAAAATGATAACTCATCTGGAAAATAGCTTTTTCTTTTGACATGTATCATAAAGAAGTGATAGGTGATACAAGTTTTATTATCAACCAAATAAAAGCTCCAAAGCATAAGCAATAAAACTACAAAAAATAAATATTGCTAAAAGACAAGACATTTCAACGTTGTTCATTTCACTCCACATTTTATATACTTCCAACATTGACGTGTTATTCAGTGGAATGAATGCGGAAAAATATTCATTCAGTCGTTTTCCGGGCCCCGGAACTTTTTCCTTGTCATCACCGAGATCCTGTATAATATGCTGCCCAACCTCCATCATCATGACCATCGTTTACAACCACAAAAAAAAAGATAACACCTTTCAGGCCGTTGGGTATTCAACATTCTTTGCCGACTAATTTATTTTTCAAATTACACATAATTAATATGAAAAATCGGTCTAGACATGAATAAGACAGGTACATAAAAGAGCTTTTTTAAGTTTTTTTTTTAATAAATTTCTATTATCTTAGTTGCAAGAGATTGGTGAGTATATGGATGTATGGGGAGGGATTAGATTCCAGATCGTTTAAGCTTTCATTTCATCCATTTTACATGGCGTTTGTGAGCTTTAAAAAGAAAATATATTTAGTAGAAAATTGAAAGCGTTTCTCTGTCTACAGGAACATTGAGCACATATTTTTCAATTTTAAACACCGTCTTGTTACTTTTGATGTTGATTAAATTTTGCCAGCCCAGACAGTAGAGTAGACAAAACCGGGAAAATTTCTAAAGAGGGAAATTAAATTTTTAAAGTTACATTAACATTTATTACGTTAGATAAATAACACTTATTCTTTTGCCTGTTTTTACTTTCCTTAAAGTGGAACGCTAATTTCAATTGCTAGTTTTCAAAATTTTATTAGTCTTCACGAAAATATTAAGAAATATTATATACGAGACATTCTATATGAATATTTAAGGGGTCGCAAAGCGACAAATTATAGTTCTAAAATTATTTAAAAATTTTATGGGTAGAAATTCCATATGAAATCAACAAATTTGAATTAAAAAACGCGCCTCTTTTTTTTTATTTGAATAAAAAAAATTAGGATAATCTTTGGGGTACCAGAACTACTAAAACGATACTATTCCGAAGTTCAAAATTAGTCAATTTTATACTTGTACGTAATGAACTACAGCTTTTTTAACAGAATAAATATTGAAATGAATAATACGTTATTTAACGGGGTAGTATATGTGCATTTTATATTGAAATAAACAACTTGACTAGTGCAAATTGCAACGAAATGGTGTCCATCTGAATTTTTAACAATGTATCCTCATTTATAAGATTATTATTTAGATTCTGTATCAAACTAGGAGCTGATTATGAATTAATATTTTTTACGAATAAAATATAAACCCTTCTGATGCTAGAGAAAAGACAGCATTGTCCTAAATTAACGTTTTCAGTAAAAAAAAAATTTCTTGAAAATGCTCACCTTGACGCCAAAAAAAAAATAATGTGGTAGAAAAAATAAAAATTCAATATTTTCAGAAAATTTAGTCTTTACCTTTGTTAATCATCTCCAGTTAGTGCCATTCTGTGATTTTTACTTCTGTGGAAAATATGATTTTTTTAAGTAGCATTTGTCCGAAAAGTCTAAATAAATGATAAGGAATTTTATTATTGGCAGAAGAGTATCAAATTTATTTAAACTGTTAGAACTATTGTGTATCGGTATTTATTATAAATTTAATATAATAATATATAAAAATCATACCATAATCATAAAAGTGGTCATCAAGTAGTTTGAATCACTCCGTAACTGTTTTGTGATGATTCACAATGTGTGATTGTGATCCAAACTACTTGATGACCACTGAGGAAGATTGCTTGGCAATCGAAATACGTATCTGGGCAATACGTCACGAATATTTTTGTTTGAATTTCTGTTCAAATTTATGTTTATGTTATGATTTTTATATATTATTTTATTAAATTATACTACATACATTGGACCGCAATATATCCTATATATTTTATACACAGAATAATAGTTCAAAGTCAGTGAAAAAATCTTAATTTGATGTTAGAACTATGTCACTTTCTAAAAAAATTATTAAATGAAAATTAAAATACGACTATCCTTGGTGCGTTGTAGCCTAGTTTTCTTAATGATTCGCTTTATTGGACCTCCAGCACCATTATATGGAGTTTAACCATGAAAAACGTAGGTACAAATAACAATTTGAGCCGAAGATTGATCACCAGAAAATATCATCAGCCACAAATAACAGTATTTGACGCTTTTACTGCTAGAAATGGTTCTCCAATCGGTTTTCCACCGCAAAAAAAATCGAAAAGCTGCTAAAAATCTTAAGGCAGACAAAATTTCGACACATACCCGATGGACATTAAAATAATAAGCTTTGGCATAAGTTTTATAAAGCTCGTGTAAATCACAAATGATTGAATTACAATTTCATGAATTTTATTTTACCAAAACTAAGGCTTTTAATTTCTTTAAAAACTAACCCTTTGGATTTTTAATGTGATCTTTTTTGAAAAATTACAAATACTTTTAAGTTAAAAAAATTCCATAGTGCATCAGTTGACCAAAAATACCGGAAAAATATCTTCAGAAAGCTCACTATTTTATTGCTCATTATTTAATTGTATTTACACGATAGCTTAAGTAAAAGGTAACCATATTGGGCCTAGTTTTTTTTAATTTCAAATAAATTGCACAATCTGCATAGGGTCGCAATAAGTGCATTCAATCCATAGACAATTACATGTAAGCACTAGTCCCAGTAGATTAGTGCTGTATAAGTACAAAGATTTTTAACAATCAGTAGCAACAATAACAATAATAATAATTCTTATACCAATAACAACAATCATAAAAACAATCAATAGTAGCAATAAGAATAATAATAATAGTCTATAATAACAATATCAATGCTAAAAATAATGTGAAACATTAATGAAGAAGTTAAATATAAAAATAAAGTTATATAATAAGAAATAATAATTTGGCAACAGATAGTTAATAGGAATATTTGTTTAGTTTCAAAATCTATCAGGCAAATCTATTACATTCCATTTTTGTAACCTTCTTATCATCTCACTGTTGTCTAATAATTTTATTTCGAGATAGTTGGAATGATCATCTAGTTTTGTCAGGTGTTTTATACTTAATCTTTGAATTTCCTCCCTTAAAGATGGCATTTCTGTATCTTCATGTATTTTTTCATTGTTTACATACCATGGAGCACCGATTATTTGTCGTAGGATCCTTGATTGAAATCTTTGTAAGATATCAATGTTGGAGTTGGATGCAGTACCCCACAACTGTATCCCATATGTCCATATGAACTTGAGGATGACCTTGTACAGAAGAAGTTTGTTTTCTGTTGATAGTGGTGCATTAGATGCCATTAGCCAGTACATTTTTTTGTATTTTTTATTTAAATGTTCTCGAGTTTTTTTGATTTGCACAGCCCATGTAAGTTTTTCATCTAAGCGCTCTTTTGCGGTAGTTCTGTGTCTTTCATTGTAACCGGTGGACATATATTTCTGCGCAGTGTTAACATTATGTGTGTAGATTTTGCGTTGTTTATTTTTATTTTCCACTTTTTTGCCCATTTTTTTACGATGTCCAAGTTATTTAGGAGCTTTAACGAAGCTTCATTGGGCTCATCTGCTGCGGTTACGATGGCTGTGTCATCAGCAAATGTTGCCACTAATGCATTTGTTGTATTTGGCATATCGGCTGTGTAAAGAGAATACAACAGAGGTCCCAGTACACTACCTTGGGGAACCCCGCCTGTTATTTTTTTGGGAGTTGTTACTCCTGATTTTTATTTGACTTGAAAGATACGGTTTTCCAAGTAGGACGAGATTATGTTAAAATACTCAGGAAATTGTTTTTTGATTTTGTACACAGTCCGGGATGCCACACCTTATCAAATGCCTGTGCCACATCCAGAGAAGCCGCAGAACAGTATTGTTTTCTTTGCTGGGCATAGCGAATAGTTTCAACAATTCTGTGAATTTGCTCTAGTGTTGAGTGACCATTTCTAAAGCCAAATTGGTGATCTGGTAGGATTTTTTTGTCTTGTATTATTGGGTGTTTTAAGAAGTAATTTTTCAAATACTTTGCTTAAGATTGGAACCAGACTTATTGGTCGGTATGACCCAACCTCTTGGGGAGGTTTTCCAGGTTACAGGATTATAATAACCAACGCTGTCTTCCATTGCCCTTGGGCCTAGTTGATTAACAAAAATAAATAATAATTATTTTTACACATTTCATAGAAATAAAATTATTTTTAAACGAAACTTTTACTTTATAGTAAATCGGTTATACATCAGGTGATTTATTTTGTACGTAGATATTTTAACAAAGAATATTTTTTCGTAGAAATTTTTCCTAAATTTATCAAAATTGGGAAATAATTGAAGGAAGAATTTTTTATTCAAGAGAATGATTAAGAATTAACTAAGATCTACTAGAACTCATTTTTCAATTAAACAAATTAGATTTATAAACTTTACGTTATCTTCTTAGGAAAACAGGATTAAGAATTACCTGTAATGTCTGTAAAATTAAATTTTAACATTTTGAGCTATAGTATTTTATTATTTTTTTCAAGGTCTACAGCTGGATTTGCATGAGAAACTACCCCCGCATTTTTTTCGATTCAAACTTAAAGATTTTGATGCTCAATAAAAAAGTAGCCAAATTTCTACTTACAATATTATTTTTTCAATGAATTTTTGAATAAAAGTGTAACTTTAAAGACAGTTTCTTGATTTTCTTTATATTTTGATGAGTTCCATATTCTTTACCCAAAAAAAAGTTTAAGTGTGCTTACACATGAGGATAAGGAAAAATTTGGTTTTAATTTGTTTTCCATTATTTTCCACCACTGCAAAAAATTTGAAAAAAGACTTAAGTAAAAAAAGCGGTGAACTCTTTTTAAAAACATACTCTAAAATTTTTTTTTGTTTTGTTTCTGTCCATAAAAATTGACATTCCATCTGGAATTCATAGTACAAATATTTTTTCATGCCTTCTACTCCTTATTATGTTAAAACAAATCGTAGATTATTAATTTTAAATTTTACTACTTAAAAATTTTAAATCTTTGAGATCATAAAATCTTTTGAGATAAAAGGCTAAAAATTTGGCTTAATTTTTTTATTTATTTTCAAAACGATTCCCTAAGTTTGAATCGTAAAAATCGCGGAAGCAGTTATCCCATACTGAACTTATACTTCAGATAAAATTGATTTAGAGTTAATTTTAGTTCTCCATATTTAACATTCCTCAAATGCACTATACTGTTTCACATAGTTAAGAAAATTGCATGAAAAAAATATCAAATGATGAACTGAAAAAAATAAACAGTAAAGGGTATTCCATTTTTTCTTTTTATTTCAGAAAAAAAAATAATTCGATTTGAAGTAATTTCAAAAATGCGATAAAACTTCAACTCAATCCTCGAGATTATAGATACCGTCTGAATCACAGGCATTTTAGATGCTTTACTATAGCTTTGACTTGATTAAAGCAATTCCATTACGGTCCCAAAGGTGAGGATAGTTTATTTTATCTTCATTTTCCTCCCAATGAGTTTAATACAACCAGAAAAAAAATTATTTCAATCTCTTCCATTTCGTCACCCATTAAAAACATCAAACTTTATTTTTACTTTTTCGGTTCATGAAAATTATATTACATTATCAACATTTCCCACTCGATAATAATCTACGTTATTGAATCAAGAAATTCGCAATTCGATTTCATTGACAATGTGTGAATTGAGATGATATGTCTGGCGAAAAGTTTTTCTAATAAAATATTCAATTATGGCAGAGAAATATTTTATGTATCCAACGACTAAAAATATATAACAATAAGCGTTTAATGTCCCGTTTTTTTTTTGGTCGTCTCAAAAGAAAAAGCTTGGCATTAAATATTGAAAAATTCCTTTTGATTTGATCAGAATTTTGAGATCAAAGAGCTTACAAAATTTCTATTTTTATTTTAGCGTTAAGCTGATACAACTTGAATTAAATATGACCGTTACTAAAATGAGAGATGAGCTTGTTGAAAAATGTATCAATCCTTTTTCGGCTAATGCCTTTTTTTATATTTTCTGTAATTAAATATATTATTAATATGGCTTTTATGGCAAATTGCTTAACAGTTTGCAGACAGTTTGAAACCTTCAAAAAATCAGTGGACACTAGGTTGATTTTTTTTTTGACTTTTTTTTTTTTTTGGTCCCATCGTGAAATTTTGTTGGAAATACCAAAAAAAAATTCTCTGAAATTTTGAGCCCTTAATAATTATTTTAAGTCCTCGACCAAGACGTGTAAAGATTTCCCATTGAAAATACACGGAAGCTCTGATTTTTTATTTTTAAATTTCTATATCGCAGCGGCATTTCATGGGATCGCTTTTACCGACGATGGTTTTTTCTCAGAATTAAACGCTCTACAAAAGTGCCCATTGCGACAAAGTCGTAACTCAAACCGGTGAGGTAATACGGGTCACTGAACCTGATTTTTCCATAAAATTCGCGTTTTTTTTGCATTTATCTCGTAAATAACAAGAGCTACGGAAAAATTAATAATAATAACTTGTAGAGAATTTGATTTCCTACAAAACAGGTTTTATAAACCAAATCGCTAAGATCAATATTAAACGAGATATTAAGCCTTGAATAGATTTTTCTGTGAAATTTTTGCCGATCATTGATTTAAAGTTTAAATCAATATCTCGTTAATCTCGGCTTAATATCTCGTTTAATATTGATCTTAGCGATTTTGTCTATAAGACCTTTTTTGTAGGAAATCAGATTCTCTACAAGTTTTTTGTTTATAATTTTTCCGTAGCTCTTGTTATTTACGAGATAAATGCAAAAAAAAACGCGAATTTTACGGAAAAATCAGGTTCAGTGGCCCGTACTACCTCACCGGTGTGAGTTACGACTTTGTCGCAATCGGCACTTTTGTAGAGCGTTTAATTCTGAGAAAAAACCATCTTCGGTAAAAGCGATCCCATGAAATGCCGCTGAGATATAGAAATTTAAAAATAAAAAATCAGAGTTTCCGTGTATTTTCAGTGGGAAATCTTTACACGTCTTGGTCGAGGACTAAAAATTAATATTAAGGGCACAAACTTTCAAAGAATTTTTTTTTTTTGGTATTTCTAACAAAATTTCACGATGGGACCAAAAAAAAAAGTCAAAAAAAAAATCACCCTAGTGGACACCCATAAAAAATTAAAGGTTTTTTAACAGAAAACTAAAGTTTTTTTATCAAAAATTTATCCCGCATAAAATAAGAGACTTATTTTTTGCAAAAACTTATTTGTAATTCTTAAAAATTGTTTAAAGTTTACTAACAAGTGGGTGATGATTTCAACCTTTGAAAATTAGAGATATTAGATTTGTCGCCATTGGTTGGTAAATTTTAAGTGTGGATTTGTCATTGTTTGAAATTTTGCGTGTGAACTTTCCCATTTCAAATATCCAGCTTTTCTGAGCAAAGCTCACCCACGCATGTGCCAAAAGGTCATAATATGAAAGAGAGCTTTGTGAAAATTCAAGTTTATAAACATTTATCAAAGTGACCGCCCAAAGGTTTTGTTTTTTCTTCTCCCCCCCTCCAATAACGAGTTCTTTTCTTCCCGGTTTTTTTTCTTCCCCATACAAGTCGTTTTTTTTCAGCTGACTATATATATATATAGTTGCCGACATGCACTTTAAAGACCCGAGACAAGATAAAATTTGTTGCAACAGCATCACAAGATAACCAGTTTGAGATAAAGCATGCCCTTTGAGATCCGTATTGCCGGTTCCGTTTCAATCGGTTGGTAAACATAATATTTCAGAAGGGTAAAATAAATGATTACGTACCGTTCGCGTTTCATCTTAAGCCCGTAAACTTTACAAACATGATCCTGAACGAGATTGAACTCTCCAACACTTCTTTTCTTTACGTCCCACTATATATATATTTTTTTTGTTTGTACAACTAAAGGAAAAATTGTTCGAGATAAATTAAAAGTTGGCAAGGTGTGGCCTCTCATCCCTTTATTCATTTTCCGCGAAGAAAAAAATCGTTAAATATAACCCCGGGGACTCGTTCGACAATTCTTGGATTGATTTACATCATGCACGCCATATAAATTACATTGTATGTTACACAAGCAAATTAATTCATCCTGGAATTCCAGGATTTAATAAAGCGATACTCAACCCATTTTAAACGTACAACGTCGGGCAATATTTTAAGATTTTTTATTCGCGCAAATAGGTGAATAAAACTCTCACTTTCAATGTATCATTAACGTTCCTATCTGCCTACCTCCTTTATTTAAAGAAACCAAGGGAAAAATAACCGAAAATTTATTTCCCAACGGTCAAATTTTATGTTTAAACTCCTCCACAATTTTCCACGCGTACTCTGCCACAATACACCAGAAATGATTTTGGTTATTACATTAAAAAAAAAAATAGGAAAATTGAAAAAAAAATCCACTCAAATTTATATAAACGTAAAACTATTGAAACTCAAATCGAACGATTTGTAATTTTGGTGGAGATATCATACATGTGAATGAACGAAAGATATACTCCAAACTACACAGGGTAAACGAGGATAATTGTCGTTGGGGTATGGGCAAAGTGTATCCAATTTGAAATAACAGCTTTGTTCTATATTTCCAATAATAATCGGAACCGAGAGAGTTGGAGGAGGAAAAAATAACACCAAAGTTAAAAACTTTCAAGTGTAATTGCTTTGAATGTTAAATGAAAAAAAATAGAGATAAAATTTTACCACCCAACCTCAGGAATTTTCATCCTATCAAATCATAAAATTTCCGTGAAACCGAAACGAAGATTTACGTTAAAATTCATAAGGGAATGCCTAATTTTACGAAAAAAATAAAAGCTTAAAAACAGTAAGGTAGATGTTAATAAGTTTTAACGTTTTAATAACTGTTAAGTTTCAGAGCTTTTATTATATTAAAAGCACATTTAGTTTTAATGATGTTTTCTTGTATTTTTTTTAAATAAGTTTGCAAACTTTATTTAAAGAATTTAAAAGTAATTTCATTTCAGTTTTTGGTGAGGAATTATTATTGGAAATTAAATTATTTTTCATTATGTTCTGGTAAAATAAAATGAAATTTTTGAAATCTTAAGTGTAAAAGAAGCTTTTTTCTTGCTAATGTCATTCTCTGGATACAATTCATAATTTGATATTTAAAAATAAAGTAAAAGGCCTAAGTATACTTTTAAACAATACTGGTATACTGAAATATTAACTTCATGTTATTCATAATAGTGCTTATAACTTAATCACTTCTGGGTCAGTCCAAATAAAGTGGTCCAAAAATAAATGAAATGGTACTCGACAATTTAAAAAAAAAATTTGTGTGCTATCATGCTCCAACATGTTAGTAGTTCAAATTTTCCAGTGGTGACCATATTAGTTTTACTAGGTGCAGATATTTTCGCACTTTTAAGGGTTTGCGGAAACTTGATTATCTCAGGCCTTATTTGTCCTATCAAAATGAAACTAAAAGCAGTGTGTTCATAAAAATATAAGTTATAAGGTTGTAATAAGACATTTTCACCTAAATGTAATTCTAAGGGGTGAAATTTCAGCCTAAATTTTTAACTCTCATTTGTAAGAAACTCCAAATTTCACGGAAAGATTGTGAAGGAAGTGAAAGAGTCTACACGTTAAATTTTTTTTTACAAACAATTAGGTACTAGGTGTATTCAAAAACAAAATTTGAAGTCTGAGACTTTAAGTTTTTTTAAAATAAAAATAACAAAATTTGGAAATTTTCAAAATTTGCAATTTTCTGAGCTCAATACCTCTGGTGGGGGACCAGATAAAAATCTGAAATATCACCCCATTATAGTACTGTATGATAGTATTATCCACCTAAAATTTAGAGTTTGAAATTTGACTAGGAGCAGAGGTATTGCAGGCACAAAATGTCAAAATAATGCATACCTCAGTAGGTGAATATAATGTATTTAACCATTTAATATGTGACATATACTTGGCAAAAAGGGCATTTTACACAAAACAACCTATACTCTGGGCTAACTGTAATTCAAATCTTAAATTTAAAATATATATTTCTTTCTGAAAGCTCATAATATATGTATCTACCCATAATCATCAACTAATCTTTTTGACAAATTTTGTTATTTTTTATTTTATAAAGACTTAAAGTCTCAGACCTCAAAATTTGATTTTGATTACAACTAGTACTGTGAAAAATATTATATAAAAAATTTTATAGAGATAAATTATGGAAAAAAAGTGCTCTTCAAAAACTGGTCTGCAACATTTTCTTATAAAATTGATGGTTGCGTCAAAAAATTGAAAAAATATTAAAATTTCTCTTTATTTCAACTTTGACCTCGAATAACTTTTGAACGGATAAATATATCAAAAATTTGTACAAGACCTTTTTTGTAGATCGTTCAATTTTTCAACTAATCTTTTTGACAAATTTTGTTACTTTCTATTTTAAAAAGACTGAAAGTCTCAGACCTCAAATTTTATTTTTGATTACAATTAGTGCTGTGAAAAATATTAAAAATTTTAAAGAGGTAAGTTAAAGAAATAAAAGTGCTCTACAAAAAATGTTCTTTAAAATTTTCTCATAAAATTGATAGTTGCGTTAAAAAATTGAAAAAATATTAAAATTTCTCTTTAGTTCAACTTTGACCTCGAATAACTTTTGAAGGAACAAATATATCAAAAACTTGTAAGACCACCTTTTTTGTAGATCGTTTAATTTTCTACAAGAATATACCTTGGTCATTCCGAAATATTGTCACCAACGTGAGTTATAAAATTCCAAAGTGCAAGAGAATATTGTTCCCATGGTATTTAAATGAAAAATCAAAAATTGCGATGCGGCACCTCTTAATATTAATATTAAGAGCTTAAACTTTCACAGGATTTTTTTTTGTCATTCCCAAAAATTATTTCGATATAATTAAGAATAAAAAAAATTCATCATTTTTTTTTTGTAATCAGTCTACTGTACAGTATATGCTTTTAAAAAGGCATAATTTTTATTAAAAATTCAGTCTCATGACTAATAATTATAAAGACCAAAAAGCTCGTGTTTTATTGAGCTTTTTTTATCTGGCCCATAAGCTTTTATGTTTGTTTGTCTATCAGAACTTTTTATACATCCTGTACATCAGACCTCACTTACTTGAAATTAATTTTCATTGTACAATTAATTAAAATTAAAAACCCAAACTTGAGCCCGGATTCCCGGACTTGATATTATCCTTCACACATGCTTCTATGGAATATAGTGTAGGTATGTGTATGGCGTAGTTAATCTTTGTAATATAATCGGATGGTTTGAGGGGGGGAATGAATAAGCGGGAGGAAATGGAAATTGGTGTGTGTATATGTGTGGAGGGTTTGTGTTATGGTTAATTTATATTCTAGGTCGTCTCTTATCGGTCCTATCTATCAGCATGTCTGCGTTAGTTGCATATAAAGTTAATAGTATATAAAGCGAAAATTATAATATTCATGGTTCAACCCTGAGGATTTTATTACGGGAAAAATTCACGTCGCACTTAATTCAATAAAAGTGCCAGTCAAGCCCATCTTATGTATTTCTTCTCGGGGATATTTTCCCACCGAACCAATTCACTTCACCAAACAAAGTCTTAAATTTGCGCTACTAAATAGTCGCATAAAATCGCATGATGGTGTGCAACGATGTAGAAGAATCACTGTCGAGCAATGCCGCAGAAATAGACGTTAAAGTTTCCACGAAAAAGAAAGAAAAATCATATCAGAAAACTATCAGATAAAACTTCCGGGAAATGAATCGGTCATGAATTTTCATTAGCCAAAAGTCAAACGTTACGAATTGCGAATTACGAATACAAATTTATCATATTACAATATTTCGTTTACCTTTGCACTGATCCACTTTCAAGTATTAATATATCCCCGATACAAATATCCCGACAAATTAACTTCTCGTTTCCATTCGAACGAATTTAATTTATCAAATTATTTTCCCGGACAGAAAATTTCCAACTCTGCCCTGTCAATTATTAACGTAATTTCAAGCGTTTTATGAACCAATCAAATTTAATTTGCCGCTTAAATTTTGTTCCTCCACGACGAAAAAATCACTGTTTCAATAATAAAAGAGTTTGGGCGATTGGAAATTTCAAAAGGATGCCAAGGTTTTCGGTTAAAACATTAATTGTTGATCAATTCAATAAATTTTGATATTTGTACCGATTTTTTTTTTTTAAAAACAATCTATTTATAATTTTTCTTATAAGCCTTTTCACTGTAGAAAATTTCGGCAGAAAATATATCATTTTGGTGTTTAACTCGACCATATTTGACTCGAAAACCAACAATGTTGAGATGGATATTACAAAATTTTATTATTTATAAAACATTAAAATTTCTGGAAAAATTTTAAAGGAATTATGTAAAAAAAAAACAAAAAAGTTTTGATAGAAAATTATCTTGAAAATATCATGTGGCGTCTTAAGGGTGGATCACTGTCAGAAAAAAAAAAAATCGATTTTTTATTTCCATAAATTTCTTCTTATAACTTTCAAGAATAACGTGTTAAAAGGATTGAAATAGCTGACTAATGTATTTTCACTGATAAAAATTGAATAAATTGATAGTAACATAAAAAAATATCTTAAAAAAACTTTAAATGCGTTTTTCTCGAAATTTCGAAACTTTTTAAAATTGGGAGACAGGATTTCTCAGAAACTATCCGACGGATTGACTTGCAACGGGAGAGTGTTATAGTTCAACACGTCTTCTTGGTACTGAATCTCTGAAATTGGCCAAAACTTCCTCCCCTCAAAGTGGGAGAGGGGGAAAGGTCCAAAAAAAGGTCGTTTTTTTTTAACTTTTTTTTCAAAGTCGCGCCATTTTGTGAATTTTCAACTTTTTTCGGATTTTCGAGGTTCAGTACCAAGAAGACGCATTACCAAAACCTACATTCTTTAGAAAATCATGATCCGACTTCCGGTTTCCGAGAAAACTTGTCTTCCGTTTGCCTCCTCATTTTTGCGGACTCTTTTTCAAAGCGCTGTAAAAGGGGGGGGGGGAATATTGGGGCAAATATAAAAAAAAATAGTTCAAAACTTCAACTTTTACATGCCGAAGACCGTTTTTTAATATCTCTAAAAAAAAAATGGCAGCAGTTTTAAAAGTCATTTTTTTTTTACGTTCTGATGGTGATCCATCCTTAAAAAAAGCTTCAAAGCTAAAAAATCACTGTTTTAATAATAAAAAGGTTTGGACCATTGCGAAATTTCAAAAGGATGCCAAACTTATTGGTTAAAACATAAATTATTGATCAATGTAATAATTTTTGATTATTTCTATCGGAAAATTCTTTTAAAAACAATCAATTTATAGTTTTTTTTTAAGCCTTTTCACTGGAGAAAATTTCGGTAGAAACTATATTATGATTTAGGTGTTTAACTCGACCATATTTGACTCGAAAACCTACAATGTTGAGATGGATATTACAAAATTTTATTATTTATAAAACATTACACTTTCTGAAAAAAATTTAAAGGAATAATGGTAAAAAGCAAGGAAGTTTTGATAGAAATTTAAACTTAAAATATCAAGTGCTTTCTTTAAGAAAGCTTCAAAGCTTCTTAAACAATTTTTCAAAGATAAGCAGCGTTTCTTTAATGTGCAAATAATTAGATACTTGCATGTCTACAGATCATTTTTCCACTTTAAAAGGCATTTATTAAGATTTATTGATCAAAATAATTTCTGTAATTTTTTGAAACTTTTTTCCACTTTCCTTACAACACAGGAAGCTTTAAGTCGATTTCGGTGTGAAAAAATGATCTTGATTTAGCACCAATCCAATTGTGCAATCATTTTTTTAATTATTTTAATCATTTAATTTTGAAAATTAAGATTTTCCTTCCATGTACAAACTAATGTAATAGTAATGCCTTTTTGCACTTGGAATTATCATGGTAGACCCATTATTATCGCCGGCAAAAAAATGCAACAGGAAACTTTTTTAATTTAACCTGGAAACCAGAAGAACAACCAAAGACTCAGTAATAATTATTATAAGAAACTTTGAATATTAAATGTTTACTTGCTAGTATTTGAATCATTAAAGCATTTATTAACATTTATTGACCAAAATAGTTTATTTTATTTTTTGAAATTTTTTCCCACCTTCCTTACAACACAGGAAGCTTTCGGGGCGAAAAAAATGATCTTGATTTAGTACCATTCAAATTTTGCAATTATTTTTTATACTCGAAATCTTTACACTTTGGAGATTCCGTCATATATACATGAAGATTTCCTTAAAATTTAGATTTTCCTTCAGTGTATGGATTAAATAATGTCATTTGAAATTGGGATTATCATGGTAGAATAATTTTTCATCGCCGGCCAAAAAATGCAACAGGAAACTCTTTTATTTTTACCTGGAAACCAAAAGAACAGCCAAAGACAGAAATATAATTATTATAAGAAACTTTAAATATTAGAAGTTTGCTTGCTAGTTTCTGAATCATTAAAACATTTATTGAGATTTATTTTTCAAAATAGTTGTTTTCATTTTTTTAAACTTTTTTCCACCTTCTTGCAACATAAGAAGCTTTAAGTCGATTTTGGGGTGAAAAAATGTCATATATCCAGGACGATTTCATGAAAATTTAGATTTTCCTTCGGTATATGGACTAAGTAGTGCATTTTTGCTCTTGGGATTATCATGGTAGATTATTTTTTATTTTACCTGGAAACCAAAAGAACAATCAAAGGCTCTGTAATAATTATTATAAGAAACTTTAATTGATAAATCTTTGCTTGTTAGTATTTGAATCATTTTTTTCCCAAGTTGAGAAAAAATTGTACAATTTATAATTATTTTTTTCCTATCTCGGTAAAATAGCGATACTGTATCGAAGAAAAAGGATGATTTAGCAACGATTTCATTTTTGCACTTCTCCAGCATTTCGAAACCCTGATCCATAGTGCGTAGATCTAAACAAGTGGTAATCATTGCTATTTTTAATTAGCACTTTTAAAGCGGAAAAGCACTTTTAAACCTTTCTATTTGAATTGTAACAGTGCTTCTTTTGCAACTTCTGCAACGTTTGGCCAAATATTGTTACACTTTACGTTTGTTTACTTGTTATTGCTGGTCTTTTTCAAACTTTTTATTCCTGAAAAGAATCAATAAACGGTCTATAATTGAGTACCTGATAAAGTTCCGAATAAGTCCCTACAAAAAAAACTTTATAAGTCTTATGGTAGAAAATTATTTAAGGGAGGAAAATTATTAAATTTTATTAATCTTCGAATTCCTTGTTCAATTATAATGGTATATTAATCAGGAGCAAAAAGACAAGCAAAATATCTTCTTTTTCTTTTTTTGAAATGATATATCCAAATTATATTCCCAAATAAAATTAATATGAGATCGTTTAAATACCATTCTAATAAATTTTTATTACAAAATTCATTCAGCTTCTGATTTACATAAAAAGAAAACATAAAACAAAAGAGGCTAAGAAAAATTAGTGCAGTTTTAATTCAACAAAGATGTTATGCATCTTTGATTGTTTTTTGTTTCTTTTTTTTCCACCATTGTATTACCAATAGATTGTTTGTTTGGAAAAAAAAACCATTGAAGATCCATGATATCATAGGACGCATTTGCGATTAAGCGTATGCAATTTGGTTGTTTAAAATTCGATTTTTGTTTCCAAAAATGTTTTGATGGTAAAATATTGTATATTGGAAAACTTTGAGCAAAGTGTTGAGTAGTTTTTGATGTAATTTTTACGTTTATTGTTTTGGGGTTTCAATGGAAAAAAAAATAGAATCGTTAAAGTTGCAAGGGATTCATGCGAGTCATTGTTAAACAAATGCCAGTAGTGCATATGGAATAATGAAATGATGCAATTTGTAAAATTCGAAAAAGTGATATATTTGCAATTAATTGTGTTTTAAATTTTCGATGTTGTTAAAGTTTAATTATTTGTTGTTAATTTGTGAGTGGACAATTTTACTTTTCAGTGGAATATTTGTGGATAAAATGGAATGGAATAATCGTTGATTTTGGGCGTCAGTATCATACTTAATTGTATGTTATTTTTACCTTTAATACATTTATAGTCTGAAAAAAATATTTGTTTTCAATTTTTAAAAATTAAATGTAAAACTTTTATACAACTTTTGAGATCCTTGAACAAATGTAATGAAAAGTTTTTCAAAAGATTTAAATCAAAGATTCTTAGATATCGATTAGAAATATAGGAAACAAAGATCTGATTAACAAAAATTTGTATTTTTCTCTATTATCCATAAAATTAAAAAAAAAAACAATTATTTTGAGAAACTGCCAAATAATTCTCGTTACAAATAAATTCAGGGAAATTGAAATTAATGAAAGTATTTTTTTCCTGCTATTCAATGGTTTCATAAAATTTATAAAATGAATATGATGTTTTTAAAGGAAATAAAAAATTTCCAAATTTTATGTACTTTTAAAGAAAATTAAGTGTTGAATAAACAAATTTTCTTTACCATTTTTAAATAAATTTACTTTCCTCCATGTTATCCAAAGTCAAAATTAAAGTTTAAATAAAATTCCGTTGATATTTGACTAAAAAATTTAATGTTTTCGATTTTTATACATATTTTATTATTTAAAATCATAATATGTTAAAGGAGATATCAAAATATCAATTCTTAGTGTTGGAATGCAATAATTTCAACTACAAACTTATATAGTCGTCATTCTCTATATTCGTCGTACAAATTTTGAGTTCTTGAACAAATGTAACGAAAAGCTTTTCAAAAGATAAGAGTCTAAGATTCTTAAATATCGATTAGAAATCAACAAAACAATGATCTGAAATTTGTACTTTTCTCTTTTATCCAGAAAAATTAAAAGACATCAATTATTTTGAGAAACTACCAAATGATTCTCTATAAAAAGAAATTCTTTAAAATAAGAATTAATGATAGTATTCTTTCCTACTTTTCAATGGTTTCATAAAACTTTTAAAATGATTTTGATTTTATAATAATAAATACAAAATTTGTATCAGTAACTTTTGATATTGATATTTCATCTGCACCTCAAAGCTTTTTTCTTATTAATATTCAGCCAAATATCCTAATGATTTTACGTTCATCAAATTAGCATTATACTTTAGGAATTTAAAAAAAAATAACTATGGAACATTTTGGTGTTTTTTGTCGTTCAAGAGCTTAGGAAAAAATAATTTGTTACTAGCATTTACCCAGGAAAACCCTTTGTAGTGCTAACTTGAGCTTTTTTATAAATTTTAAAATTTCGATTTTTTTTGTCGCTTGAGAGCTTTGAAAGGAAAAATTAAATCTCTTGTATACCAAAATATTTCGAAGATATTTTTTTCAAACTACAAAATAAGAGTGGCTACGTGATGGACATAATGATGATTCTTATTGTTTTGGGGCTTTTATTAAGATAATATTGTTGTATTTATCATTAAAGTCTTCGTCTATTTATCATATTAGTTTTTTAGGTAATTTTGGGCATCTTAAAAAAGTAAAAAATAAATATTCTCAACCTATAAATTTGAGGCTTACCTCAACACTGTTCCACTTTGTAAATATAATGAAAGTGTTTGAATATGCCGCCATAAAACACAACATTGTTGTAAAAGACGATAAATTACACTCCACTAACAAGAGAAATTTGAATTTCGCGGTTATTTACCTTAACCTTGTATAAGACTACACTCTAAAGCCTACCGTTTCATTTTTCAACGCAACTTTTCAGCACAATGAAAAATGGATTTTCCACCTCGAAAATATTGTTTTTTCACATTCAAATTTCCCTCGCTGGCTTGATTAATTAACCGAAACAACCACAGCTTGGAGCTTTTGAAAATAAACAAATCTATTTTTCGATTTTTTCTTTTCGAAACGGGAACAATTTCATTTTGTTTAAAAAGGAAAATGATGAAACTATTTCATCCCAACAACAACAATAAATCATTAACGGCAAATAATAGAAAGCTCGAGACGAAAACGAAAATACGGCCGGAATAAAGAGCTGATTTTCTGGTGCAAAACAAATAAACAGTGCTCCAAAAAGGACTTTGATAAATTACTTCATTTCTGTCCATTTTATATCCAATTTTTCAAACTTAAAAACTTGTAAAACGGTGTGACAGAAAACGGATGAGTCATTATAATCGCGTATCGCTTTTCGTACTGTACTATTTGGCGAAACTAAAATAGATTATTGTCTTGCAAAAAAGCTTTATTTTAATCATATAAATGCAGCCAGCTTTTAGAGGTTGTGAAGTTTTGTGATTTATGGCTGGTTTCTGTGATGACGCCTGATATTTTCAATCGAGGCAATTTTCTTTCTGGAAAAAATGCAAAATCGTCCGATTTATTTAACGGCTCTGCATTAGTCGGAATGCATATCTAGTTGATCTATTTTATGCGATAGAGCAAATGAAAGTATTTCCGCTATCTATACTAATATATAAAATTCTTACGTCTGTCTGTACATTTCGATTTTGAACCCAATTTTAGGGTAAATATTTATTTCAAGAGGCCCTTATTCTAAATTTAACATTTTTAAAATTTTTATCTGTCTGTCTGTGTGTCCCGATTTAACTAAAGAACGGAATAACCGAATTAAATGAAATTTGGTATGAAGATACAACACAATTTCTCACAGACTATAGGCAACTTATTTTTCCAAAAAAATAATAAGGGAAAGTATTCCCTAGGTATAAAACCAACAATTTTTACACTAGACCGGTGAGCTATATATCATTGGAAAAGTAATTTAAAGTTAGAAAATAATCTGTAAAAATATTTTAACTCAACTGATAAAAAGCACAGTAAATTCAATTTAAATTTCAAAAAATTGCCTCTGAAAAATAAACCTTTATATTTAAAATAAACAAATAATTGATGTTAATAGCGTAATGGCTTACGTATCTAACATTCTGATGCTACTAATTATAAAGACGTGAGTTCAAATCTTACAGTAATTTTTTTTTTATTTTTTTAAAAAAAAAAATGTTGTAAATAGGTCCTTAGTGTTGCTCAATATAAAAATATTAACAAAAAAAAAATAATAAAAGTAGTATTAATAAAAATAATAACAAAACTTTAAGTAAATACGTTTTAAAACCGTGCATATATAAAATCTTGTATTTATATATCCCCTCTGACTGATGAAATTTTAATATTCGATGATAAGATTTTTTTTTTTGAAAATTCTTACCCTAAAAGAGTAAAAGGGGTCACTAAGTTTGTATGAGAAACTCTTAAGTTAATCAACAATCAAAATTTTGAATTTAATAAGTGTAGTTAATAAATAAATAATTAATTAATGAGTTTCTGTTTTTGTTATGTCATTTTAACTACAGAATTTTACATAACGTCATTTTACTTAGTTAGTATGAAAGTTTATGTAGTAGGAACTTATACCAAAAAAGCAGTTTTTAATTTTTGTTTGTTTTTCAACAATCAAACTTATTAAATTCTAATTTTTATGAACCAATGATTGTGACCTGAGGGAATTATTTAACATTAAGGGAGCAACTTTTTGTCAAATATTTCATTATCAATCAAAAAATAAAATCTTCCAAACCAACTTTTCTTCGGTATTTAGAAAATTTTTAAAATCAAATTATTGTTTTTGAAAATAAATAAAATATTCGATATTCCTTCCACACTTTCTATCTATTTCCAATAATTTGGATGTACAACGTCAAAATGTAAGATATCGAATTGCTTTTTAGTCATGATAAAATAAAGGTCTTAATTTTTTTCGTTTTACATTGGATTTTACAATATTAATGCACATTTATGTCGGTGAAGTTTGGAATGTGTTTTTCTTATACGATGCAGATATATAATAAGAAAGGGTTTTTTCATAATTCCATCTCTAAAAGAGTGTAAAATGGTGGCAAAGTTTGTACGGCATAACGTCTAATAAACAATCGAAATTTCAAGTTAATTATCAAGGTATGTTCGTTATAGACGAAACGTTTTATCGCTTAAAATAAAACAATGTTGGTTTATTATTAGAAACAAAAACGTAGGGTCTGCTTTAAAATATAAAATTTAAACTTTAATATATATAGCTTAAAAAAGGTTGTTCATAAGAGAGCATTACGTTTTTTGGCTTTCACATATTGTAAGCCTGAAAATCCGATATACGTAATCACAAAGAAATACATTAATGAGTGAATATCGAAAAGCAAAAAATTCGGTTAGCTGAAAGAAAATAGTTTAATTATATAGTTGAAATTCAGATAATTAAATAATAAGTGCATAGATACACTATGATTATACTTAATTATGGAGGAACTGGGTTTCGTGCATTTGGAACATATTTTAATTTCGCCGTAGTTTTGTACATTTCAGTAGTGTAAATGTTGAGGGTTTAGACAATGAAATGGAAATTCTACTAATATTCTAAATATCTAGGCGAGTGTTTTAATAACTTTTGAATGTTTTAAGTCATAATTATGACTGACTTTATTGATCTTAACTATAGTTTTTATTTATGTATATATGGTGATTGATTTACGGATTTATTGGTTCACGATAGGTGTACCTACCGTAGGTATCTGGAATAGACCATACTCTATTAGATACTTATAAATATTTTTTTAAAAATAAATTTCTTATTACATAGAACTATTTTATTCTAAGTAACAGTTTATTAAATGTGTCTTTTTATAGTTGACAAAATAGTGTTTTCAGGTATGGTTATGTTTTTCGTAAAAGAAATAAGAAAATAATATTTTTCATATGCCACTACAAATAGTAAATCTAAAAAGAAAATATAGCTACACCCACGTTACGCAGACGAAGTCGCGGGGATCAGCTAGATTTAATCAAATAAATGCAGCCAGCTTTTAGCGGTTGTGAGGTTTGATGATTTATGGTTGGTTTCTGTGATGGCGCGGGCTATTTTCAATCGAGGCAATTTTCTTTCTGGAAAAAATGCAAAATCGTCCGATTTATTTAACGGCTCTGCATTAGTCGCTATGCATATCTTGTTGATCTATTTTATGCGATAGAGCAAATGAAAGTATTTCCGCTATTATATTATAAAACGAGGACAAGGGAAAAAATGAGGGTTGCACATTGTGTGTATATTACTAAGCAAAACAAATGACATGCCATTAGTTTTTCCGAAACAATTGAAGATATTTTGCGGTTTGTGATTCCTGCTGTACTGACAGGAAGGATATGGAAAACGATTAAATAGTGGAAACATCATTAAAATCCGTACTTCAAAATCCAAGTTTTGTGCTTGACATATTCTATATATTCCATGCCGGGGGATGTGAAAATGGGGTTGAGATTGGCATGGGTGCGGGGGGGATGATAGAGGTTTTGGTTCATGAGCACTTGAGGAATAAAATCCCGAGTGGTCATAATATATTCGATTAGAATCTCAAATGTGCCAATTAACACCGATTTCAAGTTTCACTATCGGCCATTTTATATTGTCACATAAGTGACGAAAATGGCGGCCATTATAACCGTTTCGTCCAATGGCAGGTCATTATGGCATTTAGAGTTCTCGGCACATTTATAATGTCGATATCAACATCGTTATCGACACCGAAATCTCGATCGACTTTTCAAACATTACAAACAATTTCGAAAGATAAAGGTCCTGCTGGGTAATGAGTATATGATGACGGGCGCTAAATGGGGTTAATTGTTCAAAGTGAGACATTTGAAAAAGCGATGATTATTTCTCTATTAATAATAAATAGAGTTTTATCGTTGGAAACTTTAAAGTTGACCGCGGAAATTCTGCCCCCGTTTTTTTTTTGCAATATGAAAAACGAGTTCTTTTTGAAAATGACGCCCACACTTTGCAACCCTTCTATTTGTGCTGGGGAAATTCAACGCCAGTGTTTCTCTTCAACGGATGAACTTTATGTCGACATGATCTAGCATAAGCCAAAGCCTGAGGTCTAGCACCATCCCATCGTTTTCCTCTATAATGGGGATGAAAAGAGGATTCATGTAACTACCAGTGTACAAACCAAACAACTGGGGTGAAGTGAGATTGCTCATAAATTTTAATATGTTACATACAAAGCCATTTCCACTGACCACTACCCTTATCTCACTCAAACATAAACAACAATCACGACATCCTGTCTCACTCCCACTCAACGCCATTTCATATTGATCATGACGAAAATCCAGGGGCGTCATCACATTTTATTACCCATATCACCTCCCAGAAAAAAAAGCAAACCCAATCTTTAAATAAATTCCCAACAAGAAAATATTTCCAATGAAAAATCTTGCCATTCCTACAAATCCCTCAATCAAAAAAAAAGCTCCTCGCTCCATATCCAATTCCCACTTGTTGAACGTTCAAGTCCTAAGTCTTGGCTTGAAGGAATTCGGTTAAAAATCGTCGAAATGAATCTTTTCCCCATATTCTATTGCCACCCCTTTGTTACACAGTTACCACTCGAGTTGTTGAAAATCAAATTTACGTTTTCGAAACGTCGATCCGACTGTCATTTCGTCGACAATGTGTGATTGATAGGCGCAAAATAAACCGAAATGTCGGCCTTTTGAACGTGGTGATTCGTTTGCAGCGTATATTTGCCTTTTGTTAATTAAATCTACTGTATAAATGGGAGGCATTAATCAAAATCGACATTTATTGTCCTCCGAAACTTAATGTTATGTAATTGAAAGTTTTACATGTGTGAAGCGGATTTTTGATTTACTAGTTTGCAAGCAATAACAGTGGACATCTAAAAAAAATAGGATTTTTTTTCTTTTTCAATTTACAAAATTTAAATTTATGACCCATGAAAATATCAAGGTATTATGTTTTTGTCATTTATTCCAATGGTAAATTACAAGTGCAACAATCAATGCGTTTAATATTTTGGCTACAAAAAACTTTTGATTTTTCTAAAATTTGACGATTTTCAAGAGAAATCTCCATAGATAATGGAAATCTTTTTCTATAAGTTTCTTTTGGGATATTCCTCGAACCCAAATTTTTGCGTGGTTTTCAAATCATCCCTTATTTAACGTCATTACAAGCACTTAAAGTTAAGATGATTTTTGAAACTTTGATAGTCGAATTCACCCTTTATTTTTGGTGAGTTTTTGGAAAAAAAATTGCACAACACGTGCAAGTGGACTTATACTTTTGATTGGCATCATAAAAAACCACCCTTAAAATTTGACGATTTCAGAAAAATCGATAATCTGAAATTCAACTTTTATTTTAAAATTTGGCTCAAATATTTTAACATTAGAAGAAATATTTGGATCGCTTGTCTTTAATTGCATAAATTTTTGTTATTTAGCTTTAAAGTTTCCAAACAAAGAAAATAACTAAATTGACATATATTGCAATGGTACATTACAAGTGCAACAATCAATGCTTTTATTATTTTGACTCCAAAAATGGTTTTTTCTTCTCAAATTTTTCAATAAAGGGTCTAGCAAAATCCACATGGCGAGTTGGCCCCCAAATAGGAACCTACGTAGAAACTTATGTTACAATATCGGTTTGATATATAAAAACATTTTATATACTTTTCGCGACCAAATTCTTTTTTGACTTTGAGATATGGGCAAAAATGTTCCCCCGCATGGCTATTTTTCAAAGTTATATATCTCAAAAACTAATTAAGCTAGAGTAGTGAAACCAACGCGAGGCTGTAGATTATTTTACAGAGTATATCATATATTTTTTTGAAATTTTAAGAAAACAAAATTATACAAAAAGAAATCAAAAAACAAATGAAATACTTTGTTTTCATGTGTTCTCTGAAAATGACAATCACAAAAAAAAAATATTTTATGCTTCTACATGAGCACTATAACTCATAAAAATTGCGTGAAAAAATAGTTGGTGCAACATCTCCCAAAAAAATGAAATGTGACTTACGCCTAATAGTATACCTCGGTTTTATTTTTTTTTCGAAGTGTTGCACCAAATTTTTTTTCACAAAACTTCAATAAAATCTAGGCCACATATAGGAGCAAAACATATATTATTTTCATAATTGTAATTTTAAGGAAACATTAAAAAAATTTTTTTTAATAGTTTTTTGTTTTTCTATATTTACTCTTAAGATGATTACTTTCAAGATCAAAATAATTGATCTCAAAAGAAAAAAACAACAACTAGTGTTCAATTTTTATCAAAATAAGAATAAAAAAGAAATTATCGTCTCTGCTATAATTTGTTTTGCATTGCAAGTAAGAAGATCATTTATTGAAACCACCCTTAAAACTTGATGATTCTCGGGAAAAATCAACGAGGATTAAACAATGTTTTTCTTTTACAATTCTTTTTTTCGAATGAGAAATCTTTTTTTACATTTTCGTTCAGTGCGTGGCTTGCAAATCATCCCTTATTTAACTTAAAGTTAAGGTAATTTATGGCAATATGATAGACGAATTCACCCATTAATTTTGAATTGTTTTTGGAAAAAACTGCATTACTCGTGCAGGTGGACTTGCACTTTTGATTGGCACCAAAAAAAAAACCTTTAAAATTTGACGATTTCAGAAAAATCAGTAATCTGAAGTTCAACTTTTATTTCAAAACTTGGCTCAAATATTTCAATTTTAGAAGAATTATTATGATCGCGTGTCTTTTTTTTGCATAAATTTTTGTCATAGAGCTTTACAGTTTCCAAACAAAGAAAACAGCTAAATTTTGCCAAGCTTTAGTCTTAAGAAAACCTTTTTAAATTAAGCTTTAAAATATTTTATTAATCTAAATATTTCTATCAAAGTTCACGTTTCAAAGTTTCAATAAATAAGAGGTTTAAAATTGTATTCTATGTTGATAATAATTAAATAATAACAAAATAATTATCCATTTAAGCATTTATTGTTAATTTTCTACAGATAAAAATGTAATATATCATATGATGAGCTTATCGTTTTTTTTTTCTGAAGTCCTATCGCCAATTTTAAATGCAGTTTTAGTTCAACAAAGTTGTTATCCATCTTCGATAGTATTTTGTTTCTTTATTCTTTCCCCCATTGCATTACCAATAGATTGTTTATTTGGAGAAAACAAAAACAATTGAAGTTCAGTGGTTCAATGCGATGCATTTGCAGTTAAACGTGTGCAATTTGGTCATTTAAAATTCGATTTTTGTTTCCAAAAATGTTTTGATTGCGAAAAAACTAAAAATAAATTATAAGAAAACTATATAAAAAGTGTTGAGCTGTTTTTGATGTAATTTTTACCTTTATTGTTTGGAGTTTCAATGGAAAAATTGGAATCGTTAAAGTTGCAAGGCATTCATGCAAGCCATTGCTAAACAAATGCCAGTAGTGCATATGCAATAATTGAATGATGCTATTTGTAAAATTCGAAAAAGTTTTATGTTTGCAATTAATTTTGTTTTAAAATTTTTGATCCAGTTAAAGTTTAATTATTTTTTGTAATTTGTAAGTGGACAATTTTACTTTTCACTGGATTATTTGTGGATAAAATGGAACGGAAAAATCGGTTGATTTTGGGCGTCAGTATCATACTTAACTGTAAGTTATTTATACCTTCAATACTTTTATAGTCCAAAAAATATTTTTTTTTAATTTCAATTAAAAATTAACGACACCCAAGACTTTGGGTCCTGTATCGGTTATCCTATTTTAAATATGTCCTCCAAGGAAAAAACCTTATATAATCAATTTCGACCAATAATTGTGAAATAAAATCAAAAATTGGTATTCATTTTTGATTTTTATCAAGTTTCTATGACCAAAAACCTACCAAAAAGGGGTCCCATAGTCAAAATTTTACAAAACTTAGTTTAAATTAACAAAAGCTATGGAAAGTTCATTGTAAGTACAAATTAATTGGGTTTGTTTTTGCAACATTCTATATAAATAATGGTCCATAGAAAAACTCAATTTAATTTTTTATTTTGGAATGTACAAATACATGGAATACCACAACCACAACCTGGTCGTGGTGCCTACAACTGGTTCATGAATGAAACATTTGGATCTTTCTTTATCTGCCTGCGATTCTCATCTACATCTTTTGCCATCCAAAGTTCTGCTATATCGTATTTTACAAAGTAAACCAATCAATAAATTTTTGGCACTCTCAATGAGAATGCATAACATTAACAGATTCTCAGATTTAATTTACATTTTTCCAAATTCTGTCCATTGCTCTACGACCTGTTTCTATGTTTTTAAATGAAGTTTTCTCTTGTGAAAAATTCACCCAACAATAAAATTCTTCTATAAAACTTGTTAAAAAAATGCATCATCCACTTCACTATTTTCATATATGTTTGATGCAAGAGTCCACTGTTGTCTGTTGTTTAGATTACATTCCATAAATGTTCCATAAAAATATTTATTTAAATAAACGGCACCATCATGTTTTATGAAACAATATTTCACCGATGAAATCCAAATGATCTTTCATAAAAATTCAAATTGCACGTTGTCGTCTTTATTTTCTTAAAATTAAACACTGAAATATTTGCTCACAACAGTTCGAAGAAACAAATACAGAAAATTGGGCGTTTATTTACAATGTTGGGGCTTAAAAACCGATGAAAACTTTGCAAAGATTGAATTTTCTTTACTAGCAATTCTTTGGTTTTCTTTAAAAAAAAAAAGAAATCCTTATACAGTCAAATGCTTTTGATTTATAATTTACTGTATCGGCAATGACGTGGAGCTTTTAATGCGTGGAAATTAATTTCAAGTGGTTGTACATAACTGGTAAAAGCTCTACAAGGCTTAACACCATCCGATTAGTATATATACATATACACTTAGTGAAAGCTCTGTCTAATTTATAATGATTATTTTAATGTATTCAATTGAAATGGTATAAAGTAGCGAAATTCGCGGATGTTTTAGTGGGGTGGGGTGTGTTGATAGTTTATTTCGCACCTCTCACGGCTTTTATCACAACACCGAAAATTCAAGCGCCCGTCTTACACTTAAATACGTCCATAATTCACGTCCTAATGAAAGATAAATAGCGGTTTGATGAATTAATACGCAGTATGTGAAAATAGAGCGATAAATTTTGTGGCATTTTCTTCGGGCATTTTCCTGTATCAGTGTAAGGGCCAGAAAAGTATCAATTTATTTTGAAACAATATTTCCTCAACTTGTTGATAAACTTTAAGTATTAGTACTGTTTTTAAATTTGCTATTTTTTAGTGGAGAATAAAATACAATCAGGTATAGTACTACGATTATAATACTATATAGTCAATAGTGTGGGTTAAAAAAATCGATTATTTTTTTTTCTCATTTATATTTCTCGTGAAAATTGTCAAACTTTAAAGGGTGGCTTTTTACGCTTTTGATTAATCTTTGATTTGAAAAACCAGTATCTTTCCGTGAAATATTCGCAGCCCAACAACTGAAAAATGGTGCAACAAAGCAATTGAATAAAATGAACATGACAATTGAAACTAATGACATGATTTGAGAGAAAAAGGGTAGTTATTTGGTGGAAGAGAAAACAAAAACTTTTCCTGTTTAAACTTTTAGTTTTATCCTTTGTGTTTGTTCGAAAATTTACCACAGATGATAAATTTTTAGGGTGTTTTTTTTATGACAACAATCAAAAGCGTAAGTCCACCTGCACGTGGTGAGTAATTTTTTTCCAAAACTCACCAAAAATAAGGGCTGAATTGGACTATTAAAATGCCAAAAATCTTGTAATGTCGATAAATAAGGGATGATGTGCGAGCCATGTACAGATTGGGGTTTGTGGTAATGTCCCAATCGAATATACAGAAAATGATTTCCAATTCGAAGGAAAATAAAATTTTCATCGTAAAAAAAATCTTTGGTTAATCATCGTTGGTTTTTCTCACAAATCGTCAAATTTTTAAGGGTGGTTTTTTATGTTTTTCCTTAATCTTTGATTTGAAAACCAGTAACTTTCCGTGAAATATTCACAGCCCAACAACTGTAAAATGCTGCAACAAAGCAATTGAATAAAATGGACATGACAATTGAAACTAATGACATGATTTGAGAGAAAAAGGGTAGTTATTTGGTGGAAAAGTAAACAAAAATATTTTCCGTTTAAACTTTTATTTTTATCCTTTGTGTTTGGTTGAAAATTTACAACCGATGATAAAATCTTTATGAAAAGCTTAATTAATATTGTTTCCAAATACAATGGATAAAAGAACATTGGTACAAAAACGCAAGAAAAGTTTAAGAATCACAAAAATATTTTCCCCGTGCAAAACCAGCGCGGAAATAATAATTTATTTTATCAATTTCCCGCCTTTTTACAATTTAATCCCGAAACAATGTTATCAGTTTAACGATGTCATCATTCTGAAATGAAACCAAGATCAAATATCATAATTTTTATTAAAAACTTTTACAATAAAAAAACAAAAAAAAACAGGAGAATAAGTAATAACAATAAAGGGGAAAAAAATTCATCCCTCCATCTGTAACGTCCGCGCCACCACCCTTAACCAATTTGAAACGTAAGAAACCGCAAGCGGGAACAAAACAAAGCAATTTCACGCTGAATATAAAGACGTAAAACTTAAATAAAAATAATCACCTCGAAACAAACATAACCTCACTTTTGTGTCATCATTGTTATCTGTAACAAATTGCGAATTTTCCAACTCCTGTCCTCTTTTTCGCACTAATGGCGTACTTATACACACAACCTCATTTGTTGTAAGAGTAAAAGTGAAAAATTAAAAGAGTACGACTATAGTCTCCAAGCATTTGAATCGAGGGCGAGGGGGGGTTGGTATTTTTTTTATTCTATTCTAAACCAGATCCATTTAACTGCACAAATGTGAGAATGAAAATCCTCTTTACGTTTCCACAAGATTCACGTGGGTTCAGAGCAGAGCACGGCCGCCCATCAACCACCAACCCTCAACCCTCATCACCCCCCCCATAACCTCACTATTATGTTCAGCTGCATTTTTCTTACCCGCAAAAGATTATCGTGGCGACGAGCGCCGCTCATTTAAATTAAATTAAGTGTATTTGAGATTATAGCAGGCGCAATGTTATTTCGCTTGTTTAAGTGTCACATTTCATTTTGTTCACCCCTAATTCACACCCCCTCCCAAAAAAAAAAAAAAAAAAACGTGAGCTTTCTGCCGTTTTTTTTTCTTTGCATGCCATTACTTTATTTCACATTAAACTATAATGCATAGCAATGAAATAACGCTAACGTTTCGGACCAATTTATTGTCTTATATTAAAAAAAAAATACATTATGTAAAATGTCCTCCTTTAGTTCAAATATTTTATTACAATTTTTTGTAGGAGGCGCCACTATACCATCTCAAAGCAATCTATTTTTTTTCCGCCAACAAAAACCTCATTTTTCGTAGAAAAATTCCCCGCGGTTGACATCACATTTGCACAATAATCCGCTTAACACCGAATTAAGTTTTTGTTATAATTGTGTGGCACACCATTATTAGCCTCATTATAATTATTATTGTTACAACAATGCCTAACCTAACAAAAGCCGTCCATATTCGGAACGGGAAAACCCCGTTTTTCAAGGCAATCGCGTAACAAAAACCCAAACGCAGAAAACACACATGTTTTGTTTGTTTTAATTTTGTTTCACAATGATTTCAACTGTTTTTGCATACTTTCCCCGCATAATTTCATCATTATATTCCCACAAAAACAATATGGCAGCCAGTCGAAAGAAAAACATGTATCTTAATGAAGTGAAAAAGACGAAAGCTTATTTTAATAAAAGCTCTAACGTAAAATGCGCTTTGTCATAACTAATTACGAATAATTTTAACAAAAGATAGTGCCAATCTAATTAATTAATGCATCCTTTTATGCATATTCAAATTGAAGAATAGAGAAGAGATTATAGCTAGACGTAATTGAAGCAGACACTGAAGAAAAAAAAATGTGCCTAAAAAGATTTCAAGAGCTTTTTTTTTGGGTTAAATCGCAGTTATATTTTTTAACTTTTACATGAAAGCTATTATTTAGATTTACGAACAATTGTAATGTTGCCGCTCGTTCAATACTATCACATTTGCACATATATATGTATCATATCCTCAACCCTCAAGCACTTGATTAAATATTTATAAATTCAAAGTGAACTCCTTGTTCTAGGGTGGCTATGGAAACCGTTTTCGGGTCCTAGTAGGGTATGTCTATGGGGGATGAATTCGAGACGTTTTTTCCAAGTGGAAGTTTTCGCCTATTTTATATGGGGGGGGAGTCGGTGTGGAAAAGCTGGGAAAATTGAAATGGTATGGCCAAGTTTTCGTAGGGTTGGGGTAGGTTTTTAACAACGTGAACACTTTTAAATCCTTGTCTATAATTTATAGGGACGTGTACGATGAAATTGCGTTGGTGCCAAAAAAAAAGGAAATACTTCCACTACAATTGCACAGGTGTACAATTTTAAAAGATTTTGAATTGGCGCAAATATATATATAAAAAAATAGGAAAACATTATTTAATGGCAAATAATAAGTTAAGGATGAGGTTGAGCAAGTCTTAAACATGCTTTTGTGGTTCCTAGATGTTTTTTTTACCAACAAATTAAGGTTATTTTCGACTATTTTGGTTCCAAGATTTAGTATCTTTTTTTTATTATATCTTAATTTATGTCTTTATTGATTCAGAGCGCTGCATTTCTACCAAAAATGGAAAATTGGTAAACATATTCAGAGGACTAGGATCAAATAATAGTCAGTCAAAACTAACTAGTTTTGATTCTATTATTATAATTATTATTATTTGATCCTAATCCTCTGAATATTTTTACCAATTTATCATCATCGAGGATCTGAAACTTTACAATAAAAATGGTTGTATAACAAAAATGAAATTTTTCTCCTTGTATAATAGGGAAGTATAGTCTTCAATAGTATGCAGATTCTTCTTCAGTCGTAGCCCTATTAAGAAAAATTCATTTAAGAATCCATGGAGATCCCTATGTGCTGATTTTGGATGGATTCATTTGTGTTTTACTATGTTAATTTCTATATGGAATTCCATGTTGATTCCTATAAAAATCCACATAAAGGTATCAAATAATTTTCACCTTAATTTTTCCAGAATTTTTCCATCAAAATTTATAATCATGTATTTTGTTACGGAATGTGTATTTAAGTTTCCCCCTAAGTTAATGTCGCAAAGGGTTTTGTCGTTTTTTAACCCCATCAAAAATATCTTGTCTTAAATAAAAATAAAAACATTTATCCAACAATAAAAAATATCACAAATACGGTTTGTTCTTCCTAGGTCCCATTTTTGCCTATTTGCAATCCAGTTACTGAGTAATGCTTAGTTTTTTTTTGGTTATTTTGGTTCCAGAATTTGGTGTCTCTTGCTTATCGATTATTTCTAGTTCCCTGTCTTTATTCTTTAAGAGTGCTGCATTTCTTTCGAAAATTGTAAGGTTTTTAGGAAAACTGTGGTCTTATTCTCTTTACGACTGAATCTAATTGTTGCATTATCTAAGGGTACTCTAATTGTAGGCAGATTCTTCTTCAATTGCAGCCCTATTAAAAAAATCATTTAGAAAACCTTTTGGATCTCTAATTGTTGGTTTTGGATGAATTCCTATGTGCTTTTCCATGTGAATTCCTATATGATTTCTAATGTGAATTCCTATTGAAATTCACAAAAAAAAAGCAAATGATTTTCTACTTAATTCTTATAAAATTTTTCGTCAAAATTAATTTTTATATCATTAGTAACGGAATGTCAATTTAAATTTCTCCTATGATTTAATGTCGTAAAGGACTTGGTCGTTTTCTTCCTCCGTCAATAGTATCTTGTTATCAATACAAAGAAAAGCATATTAACAACAAAGAAAATCATACTAACAACAAAGAAAAGCATATTAACAACAAAGAAAAATAACACAATTATGATTTATTCTTCCTGAGTCCCATTTAACGAATTAGTAATTCAGTTCCTGAGCAAAAAAAAATTTTTTTTTATTATTTTGGTTCCAGAATTTTGTATCTCTAGTTTTTCGATTATTTGCAGTTTCATGTTTATATTCATTAAAAGCGCTGAATTTCTTACAAAAATGGTGAAATTTTTTAGATTACTGCAGTGTTATTCTTTGTATGACTGAATCTAATTGTTGCATTATCTAAGTGTACGCCAATAGTATGTAAATTCTTCTTCAATCTCAAGTTTCAGTCCTTTCAAAAATCATTTAGGAAATCATGTGAATCCCTATGTATAGGTTTTGGATTGATTCCTGTGTGTTTTAACATGTAGTATTTTATGAGGATTTCTGTAGGAATCCACGTTGGTAAATTATGTCATTTTCGATCAAATTTTTACATAAAAAAATATTTTTCTGTCATATCTTTTGTTATGGAATATAAAATTAAGTATGTCCTCCCATTTAATGTGAAATTAAGTGTTTGGTTGGTTTCCAACTACGTCGAAGATATCTTCCCTTTAATAAAAATAAAATGCTTATTTTGAACAATTAAAAGAACAAACAATTATGGTTTCTTATGCTTATAGGGTCGAATGAAGATTGTTGAAATTTAGGCGCATTTTGATAATAAGATGGTCTTCTTTTAATGTCCACTAAATGGTGATATTCTCTCTAGCTCTTACTTTTTTTATTTTTTTTATAAGTTCACCTAAATTTTTACTTTCCGTTGTATTTTCTTTCATAAGAAATTTTCTGTATTTTCTTTCATCCATTTCCATGAGGTTTCGTAGATATTTTAACTTAAATTCATTCTTTCTCATGTGGTTTTCTTTATAAATCTTTGTAGTTTTTGTTCATTTTTTTACAGATTCTATTAGATTCCTCTAAGGCTAAGTATTTCAGGACTTTGGAATGATTTTTCCATAATTTTTTAACCATTTTCTATTTTTAGTTTTCTTCCATATCGAGTAATTATTTGATCAACCCCCTATGATGGTATTTTATATCCTTGAACCCTTGACGAACTAATACTTCTATACTTTTATTATTCCCTTATGCCTTTGTAACTCGGTACCCATTTCAAATAAATTGTGTTTTTATTACACAAATTGCTAAAGATTTATTTCTTTTAAAGTATTAGTTTTATGACCATTTTTTAAACGTTTTGGTGGTTTTTCCAGATATAAATAATTTGTATAAGTTATCTTATTTCAGCAGAAAAACGTTGAGGCTTTTGATAGCCAAAGTAATATGCTAAGGAAAAAAAATCAATAAAGTTCAACAAAATTTTTGCTTTTCTTTGTATTTTCCCTCATAAGTCCATTCATTAACATGTGATTTCCTAAAAAATTTAACTTAAATCCCTTCATTCTCATGTGGTTTTCTTTTTAAATCTTTGTAGTTTTATGTGATTTTTTTTACAGATTTTATTAGATTCCTGTAAGGCTAAGTATTTCAGAAGTTAGGAATGATTTTTCCGTCATTCATTTACCATGTTGTTGTTCAAAGTAATTTTTTTTTCAACCCTCTTTGATGGTATTTTATATCCATGAATCCTTGACGAACCAAAACTTATATATTCTCATTATTTCGTTATGCTTTTGTGACCAGATACCCACTCTAAATGAGTCATGTTTTTGGTACACAAATTGCTAAAGGTTTAGTTCCTTTAAAGTATTAGTTTTAAAACCATTTTTTAACGTTTTGGTGGTTTTTCCAGTTATAAATTATTTGTATTAGTTATCTTATTTCAGAAGACAAACGTTGAGGCTTTTGATAGCCAAAGAAATATGCTCAGGAAAAAAAATCAATTAAAATGAATATTATTTTTAATAAGTTCACCCTAATTTTTCCAACCACATTTCCATGTGGGTTCCTGGATATTTAAACTTAAATCCCTTCTTTCTCTTGTGGTTTTTCTTATAAAGTTCTATAGTTTTTTGTGCATTTTTTTACAGGTTCTATTAGATTCCTGTAAGTCTAAGTATTTCAGGACTTTGGAATGCTTTTTCTATAATTCTTTAACCATTTTTTGTTCTTAGTTTTCTTCCATATCCAGTAATTATTTTTAGCAACCCCCTATGATGGTATTTTATATCTTTGAACCCTTGAAAAACCAAGACTTCTATACTTTTATTATTTCCTTATGCCTTTGTACCTCGGTATCCATTCCAAATTCATCATGTTTTTGGTACACAAATTACTAAAAGTTAAGTTCTTTTAAAGTATTGGTTTTATAACCATATTTTTAACGTTTTGGTGGTTTTTTCAGGTATAAATTATTTGTATTAGTTATCTTATTTCAGAAGAAAAACGTTGAGGTTTTTGACAGCCAAAGGAATACACTAAGGAAAAAAAATCAATTAAAATTAATAATTTTTTTTAACAGTTCACCGAAAATTTTTATTCCTATGTATTTTCTCTCATAAGTCCATTCATTTCCATGTAGTTTCCTGGATATTTAAATTAAAATTCCTTTTTTCTTATGTGGTTTTCCTTATAAATCTTCGTTGTTCTATGTGCATTTTTTTACAGTTTTTGTTAATTTCCTGTAAGGCTTAGTATTGCAGGAATTAGGAATGATATTTACGCCATTTATTTACCATGTTTTTGCTAAAAATAATTATTTTTATCAACCCTCTTTGATGATATTTTATATCCTTGAATCCTTGACGACCTAAGACTTCTATACTTTTATTATTTCCTTATGTCTTTGTTACTCGGTACCCACTCATAATTAATCTTGTTTTTAGTACACAAATTGCTAAAGGTTTACTTTTTTTAAAGTATTAATTTTATAACCATTTTTGTAAGGTTTTGGTGGTTTTTTCAGATATAAATAATTTTTATAAGTTATCTTATTTCAGCAGAAAAACGTTGAGGCTTCAGCAGAAAAAATCAATTAAAACTAATAATTTTTTTTATAAGTTCACCTAAAATTTTGCTTTACTTTGTGTTTTTCCCCATAAGTCCATTCATTTCCATGTGGTTTCCTAAATATTTAAACTTAAATCCATTATTTTTCATGTGGTTTTCTTCATAAATCTTTGTTTTTTTATGTGCATTTTTTTACAGTTTCTATTAGATTCCTGTAAGGCTAAGTATTTCAGGACTTAAGAATGATTTTTCATAATTCCTTTGTCATTTATTTGATCATAGCTTTCTTCCATACGGAGTAATTATTTTTATCAACCCCCTTTTTGAAAGTATTTTAAACACTTCTATACTTTCATTATTTTCTTATGCCTTTGAGACCAGGTAAATTTTAGTTTCATACCCATTTTTTAAAAAGTTTTGGTGGTTTTTCCAGGTATAAATTTTTTGCATTAGTTATCTTATTTCAGAAGAAAAATGTTGAAGCTTTTTACAGCCAAAGTAATATGTTTAGGAAAAAAAATAATTATAACTAATAAATTACTCTTTAAAAGGAAAATTTTTATTTTTATTTTCATCTTCTGAATGAATTTTACGGCCTTTAATTTTTGTTAATTTCAAACTTAACGAGATTAAGATTTATTATCTTTGCAAAAAATTACACCAAAATTTACGGTTCCAGTAATTAATTTACGTTGAATAAATATTTGATGATTTCATACAAATAACCGCAACATTGATATTGATTTTGTTTTAAATGTGATGTGTGTTTGATAATATTGACTCTTTCATTTATCTTACTACGTATTGTATACAATATGAACGTATTTATTTATTGTGCCAGTAAAATATAACTCAACACCATGCAAAAAATATTTTCTTTTGTTGAATATATAAATAACGTGAATTGTGGTAATGCGTGATGTTTACAGATATATTTTATGTATCCATATAACTTGTGTAGGTTGCTCGATGAACAATTATTCAAAATTTTTGACGGCAATTCCATCAGACAACTGCCGCACCGAATAGGATGACACGTTTACAAATATATTTTATGTATTATATGGCACAGTGTTATATTCATACAACAATGTGCGAATGTATCAGCTATTTTCCATTTATTTCAATTTATTTCGGAAACAAATCATTTATAACTCACAGTTAATGAGTAGGCAGAGGAGACAGAAGTGACACCGTCCATTTTATTTATAGCCCAACGGCATTGGGAAAAAAAATCAAAATTGAAAATCCCTCCTGCATTGGAATTTACTTGGAACCACCCAACGTTCCATTCCCCCATAGCAAAAAAAAACATTTCTCATCTGAAATAACAGAAGATTTCACTGATAAAAATATTAATTGGCGATTTACAATTAAAATCATTGAGCAATAATCGAATCAAGTACACTCCAATGTTCAGGCGCCCATTCCATTGGTGCATATACTCATGAAAATAATTAAAATGTTTAATTGTTAATATTTATTTTTGTGCGTATTTGCTCGTTTGTTAATAAGCACAGAATTTTGATTATTAAGGATTTAAGGATGTTTGATTGAGAATCATCGAGGAGGGTCGCTAATTTTTAATTCAGTTAACATTTGCACGAATATATCAAGGGTGATTTTTTTTTTTTTTGGAGTAAAATGAGGGAAAATTTAATTTTATGGTTCAAAAGTTTTACGATGAAATCGTCCAATTTATTCGTATCAGAGCTTTGAATCTTTGTCGATCAATTTTTGTCTTATAAATTAATTGGTTACGTTTGAAAAAAAATTAGTGACATTTTCTTGCTAATAATTTTTCATCTCAATTTCTGTCGGAGTAAAAGTTATCAATTTTTATAATATTTTTTTTAATATTGTCCACTTTTGTCACGTAGCGACATTTTTTAGCTCACATTGTTATAGTAAGCACCTTAAGTGCTTAATTGACATGGCATAGTTATTCGGTGATTGTTCAGTAACTATCCCGGATCAGATCTATTTTTTTAACAATTAGATTTATATATGTTTTTATTTTTTCTTTATACATCATTAGGTTAAATTGCCTTTTAGTCTTTCTCTTTTCAATCTTCTGTTTTGAATCATTGGTTTAGATCAGCAATCGGGGAACTTTTTTAACCATTACCCCAACGTATTTTTTCGTAAGTCAATATTACCCCCCCCATTCTGAAAAGAAAACAACTAATGTAAATTTTAAGTTAACTTTGTTTGTTGAATTCTCTATTACACAAAAAAAAAACATTTTTACCCCATTCGGGGTAATTTACCCCGGTTCCCCGACCGCTGATTCTTCTTCCCTAATGCTTCTTCCCTAACAAAAGGGTTTTCATGATCTTCCATGCTGGAGTGCAGGTGAACTTGACTCAATTTTTGGATTTGCATACTTCAAGTACGGTAAATTTAAGAAAAGTTAACCAAGATAATTAAGCCAAATGTGAAATTGCTTATTGACTAACTAAAGAAAAAATATAACAGAGAATTTTTAAAAAAATCATATATCTTAACGAATTTAAAACGTCCATTAAATTAGCACTACACTTTTGGAATTTCAAAAAAAATTGGAAATATTTTGGTGTTTTTTTGTCATTCAGGATTTCAGAAAAGAAATCATATTAACATGTGGTTGATGTTCATAGGTATTTGGACTAATAAGACTGTTATTATTTTAACAAATCTTTACTATCATTGTACAACGTTTCGTCTTTTTCGAGACTTCTTCAGGTACTGAAAAACACACAAAAATAATACAATTATTTACTGTCAGTTCCAAGAGCTGTGAAAATATAACTGAAAAGTTAATTTTAACAACCAATATATTTAACAACCATGAATTACTAATAACTTTAAGTTCCAAATTCAATTGGATAAAAACTACTGGACCATTAGTCAAAATAGACGAAACGTTGTACAATAATAGTAAAGAATTGTTAAAATAATAAAAGTCTTATTAGTTCAAATACCTATGAACATCAACTACATAACATTATCATGGATATGAGTACGAAAAATAATCTTACTTACTTTTAAATTTTTCCAGATGCAGCCATTTGAAAAAAGATCAATTTGAGCCATTTTCCAAATATGGTTTTTATTTACGCTTTATATTGGTGTTTTTCTTGTCGTTCGAGAGTTCCAAAAGATTTTCATAAATCTTATATTTTCCGGGAAAAAGCAATTAAGATAAAGCTCAATATGACATATCATAAACATTGAAATTTTAAAATTTCATTTTACCATTAATTGATGCTTTCTGACACTCAAGAGTTTCGATAGACAAAATTATGTCACTTGTTTGTTTTACCATTAAAAGCTAGTTGAAGAAAAGGCTCCATTTGAGTCATTTTCCATAAATGGAAATTTAATTTTTTTTTTTGGGCCATTAATGAGTGTTTTTCTTATCGTTCGAGAATTCCAAAAAATCTTCATAACTCTTATATTTTCCGGTAAAAGGCAATTTAAAAAAAGCTCGATTTAGGTCATTTTCCAAATACTGAAATACTGATTTATTTTCGTCATTAATTGGTGTTTTTGTGATCCAAGAGTTTTGAAAGAAAAAAGTGTGTTGTTTGTATATTTTCCTGGGAAAAAAACTTTTAAGAAAAAAGCTCAATATGACATATCATAAACATTGAAATTTTAAAATTTTATTTTACCATTAATTGGTGCTTTTTGTCACTCAAGCGTTTTGATCGACAAAATTATGTTACTTGTTTGATTTACCATGAAAAACTATTTGAAGAAAAATCTCCATTTGAGCCATTTTCCAAATATTGATCTTCTGTTTTTTTTAGGCCATTAATTGGTGTTTTTTTGTCATTTAAGAGTTCTGAAAGAAAAATCTTCATAACTTGCATATTTTCCCGGGAAAGGCTTTTAAAGAAAAACGCTACACTTGGGTCATTTTTCATTTATTAAATTTTTCAACACTTTAATTCATTATAAATTGATGTTTTTATGTTGCGAAAGAATTCTGAAAGATATAATATCATTACTTGCATACATTATATTCATCGCTAGCTTTCATACGGATTAGAAAGCTTCAATATTGGAGAAATGTACAAATAAAGCTTTAACATTATAAAGGGTTCCCAGAGCATTGCAGAGCAAATGCAAGCTATTTTTTTTTTGTTTGGAACTCTGAAACGACAAAACATACCAAAAAAAAAGTGTAAAAAAAACGAAATTTCAATATTTGAAAAATGACAAAAATTTTACGGAAAAAAAATATTTTATCAAAACTCTTGAGCGCCAAAAATCGCCAATTAGTGGTACAAAAAAAATATAAATTTCAATATTTAAGTTTTAATTATGAAAGTACACAAGTTTACTAATGAAATCTATTAAGATTGTCAAAAACTTGGCCAATTTGTAAATTGTAAATTGAGTAAAAAACGTAAAGTCTTGTCTGATCTTAATTATATTATATGAAATGAAGAGATTATCTCCGATAATAATGCAATTGCTGAT
This sequence comes from Sisyra terminalis, assembly GCA_958496175.1. Classification (NCBI taxonomy): domain Eukaryota; kingdom Metazoa; phylum Arthropoda; class Insecta; order Neuroptera; family Sisyridae; genus Sisyra; species Sisyra terminalis. The sequence continues at coordinate 6,700,189 of OY292278.1, forward strand.
AATTTTGTCACATTTTTTTTAGTAACATTGGCGCTGATCCAGCTAAGAAAATAGTATATGAACCAGGGTAAACATAGAAAATTTTTTTAAGAATAACCCCAATCGTATTTTTCTTACCCCCACAAATTGCTTTGAAATTGAAAAATTAAAAACTAAAATGAAAATTTAATCATTGACAATAAAGTTTTGAAATTTATAGCTGCGGATATTAGTGCTTCCTTGGAGTATATTTTTAGCAAATGTATTAACAATGCTTTTTGACCTAAAGCTTTGAAAAAAGCCCATATAATACCCTAAACATAAATCTGGAGATAAACATTTAACTACTAACTATACACCTATCTCGTTTATTTCTAACTTAGCAAAAATTTCTGAGAAGATTATCTACAATAGACTTGGTAATTTTTGTGATAAAAATAAATTCATTTCTGATCTTCAATTTGGTTTCTTTTAAATCAGAGATACTAGCGATGCTCTTGCAATAGTTCGAATTATCTATATGATAATATTGATAAAAATATACCTACGGTTTTAGTTTTTCTAGACCTAGCAAAGGCTTTTAACACCGTAAATCATAAAATTTTATTAGATTAACTTTGGAGTTGTGGTATAAGAGGTATTCCTCATAAACTATTCGAAAACTATTTAACCAATAGAGAACAACGTGTTATTATCAATAATAGTATTAGTAAGACTAATATGTTAAAATAGGTGTTCCTCAAGGAACAATTCTGGACCCACTACTCTTCATTTTGTTTATTGATGATATTTTTAATTGTCTACTTAATGGGGCTCTACTTTCATATGCAAATGATACAGTAATACGCTGCTCTGATAGTACTTGAGCTAAAGTCAATCTTATTTTAACTCGATGGTTTATCAAAATTGAGTATTGGTTAAGAAAAAATTAGTTGTCTCTTAACATAGATAAGTCTACGAATATTACGTTTGGTAGTTACTTTGATAGTATTCCTGATAATTTCCTCCTTAAAAAAAATAATATTGAACTTAAAAGAGTAAATAATTGTAATTATCTGGGACTAATTTTCGATGCGCACATGAAATGGAACTCACATGTCTATGAATTAACAAAAAAAATTTGATACTTTTCATTCTTATGCTTTGAATTGAGCAAATTCTTAAATCCCTTGATATTAAAAACTAATTATCATGGGTTATATGAAAGCATAATCAACTATGGTACAACTGCATGGGGTAGGATATATAATTATAGTGTTAAGCCATTAACTAGTACCCAAATTCGTTTTATTAATAATTTCACTTCACGTTATATTGTTGGTGTACCTCTTGGTATCAGGAAATCATTTATTATCAGTGCTTTAACATACGGCTATAGTGAGTATAAAGAGCAATATTATAATAAGTGTATACAAACTAGAACTAAGAATGTTAGATTTAAGGTTTTCACGGTCGGTCTTATTCAAGATACAACTCTTTATTGAAAAAGTTGTGGCTTTCGGATCCAAAGTCGTGTCAAAAGATTGACTATGTCGGCAACGTTTGGCAACCTCTCCAGGTCGCATCTTCAGGGCGCAATTGCTCCAAGACTAATCGCAGGATGATCCTCAAGTCGTCTTACATACCATGCATTGTGGGTGGAAAATAAAGTTGAAAGCAGAAGAGTAGGTCAACCAATAAGTTGACCAATAGGTTGACATAGGATGCATGGTATGTAAGACGACTTGAGGACCATTCTGCGATTAGTTTCGGAACAATTACGCCCTGAAGATGCGACTCGGAGAGGTTGCGAAACGTTGGCGATATTGCCAATCTTTTGACACGGCTTTGGATCCGAAAGCCACTACTTTTTCAATAAAGAGTTCTATCTTGAATAGAATTAAAAATCCTTATCTTGTTATAATAAAATATTTCAATTAGATGCCTTACTACCTTAAAACTCTTAATTTTAAGCGAAAAAAATATTAATTAGCTCAAGCTTATTTGAGTGACTAGGTATTAACATAATTTTTAATTAAATTATAATATTTACTTTATTGGTAATTTTGTTTTTTCCTATAGTTCATAATATTATTGCTCTGTTTTGAATATATGCAATTGCAATATATTATTTTAGTTCAATTAACAGATGCCTTGCATCTCTATAGAATGTATGCTGGAATTAAAAACAAAATATTTGTGAAATGTCAAAAATAAACTTTTTCTTTAAATGGCTATTTCCGAGAAAATATAAAAGTAATGAAGATTTATCTTTCGGAACTCTCGAACAAGAGAAACCCCAATTAATGGTGCAAAAAAAATATTTAAAGTTGAATTTGTTAGAAAAGCTCCAAACTTAAAGTTGGCACTTTAAATTCCTAGATACATATAAATTCCTGAGAAATATGAGAGTAGCAATTTTTTTTGCAGAACTCTTAAACGACAAAAATTCATCAAACTATTGCGTAATTTCAAAATAAGATTTTTTCGCTGATTTTGAACAGTTATACTGTGTATACAAAGTATAGGATATATTGTGAAAGTAAGGAAATTTGGGAACACCCCCCCTCCATAACCACATCGCAAAAAGAGAAAGGCACAACTTAAAAATTGAGGTCAATCCGTGATTATTTTGTGAATCATCACAAAGCAGTTACGGAGTGATCCAAACTACTTGATGAACACTGAGGAAGTTTGCTGGGAAATCGAAATACGTACCAAATATTTTGGTTTGAACTTCTGTTCAAATTTATGTTTATGGTATGATTTTTATATATTTTTATATTAAATTATACTACATAAATTGGACCGCAATATATCCTATATATTGTATACACAGAATTCCGTAATTATTTTTTCCAAACTCCAAAAGTGTAGTGCTTATTAGATAGACGTGAATTTAAAACCATGGTTTATAAAAAAAAAACAGAAATATTTGTTCTCGAATATATTTTTGTTGTGAGGAAAAACACCATGAATTACTCATCTACTTATTCCCAACAATTGAAAGACATTTTACAATAAATTGTTGGAGACAAGTAAAATTTAAAATACGTCGCCCAACATAACACAAGAAATCCACAAGAAAACGTGCGGATTTTAGGCTAAGTCCCATCTTTTTAAAATGGATGATAATTTCATCACACCGTTTTGAACGTAACCGGGAACGAAGCGAACAAAAAAGGGATTAGGGAAATGAAAGAAAGCGCACGAGACAGAAAAAGCCTGGCCACGTTTCTATTTTATTTTTTCTCGGCTGCCATCTATTACCGTGACGATGGAATTAATCTTTTTTTTGCCTTGCCTTGCTATACTTTACTTTGATTTTCTCATGTCATTTTTCCACTTCATTTTTCAAAATGATATAAAGTAGTTTCGTTTAATTCGTTTATGGTTATGTTTAGCGAAGAGAAAAGCGTTACCGTTTCCAGGCTGTAACCAGTTACAGATGTTGGAGGGAAAGAGTTTGGCGATTGTAAACGCTCGTTTGGTTTTTCGTCGAGGAAATGAGAAAATGTCAAGTCCATGAAAGAGTTTTCCCTCACAAAACCATAAACGATTGGTTTAATCTAGGTCATCATCCATCTATTTTTCTAAACGAAATTTCGTTTCATCGAACTGACGAAATTCTATTTTCTCTTTGACAACAACGCCCGGCCCGATACAAATAGCAAAAACTAATTGATCCTGTTGAGTCAATTTTCCTTCAATTTTCCCAGAAACCATCATGCATTGTGGCAATGAATTATGAGCTAGGAAATTCAAAAAAATTGAGGTTTCACGACTCGTTTTTCTTGATTCAAAACAGAAAACCGATTAATGTTTCTTCAATTTCCTTAGACATAGAATAAATGTTAGAGGTTTTAACTATGGTAAATTTGTTTTCCATGTCTGAAGAAATTTCCATCAAGACTCTAATTGAAACTAATTCCTTCACGCCTTTCGAAACTTAACAAATAAATTGATCAATATTCAGTTTAGTTCCTTGTACATCTTTCTGCAAACTTTGATTGCCAAATTAAAAATCAAAATTTTAAATGTGGTTTATTATCTAAACATTTAATTCCCAAGTCAAAATTTATTGAAGGTTTCATTTTATTAATTTCAAATTTATCTAAAGCCCCAAAGTTTTGCCTGGTCCACTTAATTGCTATGAAAGATTACTCTTTAAAAAAGGATGGCTTAATTTTTATAAAAAAAAATTTTCTTCAGACTTTCCCATATTTATTGGGACTTCATATTGAAATATTTAATAGTCCAAGTGCAAGATTTATGCTTTGATTAATACAAACTTGGATTAAAGTTGGAATAAAAAAACAACTTATAGTTTCAATGCTGTGAATTATTATTGAGTTGAACACCAAATTTACGACAATTGTGATTTATATAATGACCATTTTCCTCATTTTCCAGTCTTGTCAAAAAATTTTAAATCCTAAGAAAACTATTCACTGGATCTTGCTTTATATTGCAAGTAAAATTTGATCATTTTGGGCAAAAGTTTTTCTTATTTCTATTGAAAGATTCAGCATTGAAATGATTAATGAAAGTTTTACGTTTTACATACACTAAGCATAATTATATTCTATTCCACAAAAAATACGATAAGAGTTACTTTTAAGGGAATATTAATATTTTCGACTCTGAATAATGTATAAAATTGCCTTAATTGTTATATTTATTCTAACATTTGGTAATGATCTGCTTATATATCGGTTTCAATAATTGAACTTTACAGTCCAAAAACCCATAAGCTAATCCATCGTTACTGGACTCTCTTTTTGTCACTAATATATAAACTTTTTTATCTGCGAAAATATAAATAAATCACAACTAAAAATTAGTCTTTCCTCATTTGAATAGTGCCATCTATCGATTAAAAATTTAAAAGAAATCTTATCGTCTATTAACCTTCTGCACTGCTATAGCTTAAATAAATCCTTTATTGATAACTAATATAAAAAAAATGTGCATATAGTCTTAAACGTCTATATTACAATTACTTTAATGGAATAGTCATAAAATGCCAACAAAATTGACTTTTATCAATATTTATTAAGGATCTACAATTGGAATTTGGAAACAGATTTGCCACTTTAAGAGAATTGAAAATATTATCGAAAATATCAAGGACATATATAAATAATAATCATATCCGAAATTGTGTTGTACTTATATTCACTCTCTGTAAAATTCCAGGTGGTTTAGATTAAGATTTGATCATTGTTTGAAGTTTAATGAAGGCTAATTTTTAAAATTTATTGAAGAGAAAAATTTTTTAATGGCCAAAAAGTATTTGTAAAAATATTTTTTCTTGACTCGATTTCCTTTAAAAATGATTCTCAAATCATACAGTTCTCAGCAAAAGTTTTTATTTACAGTTTAAAATTGATAATATTAACTCTAAACAAGTGTTAAAATTTTCTCAAGTTAACAAAGTATATTAATTATTTTAATTATTTTCTTCAAGTATATAAAAATTTCATCAGTCAGAGAGAATATATGAATACCGGATTTTATCTATGCACTTTTTAAAAACGTATTTACTTTAAGTTTTATTACTATTATAACTTTTACTATTACTTTTTTTCGTTAATATTTCCTTATTGAGCAACTCTAAGGGTCTATTCACAACAATTTTAAAAAAAATTAAAAAAAAAGTTTACTGTATGATTTGAACCCACGTCTTTATAATTAGGAGCATCAGAATGTTAGATACGTAAACCATTACGCTATTAACATCAATTATTTGTTTTATATATATAAACGTTTATATTTCAAAGAGGCAATTTTTTAAAATTTAAATTGAATTTACTGTGCTTTTTATCAGTTCAATTAAATTTTGTTTACAGATTATTTTCTAACTTTAAATTACCTTTCCTATTATATATAGCTCACCTGTCTAGTGTAAAAATTTCTGTTATCATCCCTAGGGAATACCTTTCCTTATTATTTTTTTGGAATGATAAGTAGCCTATAGTCTGTGGGAATTTTTTTTGTATCTTAATACCAAGTTTCATTAAATTCGGTTGTTCTGTTCTTTAGTTAAATCGGGACACACAGACAGACAGACAGATAAAAATTTTAAAAATGTTAAATTTGGAATAAGGGCCTCTTGAAACAAATATTTAAACTAAAATTGGGTTCAAAATCGAAATGTACAGACAGACGTAATAATTTTATATATTAGTATGGATAATATTAAATTATACTACATAAATTGGATCCAATATATTGTACAATGTCATTATTACTTTAACAAAATGGCAGATTATGATTTTTGAAAGGAAAAGTAAACATTTTGATATAATGTTGTTAAAAGATAATCCCCACCGGTTTAATTTTAATAATTTCTTATTTTTTTTATTCTTCTCAACTCATTTGTATATCAAATAAAAACATTTTATCTCCATTATAATATATTTCGTAAATAAAATCATGAATTAACAAGTTAATATTGTCAAAAAATTAACAAGAATTACATTGTCAAAATTTATCAAAATCCTTTGCAAATATAAAAAGCATGTTTGGAAAAAATTACACAAGAAACTTTAAGTAAAAAAAATATGTTTACAATATTCTTCGTTCGCCCATAAGCTTTCAAAGCTCGTAGGTTGAGAGGCAATAAAATTCTATGTTGCATCTATGAGTAGACTCTTCATGAGCTGTTGTTCCTCTATGAGCAAACTCGTTTCCCTTTGTATAAATCCCTTATAATATTTAAATATTTCAACCAAAGTGAAAATGTTTTAAATAATGAACGAATACGTTCATAACCATTCGTTTGGAAAGCTTAAAAGCATGAATATTTGATGTTATTGTCAAGCCTGCTCTCTTCAACGTATTATTATTATTTACTATTATTACATGCTACTATTATCATTTCCACAACAAAAATGTTACTTTATAAATATTTTCTAAATGTTTAACTTTCGTTCGTTACAAACATGGACTGATTTTCCATTAGTAAAGTTATACGTGAGCTTTTTCAATTAATTGATTACTATAATGCAAATAAATTGGAAACTTTCATCGAAATATTATAGTTATGCACAAAATTCAATTGATAAGGCATTTAACTTTCATTTTTGTGAAATATTTATCAAATTTTGCTTTAAATTTTAAACTGATAAAATAATATCATTGTTCGTATTTTGTTAGTAAATTTCCTTGGAAGTAATAGCTTCATAATTCTGACGCCTTGGTTCTTCAAAACTTTACGATTTATAACGACTTTCGGACAATTTTATTGCTGTTGCTGGTGTACCACAAAATATTATCAACATTTGGAGCGACAGAAAAATTTTCATTTGGTCAAAACTATTGCTGTTAGGAAAAACTTTTCCAACAACACTTAGAATGTGGACAATAAATCAAATTATGAGGAAAATGTCAAACAATTTAAGGAAAAGAAAATCAATCAATGGAATAGTTATTGTTGAATTTGTAGTACGTAAATTATTGTTCTACTAATTGGTTTGTTATTTTATATGTACCATTTACAATTGAACTATTGTTGCAATATTTTTCATGCAGTACCATTCATTTAAAAACTATAATGAACTTTGTGAATAAATTGAAGCTTTAATAAGCTTTTTTTATTTCATAACGTGAATTTATCTCCGTTTTTTTGGGGTTGAAAATTTAATAAATTTGTTAAATATCCATTATTTCCAAAGCGTTACATTGATAACAACGGAAAAATCAGTTAAACATTCATAAATTGATTTAACATGTACTACCATAATGATGGATTGTTATTTACTCGGTTTGGCTCAAATATTATTTAACGATAACAATAGTAATCACAACAACGAAAATTTGCAATATATCAAATGGGAAATATTCCATCATTTCAACAGTTTTCCCATCTACAATAAATCCTGGCGTTGAAATTTGAAACGCCTCATCAAACTCGCCCGTCACTTCACATAAAATTAAAACATTTTTTATATATATTTAAATAATTTTTTTATGCATTTACATTTTTTTTTTTTGGAGGAAAAAAACCAATGTTGATTTGAGATTATCCTAGCCGAGCGTTTGCGACATCTTTTCTAATGTATTCCACATCTTTTCCTTTTTCTTTTTTTTTTTTGTCAAAGATAAAGTCATAAAGCTTGAACGAAATAAATTTACGACGTTTGCATACAATCGCATATTTCACAGTACGAAAATCGAATGAATTATCCTTTTTCGTTCAGCAACGTTTACGTCGTCTTTTTAGGTTAATATAATTTGCTCTTATCGAAACGATTGTTGAATTTTAAAGAAATTTGTTCGAGTTTTGGCATCAATTGTGCCATTTGACATTTAACAATCTAATTAAATGCATAAGTAATGGATTGCACACCCGAATGGCGTTTTGATAATGGAAAGTTGCCAAAAAAAAATTGGTTTGTTTTATATAATAGTACTGAAAAAACAAGGGATAAAGAAAATAAAATATCAACAATTTTAGCCCAAGTTAGGGGTTAAAATTAACCGTTGAGGAATTGATGGAAAATATTTATAAAATCTGGATTGAATAAAATAATATTCATGTATAGGAATATCAGATATTTCACCCAAAAATTTCCAATAACAAGTAATGTTATCATCATCCTTAAAAGCGATTTTTTATGAAAACTTGAGTTTTCAAAAATTTATCTTCTAGCGTTATAAAAATAATACATTTTCGTATTGTCTTCTATTTTGGTTTTGATTTTGATCTTCTTGTGATTATTTGTCTTCAGTGATTGGCTATAGTTGAAGCTAATAACAAATTCTTTATGCAAAATTTTCAAGTTCTTCAGATATTTTGGAACAAACAAAATATTGTTAATTGTTCATTACAATTCTTTTGATCTTGATTTAATTTCTTATATCTTTAAGGACTACCGATTAGATGTGAAAAACATGATAAAAATATCCAAAAGAACAAATAGAATCTGTAATATCAAGCTATTAGAAAAGAATTGAGGTTGAAATAATTAATCCAATTTTGTCTAAAAAATTTACAAATTTAGCATAACTTTTCAAAGAACTTTGAAAAAAAAGGTTTAACTTATTGAAGATCTTAATTTTTCTCTTGATAACAGTAGCTGCACAAAATCGTTGGTAGCATGCATAAAATGCATTATAAATCATTAAATACATAGCAGATGTTAACCGGTAAGAAGAAGAGAAAAAATCTACTTAAATAATAATTCAAAATTCGTTCAAAAATTGTGAAAACCATCGAATAATTATTCCAAAATATTTTTTTAAAATACAATAATACTTATGAAAAAATTGAAAAAATTCAAAAAGACAAAGTTTAATGAAATATCATTATTTTTAAATGCATATATACCTTTGATAAAATCCACTACCCTATACTGATTAGCCAAAAAAAATTAATTAATAAATATTAATTTAAGTCATATGACTCAATTTCTTTATTACAATGCGTTTCAACAATTTTTTATGTCATCGTCATGTAATGATTATTTTGTCAGCTGTACACAAATTTCATATAAGTTGTTTATTTTATGTAATTTGTCGTTAAGGATGTTATTAGGATCTAGTTTGAAGGCTTTGTATATTTCATATTCTTCCAGGGTGTTCATATGTGATCCTTTCTTGCAAATATGTAGTGGCTTAAAATTTGTTCCGAAATTTAAGTATTGATAATTTTCGTCATAAAGAAGTTTTGTAAAATTTGAAGTTATTGTAGGAGAGATTATACTGGAACTCACTTTGGAGGAGTAAAAAAATGGAATTAAAATTGGTGGAAAGCGATTTTCCAACCTTCAATTCGTAGACGATACAATCATAAATACGAACAGTGAAAAAGAGTTATTGGACTTAATTCGAAGACTTCAAATCGTAAGTCAAAATTTCGCTTTAACAACAATAGGACCAATGATCGATGATCGCGATAATAATCAAAATTAGAACAAGAAAATAAGTTACCAAAATATTATAAGAAAAATTATTTATGGTTCTCAGTTTACGGATCTTTATTAAGACAAAAGGTCTTAATTATGTGAAGAAAAATAACCCTTACAAAATCAACGATCTTCATCCTCAAAGGTAAATTTTAAACTGAAAAATATTAGTTTTGGATTATAAAAGGGAGTTATACACAAAAATTATTTAAATAAAAATCATTTTCTTTGCGATATATGAATTATAAATCGAAAGAAATATCGTTCCAAATGTTTTGTACTCAAAAGTCACTTTAAACGAGAAATACGAAGTCTACTTTGTACAAATCAAGGCACTGCAGTTATTTTAATGGCGGAGTATGCATGGGCCAATCATAAGACACCGTACAAAACTCAATCTTTATTTTGACCAATCAGTGAATTTGTTACTAAAACTTCATAGATTTTTAACCAATGACATGATTTCTTGAGTGTATGTTCCTTATATCTTGTTCCGAAAGATCTACCAGTTTGGGCAATGTAGAATTTTTCACAACAACCACATTTAATATTATATATTCCAGTTTTGTTTTTCGTTGTAATTTGGTTGTTCTCCAATGGCTTAAGAATATTCATCATATTGTTCTTTGTTGAAAATGCGATATTGAAGTTATTTTTCTTTGGAAAGTTGGCGATTGTAAAACTAAATCTATTCTTGAAGTTTGACATAACATATTTTTTATTTACTATTGGTGGAGTTGGAAGAATGTTTTTTTAAGTAAAATTCGATATTATTTTGTCTACAATTGAGCCTTTAGTATTCGTTAGTAGTGGCTATCAGTGGCGTGCACAGAGATTTTAGGTAGGGTAGGCAGAAATTTTTAAAAGCTACTTCAGTATAATCAAAAATGCATGTTGGTTTTAGTTCGTCGTTATGATGAGTAAATAATGAACCCTATACCGATTAGCCAACAAAATTTTAAAGTGTGAATTTTCTAAAATTTTTTTTGCCAATCCATGGGAAATCGTTCGTAGAGGTATGTGAAAGAAACCGTTTCGGTTGTGCCAAATAGTTTAGCGCTAATAAATTAATTAAGAAAAAATAATTAGTTAATTGGTCATTGATATAGTAAAATGTTAAGAAAATATAGTTCAAAGCAACATACAATAACAAAAATGCGGGAAAATTTAGGAAACAGTTGGTTAAATATAAAACTAAAAAAAAAGTTAAGGAAAACTAAACAGAACCTCCTCCCTTCGAAAAAAAATAGAAAAAGAAAGGCAACTCAGAAATTAATTTTTTTCCGCAAATTATATTTTCCCAAAATTTTTCACAATAACAAAAATCGAAACATAATTACAGAGGTTTTCCTCCAAAAACTTTTCATCACTAATGAAAATCAACTTATCACACAAAAAAATTTTGAAAAAATATATATACGAAGTAGAACATTAAGTAAGTGTTTTTTGAAATTCGAAAAATATTTTTCTTTGACTTTTTTTTTAGTTTTAGTTTTAACTAACCGTTTCCTAAATTTTCCCTCATTTTTGTTATTGTATGTTGCTTTAAACCTTATTTTTTTAACATTATACTATATCAATGAATAATTAATTAATTTATCTTCTGTATTTAATTACCGCTAAACTATTTTATCACAAACGAAACGGTTTCTTTCAAAAACCTCTACAAACGATTTCCCATCGATTGGCAAAAAAAAAATCGGAAAATTCACACCTTAAAATTTTGTTGGCTAATCAGTATAAGATAAATAATGATGTTGATATTTTCAACCACAAATACCCATAGATAGACTCAATTTGTAAACTTTATTAAAGAAATACAATATAATTGTCAGGATTAAATAATACAGATAATAGATAATATATTATTAAAATTTATTAGAATTAAATAATAACAATGTATGTATATTGCTGATCGTTAAATCGATTTTTGAGATGAATCAAATTCAAACTTGTAATTTCAGCGATAATGAATAAGAAACGATGCTACTTCGGTAATTATCGTAATTTGTCGTGTGCAAGAAGACAGTGTCTATTTTTAAGGTTGTGTGTGTAGAATTGTATATTTGTATTATTGTTTTTATACGAACGCACACACTGACACGTATGTGTGCTATGAGTGCACACATATAAATATTTAGACACGAATAGTTTGTGTCTTTCCCGCCGCGTTGCCAGGAACGTTAGTGCATTGCAATGCAAATATTATCAGTCCCTTACTTGAAATTGAACGAACGAATGAGATGGCATAATCTGTATACTGTATAGATGATATCCGTTAAGATTTTTTCTTTATTGGTATTTGGTAAATAAAATAAAACTAGATATCAGAACAAAATTATAAATATTTATCTGAATTATGTAGGGTAGGCAGTGTCTTTTTGTCTATATGGAATGCACGCCACTGGTGGCTATAGGTTTAATTTTCTTAAATGTCGGTTAGTAGTTTTGATAAAGGGGAACCCATGGCCAAACTTTCCTTTTGGAGACAAAATTTTTGATTGAAATTTAAATAGCTTTGTTGTAATATGATTAACAAGTTCATTATGTCGTTCATTACCATATAATTATATATTTTTTATGTCATATAATTATATTCCACAATTTTGATTGTTTCTTCAACAGGGATATTTGAGTTTAAGTTGACAATGTCAAGTAATGTAATTTTGATGTTCTTTAGTAGTTTAAGGTTTTTAGTATTATTCATAAATTCATATAAGTTTTTTAATTGTTTTAATAGTTTCAACTAATTTTTTGGCTAACCAATATCCAGGAACTAGTTTGTAATCCACTACCGGTATATGTATGTACAACAAGTATGCCAATCCGACCGGTAGTGGATTACAAACTTACTTCTGGATATTGGTTAGCCAAAAAATTAGTTCAAACCATCAATTCAGGCATCATATCGAAAGAAAATTGTTCAATTAAAAAACTTATAAGAATTTATGAAAAATACTGTAAACCGTAAACTACCACAGAACATCAAAATACCATCACTTGACATTGTTAATTTCCAAAAATTTAATTAACTTTTGTTTAATTAAAAAGTAAAAAGGAAAATTAAGGAAAACTCATCAGAACCTCCTTTCTTCAACCCAAAAAATGGGGAAGCAAAGCCATTTATGTATTTTTCTTCTATTAATAATATTTTAAAGTAATTTTCAAAAATAACAGAAATTGAGACTAAATTAAATAAATTTTTCACCCAAATATTTTCTCTGAAAATCAATTTTTTCCACTGTTAATTTTATGAATTAAATATGTGAAACATAAGATTACGTTTTATGCAGACTTGGAAAATATTTTCCACACTTTTCATCCCTTCAAACGCTTTCAAATTAAAAAAAAAATGATACACTATTAAACACGCTTTTCACACATACATTTTCATCGTTTACTACGAAAACCAACTTTTCCCACAATTTACTTTTAAATTTTCACAAACAATAAGAATGTATGTTTAAAAGCATGTTGAATAATTTCTCAATATTTATTGATTTGATCGAATTTACTGGGTCGAAAAGTGTGGAAAATATTTTCCTAATTTTCAATCCAAATCTTTTATTTCTCATATTTTACTAAAAAATTTATTGTGGGAAGGGAAATATCGAGTTTCACAAACGGTGAAAATTATTGGATGAAAAGCAGGACTAACGTCTCGATTTTTGTAATTTTTGTAAATTTCGTGAAAATACAATTTAAGGAAAAAAATATATGCATAAATTTTTTTTTTCCCCCAATTTTTGAGTTGGATGTGGTTTTGTTAAGTTTTCTTAAATTTTATTTGTATTATCAAACAACAGTTTTCTAAATTTTCCTAAATTTTTGTCGCTATATGACGTTAAATCCCTATTTTCTTAACATTTTACTATATAAATAACCAAATTATTAATTAAATACTACTTAATTATTTGGTCACAAACGACATGATTTCTTTCACCAAAATCATCGATTGGCGAAAAAAAAATTAAAACTTAAAATTTTGTTGACCAATCGGTAAAAGATAAAACCACTGCCTTCAAAATTACATTTTTCAATATATATTAAAAAGTCAAACCAACTAAAATTCATATTTTAACTTTTCATCATTCAAAATTCCATGTAAACATTGAGGAAGAACATAGTTAAACCTAATATATTTCAGGTAATTATTAGTTCTCGGCAATTGGAAAAGATATAGGCCGATAATATTTCATTAAGCTAAACGAGAAGTTAATTAACTATCGATTCAAACATTTGCTATGTTGAATGAACTGTTCATTGTTCAATATTAGAAATAATTAAATCAAACAGCGAAAGATATTCATTTCATGGTTACCAACCGCATTGTTCTGCGCTATGTTTGATGAAACACTGAGCCTGATTGGGCCTCAGTCTACACCCAGGGAAATATGCTAATAGCAAAATGGAATAGTTTACACACTAACGCAAATACTTTCCAACCCAAAAATTGAAGAAAATCATATTCACAATGCACAAAATTTAATTAATCATGAACATTATCGCGGTGTTAATTTCCCGTTTTATTTCGAGAAATACATTTCAATTACATGGCATTAATTTTATTGTCTAGCATTAATTAATTTTCACAGTTCTCCCGTTTATTTTCTCTCCCTCTCGTTTTCTTCACTTAAATCCCAAAATTATTTCATCAATTCTCTCTAATTAGTACACATTTTCATCATTTACACTAAATAATAAATACAATCGAAATATTCGATTGTCATTGAATTAAAATGGAATAAACAAAATTGTGGTCCACAATTGAATTGAATGAGATTTGTAACGCAAATAATTCAAATTTCTCAATTAATTCGAAAAGTTTTTACTACCACTTGCCACCCCGTTACCACCCTTAAACATCCAGATATGATCATTTCGACTAAATGCATTTATATTTTATTAAATAGTAAATATTAGATTCCACAAATTCTGTCAAAGATAACTGAAGCGAAATTTGTGATTAAATTGTTTATCAATTTTGGTATGAAATGTAAACTAATTTAGATATTCGTGACAGAAATATCAATAATTATTACAATTGGAGTGTGTGGTGGGGGGTGAGTTATGTGGGGAACTTAACAGAACCGGGAATAATAATTATTATTACTATTAATAATTATTATATTAACGGTATTTGAGGTGCAAATTTAATGGTATTTACATATGTGAGAGAAGATTTACTAAAACAGGGTGGAATTTTGTTTTAGCCTATGTATATTTGTCGCAAAAAAAAGCTTGTGGTAAATTTTTGGGCACTGAACTCAATGAAAAAATAACCATGTAATTTTTATTATATATCATGAGTTTTTAGACAAATTTCATTTGTAATTTTATACTTAAAACATTAAAAAAAATAAGATTTAAAGGATAGAAATTGGCAAATCTAGTGCAGAAAACAGGCTGGATTTCTCAAAGGGAAGAGAATTTGGAAGCATATTTTATATATTAGGAATAGACTTATTCCAACAAAATGATCAACTTTAATTCTTTATTATATCAAAAATATTGTTGGGAATGACAAAAAAAAATCCTGTGAAAGTTTAAGCTCTTAATATTAAGAGGTGTCGCATCGCAAATTTCGATTTTCCATTAAAATAACAAGGGAACATTATTCTCTTGCCCTTTGGAATTTTATAGCTCACGTTGGTGCCAATATTTCGGAATGACCAAGTTATAATCTTGTAGAAAATTGAACGATCTACAAAAAAGGTCTCCAACAAGTTTTTGATATATTTATTACTTCAAAAGTTATTAAAGGTCAAAATTGAACTAAAGAGAAGTTTTAATATTTTTTCAATTTTTTGACGCAACCATCAATTTTATGAGAAAATTTTATAGGACATTTTTTGTAGAACAATTTTTTTCCTTTAACTTATCTCTTAAAAAGTTTTTGATATTTTTCACAGGTGTTAAGTTATTTGCATTAAACTGAAAATATTCGTAATTTTATTGTTTTAAATTAATAATATTTCCTGAATTAATATTTTTATATAATATGTATATAATGGTATACATCTTTATAATGTTATACAATATTCTCTTGCACTTTGGAATTTTATAGCTCACGTTAGTGACAATATTTCGGAATGATCAAGGTATATTCTTGTAGAAAATTGAACGATCTACAAAAAAGTTTTCTTACAAGTTTTTGATATATTTATTCCTTCAAAAGTTATTCGAGGTCAAATTTGAACTAAAGAGAAATTTTAATATTTTTTCAATTTTTGACGCAACCATTAATTTTATGAGAAAATTTAATGGGACATTTTTGTAGAACACTTTCTTTCTATAACTTATCTCTTTGAAAGTTTTTGATATTTTTCACAGGTCCTAAGTTATTTAAATAAAATAAAAATAATATTTTTTATGTTAAAAATATAATAATTCAGGAAAATTTCAGTTAAATGCAAATAACTTAGGACCTGTGAAAAATATCAAAAACTTTTATAGAGATAAGTTATAGGAAAAAATTGCTCTACAAAGAATGTCCTATAAAATTTTCTCATAAAATTGATGGTTGCGTCAAAAAATTGAAAAAATATTAAAATTTATCTTTAGTTCAACTTTGACCTCGAATAACTTTTGAAGGAATAAATATATCAAAAACTAGTAACAGATTTTTTTTGTAGATCATTTAATTTTCTATAAGAATATACCTTGGTCATTCCAAAAAAATTTCACCAACGTGAGCTATAAAATTCCAAAGTGCAAGAGAATATTGTGCCCATGTTATTTGAATGAAAAATCGAAATTTGCGATGCGGCACCTTTAAATATTAATATTACGAGCTTAAACTTTCACAGGATTTTTTTTTGTCATTTTCAACAATATTTTCGATATAGTTAAAAAAAAATCATATTTTTTTTTGAAACAGTCTTATGGGGAAACTTATAAAAATAGCTTTGAAGTATGGAGTTATAATGTATCTTTGACAGTGCTTTTCGAACTTTTTTATACCTACTTTTGGTATTTCATCAACATTGAAGATTGGTGATCATTATAGTTGCTCAAATTTTTGATAAAGCAACGAGAAAGAATTGTTTGAATAAGCTTTTTTTTATCAATTCTATTAAAATCAAGGAATTTGCATACCCAAACCAAAACAACAACTTTTCACTTCCATCGAAAACAATGTAAAAAGTAAACATTTTAATTGGACCAACATTAAAATGCGATGCAATCGAACTGCAAATGAAAGTCAAGCGCGAAAGCGCCAGCGAAACAAGCATTAAGCTCTCAGGAAATGGAGTAAATCATTACATCAAACAAACTCCAACCGGAAAACCTTATCGGCACAAAAATGTTTGTTATCAACACAAGCATTAGCCATTGTTGCAATCGTTTGACAATTGCATAACCATCTCCATCAGCGTCATTAGCATCCAAGGTAGTTCTACATATTTGTTATCCTTTTCACTAAATGCAACCGGCTGGAGCGCACCATTTGAGCTTTATGAGCTTTACGCGGAAATGACGAATTAGATTCATTTTTTTTCTCGGTAAATCTCCAAAAAAAAAAATAATAAATCACAACCTAATTTCGTTTTTCTCGTTCACATTTCAAAAGACGAAAATACAGGCGACAAATAAATGAATATAATTTTATAAACTCAGAAAAATGACATCACATTTTTTAATTTGTACTAGAAGCTTTACGAATAAATTAGAATAATATTTCAGTGTCAAAAAAAAAGCACAAGGTATGAGGATATAAAAGTTTTGTATTTCTTAAGAAAGCTGCGATTTTATATTTTCCTATTGTTTAATTGAAAATGAGTGCTTGAGAATATACCTACGTAATGTCCGATCTTGGGAATTGTGTTGAATAAAATTCAGGTCAGATAATCCCTTAAGGGTCCCAAATAACCATATTCACGTTCGAAACGTGTTGCATAAATGTTTTTGAACTGCTACGGAAAATTAACTCCACTCAAGTGGAATGAATAATCGCCCAACAAATGAGAAATTGTATTTTTTTTAATCTTTATAGTTTTACAATAAACACAGCAAAGTAAATGGAGATAAATCCCAAAATCAAACAACTATTTTCCACTTTTATTTGAGGGGGAAAAAGAGAGGAGATATACACAACCACGCTATAAAACTTTTGCACTAGATACAACAATGGTTTGCTTGGTTTATTATCCGCTTTTCTTCGTTTGCTAATCCTGTTTAGGTGTATTTTTATGCTGTAATTCTTTGAATAAATATGCCGGAGATATATTCGTGGGCGGTTACCACATTTGAAGAATAGAACTTTTTTTTTTCTATTGTACCAATCGAATTATAACGTAAAAAAGTTAAGATTCAGGCTATGAAAAGAAATATACTTTAAGCAACAAAATAAATATTTTTATTTCTTTAACAAAGTTTGCTTTTTTATTAAACGTTAAGTGATGTATTTGACTTAAGGGTGGATCACCGTCAGAAAAAAAAATTTTTGATTTTTTTTTTCCATAAATGTCTTCTTATAACATTCAAGAGTAACGTGTTAAAAGGATTGGAATAGCTGACTAATGTATTTTCACTGATAAAAATTGAATAAATTGATAACAACATAAAAAAATATCTTAAAAAAACTTTAAATGCGTTTTTCTCGAAATCAACTTTTTAAAATTGGGAGACAAGATTTCTCAGAAACTATCCGACGGATTGACTTGAAACTGGTGAGTGTTATAGTTCAACACGTCTTCTTGGTACTGAACCTCTGAAATTGGCCAAACCTCTCCCCCTCAAAGTGGGAGAGGGGGAAAAGTCCAAAAAAAGGTCGTTTTTTTATAACTTTTTTCAAAGTCACGCCATTTTGTGAATTTTCAACTTTTTTCGGATTTTCGAGGTTCAGTACCAAGAAGACGCATTACCAAAACCTAAATTCTTTGGAAATCATGATCCGACTTCCGATTTCCGAGAAAACTTGTCTCCCGTTTGCCTCCTCATTTTTGAGGACCCTTTTTCAAAGCGCTGTAAAAGGGGGAGGGGGGACATATTGGGGCAAATAAAAAATAAATAGCTCAAAACTTCAGCTTTTACATGCCGAAGACCGTTTTTATATCTCTAAAAAAAATGGCAGCAGTTTTAAAAAAGTCATTTTTTTTACGTTCTGACGGTGATCCACCCTTAAAGTGCAATCGTGAAAGGGAAATTTATTTGTGAACTCCCCTAAAAGTACGTAGAAGCCATTTTTTTATTTATCTATTGATGAATAGGTTCCAAACATGATTTCAACCATGAAGTAAGTAACCTGAAAGTCTTTTACTATTTTTTTTAATTATAACTTTTAAACCGTGCTAGATACAAATAAAATAGTAATTATTAAAATGAAAGCAGAGGAAATTTTCTACAGAAAAGGTTATTTAATAATTTTTGTCCCATAAGTAATGCGAAAATGACGATTGAAAACAAACCAAATATTAAATTTTTAAAAATCAAGTTTTATTATTGTTGATATTTCTACAAAATTATTGGCATCTTAGGAAAAATCAGGATTCAAATGATTTATTTATTTGAGAACTTTTTTTCATATGTAGGAAAGTAACTTAAGAAAGTTATTAGGAATTTTTTGAAACAAATATTGATGAACTTAACTCTTAATTATAAGGATACCAAAAACTTAGTAAAATGTAAGCTTAGTATCAAAAACTTATTAGAGGATAAAATATTTTTTCTTAAACATTGAATCTTTAATCCTAAAGCAGTATGATACTTAGTAGATATCTAGAAATTCACTCTTATATTATAAAGAGGAAAGATTTGATTGTTTGTTTGCATTGAATAGGCTCCGAAACAACTGAATCGATTTGAAAAGTTCTTTTAATTTTGGGGAAGCTACACTATCTCCGTTGAACATAGGCTATATTAAATTTTCAGTTTATTAAATGTGTCTTTTTAAAATCGACAAAATAGTGTTTTCAGGTATGATTATGTTTTTCGTAAAAGAAATAAGAGAAATAAAAATTATCATATACCAGTACAAATAGCAAATCTGAAAAGAAAATATAATCTACCCCTACGTTATGCAGACGAAGTCGCAGGGATCAGCTATATTGTATAAACATACGAAAAATTCAAGTATATGCTCAATTGGTGATATGAAATAACATAGTTAAAACTTGAAGGTCAAAATGAGAGAATGGCAGATATAAATATATCGTTTAAGTAATCTGAACCGGTTTGAGGAATTTATTATTTGTTGTCAATTATAAATACATTAACACCTTTTCAGATTCCATAAATTACACCTTTGATTCTGCATTTTTCTCATTACCATAATATTTATTATTGCAAGTTGAGAACAGGTAAAATTCTTTTCAATTTCACACTTGTTTGGAATTTATTCGGTTTTGCTCACAATAATGGTCATTATGGAGCAAAGGTCAAAATAATTGTACTTTAATATTTGTCTACCTGAATTCTACCGTATGATTGAAGAACAGGTAAATCGATTTCGACAATATTATGTTTTCAGGTACATGTTAGTGTTTCCCACCAAAAAAAGTATAATAAAGGTCACAGACAAGTCTAATTTAAATAATTGTACCAATATTTTATTCTGATTTCACTTATGGTTCCAATTTAAAGACAGCTTTAATGATTTGATAGAATTTTTTTACGATATCGAAAAATCAGAATACATGAAATCATGGGTGGCCTATATATATGATATTGCGGGCCACTTCGGAAATACATCATAACTCCGGGAGCCTCTTTTGAAGTTATATCTCAAATTCTCCTTACTAAATTAAGATACACTGTAATCATTTTAATATTTTCAATATTTCGGTTTTCACCAATTTGGTCATTATAAAAGGTATACATTTTAAGAAAGCCTGATGCATATGGCGGGTCGAAGAAATTGGCAAAGGTGCCTTTTGTGGTCCGCGGGTGGGCTACCTTTGACAACCTCTGATTTAAATAAACAATGAATAATCTATCTTCTATCTACATTAGGGTGGGTCAAAAAAATTGATTATTTTTTTTTTACAAGTGACACGGAAAAATGAGTTGCTAGACACCTTAAAAAAATTCTCACCAATTATGAGCTCTTAATTTTAATAGGAAGATCCTCCGCATCGCAGTTTTGTATTTTTTTCTCAGTCCAATAGAAAAAAATTCATACCTCATCATTTATTGATTGTACAGAAAAATGTTCTGAATGGATTTTTTAGGAAGTTTAATGCTCTACAAAAAAAGTATTCTATATTTTTTCCGTAAGCCTCACCATTTGAAAGATATTAAGGTTTTAATTTTGATTATTTTAAGACAAATTTCATTTTTGTTTATGATTTTTATAACTCGACAATAAATGACTCTTATAAAATGTGCAGTACAAATTTTTGCTGGAAATTAACTGCTCTATAAAAATGGTTTCTTATGTTTTATTGAACTATTTTTATTGAACCTATAGTCGATTGATTTGTCGTTATAAAGTTAAATGTTGAATAACTTTTAATGGAGTGATTTAATCGAAAATTTATACGAGACCTTTTTTGTAGAATGTTAAATTTTACGTCAGAATAGTTTAACTTAAAATATTTTTATGCATTTGTTTCTGAGAAAAAAACTAAAAGTAAAAAGTCAAATAATCCCATGTTATTTAAAAGGTAAAAGTGAGATGATTCCGGCACGGTTTAATCAAGAAATTAAGAACTTAATTGTATTGGATATTTTTTTTTTATTTTAAACTAAAAATTCAGGGAGCGATTGCTGTAAAAAAATCAATTTGGGAAATAACGGACACCCTAAAACCCACTTATCAACAGAAGGTCTTGTCTAATTACGGAATGTTCAATGATGATATACAAATCAATCATAAGACTACTTCTCACATACTCTAGCCCAGTCTGGCTTCCATCTTCAAAAAAAAAATCACAATGATTTACAAGTGTTCCAAAATAGGATCTTGAGAATTATCAATAAAGCTCCATGGTATGTGAAAAACAACCAAATTCATCATTAAATAAAGGTCCCATACCTAAAAGACTTTCTAATCCAAGTCACAAGGAATTTCCTGATTGGCCTAGAAAATTGTCCTAGTGCAGTAGAACTAAGCTTGGGGGAAACTTTAAATCAAAGAAAGTTGAAGCAGAAACTTTTTCAAAAGCTCCAAGAAATAGCAGTTGCTTGACCACAAGGCCAAGAAGAATCAACAAATTAAGAAATAAAAAAGACAGGGGAATGAAGTTCGACTCCTCCACCTACTTAAACGCCGATTAAGATCAATTGCCTGTTATCACCATCATGATATAGCAGCAAATCGCTGAACTGGTTCAATTTCCTTAATAGTTCACAAGAAAAAAGTTATGATAGTTTATTTTTTTTGGCCTTTTAAGGAAATTGAACCAGTTCAGCGATTTGCTGCTATATCATGGTGGTGATAACAGGCAATTGATCTTTTTTTTGGAACCTACCGGTGAAAGATTTTTGGGTTGAAATCAAGTTTGGAACTTAAACTTTTGTGGTTTAAGCCTATACCAGAACGAACCTTTTATTATTGAAATTTTACAATTTTAATGTTTTGTTCCAAATTCTTTAATCTTTTCCTATAGTATTGCTAAGCTTTTCCGTAAGGGATTATTTTTTTTTAATCAAAGTTTCATTCAATTATTTGACTACCAAAGTTTATCGAAAAGTTTTGGGAAAAAATTATTCCAGTATCTGTGATATTCATTGGACAAAAATAAAATTTTCCAGTTAGCTTATTTTTAATTGAAAATTGAAAAAGGCCTTTTAAAAAACAATTAATCAAATATATCAATGTTTCACCCCTCAATTCTGCATCAAATACGATTAAATCGGATACTTTTTTTTTCCACTGCAAGAGCTTTAAAAAAAAATGAACAATGTAGCTAACCAGCATTATTGGATAAAGTTGATTGAATGAAATTCGAAACAAAGACTCCAGAGTAAAATTAGATTAGAACAGTATGTTGGTAGGTACCCTTCTATACATTAGGTCCTCGTACTCGGTTAGTTATTGGCGCTCTATTCCGTAACAAAAATAACCTGTAACACAGAAATCTCCAAGCTAATTGTAAATTCTCGTGCGAACAAATCGAAAACTTTTTATTACTTCCACCCCCGTCAATACCATCCCCTTAACGTCATTCATTAGTCTTCGGTCGATGCCATTTTTTTTTTTTTTTTTGGTAAATTGCATGTTCCATAACAGTCAAGTTAATCTAAAGAAAAAAGTGTTTTTTTTTCGTTTGTAAAAAAAATTAAATATAATAAAAATTTTATTGTTAATAATTAAGCACTGGTGCTTTAGTATGGGGTGTTAATTTCTTTACTTTGTACTTCTGTTTGTAATTGGGGCGGGAGCCAATTTGAAAACAAAAAATGCGCAGGAAAAACGTAGAGAAAATGTAATCTATGTGTTCCCCGTGGAAAACGAGGCGCTCGTCTTTGTTGTCTTAATTTTTCTTTTATTCTTTTGCAGCTTGGCTTTTTTATTTAAACAAGGACATACTTGGATGGCTTTTAAATTTAAAAAAAACAGAAGAAAACATTTGCTTTATCGCTCTGGTGCCATCTCTTTGTTTGTCGGGGTACAACACGGCAAATAAAGTTTCGCTTCTTATTTTTCCATTAATTTTCTTTTTTTTGAGGTAATAAGTGTTTAGATTTTTCAACTGATTGGAGAAAATTGAAAATTTTTGTTACCTTTTGGGGTTTCTTTCCAGTGTTAGTACTATATGGGGGACTTGAGCCAAATTTAAAGGAAAACTGGAATTACTTTAGTAAAAATATCAACTATTGTTTATGTTTTCTATTAAAACTTTTCCTTGAAAAAATTTAATTGAAGCTTTAATTTAAATATTTACTCCTTTTTGAGGGTCCTTAGTTATTGTTGTATTCATTGGAAATTTAAGGCTTCTAAATTAAAGGATCATTTCGATTTAACCTCGTAAATCTTTTGGTTATGAAGATTTATTTTTTGATAAATTAATTCGGATGTATTTTAAACTTTTTCTTGCCGAATCCGCTGATTTTTGATCGCTATTTGACTAAATGTTACTTTGGCAATGTCTTTTAGGAGGATGGATTTACATCCATAATCGGGAAGGCCAATTATTACTCTAATGATTTTTGAAACAAGATTGATTAATTGATTGATGAAAGAAGATCTTTGTTCTAAAAAAAGTAAGTTTTCATAATTTCTTCATAAGAATATAAAGTTCGGGAATTGATTGAAAAGTTTTTATCCATTATATTTTCGATTATCAACAAGGTTTAAATTTTTTAAGTTTTCAGGAGCTGAACAATTTTTTTCAAGTATCAGTTACGGGATTAATAACATTAGGGTGGTTTTTTTATCGGGACAATTTTTTTTTGCTCCCATGCCGAAATTTTGTTGGAAATACTTCAAAAAAAACTCCCTGAAAGTTTGGGCTCTTAATATTATCATTAAATACTCGCTCACAGCGTGTGAATATTATCCATTTAAAATACACGTAAACTTTGATTTTTTTTTTAAATTTTTATAGCTCAGCGGCATTTTATGGTATCGCCTCGCTCAAAGTCGGAATTTTTTTACAATTGTAAGCTCTACAAAAGTGCCTATTTTTGATAATTTTTAATAAGGAATAAAAAATCAATATTTTCTTAAATTTTACTCAATAATCCGTAAAAATTTTTTAGTAAGAGAAATTCAAGGCTCAATATCTCGAGAAATATCGATCTTAGCAATTTGGTTTTCTGAAACTTTTTTGTAGGAAATTAAATTTCCTATAAATTTGCTATCTTTATTTTTTCTGTAGGTCTTGTAATTCATGAGTTACTGAGAGAAAAACGAGAAATCTATGAAAAATCTTGGTTTAGTGACCCGTACTACCTCGCCCGTGTAAATTACGATTTTGTCGCAATAGGCACTTTTGTAGAGCATACAATTGTAAAAAAATCCCAACTTTGAGCGAGGCGATACCATAAAATGCCGCTGAGCTATAAAAATTTAAAAAAAAATCAACGTCGTGTATTTTAAATGTAAAATACTCACACGCTGGAGCGAGTACTTAATATTAATATTAAGAGCTCAAACTTTCAGGGACTTTTTTTATTTCCAACAAAATTTCGGCATGGGAGCAAAAAAAATAGTTTCGAAGAAAAAAACCACCCTATAATAACATATTTGAAATTTGCCCTTATTTTTGTCCATCAATAAATCCTTAAAATTTAAAGAAATAAAAGCTCTACAATAAACAATTTGTCTAGAATGAAATTCATAATTTGTGATCAATTAACTGATATTGAACAAATCATGGATATAAATTATTCTGTTTAAAATAATAATAATAATAGTAATTTATTGTATTTTCTGAATATTGAAATTCTAAAGCCTTTTTTCTAATAAAAACAATTTTCAAATTATCTGCCTGTTTTCCTACTTGCTGCAAAAAATTATGGGGAAATATATTTTAGAAAGATAAGCTTTAAGCCGTTAATATCATTAATTTATTTTAACTCTATTAAATTCTTTACAAAATTCAAGATTGTTTTATTTTCCTTTTTTGTAATTGTTGTACATTGTTTTTAATTGAAGCTAGACTCCTATCGGATTTTTTTTTTTGTAAATTATTAGTGGTTAATATTAGAAGGAATTAAATTTTATTTATTAAACCAAAAATTTAAAAAAATCGTTATATTTAATTTAAAATTATTTTTTTTAATATTTCATTCCTTAATATGGATGATTAATTATTTAAATTTCCCGATTCTTATCAACTAAGTTGATTTTACTTATTCCTTTCAAAAAGTTTGCAATTTTTGTTTTTCTATAAATAAATCCAACAATTTGATATTTCTTATTAAAGATTCAATTTAAAAAAACTCAACTTATAAAACGTAAGTAAAGACTTTTTTTCAAAACTTTCCGGTAACTTATGTAATTTTTAAAAAAAATTTTTACATAGTAATCAAATTTCATTTTTCAAAAAAAAAAAATACTTCATAAAATTGATACAAAATATTTTCTTGATACGAATAATAAATATAAAAGAAAGAGAAAACCAATGATTTAAACAAACTTATTAGTAAGACAAAGAGAAGCATATTTTTGTTGTTATTGTGCATTGAAAACGATCGCATTCGGTTCGGAAATGCGAAAAGCCGTTCGGGAAAAACAATAAAAATTTGACGATCGCGCTTTGTAACAAACAAACTCACTTGTTTGTGCAATAATTACGTGATCATTTATTACAATTTAATTGTGATGTTTTTTTTTTAATAAATGCATAATATTTCTTATATAAAATGTTAATTTTATTGAATTAAAATTGATATGTGAAGTTACAGTGATAAATGAATATTCAGTGATCTGTGGTGCATTGGAATGCATGGATGCATTATAGTTTAGACCAACGTAAAACGGTAAAATTTTAATCATTTTTTCTAATAGTTAGTAAATAATGATTTTTTTTTTCAAAAATTTCTGGTAATTTAATTTTGAAAAGTTTAGGATTCAAACTAAAATCCATCATAAACATTACATAGTTATCAACATGTAATTTTAAAAAAAAAATCATGAAATTGATACAAAATATTTTGTAAAAACGAATAATAAGAAAGAGAAAAATCATTGATTTAAATAAACTAATTAGTAAGACAAAGAGGTGCATACTTTTGTTGTTATTGTGCATTGAAAATGATCGGTGTTTGTGGACCATCCTAACCCTAATGCCCAAATTCTTTCCTCTGAAACTCATCCAGACAACATGCCACGTAGGCTGAAACCAAGGTTTTTAAATTACACAGGTTGTCCCATTAGAAAAAAAAAATGACGTCATACGAAGAATTTTGAAGTTGATCAGTCTGAAGATATGTACGAATTTCTTCTGGTTACGACACGTAGCCACCATGAGGCCACCTGTGTATTTTATAATCCTTGGTTTCAGCCCAAGGTTTATAAAATACACAGGTGACCTCATAGTGGCTACGTGATGGATATGTGACGTATCCAGAAGAAATTCATACATATCTTCAGACTGATCAATTTCAAAATTCTTCGTATGACGTCATTTTTTTTTCTAATGGAGTAACCTGTGTAATTTACAAACCTTGGGCTGAAACGACGTTGGTCTCGCGACCTCCTAACAAATTCTTAGAGAGTACCCAAGGTTTGTAAATTACACAGGTTGCTCCATTAGAAAAAAAATGACGTCATACGAAGAATTTTGACATTGATCAGTCTGAAGATATGTACGAATTTCTTCTGGATACGTCACATATCCATTAAGTAGCCACCATGAGGTCACCTGTGTATTTTATAAACCTTGGAGAGTCCCAACATTGGTTGGGCCCTCTCAACATTTTTCCAAAATACCACACCAGGGTCGAACTAAGGTTTTTACCTCAAGTGTGGTATATTAGCGACCAAAATTTGTTAGCACATTGCATAGTATATAAATTGTAAATATTAGGGTGATTTTTTTTTTACTTTTTTTGGTCCCATCGTGAAATTTTGTTGGAAATACCAAAAAAAAAAAAAATCCCTGAAAGTTTGAGCCCTTAATATTAATTTTATGTCCTCGACCAAGACTACAGAAATTTTTTTGTAAGAAATCAAATTCTCTACAAGTTTTTCATTTATAATTTTTCCGTAGCTCTTGTTATTTACGAGATAAATGCAAAAAAACGCGAATTTTATGGAAAAATCAGGTTCAGTGGCCCGTACTACCTCACCGGTGTGAGTTACGACTTTGTCGCAATGGGTACTTTTGTAGAGCGTTTAATTCTGAGAAAAAACCATCTTCAGTAAGAGCGATCCCATGAAATGCCGCTGAGATATAGAAAATTAAAAATTAAAAATCAGAGTTTCCGTGTATTTTCAATGGGAAATCTTTAGACGTCTTGGTCGAGGACTTAAAATTAATATTAAGGGCTCAAACTTTCAGAGAATTTTTTTTTTTGGTATTTCCATCAAAATTTCACGATGGAACCAAAAAAAAATATATTATCGTTATATGTCATCGTTTATTTAAATTTTAAGTTTTTTCATGACATTTTGTTGCATTGATGAATGCAATTTTAGGGACTGCAGATCTCGATTGTTGCTATTTTTGTTTGGTTTCCCTTTTTTTCCAAACAAATCGAAAATATTTGGATTTGATATTTGTAAATGAAGTAAATTTTTGATATTCCCAATATTTAATTCATTGTTGACTGAAAGAACGCAAAACTTTAGTCAATGTAATACTTTTGATTAATTTATAAGGCTTAATTGTGTAAAGTAGATGTTATCATTGAATAATTTAAATTGTCTTGCAAAGAACCCTTAATTGAAGGGGGTTAAATGTTAAACTTAGACTTTCGTATCACTTTATCTTAGGAAAACTAAGCAATGATCGTTTATTTTGAAATTTATTTGTGATTTTCTGTGCAACTTTTGTTGAATCAAATACTTAAAATTGGTAGAAAAAATTTCAAATTAAAATTTAAATTTGCCCCACCGTTTATGTCAAGGGGTTGGGTATTTCAGAATCGAGTTCGGTGAAATATCTTGGACAACACATTAGCCCATAGTTTGCACTAACTGATTGATAATTTAAAAGAAAAAAAAATTAAAATAAACTTTATTTGCACAATACCTTAAGCCATGCAAGTTATGGTTCCAAAAAATAAGGAAAATATCATCGTTTACCGTTTAAAAATTGATAAAGTTTGTAATCAATTAGCCAAGTTTTTTTTATCTAATAAAAGCTCAAATTGATAAACACGTTTGAAAAATAACAAAAAAAGCTTTAGTTGCATTTAATTTAAAAACCTTACAAAGTACTTTAAATGTCTTTTACTTTGACATTTTAATTGGGGTTTATATTTTTTTTGTACGAAGATAAACATTTTTTCCCCATTTGCTATGACTAACCATTTCGTTTATGTGATTTTAATGTTGACAGAAAAAAAATTAATTTAACAAAAGCCCTCAAAAAAAAAACTTTACAACTTTAATTTCTTATTATCATGAATAACACAATAAGAAAAATTTCGTTATTTATTTAGAGAATATATGTAAGAGATGAGTTTGAAGAAATATAAATTAGAACCGAAGAAAACGGAGATGTTTAATTTACGATTATTATTTGAGGCAAAGTTTTTCGTTTAAGGGAAAAGTTTCAGTGTTTAAATTTTTTTTTTCGTGGGAAAAAATTAACTATTAAACAATTAATTTGTGGGATTTTCCGGAAAAGTTTTAGATTGAAATGATGAATGTTTTTTTTACGGTGGAATAATTTTATTTTTGGTGTTATCACATTGTATATTGGGTGTACTTGTGAATGAAGTAGGTTTTCGGGGGGTGGGATGAGAAAAGGGTGCAACACGCGGATATTTGAGAAAATTTTGTTGGGACCACACACTGTGTAATCGTATTTTTTCCATTAAAAACTCTTTTCATTTTTGAGAAAAAAATTTGATTTTCTCTCCGGGAACATTATTTATTGTTTCTGCGTCTTAAGTTTTTATTTGTCTTTTTTTTTCAGTTACATTAATCATTGTTTTGCGCTCGTTTTGATTTCAATGGCACAAAATGGGGATTGACCTTGATGAGAAAATTTCAATTTTATGGCCGAAATAAAAGTGGAAAAGTTTAAGGTTTGGGCTTTATTTGATTTGATTGGATGTAATGCGTGATGTTGGAAATTTAACAGTCTCGAAAATTTTATAGTAAAAAGTCTGATTTTGTGGAGGATTTATTTTTTAGAGAATGAATTGCAAAAACTTTATTTAAGGTAGAAAATTAGGATTGAAATAATATAATTTTTTCTTGGTCTTAATATTTAAGCGATCATTATAAAAATTTATAGATTTATACGTTTGGATTTTTGGCCCAAAAATATGTTATCCTGCTTAAATTAATGAAACTAATTAAAGGTCATATAACTCAAGAAAACAAATATTAAAAGAAAATTCAATATAAATAATTCTAATAATTCTAATAATCCAATAATTCTACTAACTTCCTCTTCTTTTTCCCGACGATCATTCATTTGAAAAAAAAAATAAAAATAAAATACATTTCTTTTTAGAATATTTTATCCAATCTTTTGTTTGGGTGTTTTCTACGTCAAAGATTGAAAAAATTTTTTTTTGACTTTTATATCAGAAAGTTCAGAAAAAATGTTTTTCTAGTGAAGATTTGATTAAGGAAAATAAGATTCTATATGTTCAAAACTTTTCTCTTGGAGGGTCCAATATATTCAAAACTTTTAACCATCACTGGGTTTTGAACCAAGCATTTTTCCATACAACAATATCATATAGTGGTAACTCAAATAAATAAAGCTTTTGATCAAAAACAAAATGGTCAGTGAGCTTTTATCGGCATAAACCAGGCTTTTGATAAAGTAAAGCACGATGCCTTTTAGTAGAAAGTAAAAAAAAAGAAACCCCTTACAATATAAATAAAGAAATTTTGGATATAAAATTCGCAAAAAATGTATTTCTCTATACTTAAAAAAACCAAACAAATTTTTCCATGAGATTCGATGATTTTTTCTTCAGATTCAAAGGGGTGCGATTTACTTAAAGGGCTAAGAAACACTAATCTAAAGGTTAAGTTCAATATGATGCACCTGAACTTAATATGTAGGAACCCATTGTATTCTTTATCATGTACTTGAAAAAATCAATCAATATTTTTTCTATAGTGATATTTGCATGGAAGAATCAATGCTAAGAAGCTCAAAACTTCAAATTTTTACAAATTTTATTCATCAAGTAGTTGGCAAATTATACTTGAAATCAATTCTTGAAATGATAACTTTATATCTTTACTCAAATTTGAAAGAATTTTTTTTTCCAAAGAAAATTTTACCAAAAAGATAAATAATTTTTTGTTTGACTGAATAAAATTTGTAATTGTAAATTCTCTGCAACCTAAACTATAGTAAAAGAAGTAAAAGCAATTGTAACCATACAATAGTTCCATTAATATTTCACATGATAATGGTAAATATCATATTAAACATATAAGCAACAATACTTTGTGAATAAACTGACAATTTATATACAATCGCCTTAAATATAATTAATCAAAAACGATGCCATTAAATACTTTTAAATTTCAAAAAAAAATTTGCAGAAATTTAGTTCTAATATTTTGAATTTAAATTCAGAAAACTTTTTGGGTTCAAATTTTTGTAAACAAATTGATTTTGGTCGAAATCAATTTTAATTTTATACAAATTTAAACCCAAAAATCAGTGGCTTTCATTATTAAAGTTCAATTTTTTAATCATACAGTTACAATATGCAAGAAAAATGCATCTTTCTAAGAAAATTATTTTTTTCCTGTTCCATTTTTGAAAAAATTTTGCAACTTTAAAGTTTACAAGATAAATCTCTAATTGTTAATTTTTAGTAACATTTTTTTAATTTTTTTTTCTTTCGTTTTGCAGGAAAAACATCTAATTTGGTAAGCCTGAACGTTCAATATTACCAGAATCGTTTTAAGCTCCAGAATCCTCCACCAACAATTGGTTTTAAATGATAAATTCATTGTTGCACTTTCTAAGTTGAAAGTAAGTTTTAATTATATTTTCTTCATAAAAAAGCAATGTTTAGCAAAAAAAAATTATTATAGTTTACCAATAACTAAAACTGTGGTATACACAATGATTTATGGGCAAAATATTCCTTAATATTATTCATTTAGTTTCAATTAAAAAAAAATATCTTAATCTTTTTAAAGATTCAACTTACTAAAGCAACAGTTCTACGAACCAAAAATGAGGAAACACCTTAAATAAATTAATTTTTACAGAATTTTTAACTCATAAATCCTCCACCAACAATTGGTTTTAAAAGACAGATTAATTGTTGCACTTTCTAAATTATATTTTATTCATCAAAAAGCAACGTTTAGATCAAAATATTTTAAAAGTTTTCCAATGCTAAAAACCATGGTTTTAACAGTGATTTATTGGGAAAATGATCCTTAATATTTTATATTAAGTTCCTAATTAAAAAAATAATAACTTAAGCACAAAAAAATCAACTTACTTAATCAACAATTCTACAATCCGACAATGAAAAGAATCCCTTAAATAAATTAAATTTTACAGAATTTTAAACCCAAAAATCCTCCACCAAAAAATGATTTTAAAAGATAGATTCATTGTTGCACTTTCTAAATTATATTTTATACATCAAAAAGCAATGTTTAGCTTAAAATATTTTAAAAGTTTGTCAATGCTAAAAACCATGGTATTAACAGTGATTTATTCGGAAAATGATCCTAAATATTTTATATTAAGTTCCTAATTAAAAAAATAATAACTTAACCACGAAAAAAAATCCAACTTACTCATATCAACAATTTTACGAAGCAACAATGAAAGGAATCCTCAAATAAATTCATTTTTACAGAAGAAGACAAATTGATTTTCCCAAGTTAATTATATTTTCTGTTCCATTTTTGAAAAGGCCTAGCAATGTTGGTTTTATTTTAAAGCCAAACAATAAAATTGTTTATTTTCGGTTTAATTTTTTTGTCCTTTGGATTGCAAAAAAAAAACCTCTAATTTGGTCATCCTTAACGTTCAATATTGCCAAAATAGTTTTAAGCCCGAAAATCCTCCACCAACAATTGGTTTTAAAAGATAGATTCATTGTTACACTTTCTAAGCCAAAGGTGAGTTTAAACCATATTTTATTCATCAAAAAGTTTAGCCCAAAAAATTCCAACAGTTTACCAATGATAAAAACATCCCTTCCGATCCTTAAGGGAGTATTCTAGTCTGGCATGAATTTCAGGTAATTTTTGAAGTGTCATAAAAAATAGCCAATTAATATTTTTAGTATCCATTTTTTATCAGTTATTTATTAACATTTCAAGAATACAGAAAAAAATAAAAAAAGTTAAAAATTTCAAAAATTAGCAGCTGATGATGTGGGGGGTCTCAAAAAATTGACACGTAACCATACCCACGATTTCAACCCTCCTAGTAATCTGACCCAAAAAAAAAAGAAAAAGATTATTAATCTAGAATAATGTCGCAACGTCTGGAACTACGGAAAAGTATGAAAAAAATTTTTTCACGAAATGGCGACTGCCTGAAAAAAAAACAATTTTTGTACCACTTTTTTTGACTGTTTCGAATTTTTTAAAAATAGTAAAAATCAAAATTTTGGGATGGGGATAGATCCAGATATAGACAACTCTATAAAGAAGACTCTGTAAAAATTTCAGGTAAATCGGTGCAGTAGAACCTGAGAAATCGTGGGTATCGTTTTGAAAAAGACAGTTTCGAGAAAAACGCGTTTAAAGTTTTACGTTAAGTTTCAGGCAGCGTAATTGATAGAATAGTACTTATGTATTACTTACATTCTCTTAATCAGCCATCCCAGCTGCATACAAAACCGCTATAACTTCGGAAATAATTTGAATTTTGAAAAATCCTTTTAGGAGGATATTTTTGAATATCTAAACTATCGGATTATGAAAAAAAAATTTTTTTTGATTTTTTCAAATTTCTAGACTAGAATACCCCCTTAATATTTTTCATAAGTCCCTGTTTTAAAAAAAAAATATAATACTAAAAAAAATCAACTAAA
This sequence comes from Sisyra terminalis, assembly GCA_958496175.1. Lineage (NCBI taxonomy): Eukaryota > Metazoa > Arthropoda > Insecta > Neuroptera > Sisyridae > Sisyra > Sisyra terminalis. Next base: position 6,733,611 of record OY292278.1, read on the forward strand.
ATATTTTACAATTTTTCGAACCAACAATGAAACATATCCCTTAAAAAATCCGTTGCCTAGTTTGCCTAACTCTTTATGATAAAATCTTGATGATTTTTTCAGTTTTCCTACCCATTCACTACATTAAAATGGGAAACTCTGGTGTAATACCCCAATTAAATAGAAATAAAAACTTTAAGTTTCCATTTTTTCAAGGAAATAATTCCTACCATTGTCATAAAATTCAGACTTTTACAAAGTTGAAGCTTTTCATCATAATTAACTTATAGACATTTATTTCTTCCATCGTTTTTTTTTTCTCTAAATAAAAAAAAAACATTAAATTTATCATACAATGAAATTCAAGTTCTTTGATTGTATATGAATAGACAATAGAAGAATATACCAACCCCATTCCCCGTCATCATTTACCGTCCGGGATTTTTAAAGAAATTTCTCAAGTGAACCTCTCTCACTTGAACGAGCAAAGTTTATAAATCACCCTCTCCTTATTTTCGTCATCTCCCCCAACAAAAACCCGGAGTCAAAGCGATGAAAAGTGGTTGCAATTATTTTTCATGACTTTTCATTCGATTCCTCTAGTTTTTTTGTAAATTTATTTTTCGTTGAAATTACAAGAAAAAATTACTGACGACGAGTCGCCGCTAGTCGGTCGTCATTGCTTTCCAATTCGACTTTTATATATTATTATATATATAAAAGACTCATAAAAAAAAGTTTCGTTATTGACGCGCACAATACAAGGGGTTGTAAATGATGTTTTCAATTGTGGGATTTTTCTCGTTTTCCATTCCTCGTTCGTTTTATACGATGGTAAATGTATTTGAGTCGATTTTAACGAACAAATTTATTCTTTAGGTTGGCCACTATCGTGGACCTATTGAGGCAAAAAAAAATCAATAACCACCTGTTGGCAGGGGTTTCTTTTTTTCATCTCAGAGAATTTACGAGAGGCTAATGAGGAAATTTTGATAAAGACGTTTTTTTTTTTGCGTTTGACGAAAATGCAATTGTTCGTTTATGCAACTAAAATTCTTCTTGGAAAAGTTAATTTTTCTTTTCAGTGAACATCAAAGCCGAGGATATGGTTGGGTTGAGGTTGAGGGGGTGGGATTGCATGTTCCCGGAAGACAAATACGTGATGATAGTACACAAAGACGTCACTTTGATGTTGCTGACCCGGCACCGGTATCAGTGTGTAACGGGTTTCGATAGCCGTTTAGGGGTGGTGGCGACGCCACCCCAGACCCCTGGACTCTTCCCCTATTTTCCCGTATATATCCCGTCCACGACAATGGTCCAGACGCATTCATCTTTCACTATCTTTAACCGCGGCACACATACAACTCCTTTAACAGCTCTTTATTGCCATCCAAAGCGGTTTTTCATCAAACACATTGTTCACTTGTCCCTCTTATCTTTCACCCACAAAAATCTGCGTTTTTTCATCCCCTATTATCACCCCCAAAAAATGGCTTTAAAACTTTCTTTTCAACACAATTCAATACAAGAAATAAATTGGGCATTGAAAGGGAAATTAATGATGAACAAACATAAACTTCCACTCCCTTTCGTTCCAAGTGCCGGCATTAAATTATAAATTAGCTGAATCAACGATTTCCTCCACATTAACACATAGCAGCAGATATTTACCGAATTTTGATCGTTATATCAACCCCACTCGTCTTGAGACGCTCAAGAAGTTTTCAGTCTCGGCTTACAATTAATTAACATGGAAATTGAAACACGAAATCACATTGCAAACGGGAAATCATTTGAAAAATTGTATTTGGACGAAATTCAAGACAAGACTTTCTTGAACGCCGGCGCATATTTTATATATAGGAAAAGACATAAAACGTCGAGGGTTGGACGGTTGTGTGGGCAGGAGGAAAGAGAAATGGGGGGGTGGTAATGGATGAAAGGTATACAATGCAATTTTCTGCTTTTGAAAGAGAAAATATTTCGCTCTCATGTGACGATTTTGTCTCAACGTTATTTTCATCGTCTTTTAAAGCAGTTATATGCCTGCAGAAAATGCTGGAAAGTACCTTCCGTTGCGTCTTTTTATCCTTGTTTTTGTATCAATGCTGGGTGTTTATATGTTTTACAGTTCCGACCAAAAATTTGAGGTCACAAGATGGAAGCAAATTTATTTTTCATGGACTTGAATCTCTTGACGAATTGGCTGAAAAATTAAAACGATAGAGCTTAACTTTTCTGAGAAATTAATCTAAATTAAGGCAGAAAAGTTTTCTCCTTGGACACTAAAATTTAAAAAGCTATATATCATAATCACAATAAGATTTTTTCGCTGATTTTGAACAGTTATACTGTGTATACAATATATAGAATATATTGCGGTCCTATTTATGTAGTATAATTTAATATAATAATATATAAAAATCATAACATCAACATAAATTTGAACGAAAGTTCAAATAATAATATTCGTGACGTATTGCCCACGTATTGCCCACGTATATTGCCTCCCATACGTATTTCGATTGCCAAGCAATCTTCATCAGTGCTCATCAAGTAGTTTGGATCACTCCGTAAAAACATTCGTGGCGTATTGCCCAGATACGTATTTCGATTGCCAAGCAATCTTCTTCACTGGTCATCAAATAGTTTGGCAAAATGTTTCTTAATATTAAGTTTCAATTTAGAAAAAACAACTGAAACACGAAAAAAAATCAACTTACTTAATCAACAATTATCCAAACCAACAATGAATGGAATCCCTTAAACTTATTAATTTTTACAGAAGATTTTTGTAAAAAATAAAAAAATACTACTTATTAACTTTTAATAATAACTTATTGGTGAATTTTTCTGTTTTTTTTTTTGCATTCTCAGCATTAATATGGATATCTCACGAAATTCCAAATTCGTTATACAAATTATTTTAAAGACAGATTAAATTATATTTCTTTCATCAAAAAGCAATGTTTAGCACAAAAAATTATAATAGTTTGCCAATGATAAAAACTGTGGTATAAAAACAGTGATTTATTGACAAAATGTAACTGAATATTTTTCATTAAATTTCAATTTAAAAAAAAATAACTTTTTCACGAAAAAGATGTCCAATTTATGTAGTATAATTTAATAAAATAATATATAAAAATCATACCATAAATATAAATTTGAACAGAAGTTCAAATAAAAATATTCGTGACGTATTGTCCAGATACGTATTTCGATTGTCAAGCAATCTTCTTCAGTGGTCATCAAGTAGTATAGCAAAATGTTTCTTAATATTTTTCATTAAATTTTAGTTTAAAAAAAATAACTGAAACACGAAAAAGATCTAACTTACTTAATCAATAATTCTCCGAACCAACAATGAATGGAATCCCTTAGACTTATTAATTTTTACAGAAGATTTTTGTAAAAAATAAAAAAATACTACTGATTAACTTTTTATGATAACTTATTGGTGAATTTTTCTGTTTTCTTTTGCATTCTCACCATTATTATGTATATTTTACGAAATTCCAAATTCGTTATGAAAATTATTTTAAGCACAGATTAAATTATATTTTCTTCATCAAAAAGCAATGTTTAGCACAAAAAATTATAATTGTTTGCCAATGATAAAAACTGTGGTATAAACAGTGATTTATTGACAAAATGTAACTAAATATTTTTCATTATATTTCAATTAAAAAAAAAAATAACTTATTCACGAAAAAGATCTCCAATTTATATAGTATAATTTAATATAATAATATATAAAAATCATACCATAAACATAAATTTGAACAAAAGTCCAAATAAAAATATTCGTGACGTATTGTCCAGATTCGTATTTCGATTGCCAAGCAATCTTCTTCAGTGGTCATCAAGTAGTTATGCAAACTGTTTCTTAATATTTTTCATTAAGTTTTCGTTTAAAAAAAAAACTTAAACACGAAAAAGATCCAACTTACTTAATCAACAATTCTCCGAACCAACAATGAATGGAAACCCTTAAACTTATTAATTTTTACAGAAGATTTATGAAAAAATAAAAAAAATACTACTTCTTAATTTTTTATGATAACTTATTGGTGAATTTTTCTGTTTTCTTTTGCATTCTCAGCATTATTATGGAAAAGTCACGAAATTCCGAATTCGTTATGAACATTATTTTAAAGACAGATTAACTTATATTTTCTTCATCAAAAAGCAATGTTCAGCACAAAAAATTATAATTGTTTGCCAATGATAAACAGTAATTTTTGGGCAAAATGTTGCTTAATATTTTTCATTCAGTTTCAATTAAAAAAAATACTTTATCATGAAAAAGATTCAACTTATTTACTTAACAATTCTACGAACCAAGAATGAAAGGAATTTCTTAAATTTATTAATTTTTACAGAAGATTTATATAAAAAAGAAAAAAATTATACTAATGAACTTTTTATGATAATTTCTTGGTGATCTTTTCTGTTTTCTTTTCCATTCTGAGAATTATTATGAACAACTTTAGTGTAATAACCCAATTAAACAGAAATAAAAACTTTAAGTTTCCATTTTTTCAAGGAAATAACACCAATATCATAAGATTGAGACTTACAAAGTGGAAGCTTTTTATTATAATTAGCTTATAGACAATTATTTCTTTCATGGTTTTTTTCTTTCTTAAGAAAAATTTATCATACAATGAAATTCGAGTTCTTTGATTGTTTTTCAATAGACATTAGAAGAATATTTTAACCCTATTCCTATGACGTACCGACCGGGATCTTTAAGGAAATTTCTTAAAAATTTTAGAAACCTTCTACAAAAAAAAAAAGTTTAAGTACTTCAAAAAGAACTTATAAAGGATAAAAAAAATTTAAAAAGAAACGGATTATTTTTTGGGATTACGTTTTTAGTTTCTGGTTAAAGAGATGTTTAAGTTGCAGAATGAAATTACAGGAATATTTTTACTAGTCACCCATTCATTACTAGTAATGGGATGTAATTTTTTTTTGAACTCATTAACTGGATCCTTTTAATATCTCTAAATTACAAAGCTTTCAATCATAACCATGATTTTTTATCTTATGGAAACTACTTTGTGAGTAACTTCCCATATTATTGACTTGGATTTTAATCAACAAACCTTTTTGGTTGCTTAAGAAAAATCATGATTGCAACGCTGAAATCAACAATTTAAAATCGTATAAATCATTACAATTGGATGCATTGTTAGTTGAAACATTGTTGCTATAAACTTTTACAGGGATTTAATGCGCTTTAGATGCACTTTTTACAATTAAAAAAAGGAACACGGGTCCCATTTTATTGAAACGCAAAGCTATATCAATTCATCAATTCTTTGATTGTTGTCGACAAATTTCGATCAAAGTTCCCACTATAGGAAAAAAAATTCACCCAAGTTAAATACTTTGAACTAAGAAAATGTTGATCAAAATCTCTGAAATATTAGCTATCGTTTTCTGTAAATCATTTGGGAATATGATGTACAAAGGTAAAAATTAAAATATATTTATTATTAATTTCGATCCGGTAGTTTATCTTTCAATTGTTTTGGATTTGAGGATTTAAGAATCTTCAAATGAAAGATAAGAGATCCTAAAAAAAATTAAAAATAAATTTAAAAAAAAAAAAAAAAAAAAATTTTTTTTTCTACAATTATAAGACACTCCCATAACTACAATTTTTCTACCAAAATGAAAAGATTTGGTTAACTTTGTCGTTTTCATTTATAAGTAAATGCCCAAAGTGACAACTTTCGATAAAACTATCTCTATTTTTTTAGTAACTAAAATCAACAAATATCTAAAGAACTGATAAGGATAACAATAACAGAAAAAATTCTGCAACGGATTTTAAATTACAATTGGAAATCTTTGTTAAGATCATCAACGTAGTGTTAGTGCCAGAGGAGCCATGGCTCCGGGTGGCACATGAAAATGGGGTAACATGTTGACATCGATAACTTCATAAAAGAATATGCATCAAGAAAAGCATTAAAAAGTGCATTTTAAAATAATTAAAGAATTTACATGTAATTTTCTTTATTTACACTAATAATAAAGGACGGAAATTTATGGTCAGCCCCAGAGGCGAAAGTACATGACACTGGTAAAGATCATTCGAATACTGAAGACAAAAAAAATATATTTAAATCAATTTCAAATATTAAGAATTATTCAAATAAACTATCATTTAACTTAAGAATGTTATGATGGAACATAAGTACATAAAAATAGAAATTCGTGAATAATTACTTCGTATAGCTTACCATGAGACCTATAAATAGGTCGAAGCTTTAATCACTGTATATAAATTAAGAGAAATATCGAAAATTTTACCCAAAATTGATATCTTACTTTTGGGGCTGGATATCCTTTGATTTCAACTTAACAATTCCAAATATTATGAATTTAATGGTCTTATGAATCTTGAAATTTTTAATATTATTAAATCATCAATAAATTTAGTCTGTTCGATTATCGAATCTCCATAAGATTACGTGTAAAATTATTGTATTTTTAAATTACAATAACTTTTTAACAACTTAGTGAATTTATTTAAAGTTTTCACAGTTGCTTTAGTATTAAATGAAAAGCGTTTTACTAAATTTTAAGTGGTTTGGTACCATTTTGACATACCTCCATAACATCCTTAAATTAATCGCATTTTTGTTTGAATAGAAAAACTTTGCTCCTGAAAAATTGTACTGAGAAAAAAATTCTTTAAAATTTTGATAAGGAAATTAATTTATCTTTTTTTGATGAGATCTTTTAAGGACCATAGATTCAATTTAAATTTTTTTTTATACATTTAGTATTATGGTTTAAATTTTCGTCGAATAGGAGCATTTTTAGTTGCATTTTACGAATATTTTCACGATTAATTTCTTCTACCTTTTCGAGAGTCCTCTGATATCTGAAGTTGGTGCAGCTCTAATAAGTTGCATCAAATTATTCTTAGTTGAATCTAGGGCATTCTTCTTCTTCCTATACTCCGCTTTCCATTTATATTCCCCTGGATAATACTCGAAAACATTTGATATCGCTTTTTCTTATTTTGTATCTCAGATTTTGTAACTTTCTTTTTTTAACTTCTTGGACTAGCTTCGGAGCTTTAACAGGCCCCGGTGGTAATTTTTGTTTGTAATTTATTCGAGGTATGATAGTATAAAAATTCTGCCAAATATCTTACATGAATTAAATTTAAATTGGTGGGAATTACAATAGTTTCTAAACCATTAAGTTTAAAAAAGAATAAATAGTATTTTATCATTCGTTACCTGCTGAATCGTTAATGTCTAATTCGTTAAGGGTGGATCACCGTCAGAACGTAAAAAAAAATGACTTTTTTAAAACTGCTGTCATTTTTTTAGAGATATAAAAACGGTCTTCGGCATGTTAAAGTTGAAGCTTTGAACTATTTTTTTTTATTTGCCCCGATATGTCCCCCTACCTCTTTTATAGCGCTTTGAAAAAGGGTCCTCAAAAATGAGGAGGCAAACGGGAGACAAGTTTTCTCGGAAACCGGAAGTCGTATCATGATTTTCCAAAGAATGTAGGTTTTGGTAATGCGTCTTCTTGGTACTGAATCTCGAAAATCCGAAAAAAGTTGAAAATTTACACAATGGCACGACTTTGAAAAAAAAGTTAAAAAAACGACCTTTTTTTGGACCTTTCCCCCTCTCCCACTTTGAGGGGGGAGTTTTGGCCAATTTCAGAGGTTCAGTACCAAGAAGACGTGTTGAACTATAACACTCTCCAGTCTCAAGTAAATCCGTCGGATAATTTCTGAGCAATCTTGTCTCCCTGTTTTAAAAAGTTGATTTCGAGAAAAACGCATTTAAAGTTTTTTAAGATATTTTTTTATGTTATTTTCAATTTATTAAATTTTTATCAGTGAAAATACATAAGTCAGCTATTCCAATCCTTTTAACACGTTATTCTTGAATGTTATAAGAAGACATTTATGGAGAAAAAAAATCCAAAAAATTTTTTCTTTTTGACGGTGATCCACCCTTAATTTCTGAAAGATTTTCTAGAAATGTTTAGTTATAACGAAAATTTTGATAACTTTCTTAGTTTAACTACGAAATATTTCGATTGAAAAAGTACCAAAAAATTCAATTTCAATCACCGAATAAAATTTTTAACTTGAATATTTTTTTTTTAAAATAAATAAAAATGCATTTAATTTTATACAATTTCTTTGTTCCACAAAATTTACATCCCAAATTTTATTAGTCTAAAACGTATACGATATGTTTTACATTTCAAACTACATATTACATTATCTTCTCTAATGTGGCTATTGTATTTTCTACATGGCAAGACAAAAGGATAACAATGGTGCCAATCATGTGCAATAATAAGCCATAATGAATTCGTCACCATTTCATTTGATTATTGATAGTTTTGAACATTATTATCATTTTACGTTCAAATCAGCAACGAGCTTTAATTAATATTGTTTTGCTCCCAATGAATAATAATCATGCTTTATGTTTGTACACAAATCAATAACAATTTCCTTTACCAACGTAATTAAACCTCTTAAATATCCCTACGTAAAATAATAACTCCCACTTTTCATTGCTTTTGGATGGTGGTGTGAAAAGCTCAAGAAAAAGATGAAGTTAAGGCTATGTCGTTTGAGATAAGTGTAGAAAATAACGGATGGGCTTTTCTGGTGTGAGAATTGTGCAGGGAAGTGCAGTTGAATGAGATTTCTTTTTACAAAGTATGAGTTAGATGAATGCTCGAATGATTGTTTGGGGTTGAAATGGTGACAGGAAAATGCAATGCATGCAATTGCATTTGTGAATTATTCTCAGTTTCATTGCCATCCTTATTATTATCACCGTCGTTATCAATACAAGCAATTGCATTTCTATGACCCGTCAATGTAATTCCGTTTAGATTCAATGCACGTTTATAAGGTACTCTTAAAAATTTTATTGTAAATTAATTTTTATTTCAGCAAACGCATTTGTAAATACCTACTTCATATACTTATTTTTTAAATTAGAAGCTTTTATGTGAATATTAAATTTATGTACTGTAAATAAATGTTAAATGATTTATTTCTTTAGCTTTTTAAAAGACGAAGAAAAGAAAACATTTTTTGCAAATCGGGTTTTTATGTGTTTAACGTTTTCCGTTTCCTTTTCCTATCCGACTGACGCATTTTTCTATTCCGTTCCTTTTATTATAATACTCGAAGGTATTTTCTTTCAATTTTCAATTTCTTGTTTGATATATTTTTTTTTCAAGTGTATTATAAATTTAATTCAAATAAGAGGAGAAAATTATAAAGTTACTGGAGAGAATAAAATATTTCTGATATTGATCAATTTCAATGGAAAAATACAACGAAATGTGGTGAATTTTGAGCTTTAAAAGCTACAATCTCAAGTGGTACACTATCTATGATAATTTTTTGGACATTTTTTTTGTTGTTTTGCCACAAAAATGCCACGAAAATTACGTTTCGTTTTTATCTCTTTTCGGGAATTTATCAGTGAGTTACAGTGCTTTTTATTAATCACGTTTTCTGGTGTAATGATCTTTACGAGAGGTCAAATTTTGAGCTTGGTTTCTCTCGAAAAACATTTTCGTCGAATATTTTCACTTGGTACTCATATCATAACGTCTTATTGGTCTCGAAGAGAATAAATTGGAGTGATAAAGAAGATCATTTCTTATCAAATTAACTCTTCAGTTTCTACCTTAATGTTATCATAGGTTATTGAACCACTTCGGTTGTACTCTTTTTTTTTTATCGGTGAATTTGCGCACAACAAAAATCAATGCACAGCCTTGACATTGTAACGACATTGAATTTTAGTGTTCCATTTTTGTGCTTTTAAACATTTCCAATGTGGGATTAATTTGTTTTTGTCACAAAACACGACTGTAAATAACAAATGGTTGCGATTTTTTGCTGGTTAAAACCAACTGTCTGATGAGCTTTCGATGAGCTTTATGGTGCATTGTACCATTTGCTAGACCGATTTGATTTGGTGAAATAGTTTACTATTGAATTTTTTTCGATTTATGAGAAAATAGTTAGGGATTTTAATTTTAGTTGAAAGGGTCTAGCAGGATTCACATAGTGAGTTGACCCCCAAATAGGAACCTATGTCGAAACTTATGTTAAAATATCGACTTGATTTACAAACACATTTTATATACTTTTCGCGACCAAATTCCTCTTTGACCTGGAAATATGGGCAAAAATGTCCCACCACATGACTATTTTTCAAAGTTATATATCTCAAAAACTAATTAAGCCAAAGAAGTGAAACCAACGCGAGGCTTTAGATTATTTTACAGAGTATATCATATACTTTTTAGAAATTTTTAGAAAAAAAAAATTATAAAAAATAAATCCAAAAAACAAATGAAATATTTTTTTATGTGTTTTCTGAAAATGACAATCACGAAAGAAAATATTTTATGCTTCTACATAAGTACTATAACTCATAAAAATTGCGCGTGAAAAAAAAGTTGCAACATCTTGAAAAAAAATGAAATGTGATTTACGCCTACTAATATTCCTCGGTTTTTTTTTTCGAAGTGGTGCATCATATTTTTTTTCACAAAGCTTCAACAAAAAATAGGCCACATATAGGAGCAAAACATATATTATTTTCATAATTGTAAATCTAAGGAAACATAAAAAAAAGTTTTTTTAATAGTTTTTTTTGTTTTTCTATATTTACTCTAGAGATAATATAAGTTATTTATTAGTTATATTTCCAACCTCAACGTAAAATTGGAAGCACTTGTCATTAAAAGTCAGGGAATGTAGTTGTGCATCTTTTAATAGTAACACACCAAAATTTCAGCCATTTTGGACGAGCAGTTTTTATTTGACAGTCGTTTGAGTGAGTCGATCTGAGTATTTTTGTGAAAATGGAAAAAATAGAGTATCGGGCTGTTATAAAATATTTGTTTTTGAAAAGGAATACGCCTACGCAAATCAAAGATGAGTTAGATTCTGTATACGGGGACTCTTCACCATCATTTACCACAGTGAAATTTTTGGCAGCTGAATTTAAACGTGGCTCAAGCGTTTTTCAAAATAAATCACAGGCATCAATGGTTACAAATAGTATATAAGCAAGTAAGCGTAAAAACTTGCAGAAGATGTCGAGGGACATCTGAATCTTCTAGAGGCATAAAATATACTTTATATCCCATTCCCATGCCTATCGAATATACATAGAAAATTTCATGAAAATTGGTCCAACCGTAGTTGAGTTATAAATGGTGTAACTAACACGACTTTCTTTTATTTATATATATATATAGAATTTTTATATGAACGATAATTATCCAGAGTTCTGCATCCTACGAGATACTACCTTAATTATTTTAGGTTTATAATATTCCAGTTCTAATAAATTATTGCAGTGACGATAGTTTTTTTTTTCATTCTTATTTTAATAAAAATTGAACACTTGTAGTTTTTTTTTTCTTTTGGGATCAATTATTTTGATCTTGAAAGTAATCATCTTAAGAGGAAATATAGAAAAACAAAAAACTAATGAAAACAATTTTTTTATGTTTCTTAAGACTAACAATTATGAAAATAATATTTGTTTTGTTCCTGTATGTGGCCTATTTTTTATTGAAGTTTTGCGAAAAAAAAGTTGGTGAAACACTTCGAAAAAAAATAAAACCGAGGTATACTATCAAACTTAAATCACATTTCATTTTTTTTTCAAAGTGTTGCACAAACTATTTTTTCGCGCAATTTTTATGAGGTATAGTGCTCATGTAGAAGCATAAAATATATTTTTTTCGTGATTGTCATTTTCAGAGAACACATAAAAAATTATTTCCTTTGTTTTTTGGATTTTTTTTTGTATAATTTTATTTTCTAAAAAAATCAAAAAAAAATATATGATATACTCTGTAAAATAATCTACAGCCTTGCGTTGGTTTCACTTCTCTAGCTTTATTAGTTTTTGAGATATATAACTTTTAAAAATAGTCATGCGGGGGGACATTTTTGCCCATATCTCCAGGTCAATGAGGAATTTGGTCGCAAAAAGTATATAAAATGGATTTGTATATCAAGCCGATATTTTGACATAAGTTTGGATATAGGTTCCTATTTGGGGCCCAACTCGCCATGTGGATCCTGCTAGACTCTTTTTCCAAAAAAATATATTTGGTTTTATTATTTTTCAAGGAATATTGAATCTTTCTAAACTTTAAAGGGAAAAATTAGTCTTAGAAGTTCCGAATAGTAATTTAAAAAAAAGTCCAAGTATTTGTGTCGTAATACGAGTACATTTGCCTCGTTTATAAACCTAATGAATTATTCACGTGATTCTTCAGTAAAATAACATGCGTTCGATTTCATTCCTTTTAGCTTTTTTTTTCTTCTATTTTTTTTCGCTTTTACCTTAAATAATGGGCGATAACTTTTCGATCAAATCTTCTATATTTGGAATTCAAGTTTTTTTTTCCATGCCCCGGAAAATTGCCAGCGTGCATCTCCTCGTCATTTCTAATATATTGTACAAATATTGATTTAGTTTACGTATAATTTTCAAATGGTAAATAGATGAAAAACTCTGGGATATTTTCCACCTTCCCGACTTCGATCCCAGCTCCACCTATGTATGTATGTATGTATGTATAATGTTGGAAAAGTTTCGAAGAACTTGTTATCTTTAACTTGAATATACATGGAAAATAATCCAGGGAGTTGGGGAATGATGCAAAAGCACGAGGTCGCATAACGCCCAAGGCACAACACAATCGCGTACCGAGTCCAACCAACCGTCGTACATTTGAGGGGGTTGAACATTTTCGGGGGATTATTCGAAATAGCCGTAGTTTGGCTCAAATACGAATGGATAACGGGGGGGATTTTGTTGACATGAACCTGTTGGTTTCGGAAAACGACACCACATCTATTCTGTCCCACTTTCCATCGTCTCCATTTCAAACATTTTCATTTCCAAACCCGTCAACAAAACCACAACAAACAGGGGAATTGTCAAAGTTTTGATAATGTGTGTCCAACATATTTGATCCAAGTTCATCGATAACAGACCTGGTAAAACCAATTTAAATGCAATAAAAAAAAACGACAAGGAAAATACCATCTTTTTTTGCACCAACGTCAAAAACCCATTCCACCAAATTTCTCGACACATCCTCGCCCGTCGTAATTGAACAACTTGTTAATCGCACAAAACAGAGAAATACGAACAAATTTATCGTATTCGGTAATTAGTTTTAACGTCATCCATGTTCCAAATCCATTTCATATTACATCTAGAAGGTTTTTGATCAAATATTTGCACATAATTGCAATTAAATCAAAATATTTAATCACAGAAAAGAACTGTTCATTTTTTCAATAAGTAAACATTAAAAAAAAAAATAACAGGGCAACATTTTACCAAAGTTATGGATTGACGGGATTTAGTTTGGTGGTTGGTTCGCGTAATTTGTGGTGAACAAGTAGAATTTTTTTTTCTCGATTACGTTGTAATTACAAATTATAAATTGCAGTCATTAATTGGATGGGAAAAGTTTTTTGTTTGTTTTGCCATTAATTAAGGAACGGGAGAGGAAAGTTTTTCAAGTCGACCGACGCCCTTTTTTTCTTTCGTATTTTTTCGACGACTTGAAGCTTTATCTTGTGCTTTCATTCGGAGAACCGGAAATAAGAAATCCAATGAGAATAAAGAAGAAATTATCCTGGAGTTGGGATAGAATTTTAAGTTCTTTTTTTTTTGAGACATGATTTGGAAAAAAAATCAATCAATATCAATGGAAATTGTGACATTTTGAGTAAGAACTAATCAAAAGTTATAACTTTTTGAAAATTTTTCTCCCTTCCATTGTTTATTGGTGCAACAATTACCGATTGTAATAATATTTAACACTGTAAAAACTAGATAAAATTTCAAATTTCCGTTAAATCCATTATGTTTACCATCATTACCTGCTGCAAAAGTACCAAATGATAATTTTTAATTGAGCAAAATTATCATAATAAAAATAATTTCACTCATATTGTAAAAAAAAATTAATGACCCAAAGTAACTTAAGACTAGGCCTACAAATAAGTTTTAAGGGATAAAAAAAAAGGGCGTTGTTACCAAGATTCAATCAAAACTGTCATTTTTTTATCAAACGACTCTTTTATTTTGAAAGTGGCGTAAGTCCATTTCAAGGACGGTCTATATGGTGATTCTTCTTCTTGTAACTAGAACAAAGTATGTTAATTATTAAACTTGTAAGTTTTCAGAAATTACTGATTTCAAAAACGCCAATTATTCCCTCCTCTTTAGTATCTTATGTGCCTATGGTTAAAAATGATAACACTATAGGAATTGTTCCTGAAATGGAGTTAACTCACTTTCAAAATAAACGGTTCATATTTATATTAAAGCTTTATTCTTTTACTTTAAAAACCATTAACTCTTATTACGCTAAAATGTTAACAACATACTTCGTAAGGGCTTTGATTCTCTGCTCACAAAATAAAATTTGCAAAAAGTGCCAGAAAAGTGCAGTCGATTAATTTTGTTTATTAATTAAAACATATAAAGAACTTTCTTCATCAATATAACATATTAAAAAGTGGAAAAAACGCGAAAAAAGATTAGTAAGGTATAAAGATGCTGAATTGGAGGAGTAATTGGACCAAAATTCATGTCAAGCTTTAGAAAAGGTCACGAAATTCTTGGATTAGTTACCAAGTGCTTTTAATCATCTGAAAACCATGAATTTGATGCAAAAATTGGGAAACTGAGTTTCGTATGAATTCAACTCAAGAAACGCCAAATGTCGTTTCTTCACGTAGGAAAAATTAAAGATTAAGATGCTTTTGAATAGAATTGTGATGGCAATGAACAAATATTCCAATTTGATATTTCAAAGGAAAAAAAATCCTGCTGAAAAATATGCTGATAATGCATCAATTTCAACGACAATACTGGTTATTTATGTTAAGAACTTATTGCTGAAGATTTAGTAGGACCAAATTGAAATAATTTACTATGAATTTCTCCAGCCTAATATAACCATCACTGGAAAATGTTATCAGCTAAAATTTATGCATTTGAGCCGAGAATTTATGCTTAAACGCCCTTAATATTCCAAAAGGCCTGACAACTTACTACACAATTTTTGTGGATAAGACGCAAAAATGGTTAAAGAAATTTTGAAGATATATTTTCCGGATATTGTTTCATCCTACTATACCTTTTTTTGGTCCACGAACCATAAAATTACTGAACAGCATTTCAAAACTTACGAAGAAGCCCAAAACTGGATCAATCCCTGAATTGTCTCAAAAGAAAAGTATTTTTTTAACAAAGGAATTTATATGCTTTCTTTAAGATGGGAAAAGTAGTGCCTTGCAAAGGACAGTACTTCAATATACAAAAATATTGTTGTACTTTTATTGAAAAAAATCCTCAAGGTTTTAAAGTTTAACCTAGTTAAAACATAAAACTACACTTTACAGAATCAGAGGAATTCTCAGGTCAATGCAGAGATTAAATTCTTTAGAAGTTAAACAACACTTTTGTGTATTAAACACAACAATGTATTGCACCGCACTTAAATCATAGCGATGTAAAGAACCAATTAGGGAAATATTAAAAATATGTAATTCAATATTTTGACCATTAATCGTCGAAGAAAACTATTCAAAATTTTTATAAGTAATACTTTTATCTAATCTCAACTTTATACATAGATATTTTATTAAAGTCAATTCATGTTAAAGCTAAAAAATATTTTTTCAAGAAGTCAAACTGCATTTTTATGTACTTAAAACAACAATGTGATACACTGAATTTTAATCTTGAAGACGTAAAGAACCAATTTGAAAAAATTAAAAATTTGTCATTCTGTTCTTTGACCACTTATCATCGAAGATAACTATTTAAAATTTTCATTTATAATAACATAATTCATGACCGAAAACTTCAACTGCAGTGATACAATGATATATAATTACTAAAAATTGCCATAATTTAAAAAGAAATCTATTATAGACTTTTGGAACTAATTATTAGGAAAGTTTTCACTGGTTTAGTTTAACAAAATTATTAAATAATTATTTATTGTGGTGCCATAAAAACCAAGGAGGTAGACGAGCTTACAAAAGCAGGCTAAAGTATACTTCTAATGGGTCCAGAACCGGCTATAGGAGTGCAAATGTGCACATCTTTTAATTGAAGAGCTGAATGGACTCAAAATTAGCAAATAAAATCCTGGAATTATAACTAAATAGGCAAATTCTCGAAAGTTATAATATGATAAAAGAATTCTATACCTTAGAAGGAAGGCCTTCAGAACTCTAGTAAGATATTAAAAGGACACCAAATTTGAGAAAGCATCTCCCAACTATAGCGATAAACCCTGAGTGCATATTGGAAATACGGTGAGGGAACAGAAAACTGCCTCCCAAAAATGGTTCTATTTGACCTCCTTAGTTCTCATGGTCCATTCGGACATGAGCTGGAAAACATAAAGAAATTTACTGGACCATCTGTTGAGATTCACTTCGGATGCTTATTGGAACTAAAAACTAAATTGAAACACAATAGTTATTTGGGGATGTAGTGTAGAGGAATTTATAAGAATGACTCCAGTGAATGAAGAAGAAGAAGTTGATGATTTTAGCGTTAAAATTTGGCAAATGATTTAAAAAGAAAATCATTTATTTGGGGATGCAGTGTAGAGGAATTTAAAAGGAATGACTCTTGCGAATAAAGAAGAAGAAGTTGATGGTTTTAGCGTTAAAATTAAGCAAAAGATTTAAAAAAAAATCATAAGAAAATTCTTTGACAACCATTAAATAAACAGGTTAAAATACCAAGACTTAACTATAGTCTATTTAGGAAGTAAACTGACTTTTTATTTTGTTAAAGAACATTTGCTTTGACATTGTGCTTATTACAAATAACAGCATCTCTTCGTCTATAAAAACTAAACTTTTTCTTGATCTACAATTTTACTCAATCTAATTACTATTTAGATTGTAGATAATATCATTGAAACTAATGGAAATTTTTTCATTATAATCTAAAATTGTTATTCTATTAAATCTACTTGCTTAAGCAGAAGATATGGAGATATTTAACCATTTTTTATATTATTAAAATATTTAGCAGCTTTTATAACTACTCTTTCATATAAATTTTTTATTCAAATCACAACAATTGCAGTAATTTCTAATCTAGCACCACAAAACTATATTTTTTTTTAATTGGCATTCAAAGACCCTCAGCTTTAAACCATTATTTTAGCTAATAATATTTTTTGGTAATAAATTTTAACATTAAATATGAGCCCCCAAAAAAAAGAACCGTCAATGGAAATTGAATCTGCATTATTGATACGTTTAGAAGTGTATTGAGACTCAGACGTCGAGACTTTAAATTTAGCCTGAGGTATCCCCAAGTTTGTGTGGTAGAGAAAACTAGCATTTTGCTATTTATGAGAAAATTGGATAACGAATACATATGTATATGTATATTTGAATATATAGAGCTTGAACTGAGAAAATTTTATGTTTCTCTTATAAAAAAGAAAGGTGCCATTTTTTAAGAACATAATCCTCAAAATGTTAGAAAGATAAATATGTACAGAAAATAATTTCTTGTGCAGCTTTTAAGTTCATTTTTAAGCTCTTTGTCTAATTTTATTTAGTTCCTTTTGAAAATATCAGAAATTCATTCAAAAAATTCACATAAAATCTTCCAAATTATCAGTTTCCTCAGTGCTGTCTTCTACGTGTGGTTATTGAACATCAAACTTGTTATTTTATGGCTCATTTTCTCAAACTTAGCTAAACACACTATAAACATGCATTTTACTAGCGATTTACTTTAATTTGCAGCTTTTAATCGATCATTTCAATTATGTAACGACACTCATCTATATGTTGGAGATCCATTAAATTCAAATTGTTGTTCAGTACTTCTATAAAACACTTTTAATACTGCACCTTACAAAGTATTAGTTTGGAGAAAAAAAAGTGCACTATTTGAATGTTAATTGCATTGCTATGTTTAACATGATAACGGAGATTTCAAAAAAATCAAAAAAATATTAATTTCTTTAATTATTTAATACCATTTAATAGCCAATTTTTGGGCCCATTTTGCTAGTACATAATTGGAAAAAACTTAAGATATTCATTGTTTACAAATATCCCTTAAGTCCTTAAGTCTTTCGCTACTCAATTGCTTTATAAATTGGTTCAACAGCAATTCTAAGTACTTGATTGACTCAATATTGAAATACAATCTTCAATTATAATTAATAAAATTTAAACACTCCACATAAAATATTTCAATTATTCTATATTCCTGGATAAAATATATATTAGACTGATTCAAAAAAAATGATGATTTTTTTCTTAATTATATCGAAAATATTGTTGGGAATGACAAAAAAAAACCTGTGAAAATTTAAGCTCTTAATATTAAGAGGTGCCGCATCGCAAATTTCGATTTTCCATTTAAATAACATGGGAACAATATTCCCTTGCACTTTGGAATTTTATAGCTCACGTTGGTGATAATATTTCGGATTGACTAAGGTATATTCTTGAAAAAAGTAAACGATCTACAAAAAAGGTTTCTGACAAGTTTTTGATATATTTATTCCTTCAAAAGTTATTCGAGGTCAAAGTTAAACTAAAGATAAATTTTAATATTTTTAAATTTTTTGACGCAACCATCAATTTTATGAGAAAATTTTATAAAACATGTTTGTAGAGCACTTTTTTTCCTATAACTTATCTCTATAAAAGTTTTTGATATTTTTCACAGGACCTAAGTTATTTGCATTAAACTGAAAATTCTCTGAATTATTATATTTTTAACATAAAAATATTTTTTTATTTAATTAAATAACTTAGGACCTGTGAAAAAGATTATAAACTTTTATAGAGATAATTTATAGGAAAAAAAAATGCTCTAAAAAAAATTTCCTATAAAATTTTCTCATAAAATTGAAGGTTACGTCAAAAAATTGAAAAAATTTTAAATTTTTATAATTGATGTGCAATTCAGTTCTCAGCTTTTATTTTTTTAAATAAGAAGACAATTCAGGTTGTTTAGGATCGGCTTTTTTATTTAATATTTTTACTATTCAATTAGCTACGTTTTGTTACATATCGTAACTTCATCAGGCTTCTTGATTCACAAAAATAAAATATTTGCAATTTAAATTCAATAAATAAATAAAAATTAAAAAGTTCTTAAGCAACGTGATAAATACGATCTTAAGCAACCTGACTTGTCTTCTTATTTAAAAAAATAATAGCTGAGATCTGAATTTCACATCTATTATAGAAATTTTAATATTTTTTCAATTTTTTGGCACAACCATCAATTTTATGAGAAAATTTTACAGGACATTTTTTGTAGAGCACTTTTTTTTCTACAACATATCTTTATAAACGTTTTTAATATTTTTCACAGGTCCTAAGTTATTTAATTAAAATAAAAAAAAAATATGTTAAAGATATAATAATTCAGGGAATTTTCGGTTTAATGCAAATAACTAAGGTCCTGTGAAAAATATCCAAAACGTTTATAGAGATAATTTATAGGAAAAAAAAATGCTCTAAAAAAAATTTCCTTTAAAATTTTCTCATAAAATTGATGGTTGCATCAAAAAATTGAAAAAATATTAAAATTTCTCTTTAGTTCAACTTGGACCTCAAATAACATTTGAAGGATTATATATATTAAAAACTTGTACGAGACTTTTTTTGTAGACCGTTTAATTTTCTATAGCAATATACTTTGAACATTCCGAAATATTGTCACCAACGTGAGCTATAAAATTCCAAAGTGCAAGAGAATATTGTTCCCATGTTATTTAAGTGGAAAATCGAAATTTGCGATGAGGCACCTCTTAATATTAACATTAAGAGCTTAAACTTTCACAGAATTTTTTTTTGTCATTCCCAACCATATTTTCGATATAATTTAGAAAAAAAAAATCATCATTTTTTTGAATCAGTCCACTGTACAGTATATGCTTTTAAAAAGCCATAATTTGTATTAAAAATTCAGTCTCATAACTAATAATTATAAAGACCAAAAAGCTCGTGCTTTATTAAGATTTTTTTATCTGACCCAAAAGTTTTTATTTTTGTTTGTTCATCAGAACTTTTTATACATCCTGTACATCATACCTCACTTACTAGAAAATTAATTTTCATAATACAATTAAATGTGAAATTTGGAGTTTTTACAAATGAGAGTTAAAAATTTAGGCTGATTTTTTTTTTATAATTCTAATATTTTTTCAATTTTTTGACGGAACCATCAATTTTATGAGAAAATGTTAAGGGACATTTTTTGTAGAGTACTTTTTTTTCTATAACTTATCTCTATAAAAGTTTTTGATATTTTTCACAGATCCTAAGGTATTTGCATTAAAATGAAAATTCTCTGAGTTATTATATTTTTAACATAAAAAGTTTTTTTTTTATTTTTAATTAAATAACTTAGGACTTGTGAAAAATATCAAAAACTTTTATAGAGATAAGTTATGGAAAAAAAAGTGCTCTACAAAAAATGTACTTTAAAATTTTCTCATAAAATTGATGGTTGCATCAAAAAATTGAAAAAATACTAAAATTTCTCTTAAGTTCTACTTTGACCTCGTATAACTTTTGAAGGAGTAAATATATCAAAAACTTGTAAGACCACCTTTTTTGTAGATCGTTCAATTTTCTACAAGAATATATCTTAGTCACTCCGAAATATTGTCACCAACGTGAGCTATAAAATTCCAAAGTGCAAGAGAATATTGTTCCCATGTTATTGAAATGGAAAATCGAAATTTGCGATGCGGCATCTCTCAATATTGATATTAAGAGCTTAAACTTTCACAGGATTTTTTTTTGTCATTTCCAACAATATTTTCGATATTATTAAGAAAAAAAATCACTTTTTTTTTTTAATCAGTCTAATTTATATAATAGTTTCTAACTTTTATTTCGAAATTGATGTCTAGTTCTTCCTAAAGTATTAATAGCAATCTTTATAAATCTTGTCTGCCTTAATAATTGATATAATTTTTCTTGGATGAAACTAAGCAATGATTCAATTGAAATGCATATTTAATATAAATTAACATGCGATTTTTTAGTACAATAGTTTTAAAATTGATTTTCCCCATCAGTGCAAAGTTACCAGCGACCACTGTACTGAGTGTTACGTTTCCGAACTGTTCTGTCGTCTCTCATGAATATGCTGATTATCTTTTCACAAACTCCAACAATGATTTGTTATTCAAATTTGAAGACTTTTAATTTATTTAATGTCAACACAGACTTGATCTTTATTTAGGGCTCGAGAGAAATAATAACATTCGAGGGTTAAACGCCAGACAAAGACGTCAAAACTCCCGCGTCGAGCAGAGACGAAGGAAAAATGGAAAAAAAATAAATAAATTACTTGTAAATAGGAATTACATTGTGTTAAGTGCAATGGAGGATGAATGGATGTATATTTAACGGGATGGGAACGAGGCGACGACGAAAAGCTTTTATATAAGCTGAAATATAAATTAAATAAAAGATTTAAAACGTTTATGCTATCGTTAAATATTTGCAGGACAAATTTTAAGATAATTGCCACTTGAAAAAAAATAAAATAAAACTCTAAATTTTTAAAATGAGAGCCAAAAGCGTAGGTATTAAGATATATATATTGTCCGTGTAGGCATCCCTTGGCAAAAGGCTTTGACTTGTCACAATTTGCCTCGCAGGTACGAAACTGTCATATTTCAAAATTAAATTGAACATTTGAAATTAATTTTAAAAATGACTTGTCTTTGTAAACGTTTACGGTAGATAAGAGCACAAAAGGTTAATGCCCCGTTATCACATAAACATTGTATGGCAGAAAATTTTTGATGTTTATACGTTACACTATCTGGAACTCCACAAATGTCGGAAAAATTTCCCAAATTTCTACTGCAAACATGTGATATTTATAATGGAATAAATTATGAAACTATTCATTGTAGAATTTTCATTTTTTCGTCAAAAACTTGCAAGGTTGCTAAGATAAAAACATAGAAATTCCTTTTAGTTTTGGTTTATATATTACTAGAAGATCCCATGAAGTTTGTATCATCCAAGTTAAGAAGCAAAACTTCATTAGCATCGGTAATGTAGTGACATTTTTAATGAATAATAAGGATATAATTAAATACATAAATTTATGCTTGATTACAACAAATTAAGTGCCTTTTTTAATATGCACTTTATATTTGCATATTTAGATTTATACCTACATGAATATTGAACATAAAAAAAGGTATATGCATACAAAAATTCATAAATTTTACTTTATAAAATGTGCTCTTAGACTTGGATAGATTTTTCTATATATATTTTTAATTTTGGACATCGAAATTACATTGTTTTTATAACCAATTTGCTCTAAAATTTTTCTATTTTCTTGGATAATGTATATATATGACTGATTCAAAAAAAATATATTTGTTTTTTCTTAGTTATATCGAAAATATTGTTGGAAATGACAAAAAAAAAATCCTGTGATAGTTTAAGCTCTTAATATTAATATTAAGAGATGCCGCATCGCAAATTTCGATTTTCCATTTAAATAACATGGGAACAATATTCTCTTGCAATTTGAAATTTTATAGCTCACGTTGGTGACAATATTTCGGAATATTCTTGTAGAAAATTAAACGATCTACAAAAAAGGTTTCTTAAAAGTTTTTGATATATTTATTCCTTCAAAAGTTATTCGAGGTCAAAGTTGAACTAAAGAGAAATTTTAATATATTTTCAATTTTTTGACGCAACCAGCAATTTTATGAGAAAATTTAAAAGTACATTTTTTGTAGAGCACTTTTTTTCTATAACTTATCTCTGTAAAAATTTTTGATATTTTTCACAGGTCCTAAGTTATTTGCATTAAACTAAAAATTCCCTGAATTATTATATTTTTAACAAAAAAAATATTTTTTTTATTTTAATCAAATAACTTAGGACCTGTGAAAAATATTAAAAACTTTTGTAGAGATAAGTTATATAAAAAAGTGCTCTACAAAAAATGTCCTGTAAAATTTTCTCATAACATTGATGGTTGCGTCAAAAAATTGAAAAAAATATTAACATTTCAATAATAGATGTGAAATTCAGATCTCAGCTTTTATTTTTTTAAATAAGAAGACAATTCAGGTTGTTTGAGTTCGTTTTTTTTATTTAATATTTTTACTATTCAATTAGCTACGTTTTGTTACGTATCGTAACTTCATCAGGCTTCTTGATTCACAAAAATAAAATATTTGCAATTTAAATTCAATAAATAAATAAAATTAAAAAATTCTTAAGCAACGTGATAAATACGATCTTAAACAACCTGACTTGTCTTCTTATTTAAAAAAATAAAAGCTGAGATTTGAATTTCACATGTATTATAGAAATTTTAATATTTTTTCAATTTTTTGACGCAACCATCAATTTTATGAGAAAATTTTACAGGAAATTTTTTGTAGAGCACTTCTTTTTCTGTAACTTATCTTTATAAAAGTTTTTGATATTTTTCACAGGTCCTAAGTTATTTAATTAAAATAAAAACAAATATGTTAATAATATTATAACTCAGGGAATTTTCAATATATTGCAAATAACTTATAACCTGTGAAAAATATCAAAAACTTTTATAGAAATAAGTTATATGAAAAAAGTGCTCTACAAACTAGATGCATACTGGGATGCTTCCTGTTTTCTTCAGTACTTTTATAACAGAATATTTATTAATTTTTATATCTTTTACATTTCAGTTCATGGTAAAGGTGTCCCATCTTTCTGCATTGGCACAATAATGCTGTTGGTATGTACAACAATGATATTCCGATCTTATTCTGGTAACTATTTTTATCCTTTCTGAGCTTAACTTTGGAGTTAACTAAAGTCTTTAAGCTATCGTACGATATGTAGTAAATTAGAAGTTATTTGATAAATTGGTTTATCTTCTTTTGATATACCTACTCTTCGTTTTTTTGAACATATATTGATCTATAATATTACTTATTTTTAGTAGGACAGTGGACATGAAAGGATGTAGATCTATATACTAATTATTAATTTTGCGACACGTTTCGGTCTTTTATAAGACCTTCATCATAAGACACCTTAAAAGATAACACACCTTATACCTTATAAGATTTTTTTTTTCTTCATTGTGTATATTAAGAGGTCTGATGGTCTAATAAAAGACTGAAACGTGTCGCTAAATTAATAATTAGTATATGGATCTACATCCATTCATGTCCACTATCCTACTAAAAATGAGTAATATTATAGATCAATATATGTTATATATGTTATATATGATATTTAAACTTCGAAAAAATTATTGTCCATTAAAGTATAATCTCCAAAGGACTAGTCACCGATTCTGGAATTCCAATTCCCTATTCCGTTGTTTTTTTTCTTCTGCCGTAAATAAAGGCTAAAAGCCGGATACTTCGTCGGATATAGAAACAATTATATTCACAATCATAAGCATGAAAAGACGTGAAGATTTCTTGGATATAGTCAGCAAAAAAAAAATGATTGAGGAAAATTAAGGATTACTGAAACAATTTCCTACCTCAAATTTGAATTTTTGATCCTAAAATACAGTAAATAAGTAACCAATTAAACCAAAGTTTTCATTCTTTCACCATTGTTTAACTTTTGATCACATTTTATTTAGATTATAGAAGTTTACTTTATATTTTTCTTTATTTCTTCATACCAATTTGGTTGCATACTTAATGTGAGAATTTCATAAAAACAGTGCTGGTCTGGCCTACCAAAATACCAGGAATATCCCCGTGGAATATCCCCGTGGGCCTACTAGCCCATAAATATAATCAAGTTTTTTATTAATTCTTATGAAATGATATTAAATTTTTACAATTGCTGCTTTTATCTATTTCAATTTAACTTGTTAATTGTACTTCAATAACAGGAAAAAATATCTGTAACCTAATATATGAAATTTTAAAAACTAGATTTTGGTAAATGCATTGGTAATTGTACTGATGGTGCAGCGAATATGCAAGGTACTTATAAAAGTTTCAATGCATAGTTAAATCAAGTTTTTCCAACTCAAGTTCATACTTATAGTGTTATAAATTATATATAAATTTAGTTTTTATGGATATCACCCAAAAAACCAAAGAAACCATCTCACTATTTGGTATTTTAGATAAATATATGGTTTTTTTAAAAGAATCTTATAAACGACTTAACGTATGACGAGAATTTAGTAAATTTAAATTTATTTCAACTATCAGGGAAATACGTTGATGGGTTAAAGATAAGACAATAAGAAAAATGTTTGTTATATTTAATAGCTTAACTGGAAGTATATTTTTTGTCGATGTTCTGCAGACTTTCTATGAAATTTCTATATCCGAAAATTTTATCAAAGAAATTAGACATCAAGGAAACACTATTTTTACCGCGTTTTTAAAATTTGATATTATTTTAACAGCTTAAATATTTTTTATGAATATCTGAAAAAACAACACCTTTGTCATCATACTTAGAAATATCAGCTATGGATATTGCAATTGCTTTGGTATGGTAAAATATACGACTGATTTTTTTTAAATGCAAAGTTATTTTAATACTGTATATTAAACAGCAGTCAATTTTACATTGGCAAAATTACAAGCATTGGTAATTTAGATTTCTTCAAAATTGAAGAAAAGCTATGTCTAGCAAATAAGAGAATTAATCGGATAATTCTAACAATTTATTTCGTATTAGGGTATATAATGTTATAATGGATGCAGTTACCAATAACAAGAATAAACGATTTTTAAAAAATGATCCTCTTTATAGTGCTATATTCTATTTAAATTCAGATAATTTCCCATCAATTTTAAGTATTAATATACCTAGTTATTTTTGAACATTTAACCAATTTAATAAATCAAAAATTAATATTTTATACGAAGGAAATTTTTAAAACTTACCTAAAAGGTTTTCAAAAAAAATGGAAAATTTAAAATGCTACTTTAGCAGAAGTGGACTATTTTGTGATGAAAAAGATGATGAAGAGATTAATACAGGAAAATCATACCATTCATGCAATACAATTGTATTGTATGCTGTTATAAAGTTTTACAAAAATTTCATTTCGATGTAAAAAAATTTTATTATATACTTTATCATTAATACAAGTATCTTGTGAAATCATTTCCGAAGTTGAATTATATTAAAAATCGACTTAGAAAATAATTAAAAACTGCAATGGATTAGAATTGTCAGAAATTAGCGAAACAATTATTGCAAAAATGCAAATCCACTTGTTTGTTAAATTTTGACCTTCAATTTAATTATGCAAGATAATGCTCTAATTAAGAATATTTTTCTCAATTTTTTCGCAAACTTTCATTTGAAAATTTGCACGGCGTGATTTTTATTTTCTTTCCCTTTTCTGGTTAGTAGATTTTTTTAAAAAAATTTCCAGGAAAAATTGTGTTTTCCTTAAAATTTTATTTGCCAATTGAATAAGGAGTTATTCTGTTTTTCCACTGTAAAGGTCACAATTTTATATTATCATTAACACAAGTATCTTATGAGATTATTTTCAAAGTTGTAATATATTAAAAATCGACTTAGAAATTATTAAAACATTGCAATGGATTTAAATTGTCAGAAATTAGCGAAATAATTATTGCAAAAATGCAAGTCGACTTGTTTGTTAAATATTGACCTTCAATTTAATTATGCAAAATAATGCTCTAATTAAGGATATTTTTCTCAATTTTTTCGCAAATTTTCACGACATGATCTTAATTATCTTTCCCTTTTCTGCTTTATATATTTTTTGAAAAAAATTTCCAGTAAAAGTTGTGTTTTCCTTAAAATTTTATTTGCCAATTGAATAAGGACTTATTCTGTTTTACCACTATAAAGGCCCTAAATTTATTCATAAATTAAGCTATTTTGCTTTAAAATTTTCTTGAAATATTTTTGACTTTATTTTTAATGAAAATTGGTAAATTATCTCAATCTTTCTGCAAGTTTAAAGCGGAAAGTCATATAGAATACTTTGCTATTTGTTAAAAGTTATTATTCGAAAAGGACGAAACTAAAGATGTAATGTTTTCAAGGAACAATTTTAATAAACTTATTTTCCGCTATTAAACTTCAACTGTGGGACTAAACAGATGGAGTAAATCTTAGTAGAACATTGACGGAAAAGTTAATTGAAGAATTGTTGATATTTTTGTGTCAGTACTCATCCTGCATAATAAATTGCAATTGCATATAAATTTTTTATGACAAAATTCAGCTTTTAAACGATTGAATATTTCATGACTCGAATTTTCCTATTAAATATTCATCCTCTTTCATATTTGGTAATAAGTCGCTCACAATTGCAGTCACATCTTTGCCCCCGTAAAAGTGCAGTCCATACAAATTTAAATTACCGAAAAACTCAAAATATTGATTTTTTGGTGAATCTTTTGTTCAACAATGCATGTTTTCAGTGAAATTTGATACGATGCAGCTTGAAAACTTTTCTGCATTGTTATCAAATAAATTTGCATTTCATGTTATAAAAGCTGTATTGAAATTCGGGGTAGCTTCCATCACGTTTACGTTTGAGCCTCGCCATTCTATGCCTGTCAAATTTCATCATTTTTATTCCGGAACTTACTTTTAATTGAAAAAAAAATCTAAATAATGATTTATAAGCTTCAGCACTTATTTGCTATTATATAAAAATGTATTTAATACTCACCGTTCATAACGGAAACGCCGCCAATACAAATAACGAGGACAATGGCTGCAAACGAAACGGAAAACTTCATTGTCCGTCCGGAGGATCAAACCGGGAACGGGGGGATTGGGGGTGCAGATCTAAAACTTTGTATGAAAACCACAACCAACGTTGCTCCTCAACTGCCTCCAACTCCGCACTGTTGTTGCTAATGATGCGAGATTTAAAAGCACATGAAAAGCTTCACATTTGTAATTCGCGAGCTTTCCATTCGCATATGTATATCTAATAATATGTATGCAAGGCGATGCAATAATATGCTGGCACACAACTTCTAGTAGTACATTGTATGTTTGAACTATTAGCTTATTGTTCGACGACTCGAATTCCTCGAATCTCTTACTTGCACTTGTATCAAACCGCAAATGTTTGTCTTTGTCGTGTTTCTCGTATTATTGCTTTTCCGACACAATAGCGTTAATTACTATATCAAACTTTCATAAAACGAAATTGTTAATATGCACTCTCGTAAATATCAATGATGGAATTCGCGAAATTAGCCGGGGACTCTTAGAATATTGAATACCCCAAAAACTTATTCTCCCTCCTTTTTCAACCCTTGCTCCCCTCTCTTTCTAATTGACTCAATCAAATTCCAATTTAAACTTACTCAATAATTACCTTTTAAAAACTTAATAAAACTTCAAATTATAAGCTTAAAAAAATGGTGCTTTAAATCAAGTTAAAAGCTCAATAGTGTTTTTTTTTCTGTAAGAAACAAGTGTCAATATGAGATTGAAATATTTTTTCAAAGTTTTTCTGAACTGAAGCTTTTTTGGAAGATAAAAAGCAGTTTGGTAGTTGAATGATAACTCTATCTGCTATAAAGTATGGAAGTAGATACTTTATTTGTGTGGATATAACGTTAGCGTTAAACGTGCATAAGAGCTTTCGTACGTAAAAGCTTCGGTCTCGTCTTACGACTGAGCGATTTTTTGGTTTTATTTTCGAGTAAATTTATTACATACGGAGCCAGAGAACGATATATGGTGCACGAATATCCGAAGGAAATTTTATGAATTTTTTTGCAACTGCAGAAAAATTGTGATTTGAATAAAATTACTTGTAAGCTTTTGAGATTTTTTCCGTTCAAATTAAAGCACTTAATTTGGGCATAAATATAAATTTTGTGACCACCAGTTGCATTTCTAATGAATCACGTGACCAAGTGGTCCGGGTCAACACAGAGCTTTGAGCTTTTCAATTACCGCCTTTGTTCCAAGTCCCACCGTGATTTTTTGTGAATTTAAATCATCAAGCTACCCACACAAAACCATTGAAAAGCGTCTCATCAAAGCTCGCATCGTTACTTTTTCCGAGATCAAACGCAAACTCCGAGAAACCGAAAAAGGTTTTTTGTGGACGTTTTTTTTTTGTGTACACAAAGTAAATCACAGATAATGATTGTTTTTTTAAGGCGTAATGAAAGCTCGAGAAAGAAAAAGCTGCGCGCCGAAAAAAAAAGCGATAAATTTTGCAATTATTTTCAAATTTGGTGAACAGCTGCACGCCAATTTTGCCAATGTAAATCGCTAAAAGCTCAAGATTATTATATTTTTTTTTTTGGTGATTGAAAAATGATTGCCGACAAAATTTCGAAAAGATAATTTTGGTCACATTCACCTCTTATTGGTTAAAAAGAAAAAAGCACAAAATTTAACATTTACACATTATGATTAATTGTAAATGTCTCCCGGTGAATTGATTCATTGGTTAGACAGAGAACTGGTGATATCTCTCGCCTTGTCTCTTATGTGTCTATATAAACATGTATAAATAAAGCTCTCGGTGAGAACGGCGTTCACGTCACGAGTGGAAGCAGATCAGAGCTTCAACTGAAAAGAGCTTTCTACTGATATTATGAGCTTAGAGTAAACGTTTACGTATACGGCGCACGCGTGCTTTCAATCAAATAATAGACACGAATGTAATATTTCCAAACCAATAGATGAAAGAAAATAAAAAAAATAGAAAAAATTATTTCACGTTATTTATAGATATTATGTTTTATTCGTATAAAATTTAATCAAATTAAGTGAAACAAAAATAGGCCATGGATTCGGTGGAATCTCCATTGTTGAATGTGACGATAATCAAATTTATTTTTCTCATTTATCAAAGCCTCGTCTAAGCTTCTGAGCTTTTCCGTTTTATTTTTTTTTTGTCTCTTCCCTTTTGTCTTTAATCAAAAGAATTCATCTATAAATCCCAATAGTTGGCTGTGATAATCCAAATATAACGTTCGCTTTTTTTTTCTCCTTCAAATGTATCATTGAGACAAATTGTCGTGGAGCTTTTCCACAGGCTACTTCGATTCGTTTCTCTCGCGTTTGCTTTCCAATTTTCGAAACTCATTTCCGGCGATGGAAAAAAAAATTGAATGTTAAAATGCAATCGTTGGTATCTGGAAATTTATTAATGATAAATTTTAACCTCATTTTCTTGACATGAGGAAAACTTTTAACCGTCAATAATACAGGGAAATTTTTAAGTGTGGCATTAATTCAACTGGCACGCAATTGAAATGGAAGAAAATATCAAACGTACACGCGACAAATAAAGATAACACCATGCACTATTTTTCATCGCCATCACTCACCAGTGGTGAATGATGGGCGAAAGCAGAGCTTTCGCGCTTTTTTTTTCGGGATTTACTTGTGGATTTTTGTAATTATTGCCGTCGATTGTTCAGAGCTTGACCTAAATACGGGGCGGTCGGTGAAAAATGCGGACAAATGAGTCAACCGAAAATAAAACGTAATTTTTATTGAGAGAAAATCGAAAACAACACATAAACTTGGCAATTGGGAGTACTTGAAGAGAATTATTGTCGAGAATGTTTCAATTTCGAAACCAGAGAAAAAACGAGGCTAAATCTTTGTAAATAACGGTGGTTTTCAGGTTTAACAGGTTGTTGGCTTGTTTATCCCGACAAAATATTTCCGGGAATAAAATTTTTAATTTTACTTATACTTAAATCAATGCTTTTACAATCTAAAGCTTTAATCTCACCTTCTCGTTTGTACCAAGTAAAAGTGATCACAATTGCGGAAATATGGAGGTTCCAATTTTGTCATTTGCCCTATGCTTTTGCATTATTTATCTCTCTTATCCAAATGAAATGGAAACACGGTATCATTGGACGAAGATCAGACTTTCCCGGAAATTCATGAAAAGCTAGACTGAGGTCACATCATATCAATAGCAACAGTGACATCATCATAATCATCATCAATTTCAACATCTATATCAACACTGTCGTCCCCCCACAAACGATTAAATGCCAGCAATCCGGAACTATTGCAAAGTCGACATCAATCATTCATACGTGGAGGTATCCTTTCTCATGTATCATTGAAATCACTTAAACTTCCTCCGCCACCCTCATCAATTTAACACAACCGTAACATAATTTCAACTAATTATAACCAATACAGGGGTTTCCAGTCCAATCAATAATTCTCCCGCACTCTCATTTGCGTCTCGTATTTTCGGGGAAAAAATTGGGGAAACTTGATACCAACTATCGAAGTAGTGAAAACTTTTTAATAGACGAAGTTTGTGTGGTAAAAATAAATATGAAAAACCAACTCTTGAGCTCTTGTTTGCTATGTGTAATAGTGATGTGGGTGTAAAACATTATATGAAAGAGAATGTTGAAACATGTGTAGGGATGTGGAACTAATAACGACAATGCTTTACATATCAACAATGCTAGAGTGATATTGTACATTTTCTGTAAATATTTTACACTAACTGATCCCCGCGACTTCGTCTGCGTTATGTAGGTGTAGATTATATTTTCTTTTAAGATTTGCTATTTGTAGTGGTATATGAACATTTTTATTATTAAATAAAATTAAAACACTATTTTCTCAACTTTAAAAAGATACATTTAATAAACTGATGCTTAGAATACAATTTTTGTATGTAATGATTAATTTTCAAAAAATATTTATAAATATCTAAAAAGAGTATGATCAATTGCGTATACCTTCAGTAGGTATGCCCACCGGTAACCAAATAATCCATAAATCAATCAGGATCTTTACATTAAAAAAAATATCGTAAAGTTCAATAAATTTGGTCTTAATTATGACATAAAACAATAAAAAGTTTTCAAAACACTCACGTCAAAATAACAGAAGTAAAGGGTTTAGATTTAGAATATTAGTAGAAATCCCTTTTCATTGTCTCGACTTCCGAATGAACCTTTTTCTCAAAACTATTACACTACTATAATGTACAAAACTACCGCGAAATTAAAATTTGTTCAATTGCACGAAACCCAGTTCCTCCATAATCAAGTATAATCATTGTATGTCTATATACTTATTATTAAAAAATATCTGAATTTCAACTATGTAATTAAATCATTTTCTTTTGATTCGCCGAATTTCTCGCTACTCGATATTCGCTAGCTTATGTATTTATTTGTGAAAACGTATTTTGGATTTTCAAGTTTACAATATGTGAAAAGCAAAAAAACTTAATTCTCACATATAAACTTAACTTATCCGTTTTCAGATATATCTATTATGCCGTACAAATTTTGCTACCATTTTTCACTCCTTTAGGGGAAAAATGATCAAAAAACCCTTTCGTATTATACATATTAGGGTGTCCATTATTTCCCAAATTGATTTTTTTACAGCGATCGCCTACTGAATTTTTAGTTTAAGATATAAAAAAAATTATCCAAATCAATTTCTTGATTAAACCGTGCCGGAATCATGTTACTTTTACCATTTTAATAACATGGGATTATTTGACTTTTTACTTTTAATTTTTTTTCTCAGAAACAAATGAATGAAAAGATTAAAGATCAAATTATTTTGACGTAAAATTAAACGCTCTACAAAAAAGGTTTCGTATAAATTTTCGATTAAATCACTCCATTTAAAGTTATTCAACATTTAACTTTTTAATGACAAATCAATCGACTATAGGCTCAATAAAAATGATGTTGACTACGAGTTCTAAAAAATTTCTCATAGATGGCCTCGGGTGAAATGTTAAAAATTCAAATAATAATTGAATTTTTGTCGATAGTCTTATTAGTTAGTATGAAATTCACTTCGTAGGTACAAAATATTGATTAAAGTATGAAAATGTATCCTGGATAAATCGAATTTCACGACTAGAGCAAATTCAGATCTTATGTCACCGGTTTTAATTGTCAAAAATGATTTTTGTTTGTTCAATTTTCAGTTCAAGCCATAAAATTAACACAAACTTGTGCTCTAATGATAATAATTTTTATCTTCTCTTTCAATGATTTTATAGTTAAAAAAAGTAAAAATGAGCAAAAAGTTGAAAATACAATAAGATTTATATAAGGTACAAGTGAAATGTTGAATAACTTTTAATGGAGAGCTTTAATCGAAAATTCATAATAAACCTTTTTTGTAGAGCGTTAAATATTACGTTAGTATAATTTAACTTTAAATTTTTTTATTCATTTGTTTCAGAGAAAAAAAATAAAAGTAAAAAGTCAAATAATCCCATGTTATTAAAATGGTAAAATTAACATGATTCAGGCACGGTTTAATCAAAAAATTCAGAGCTTAATTGTATTGGATATTTTTTTAATATCTTAAACTAAAAATTCATGGGGCGATCGCTGTAAAAAAATCAATTTGATTTTGATATTTCAACGACACAAATATGCATTTGTATTAAAAAATACAATGTTAAACAAAAAATATTATGACCTTTATTTTGATTATCATGACTAAAAGGCAATTCGATTACGCACATTTGGACGTTGTATAGATAAAATTGATGGAAATTGATGAAAAGCGTGGTGGAAAATTCGAATATCTTATTAATTTATAATAACAATAATTGATTTTTAAATTGTTCTAAATACCGAAGAAAAGTTAGTTTGGAAGATTGTATATTTTAATTGTTAATAAAATATGTGATAAAAAATTTGTTCCTTAATGCTTGGCAGCAGAATATATAATTGCTCCAGGTCACAGTCATTGGTTCATAAAAATTAGATTATAAAAAGTTTGATTGTTGAAAAGCAAACAAAAATTAAAAACGCCTCTTTGGTATTTGAAATAAGTACCAACTACATAAAATTTCATACTAAATTAGTGAAATTACGTTATTTAAAATACTCTTATTTAAATGATATAACAAAAACAGAAACTTATTTTTAATTAATTATTTATTTATTAATTACACTTATTAAATTTAAAATTTCGATTCTTGATTAACTTAACATTTTCTCATACAAACTTAGTCACCCTCTTTTACTCTTTTAAGGTAGAAGTTTTCAAAAAAAAATTATTATCAGATGTCTACTTCTTATAAGGAATACATAGAATATTAATATTTCATCAGTCAGAAGGGATATATAAATACATGATTTTAAGTATGCACGGTTTTAAAAATGCATTTACTTTAATTTTTATTACTATTATTATTATTACTACTACTACTTTTACTTTTTTCGTAATTATTTCCTTATTGAGCAACTCTAAGGGTTTATTTACAAAAATTTTGTTAAAAAGAAGTTTACTGTAAGATTCGAGCCCTCGTCTTTTTAAATAGGAGCATCAGAATGTCAGATACGTAAACCATTACGTTATTAACATCAACGTTGTGTTTTATATATATTAACGTTTATATTCAAAGAGACAATTTTTTAGACTTAAATTGAATTTACTGTGCTTTTTGTCAGTTCAATTAAAAATATTTTTACAAATTATTTCTTAACTGTTAATTACCTTTCCAATGATATATAATTCGCCTGTCTTAAGTAAAAAAAAATTATTTCATCCCTACGGAATACCTTCCCTCATTATTTTTAAAGAATGATATGTAGCCTAGCATGTGAGGGAAATTGTGTTGTATTGTAGTACCAAATTTCATTAAATTCGGTTGTTCCGTTCTTTAGTTAAATCGGGACACACAAACAGACAGACAGACAAAAATTTTAAAAATGTTAAATTTGGAATAAGGGTCTCTTAAAACAAATATTTACCCAAAAATTGGGTTCAAAATCGAAATGTACAGTATTAGAATAGATTTGTTATGAAAACTGCAAGAATGCAATAAGGTGAAAAAGTTGCATTCAAACGACGTGAAAAGGATTATGTAACAGTTTCTACGGTATGCTATTTCCCACGATCTTATACAAAGCATTGATTACCAAACGACTCTCTTTAGCCCATCGATTCTCGAATTTCCCGCACATTGTAAGATAATTATTACAATAACAACAATAATTAACGATTTTCAATTACAAACACGCTGGTGTGAATATGATAACCACCATTCAGATTGATGAATGCATCCAACCATCTCCCATTCATTCACATAAGCTTATAGAATTCCAATGTGAATATTGAATTTTGATGTCTTTCCTGTCGCCCCTTTTGCTCACCCAATCCCCTTTTTCCAAAATCCCCCTTCATCATCATCGAGCGTCGAATGTTGTGTGAACACACAATAACATTAATAATAATAATAATATGGAGCAACAGCAATAATAACCCCCAAACCCCCGTCAATACATTTCATCCCTTTTTAATGGCATCTGTAATTTCTCGCCTTGTCTCTTTCACTCATCATTTGATTTTCATTATGTTTATGTGGCACAAACCACGAAATTCGCAGTTGTCATTCTATCGGCATCCTTTGGATCCGGTTATATATTACAATGTTTATGAAGAGATCACAAATGCAACTCGCAATGACAGAGGGTGCAATTTGGCCGGGTCGTGGGGCCGGAGGAAGCGGAGGGCTAAATGGTGGTTGTTCGACAATATTTGAATTTTAGACAGACCGGATTTTGGGGTTTGCAGTTTGGGGTGTGGGTGTATGTGTTTGAACATTCATTCATATGTCGAGATCGAGATCCTGTATGTGCGCT
Organism: Sisyra terminalis; assembly: GCA_958496175.1. Classification (NCBI taxonomy): domain Eukaryota; kingdom Metazoa; phylum Arthropoda; class Insecta; order Neuroptera; family Sisyridae; genus Sisyra; species Sisyra terminalis. Next base: position 6,769,314 of record OY292278.1, read on the forward strand.
GGGAATAGAAGCTTTGAGATGGGAAAGCTTTCGACTCAATGCTCATCGTTAGTTTGTATATATGGTATACAAATCAAATGTAACTATCATCATGGAGTGTTGAGAATTGATGTTGAATTACTGGTTGCCATGAAAAATTTAAAGCTTTCAAATAAATGAGCTTTGAAGATAAAGATATTTGGGAAATATATCAACTATATCATCAATTAAAATCTTGAATTTTTTGCGTATTCCACCGTTTTTATGTCCTACAAAAAGTTGTCGATTGTATCATGGTTAATTATCGATAATTGCAAGACTAACAGCACTTTTAATATGGAAACATAATATTTAAACTTTGGTATATTATTCAAATGCCACAAGGGATTTTTTGTCGACAAGCCGTTGAAGTTTCTTTACCCATGGAGGATTAAAACATTAATACAAGAAAGTGCAATGTACATTGGTTACTTTGGTAAGTTAACAATATTACATGTTCATGTTAATTACGTTTACAAGGGTGCAACGCGAAAATGAAACTTACAACTTCGGTTGCCGTGCGCATAAGCTTAACATGGATATTAATTGATCGAAATAAGAGCACAAGTCGATTATCCATCGTTAAAATATTCCACTTTTCGGTAGTAAATAAGAAACTTGTATAGTAAATTTCTTTGTAACTTTGAATGACTGATAAATTGAGCATCAAATGCAGTTATTTGATGGCAATTTTTTTATTGTATTTCAATAAAAAAAAAAATTAAGTTAGAAAATTCTAGGAATGAAAAATCAATTCCGTAAGCAGAAGAATTCCCTTGTAAAAGTCAATGGTATGAGGGTGTAGAAGAAAACTGCATCGAAATCCCTTGGGACATTCCTTCTAAAGTAGACTGATTTAAAAAAAAAATTATGATTTTTTTTTTCTTAATTATATGGAAAATATTGTTGGGAATAATAAAAAAAATGCTGTTAAAGTATAATCTCTTAATATTAAGAGGTGCCGCATCGCAAATTTCGATTTTCCATTTAAATAACATGGGAACAATATTCTCTTGCACTTTGGAAGTTTATAACTCACGTTGGTGACAATTTTTCGGAATGACCAAGGTATATTCTTGTAGAAAATTGAACGATCTACAAAAAAGGTCTCTAACCAAGTTTTTGATATATTTATTCCTTCAACAGTTATTCGAGGACAAAGTTGAACTAAAGAGAAATTTTAATATTTTTTAAATTTTTTGACGCAACCATCAATTTTATGAGAAAATTTTATAGGACATTCTTTGTAGAGCAATTTTTTCCTATTACTTATCTCTATAAAAGTTTTTGATATTTTTCACAGGTCCTAAGTTATTTGCATTAGACTGAAAGTTCTCTGAATTAGTATATTTTGAACATAAAAAATATTTTTTTTATTTTATTTAAATAACTTAGGGCCTGTGAAAAATATCAAAAACTTTTAAAGAGATAAGTTATAGAAAAAAAAATGCTTTACAAAAAATGTCCTATAAAATTGTATTATAAAATTAATGGTTGCGTCAAAAAATTGAAAAAATATTAAAATTTCTCTTTAGTTCAACTTTGACCTCGAATAACTTTTGAAGGAATAAATATATCAAAAACTTGTACAAAAACCTTTTTTGTAGATCATTCAATTTTCTACAAGAGTATACCTTGGTCATTCCGAAATATTATCACCAACGTGAGCTATAAAATTCCAAAGTGCAAGAGAATATTGTTCCCATATTATTTAAAAGGAAAACCGAAATTTGGGATGTGGCACCTCTTTATATTAATATCAAGAGCTTAAACTTTCACAGGATTTTTTTTTGTAATTCCCAACGATATTTTCGATATAGTTAAGAAAAAAAAATCATTATTTTCTTTGAATCATTCTATTGTAAAGCCTTTATAACATTGTTTGCTTTGATGATTGACAATCTGCAGTCTTGAAGAGGCACTAGAAAAAGGAGGATTAGAGAAAAAAATTGAATTTTTATTAAAGGATTTTTTAATTTTGAGAATTCTAGAGGAATTCTACCTTCTTGTTCTACAATCTATGATTCGACGGAAAAAAGTTTGGAGGTTTCTCACTTATTGACGTCCCAATCTATTTTCATAATAACCTTTGGAAAATTTTAATGTATTTGATTATTTATTTTATACATACATATAATACCGGAACAATTTTGTATAAGCCTATACCTAGTTTTGTTTTCCTGTTAAGCGATTCTATTTATTTTGGTTAGAAAAAATAAATTATATATTTCTATTTATTATTCCCCTTTGGGATGATTAATAAATTTAGTTAGTGAAGAAAAATTCGTCAGAAATGGGGAAGATCAAAGAATAAATTTGATATATTTTCAATTGGAACAATTTCAGGATCGAAGATGCATTCTGGTTTGGAAGAACTGCTGTTAAAAATATCGAAAAAACCTTGAAAATTTTGTCTAAAATAGGCAAAGATTATTAATGTTTTACCACCAAAGAACTAACAATTAATTGTGACGAAAATTTAAAATAATTACCTAAAGTCAAGTTAAAGAAAACCTTTGATACTTGGAAGTCCCAAGCATTAATATAAAAACTTATGAAACCATATTTTCACCTACAAACCTTTGACCAATATGAGAGGCAATAAAAAAATTAATCCCAAAAGTCAATAGTAAATTTTAATGATTCAAAGCTGATAAAGTGGCCCAAATTGTTGCCAAACAACGATTAACAGTTTGGAAGTTATTGTATTCCACCAAAACAAAATTATTTCATAAGATTCTTTTATATGAGAAAATTCTAAGCAAAACACTATAAAACTCACCACATAATTACTTATATTTTCATGATTTTAGCAGATTTAGTTTAGTAAAATTCAAGTTTTACGAATTATTTCTGCGTTAATAACATTTTTTCTGACTTAAATTTGATAAAATTTATTTTAAAGAAAAAAAATTGAAACAATATCACAAACTCAAAATAAACTTATGGGAATTTCTTTAGATGCACACAATTCGTAGCCATGTTTTTAAGGAACATCTATTAATCACTTTTCAATTAAAAACTACCAATTTGATGGCACAAATTAACTTCCTGTTGGGTTTTTCCAAGGATCAATCCTCATTATACAATATATCTTTTGGATAAGAATGATTCGGCAAATAACTTTCAGTTTATTATCAAGAAAAAAAAATCCCCTAATAAATGGTTTTGACAAACTCTCTAGTTCTCAGGGAAAATTGATTGCAGAGGTAATTGCCAAAATTTTCACGAGAATCATGAAACAATTATTTGGCAGTATAGCACAAAAAATTACCTTTTAATTGGCATTGTGTAATCAAAGAAAATAAGATAGAAATTTTTGACAAACCTTCTAGTTCTCAGGAAAAATTGATTGCAGAAGTAATGGCCAAAATTTTTACAATAATCAGGAAATAATTAACTAAAGAATTAGCTTTTAATTGGCAATTTGTAGTCAAAGAAAGCTAGAAAGAAATCTCAGAAGAAAAGGATCCATAAGAAAAGCAGGAAGATTTTTGGAAAAAATAAAGATGATGGATTGAAATTATGAATTTATTATTAAAAGAAAAGGTAAACTACTTTAGCTAAAAGAAGCTGAATCTGCCGTCAGGCAGAAAGCAGAAAATAAAATCCAAAATTCATAAAACTACTAACAACTAGGCTTCTTTTCCAACGATTTGGATGAAGAAATTATAAAATTTTCCAAAATAAAACTTCCTCCTTTGTTGGTGGACAAATTATTCATCCCCTATTTCTAAATGTAAAGGTCTTATTGCTCTTTTGGTGTGGTTTTAAGTGTTAAACTTTGATGTTTTGAAGAGAAAATGCTATATAGAAATTTACATACAATTCGTAGCCATGTTTTTTAAGTCGCACATTTTGGTCAATTTTCAATTGAAAACTACCAATTTAAAGACACAAATTATCTTCCTGCTGGGTTTTTCCAAGGATCTATCCACTTTATACAATGTATCTTTTGGATAAGAATGATTCAGCAAATAATATCCAGCTCATTACCTGGAAAAAATATCCCCTTATATATAAGTGGTTTTGACACACCTTCTTGTTTGCAGGGAAAATTGATTGTGGAGATAATTGTCAAAATTTTCACAAAAATCAGGAAACAATTATATGGCAGTATAGCACAAAAAATACCTTTTAAATGGCATTATGTAATTGAAGAAAATAAGAGAGAAATTTTTGACAAACCCTCTTGTTCTCAGAGAAAATTGAATGCAGAAGTAATTGTCAAAATTTTCACGATAATTAGGAAGCAATGATTTGGCAATATGGCAGAAAAAATAATCTTTTAAACGACAATAAGTAGTCGAAGAAAGTAAGAAAAAAATCTCAGAAGAAAAGGATTCATAAGAAAAGCAGGAAGATTTTTAGAAAAACGAAAGAAGATGGATTAAAATGATGAATTCATTTTTAAAAGAAAAGGTAAACTACCTTAGCTTTAAGAAGCTAAATCTGCCGTCAGGCAGAGAGCAGAAAAGGAAATCAAAAACTGATGAAATTACTAACAACTTGGTCTCTTTTTCCAAAAAAATATTAATAATTGCATCCTTGTTGCAAGTTATTTTGATGAAAAAATTATAAAATATTCCAAATCAAAATCGTCACTCTTATTTTGCGATTCTTATTAAAACAGTCGTTGATTGTTGGTGGACAAATTGTTCATCCCCTATTTCTAAATGTAAAAGGTCTTATTGCTGTCTTGGTAAAGTTTTAAGTGTGAAACTTTGATATTTTCAAGAGAAAAGGGGATGAAATTCTAGACAGAAACTTATTGTTTTGAATTTCAGTTTTATATTTTTAAGGTATACTAATTCGTTATTGCCTGTATCATTGTTAAAAAATTTCATTTTTCTGTAGCAAATTAAAAAATTTATGACTCCATTATTCGTTGATCTCTAATGTTGGAAATTTTAATTTAAAATTCACTTCAAACATAAAAAGCTCTCTTTTCAAATAACTCCCAAGAAAAATACAACTGAAAATAATGATAATAATAAAGTGAAATAATTCATAAATAAAGAATGCAAAAATTTAAATTACGCGCGACTAATAAAAGCTGCACGCCTTTTTTTTTGCCTCATCCATTTTGTTATAACAGTTTTATTATGGCGTTGATGATGATTTTTTTCTTCTTATTGGCTCAAGTCTTTTGTCTTCGGTTAGACGTATATACTTTCCTTAATACATGTAGATGAAATAGGTGTTACATTGACGTCATTACGTAACTTTTACGGTCCCTGGCGAGGCGTCAAAGTCGCACATTTTATTTATCGTTAATAACGTAAAAAATTTATTACTCGACTTTTTCATAAAAACAATAATAATCGTAATATAAAAACGATGAAGATAATGAAAAAGTCGTGATCCCGTTTCCTTATTTAACACCGAATTGTTGGCGTTTTTCAACAACAATAATTAATCGTTAGTCGCGAATAAAAACGCTGTAGCATTTTGCATTTTATTAGGGTGAATAAAAAAATTGAATTTTTTGCCAGGTATTGTTTTGCCACTTTTATTGGACGAGCGAAATTTAATTGAGATTCATTGACACTAAAAAAAAAACGTACAAATAAACCAATTTTCTAGACTGAAACATGATGAATATTGTCTGAACGAAACTGAACACAAGTGGTAAATTGGTTCGATTTTTTCTTTCTTTATATTTTCACCTTTAAAAATTATAAATCATTTGTCGTCTAATAAAGCAAATTTTTATGTTGGTGCATAAATTTTCACCTTGACTCCAAACTGGGGGGCACAAAACTTGCACCCTGTCACTGCTTAGAGCATAGAGCACCACCCTCGCCCTCAGACCAGCGAAGCTTTCGACCCCAATCACCGCCGTAATATAAAGATATAGAGCCAAGTATATAAAATATCTGCGCTGACATTTATTACAAAAGTGCATTTTTACCACTCATGAAACGATTTGTGTGTAATAATTTTTAATTTTTGCAACTTTGTTATTAAGTTTGAGGTTCAGTTTGGTTTTTTGTCTTTTTTTGGGAGGTGGGTGGAGGACTTTTCTCTGGTGAAACGGTCGTAAAAGAGCTTTTTTTTTCGCGTATTGTGTCAGAGACTGCTACCTGAAAACTTTATGGACTTGAGCGTCGTAAAATGTTCCAAGTAGTGAATCAAGCTTTGGTTAATTTAGTAATAGATACATTTAACTATTTTTGTTAATCGTGGAAGGAAAATAACTTTTTAATCTTGCAAAAAAATGAATTGAAATATCAATGAAATTTATAATTTCTTTTTAAAGAACATAGGACAATAAGTATAGTGAATCGGTCCCAGAAGGGCATTTGGTTCGTGATTTCAGGGTATGTTGGTACTATTGAGATACATTAATTCGTCAAGTTTCAGATCCCTATGTATTACCATTTCTTCAAAAATCGAAAAAAGCTGGAAATCAGAAAATAAAATTTTTCTCAGAAACTTGTGAATCGATTTTTTTGAATTTTTGGTATGTTCTAGACGTTGATGATGGCTTCTAGAAAAAAAATTAAGAGCTTTATCTGTTAATAAGATCCTTGAAAAAAGAGAGCTTTTTCTTTTAATTTTAATTTTTAACCATGATACAATTTAATGATAATGATAAAATTTAAAAAACTCATTACTTTAAAGGAAATTGGATGGGGAATTCGAAAAAAAAATAGTTTCGTAATTGTACCAAAATTGTATCATGGTAAAATTAAAAGAAACAGCTCTCTTTTTTCAAGGCTCTTATAAACTCATAAACGTCTTACATTTTTTTTCTAGAAGCTACTATTAGCCCCTATAACATATCCAAAATTCAAATAAATCGATTCACAAGTTTCTGAGAATTTTTTTTTCTGATTTCCAGCTTTTTTCGATTTTTGAAGAACCGGTAATACATAGGGATCTGAAACTTACCGAATTAATATATCTTAATAGTACCAACATACCCTGAAACTATGAACCAAATATTCTTCTGGGGCCGATTCACTATACTTATCGTCCTATGCCCTTTATTTATAGAAAGTGGCAAAGATTCCATTGATAAATTTGAACACTAATGAATTTTGTATAACGAAAATTTGGCTTATTGTTTTCAATTGAAAGTTTTTTCTCTTCCGCACATATTTTCATAACAATTTCCTGATACTTGAATTCAACAAATCACTCAATCAGGACCTCAAAAAACATGAAATTCAAACTCCATATCGAATAAATTTTGAATTATTTGCCAAGTTCGACAATGTCGAAACACACGAGAAAAAAAATCCCTTAATTTCTATTAGAATTGCAAATATCTTATTGTTAAGTATGGAACAAAGGGAAAGATTGACAATAAATTTTATATTGAATTTTTTTCCAATTCCTTTTGTATGTCAATCCCAATTTATTATGCCCGAAATGAACAAGTTTTTCTCTTCTCTTATTTCTCGATTTGTTTTCCAAAACTTTATGTGACACATTCCCTCCACCACACACACCCCCACTGCTCCGACGGCTGCTTTTCTTATTTGCAAAAATTCACCTTATCGAGACGCAATTCGTCCATTTTTGTAATCTTGTCATTTTCAACAACATGGATTTGATGAATTTATGTGTGCAGAAAAACGTAACATTTGTCGCTGATTTTAATCAGAAAAATCTCGACGAAAAAAAAATGGACAAAACATGTGATGTACGGGGATGGTATGGGTGGAAATTTGAGTTGAAGATATGAGAAATGTTTTTCTGTAAAAGCTCCCATAATTTTTGTACGAGACAATTTTAAAGTATGTACTCTTCAGTGGCTTGTCTATGAAATTGGAGGGATGTAAATCACGTAGACGAAGAACGTCGTTAACTGACATCACGCACATCTAAAGCACACTTGAAATTTAACTAAGTTTTCCCTCCACAATCTCGAAATCTTTCTCTATGCATCACGAATAAAATTATTACCATAAACACAGCGAAAAAAAAAAGAGGAGACTAGCTTTGCCGTCTATCTCCCAACACCATACATCTTCCGCAACAATTCCATCATAAAACCCACTTGCAATCCCGCTGGCCATATAATTTACGATTCCAACCCTATGCCGTCACTTACGTTCGAGGAAAATTCTAAGATTACGCGACAACGAACATTGCTCTCTTCGGCGTAGTTTGGCGAAAAGCCCGCGTTCCCACCGACGTCTAAACCGGTACTTATTGGCCCCACAATGTTGCCTGCCGGCCATTTAGTGTTGCCGTCCTCGTCATTCCTCTGATGTGTTTATAAGTGGTCGGGAAAAATTGAGTTGTTTTCTCTGAGCCGATTACCGAAACACTTGGAAAACTGGGGCGACGCACATTTTATCAAAGGGGTTCTAAATGGCTTTGTTAATTGTTGCCCTCCTACGGTAACAACTTGACGAAGTCACATATTTTATTGCACCATTCAAAAGAGGAAGAAACCACCCTTAATTCTTAACATATTCTACCAAGATTTATGCTTTGATTCCTGTATCAAAGGATGAAAATTTTCTTAACTTATGCTTCAGATTCATTTCCTTTAAATCTACAATAATTTTTTTTTAAATTAACCCTTTAATAACTTTCCTAAAAGATCATCAAAAGTATCAAAAGACTAGCTGAACCCGTTAGACGTTGTCTTGCCAGTCTATGCTGAAATCACATGGAAATTCAGTGGAGTGAAAAAAAAACCCTGTTTAACAATTGGGCATACTTTTGGACTCAAAATTAAACCACATTTCAAGTAAAATCCGAATAGCCAACCCTCGACTTATCAAACTATATATGCTGAAATCACACGGAAATTCCGTACAGTGAAAAAAAAAAACGCCTGTTAAACATTTGGGCATACTTCTGGACTCAAAATTAACATGGCAAAGCCATATTTCAAGTAAAATCAGAAAAGCCAACCCTCGACTTATCCAACTATACCCACTTATCAACAGAAGATCTCGTTTAATTATGGAATGTTCAATGATGATATACTAATCAGTCATTAGGCCACTTTTCACATACTCTTGCGCCATCTGGATTCCATCCTCAAAGAAAAATCACAATGACCTACAGGTGTTCCAAAATAGAGTCTTAAAAATTATCCCTGAAGCTCCATGATATGTGAAAAACAACCAAATTCATCACGGAATTAACGTTCCATACATAAAAGACTTTCTAATCCAACTCACAAGAAATTTCCTTAAGAGTCTGGAAAATTGTCCTGGTGCAGTAGAACTAGGCTTGGAGGAAACTATAAACCAAAGATGGCTGAACCGGAAACTTCCTCAAGATCTCCAAGAAATAGCAGTGGCTTAACCACAAGCTCAAGAAAAATCAACAAATAAAAAAATGAAAAAGACAGAGGAATGAAGTTCGACTCCTCCAGCTACTTAAACGCCACTAAAGATCAATTGTCTGTTATCACCACCATGACATAGCAGCACATTGTTGAACTAGTGCAAATTACATATTATAACTAATAATTATATTAAATTGCATTTAAATATTGTTCAAGGTAACAAAAAAAAATCGATTTTTTATTTCTGATTTCATTTTTGCGTCAATGCTGTCAAACTATCAAAGTAAAAAAAATTATCGGCCCATATATTTATAGAAAATTGAATTTCCTACAAAAAATGTCTCTTTAAAAATTTTTGCCCGATACGCCGTTTCCGAATAATCAAGCTTGAAACATTGATATAATTTTTAGATTTATCTTCTTTAATTTGGAATTTCGTAACTAACGAACTAATAAATATATAGAAATGAACAATAAAGATTCTTGAAGGGAATTTAATGCTCTACAAAAAAGATCACTTGACGTTCTTACATAAAAATTTATCTTTCAAAATTGGTTCAGCAACGAAAAAAACAATAATTTAATTTTTCCTTCAACTTTAATTGTGAATAACTTTTGAAAGAGTGATTTTGTGTAAAAACGTTGCGAGACCTTTTTTGTAGAGCATTAAATTACGTTCAAAAATCTATATTGTTCATTTCGATATATTTATTTGTTCGTTAGTTACAAAATTCCAAAATAAAGAAGATAAATCTAAAAATTATATCAATGTTTAAAGCTTGATTATTCGAAAACGGCGTGCCTGGCAAAAATTTTCAAAGAAAAATTTTTTCCAGGGAATTTAATTTCTATAAATAAATGCGCAGTTGAATATTTTACCTTGATAGTTTGACAGCATTGACGCAAAAATGAAAGCACAAATAAAAAATCGAAATTAAAGATGATAGACCTCTTAATATTAATATGAAGGACTCAAACCTTTCCAATATTTTTTTTGTCACCTTAAACAATATTGTCGATATACTTTTCAAAAAAAAAGTCATTTTTTTCTATATACATATATAGATAATGACTTCAAAAGGGTAAATTTTTTGGGAGTGTAATGATCACATAACGGTTTTCTAGCCATAATATATTCAAAGATTATTCAGCAATTTATAAGACCTTGAAAGTGTCTAATATTCTAAAACAGAAATCAATTAATTGGCTTTTCTCAAAATAATTTGCTGACCATTTAGAATTTCCATACAAGACGGCAATAACCCCTTAAACTTTAAGTTCAATATCTGCCTGTTAAATTTATTAAGCAAATCCTTATTGAAAACTTTCCACAATGACATCAAATACATCACTAATTTAACGAATTTTTTTCACAAAAACCACACAAAAAAAAAATCTTTCATTTTTTGTTTATAAATAATGAATGGAATGAAAAATTGGGAAAAACGTTGAATTTTATTTAACAAAAATATCCGAAAACCCTTTTATCTTTCGCTTTCATTATTTACAACCCCCTAATTTTTCTTGCATGCATATTTAAATTATTTGAATAAAAAATGCACTAGGTGATTAGATTATGAACATATATATACACATATTCGAATGGGGTGAAATGAAAAGAGTTCATTATGTACTGTGAAAACAAAAAGCAATTCTATATTCATAAATTATTTAATTAGGTCATCGCTATATAAAATAAACACTGGCGGAAATATTAATTTAATCTGCGTATTTTTTTTTTCAACAAATATTTTCATTTTGATATATCAAAATAAATTGTTATGGGAAGGGGTTTTAATCGTTTCTAAATCGGTCAATATAATACCGAAACAAAAAAAAAACGGTGGTAAAGGTTTTTCAGTTAAGAGGAGACGAATAAATTCGTGTGGAAATTTTAAAATTGAATATAAAAGTAGGGATTGGTGAGCTTAATGTGATAGTTTTATGGGTTGACTTCAGATGGCTGCAGTTGTTGGAATGAAAGCTTTTACTAAGGTGAAGGAAAGTTGGTAAAAGCTTTACAGCTTTGAGAACATGTCTCAGTTGGACTTTTGGCCGTAAGATGGCATTCGTTGGTTCATCTGAGAAAAATGACAACGTTAATGTTATTCTATACTAAAATCGAAGAATATTGAAACATTTTTAATAAATTTAACTAATTTTATGCATTCATTTTTTTACTTTGTCGTAAAAAATTTTATTCCAGAATTAAACAGTTTGAGATGCCAATTTTCTAAAGTTCTAATTTCGTCGATTGTTGAGATTCATTCGATTTTTGTGAACCCTCAATATGATTTGATGAGAATTTTTTTTCTTGGAATTTCCCCGAAAGGAAAATTTGATCGAAGACTTAGCGGAAAAAATTATATTTGAAGAAATTTTCAACCTTATTCATACCATCTAAAGTATTACTAAATTATCTATTTAATAGGGCTTAGTTATAAATGATTCCCAGAAAATGGGAAGGGTAAAAGTTTAATTAAGATTAACTATAATTGTTTCAATAATCCTTATTCTAATAAAATAAGAGGATTTACAATTGTTAATACCATTGATTCTTTATTAATCAGTTCGATGTTTCAAGAAATAGAAGAAAAAATGAATGGCCAGGGATTGTATTTATAAAAAAATAATCTTTAAGTTTCAATGAAATATAATAGTTTTTTTTTTTTCGTTGAAAAAAATCATGAAAATAACAACGTTCTACACCTATTTTCTCAATTTGTATTTTCACCAATTGTAGAAGTTTATAATTCTTTTATTTTAATTGAAAGAAAAGTGCATTTAAAGTGCATCAAATCTTTGTAGAAGTTTATGTCAATAATTCTCCAACTAACAATTGATACTGAAAATGGTATCAACGTTTTTTAATTGTTGATTTAAGCATTGAAAACATGCCTCGTCTTGGACTAAAGAATTGGAGAAATAACTTAGTGAAGATCCAAACCAAATACAAGAAGAACTTGTTAGCATATTAAAATTAATTTGGCTAATAATTATTGTTAGATTAAAATTCATTGAAATGATTCAAAAGTAATACAATTGGGTTTCTTATGAAGGGTTTCATTTGCAAGTAGTCGATTTAAACCCAAAAAAAGTGGTTTAAACATGGGATTGTTATTTATTTTTAAACTTGTGATATCTTTCGAATAGAATGCTCAAATTGAATAACTCAAAAAGTTATATAATGGCATTGAAGCAAACTTATATATGAAGTCTTTTATTTTGATAAGGATTAATCCTAAAGTGCAAATAAAAGAGCTTTTATAGCGATGGCATTTATATATATTTTTTAAAATGAAAAAAACACTTATTGTGACATAACTATAATAGTTAGACAAATGCTGTCGCTCAATTTTTTGTAGATATTGATATGTTTTGCAACATTGTAATACATTATTTTGTTTTATAACCAATAGTTTTCGAAGCGCACGCGATAAAAGAATGTTTTTTGATAATTTTTTCAGACCTTGGGTTATATTATTGGAATTTTAGTGTGGATCCCTAACTTTTTTTGAAAATTTAATATAGCCTATGGCCACCGGAAATAGTGTAGCTTCCCAACAGTGAAAGAATTTTTCAAATCGGTCAAGTACTTTCGGAGCCTATTCAAAGCAAACAAACAATCAAATTTTTCCTCTTTATAATAATAGATAGATAGATTTTCCAATGGATAAAGTACAACTATGCGAATTCCCGTTTACTACTTTTATATGAATCAAAAATTGGTAGAAAAAAACGACGTTTTTTTGGAAGATTGGATTTAAAATTTAGCTGCCAAGTTTAAAAAAAGTAGCAACCAGCAATGGGCAATACTTTGAATTACCTATTAGTTGTATTAGTTTCAAAATAAATGCATTTTGTACATCAAAGAATTAACGGATTTCATTTGTACTTCAATATTTATGTAAAATAGATATTGGAGTTTTAACTTTAAAGAATTTTCGGCTTTTATCATTTCAATAGATGAATTTCTATGCAACAAAATATTTCATTTCCAATCTCAAATCATTCGTACTTGCAAACTCGAAAGTTTCATAATACTTTTTTTTAATTAGTAACGAAACAGTCATAAATTAACGACCCGGCAAAAAATCGATTGAAAAGCAATCGATTTTTATTTAAATTTTATTTTCCATTTCACTCTTTCTTTTGATTCTCTAATCGACTATCGCGGAATACGTCTCTAATATAATGATTTACGGCGCACGTTTCGATTTTATATCCATACAATTTTTTACGACATAATTTCTTAACTATAAAAATGTTTATTTATTTAAGTTATTAGTGCGAATATTTGAAGGAATGCCACTTTTAATGCCGAGATCATTTATCTTTGATCTCACACCAAAAAAAAAAAACGTGTCTTGTACTTTGTGTGGCCCTTTTTTAAACTCAAATTTAATAGAAAAATCCATTAAAAATTTGGAATCATTAATCAATGTTTTACAGTCTTGGATTCAAAGATTTTCGTCTTTTATTCATAACAAATTATTTCCATCTCCAAATAAATATAAAATGAAATGATTTACATCATTTTCTCGACCCAGAGATTGAAAGAAAAAAAAAGGCATTTATTGGTTTGAGGTATTTAAATGTTATAATTTATTTTTGTTGGAATGTTGTTTTTCATGTTTTATTGATCATTTTAATATCTGTTTAATGTTCAATTTCAAATTTAAAACATTTTTGTTCAATGATTACGATTGAATAGTAAATGAGGGCTGAAGAAAATTTAAGACTTCCTCACGACAAATTAAAGAATATGGTCTAAAGGAAACCATAAACTTTCGATTTTTTAATTAATATTCTAGGACCTGAAATAGAGTAGATTTTGATTGTTTTCCCTTGAATTCGATTCAAAATTAATAGGTTTTTTTGATTTAAAGATGTTTGATAAAATTTTAGATTTTTTTTAATGATATTTTTCTGAGAATTTTTAAAGGCCTATTAGGTATTATATAAAGATCTTGAATTCAAATTTTATTAAGGACAATCTGATCCCCGCGACTTCGTCTGCGTAACGTAGGTGTAGATTATATTTTCTTTTTAAATTTGCTTTAAATGGAAAAATCAGGTTCAGTGGTCCGTACTACCTCACCGGTGTGAGTTACGACTTTATCGCAATGGGCACTTTTGTAGAGCGTTTAATTCTGAGAAAAAACCATCTTCGGTAAAAGTAATCCCATGAAATGCCGCTGAGATTTAGAAATTTAAAAATAAAAAATCAGAGTTTCCGTGTATTTTCAGTGGGAAATCTTTACACGTCTTGGTCGAGGACTTAAAATTAATATTAAGGGCTCAAACTTTCAGGGAATTTTTTTATTTGGTATTTCCAACCAAATTTCATGATGGGACCAAAAAAATCAAAAAAAGTAAAAAAAAAATCACCCTTATATATATTGAAGTTTAAATTTTATAGCACATCCTACGTTTTTGTTTCTAATAATAAACCAACATTGTTTTATTTTAAGCGATAAAACGTTACGTCTATAACGAACATACCTTGATAATTAAATTTGAAATTTCGATTGTTTATTAGACGTTATGCCGTACAAACTTTGCCACCATTTTTCACTCTTTTAGAGGAGGAATTATCAAAAAACCCTTTTCATATTATATATCTGGATCGTATAAGAAAAACACTTTCCAAATTTCATCGAGTCAAATATGCATTTATATTGTAAAATACAATGTAAAACGAAAAAAAATATGACCTTTATTTCGATTATCATTACTAAAAAGCAATTCGATATCGCACATTTTGACGTTGTACATACAAAATTGTTGGAAATAGAAAGAAAGCGTGGAAGGAAATTCGAATATTTTATTTATTTGCAATAACAATAATTGATTTTCAAATTGTTCTAAATACCGAAAAAAAGTTAGTTTGGAAGATTGTATATTTTAACTGATAATGAACTATATGACAAAAAATTGCTCCCTTAATGTTTTTCAGCAGAATATATAATTGCTCCAGGTCACAATCACTGGTTCATAAAAATTAGATTTTAAGAAAGTTTGATTGTGAAAAAAAAACAAAATTAAAAACTGCCTCTTTGGTATTTAGTATAAGTACTAGGGTGTTTTTTTTTTACTTTTTTTTTTTGGTCCCATCGTGAAATTTTGTTGGAAATACCAAAAAAAAAAATTCTCTGAAAGTTTGAGCCCTTAATATTAATTTTAAGTCCTCGACCAAGCCGTGTAAAGATTTCCCATTGAAAATACACGGAAACTCTGATTATTTATTTTTAAATTTCCATATCTCAGTGGAATTTCATGGGATCGCTTTTACCGAAGATGGTTTTTTCTCAGAATTAAACGCTCTATAAAAGTGCCTATTGCGACAAAGTCGTAACTCACACCGGTGAGGTAGTACGGGCCACTGAACCTGATTTTTCCATAAAATTCAAGGTTTAATATCTCGTTTAGTATTGATCTTCGCGATTTGGTCTACATGAACTTTTTTGTAGGAAATCAAATTCTCTACAAGTTTTTCATTTATAATTTTTCCGTAGCTCTTGTTATTTACGAGATAAATGCAAAAAAAAAACGCGAATTTTATGGAAAAATCAAGTTCAGTGGCCCGTACTACCTCACCGGTGTGAGTTACGACTTTGTCGCAATGACACTTTTGTAGAGCGTTTAATTCTGAGAAAAAACCATCTTCGGTAAAAGCGATCCCATGAAATGCCGCTGAGTTATAGAAATTTAAAAAGAAAAAATCAGAATTTCCGTGCATTTTCAATGGGAAATCTTTACACGTCTTGGTCGCGGACTTAAAATTAAAATTATGGTTTCAAACTTTCAGGGATTTTTTTTTTAGTATTTCTAACAAAATTTCACATTGGAACCAAAAAAAAAAAAATAAAGAAAAAAAATCACCCTAGTATGCACGGATTTAAAAACGTATTTACTTTAAGTTTTATTACTATTATTCATATTGATACTACTACTCCTATTACTTTTTTCCGTTAATATTTCCTTATTGAACAACTCTAAGGGTCTCTTTACAACAATTTTGTAAAAAAAAAATATAAAAAGTTTACTGTAAGATTCGAACCCACGTCTTTATAATTAGAAGCATCAGAATGTTAGATACGTAAGCCATTACGCTATTAAAATCAATTTTGTGTTGTATATATATATAAAGGTTTATATTTCAAAGAGGCAATTTTTTAAAATTTAAATTGAATTTACTAAGCCTTTTATCAGTTCAACTAAAAATATTTTTACACATTATTTTCTAGCTTTTAATTACCTTTCCAATGATTTATAACTCACCTGTCTAGTGTCAAAATTTCTGTTTTCATCCCTAGGAAATACCTTCCCTTATTATTTTTTTGGAATGATAAGTAGCCTATAGTATGTGGGAAATTGTTTTGTATCTTCATACCAAATTTCATTAAATTCGGTTGTTCCGTTTTTTAGTTAAACCAGGACACACAGACAGACAGACAGACAAAAATTTTAAAAATGTTAAATTCGGAATAAGGGCCTCTTGAAACAAATATTTACCTTAAAATTGTGTCCAAAATCGAAATGTACCGACCGATGTAGTATAGATTTAAATGATTTACACAAAAACATTCATATCAGTTAATGTTTAAGTCAAAAAATCGATTTTTTATTAATAAAATAAGCATCGTAACCAACACCAAATAAATTGATGATAAACGAGAACATTTGTGCCATATAAGTCTCGAACAAGTTGAAAAGATGTGTTAGAAATTGCGATCCAAAACACCGATAACCTGTCAGCAAATACAAAACCGTTCATTACTATCCCATACAAAGAAAAAAAAATCAATGGCCAAGATAAAAAAAAACGCTCAACGACTAATAACGGTGTAAAAGTACACGTAAACTTATACCATTGATTATTTTATTACATAAATATTTAATTTAAACACACCAGAACAAAATACAAATGGAAGAAATAACTCGGCAATGTTTTGATTAAGTAAATTCTTCAGCGGAGAAAAAAAATAATAATAATGAAGCGCCTTTTAATATTTGAATAATAGCCCCCCATGCAAATTAAACTTCCTATTCATTACCCAATATGAAAAAAAATCAATGAATTCTTCATTTATGCTGGGATTTTTTTTTTTTAATATTTGTCCTATCTAATCTTAAGATTGTGGACGTTAAAGCCAGAACCGTGAAACGATCGACGGTCGAGAATTATGATTATTATTATTGAAGAGAATGTTGTGGATCATCCCATGAATTTCTTTTTTATTGTTTTTTTTTGGGTTGTACGAATTAATTAAAAATAATTTACTCGACCATAATTTAGGCGACTAATTGGTAATAAATTTAATAATAAATAATAAATAGTAAGATTTATGACTCAATTATAAAATGAAAATTCAAACTTTAATTATTTTATGTTTTGTAATATGGTCTCGATGAGATTTATTTGGTTTCCGATGCGGAATTACAAATGAAAAGTTTTGATGGATTTTTAATTGAAAACTCCACAGATATAATACGTTTAATTTTTATTGTATATGAAAGATGCGTTTGAGAAAATCGATGGGAAATCAATCAATTAGTTTGGATTTTGTGAAACACAAAATCTTTTGATGCAATCAACAGATAATAATAATAGCCGCAAATGTAAGATAACTTCATCGAAAATCTAATTGCAGTTGGTTTTATTTCAAACGGAAATCAATTGATATAATTTAAGAAAAACGAGAATCTCATGATTAAAAATAAATTATCTCGAGAAGAACTTCATTTCGGGCCTGTCCAACCAACACATCATAAATTTCCAAATCCCCATTCATTTTAAAATGGATGCATCGTTTAGTTTAGAACCTCAACGAAAAAAATAATCATAATAATGATTTAATTCGAGCTCGAAAAAAAATCTAAATGCACTTCATATAATTTCAAACGTGATTCTTTAACGTCATCACGTTTATAATGAGTTTATTATGAATATGGCCCAAAGACAACCACATACTCATAGTAAAAATCCAATCTGAAGAATTGACGAAAAAACAACCATTCCATTGGTATGACCGCAAGGAAGATCTCCGATCCGATGAAGAAATATCCATTTTATTTCTACATTCACTCAATCAAGAAAAAATCATTCCACCTTATCAGATATGACGACATAATTAAAAACGTTTCATACGCTTATCTGCGATGTAAAACGCATCCAATGCAGCTCCACACCATATAATTAAAATTGGCAGATTTGATCAATAAAATGCATTCACATTGCCTTGTTGCATTATGTTTACATTGGAAAGGAATAGAGCTCGAATTTCTATGACAAGATAATCTGGAAAGTAAATGCGCCACGTGCGTCTCGGTGCAATCTCAACAATATCATTTGCTTGGAAAAATAATTGCAATCGCCATATAATTATATTGGATGAAATGGGCGAGTGAATTTCGTTGGTGTTTTGCCACGTGGACTGATCGAAAATCGTTTGCGTTCTGTACAAATATTGTTGTAAAATAAATTTTATATGTACAATCGAATGTTTCCAATTTCAATCGGAGAATGGATGGCATTGTGTGCTGAATGTGTGGAGGATTTAAAGATGCAACACGCATTTTATGTAAATATTAGAGTAAATGAAAAATTTAAATTAAAAATAGACATTCCAATTTATTTGCTTGTTTGATTTGAATTTTATCTATTTTTTGGATTTGCACCGTCTCTAAATATAAACGTTCTATTTAAAAATTTACTAATTTGATTCGTGATTTTATTAAACTATTGTAAAACCAGAATTTCAGTTCAAATTTTTTTTGGGAAGTGCATTTTAAACTGTAAAGTCTTATTATAGAATTTTGAGCATTTAACTAATGGATCAAAATCTTTGGAAGCCATAAAATATCTTTGCTGGCATAGAAGAAAGAATGAAATTCGAGACTCAATTTTAAATGAATTTTGTAGTTTTAAAGTCTTTGGAAAAGATTAAATCAGAAGAAAATTTAATCACTTATTTGTGTAACAATTTTCATCATTAAATTCTCATTTTTAAAGGATTGTGGTTTTCCAATAATTCACATTGTAAATCGCTAGAAATCAGAGAAATTAAGAGGTTGAGCAGTAGTTCCAAAGATCATATACTATGGAGCCCTAATTGCAAACATCGGAGGAAAAAATGAAAAAATCAAAAGGCGAATATCAGTAGCCGAAATTGCAACGCCAAAACTAACGAAAGTAGGGAAAATTAGATCCAGGAAAATCGACGAACAAAGTTTGTAAGTCTTCGAACTATGAGTATGTACATTGAAGACAGACTTAGAGATGAAAACTGAGAGTTTTATGGATAAAGAAAAGAACAAATCATTTCATTTTGGAAGAACTATATGCGCCGTTTATTTTGAAAGTGAGTTAAGTCCATTTCAAGAACAATCCCTATAGTGTTATAATTTATAACCGTAGGAACATAAGATACTAAGGAGGAGGAGGGAGTAATTGGCGTTTTTAAAATCTGTAATTTTTAAAAATTTAACAGTTAAATAATTAACATACTTTGTTCTCGTTACAAGAAGAAGAATCACCATATAGACCCCGTCCTTGAAATGGACTTACGCCACTTTCAAAATAAACGAGTCATACATAAATGATTGAATCAACAGTAAAGTGAATAAAGCATACTTACGGTACTATGGATTAGAAAACTGTAGAAATGGAACTATGTACTTATAGTTGAAGGAAAAGTGAATAGAGGAAAAATAACAGAAGAAAATTTTCTACACTATTGTAAAGGAGTCAGAGGATTACTAGAGGTATACAAGATGAAAACATGAATGTTGATATCACCAAATCCATAAGGGTGGAAAGACCGAAGAAAGAAAATTCCTCCCAGCCATAAAATCTTTATAAGAAAATTTCTTTATGACCAATTCTCTAAGATGAATTTACTTAGATCAGTAAGCTATTATTTCAGATAATTTTCATTAAAAATTATTAATTTTTGTTGGTAAAATGCTGACCAATTTGGGAAATGAACGCAAAACATTAATTTGATTTATAAAATCCATAAATTATAAACTGTTCTTTTATATTGAAACGTATTTTATTAATACGAGAAAATATTTGATACCAAATCTTGAAATTTTTTTTGTAATCCGGAAAAAATAAGAGGTTGAAAAAGGTTTCAAAATATTCGGGAAATATTAAACATATTGAGCTTGAAAAATTTCAAAATTTTTGTTTGTTTTAACATTATTGATTTGTCGAATTTTTACTAATTATTTCCATAAAATTTTAAGGATTCTAATATTCAAATAATTATTTTTATGTATTGTTAACAGACGAAGAATTAACTCTTCAGAAATCAGTCAAATAAACAGTTGCGAAATAGTCCCCAAAAAAAATTTTCTTAGGAATTTTTTCACGAACATCGGAGGATGTAGAGAAGAAATCAAACATCGTATTAAACTACTGAAATATGAAAAAATCTGTCTATTCAAAATAAAACTATCAACCAACCAACTATTATTGAAGCCAAAGATAAAAACCTTCGAACCATTGGTATGTACAGTATTTAATACATAAAATTGCATACTAAGAGTCTCATGGATGAAGAAAGGAACCAAAATATCCTCTTCCAAGATGAATTTTTTTGGACCAAAAAATGGATAAATAAAACCAAGCAAACATTATAGACTCATAAGTATGTAGAATAAATAAGGAATACTTTTGCTACTTTGGTCATATGGCTTGGAAAACTGTAGAAGTGGAACTACTAATAGTTGAAGGAAAATAGGAATTCTATAACAGCACAGGAAAAGGAAACTTGGAAAATTGTATCGCCAAAATTGTGGATTAGAAATATAGAAAAGAGAATTTTTAACTAAAATTGCAAAATTTGTTATATTTTTAACAAAACAACTACTTATCTAACCCTGAAAAAAGCAATGTTCAGTTTAAACAAAAATCCTTAATATAAAATACGAATTTTTGAGGCAACACTTAAACTTTTTTTCTGGAAGATTAATCATCAAATCAACTCCTGTTAATTTGGTGGAATATCAATAGTTTCAAAGACAATTTTTTATTGAACTTTCTTAAGAAGTTCAGGCCATATTATTTCTATATTTCTTTCTTGATTCAGAAATGCTTCAATTAATTACATAAACAGTAAAAGTGCAACATTCTTTCCGTAAATCAAAACCATTTGCAAAAAAAGATTAACTATTAAGAACATTTTCTTTTAATTTAATTTTTTCCAAACAATGCATTTCAAATTTTGACAATGCTTTCTTACCAAAAATCAAAAAATAGTGATACTTAAATTCAAGTATTTATCCTTTTTTCTGGTTATTTAAGTATTCCTTTAATAACTCAAATCAATTATCGTTTATAACTCTAAACTACAATGTTAGACAACTTAAAAAATAAATAACAGTGATCAAAGGATTATTTTTTGCCGATTATCAAATTTGTCGCTTCTAACATTGGCTTGGCTTTTGCCATAATAATTGCATTTTTTTTCAATTTAATTATTGTAAAATTTTAGATCCTCGATGATAATAGATTGGTAAAAATATTCAGAAGACTAGGATCAAATAATAATCAGTTAAAACTTTATTTTAATTTTTAATTTATTTTTTTTACGTTAACTATTTTATTTCTATTCCTCTGCTATTCCTTAGCACACAAATCGAGTTTCATTAAAATCCAGTAGTTATTTACTGATATATTATGATTTAAAAAAAAAGTACTCGAAATTTTTACTCGCTCATAATTTTTTGAAAAATTAAAATTTTCAAAAATCGTTTTAGGGTATTACTTTCAACCTATAAAGCGACCAAAATATGCTCATAGATATATTAAAATCGAATAGTCGATTTTTAGTGGCCCGCTTGAGAAATCCTGGCTCTAAATAATTAGTCAAAAAATAAATAAGTCTGGATGTAGTAGACCAAATTTATCAATGTTTTCTTTTATTTATTTAGATATGCAACATTTCTTCATGAATTAAACTGAATTAAAATAAAAGAAAGTATTGATAAATTTGTTCTACTACATCCTGACAATTATTATTATTTATTTTAATTCCACCATACATTGTACAAAGATGCAAAGCATCTGTACATTGAACTAGAATAATCATTCTGACTAATTTTATTATTATTTATTTATTTATTGCTGGTTGAAGAAGTTTATTAAAACAAGCTTTATCAATTTAAAATGTTAATTTTTATCCGGTGTTTTTAAAATGATAATTTTGGTATGTATCAGTAACAATGATGCGAAATTGCAAATGATTTATCAAGCAATTTTTAACCGTCTTTAGCCCATGGGTGTAATGGGTATACTGTAAAATTTGGGATAGTGATTTTTCCATAAATTCAAGTGCAAAGCTAAACATGGAAGAGGTATTGGCATAAAGCAATGACGAGGAACAAAAAATAGATCCAAATCGATAATCCAAAGAAAAGAAAATCATAGTATTTGCCACGTTTTGTATCAATTTCTATATAAAAACTGAATATTCAGATAAGAACTTAGTACTATGCATTTGATAGAACCACATCAGAGTATTGTACTATGAATTACTCCGTCCTAACGAAACGATTATTGGGGAACATTATCCGCAATAACTAATGCAATTGAGCTCAAAATTGGAGCTCGTGTATCCCCAATATACCAAAAAACTTAAATAAGGCATCTTAAGGACGGCAATTTTCGGTCAAATTGCTTCAACTTTATTGTTGAATTCATTTACTGAATATTGTAAAGAGCCAAAATTATAGTTATCTTAACGTCGGCAATCCTTGCCAACAATGGATGCACTAACTGAAAATATGTGCACTAGAAAACTATTTTTACCAATTACATTGCGTTCCAATTGTTCAAATTTTGTCGATGTAATTGGTAAACGTAAATTTCAATTTTCTCCATTTTTTTTCCAAGTTTCTCTTTCTTATATTAGGTATAATATTAGATCTTATATTAGATTGACAATAAGTTTTGAAGGATTAGAAACCAATGACGGAATTATGACTAAATCATCATAGATTATACAACAATGGTTTTTCAAGAAAACACTGGATTAAAATGACTTTAGTTATTCCTGAAGTACCACTTAAATTTCAACTTTTCATATTTTGACGATTTTTAGTTAGTTTTTGGAACAATATTTTAAAATATTGAAAATCTGTATTCGTGTGAAATGTTTTATGAAGTTTAGAGGTATATCTTCTCACCAAATGTCTAAATCTATATAATTAACTATGAATTAGACCTATAACTTAAAGTTTAAATTATTACATATAAAGACCCTTTATTATTTCATAGAAAAAATCTTCTTTTTCTTAACCAATGTCTTCATTATCGTACAAGTTGCCCCCTAGTTACAAACCAATTCCACATACTTTTTCAATTGAGTATTTTCTTCTGCAGCCAAAGATAAACCTTAAAATTTCCATTTCTATTTATATCGGCCACAAATTAGGCTCATAAATTCAAATAAAAATCGATCCGCCTCTGATATCATTTGTCTCGTCGAAAAAGGAGGACTTAAATATATCAATAATCAGAAACCAATGATTATCACACACATTAAGTGCCTCTGCGCGTTTTTTTTTTTCGCCTCTTCCATCACACTACTCCCATATAACCAGCGCTATATTAATTTTCATATAATTTATCTAATAATAAATTAAAGCGACAGACCCAAGTTACCAGCTAGAAATCCCGCCCGATCATAACGTACCCGACTTGGTGATTAATGGTTTCATTTTATTTTAACGAAAATCATTTGAATTTTTCGGCCGTGCATCGCTTAATATGAAACCTCTACGCATTTACGATAATTTCTCAGGTGGATATATATGAAATTACTGAAATATCAGTTAGGAATTGTAAGGTATTTGGTTGTTAAATCAAATGCCGCTAGTTTGTTTTCGATTTGAATAATTTTCGATTTAAGTATTCAGTTGGAAATGATTGTTGAATTATTTGAAAGTCCCACACTTTGTGGAGAATAATTTTCTGTTGTAGTTTTCGAGGCATTAATTGATGGATCAGTTGGGAGAAGTGCATTTTGTTGGAGTTGCAAGTAGCAATAAATGGCAATCGTTAATGATCCGTATTTATCTTTTTGTACGATAAGCATTTCTTTATTAATTTTATGACGCGTTTATTTTAATTAAATTCACTTAAGAAATGCACTTGGCTGTTATCATTGGTTTGGTTGCATTTTGATCGTAATTAACGCCAATATGGCGTTTGTACGGGGGCGAATTAGTCTCGGATAAATCTCTGAAAAAAATAGTTTGGGATTTTCTTGTAAATGTTAAATACTTTTGTAAATATAAAGAAAAAATCAGGGATTTTTTTGAATAAAACATGCATTTCTTTGGGAAGTTATGGAACTTTTATTTCAAAACTTTTGTTGGGAAAATTTGGGAAAAAAAGCTATTGTTAATCTGATTTTATAATAACATTTTTGCCATATTTTACAAACATCACACCATTCAAAAACCTCATCCAACAATTTTGATTGCAATAAAAGTTTTGGGACAATTTTTTTGTCCCCAGTTTCGAAATAAACAAATCCCGTTGCAATTACATTCATCGATTAACTAGCCAACCTACGGTTTAAATTTCAACCCCAATATTTCTCTCCCTGTGCCACTTTTTTTTATTTTTTTTTTTACCAAAAATAAAAATGGTAAAGAGCTTGATGTTGCCAACTGGTAATTTTTAATGACAAAACTCGTAAGGGAGGAAAAGTTCTTTTTCCATCATAATCTGATTAATTCACGAGCTGTAAAAAATGCATAGAAGTTTTCTCGTTAATTTTACTTTTTCGAAAAATAAACTATGAAAACGTTGGTGGTTGGTTAATATTACGAAAAGTTTTATCAAAGAAGAAGTCATCGAGAGGGTTTTTTTCCCCGAAGTTTTTTTTTCTACTATATAAGAAAATGTCCCTACTTATTATTCAATAAAACGATAAATTATCGGAAAGTTTTTGTATATGATTGAGTCGAAAACACAATTTTATGGTTTCAAATGGAAAAAGTTGTAATAAATTCTGATGCATTTTTAATGAGGATGATTTTTTTTTGCAGAAACTTTACATGATGCATTCTTAACGTTAGGCACTATTTTTTAACTGGGTTCTCCTTAAAAATAAATTATTTTGCTCATAAACTTTTTAAAGGCAGATTGTTATATATCAGGATAATTTTGAAGGAAACCAAGGAGTTTTTACAATAACAAACCACATTTAAGGGATGAAATCAATCATCAAAGTGGCAGAAGAAATTATCAAACCATCCAAACTTCAATCGCATGTAACATCATTAAATTAGGAATGATTTCCAAACCAAAAGCAGTTTCGGGTTCATAAAAATGTATCAAACGATAATATAACAATCTATTTCGAATTCGAGGAAAAAAATTTGTTAAAAAGAAATAGTTGGTTATAATCATCATTAATTTTTTACGAAAATCATCAAATTTTGGATTTGGTTTTTAAGGATGCCAATCGAAAGTATAAGTTCACCCGAACATGCTATACAAATTTTTTCGAAAACAAACCACGTTTAAGGGATGAAATCGACCATCAAAGTGGCAGAAGAAATCATAAAACCATTCAAACTTCAGTCGCATGTAACATAGTTAAATAAGGGATGATTTTTCGAACCAAGGGCAATTTCGGGCTCGTAACAATATATTAAACGATTATATAATAATCTATTACGAATTAGAAACAAAAAAAAATTTCTTCAAAAGAAACCGTGGGTTAATTGTTGATTTTTCACGAAAATCATCAAATTTCAAAAAAATTTTAAGGACGCTAAACGAAAGTATACGTCCATCTCTGCATTCTGTGCAAATTTTTCCGAATTCAAACTACGTTTAAGGGATAAAATTGACCATCAAAGTGCCAGAAGAAATCATCAAACCATCCAAACTTCAATCGCATGTAACATCGTAAAATAAGGGATGATTTTCGAACCAAGCACAGTTTCGGCTTCGTAACAATGTCCCAAATAATAATACAACAAAACATTTTGAATTCGAAACAAAAAAAATTATACATTAACATAGACTTAAATGTTATAAGAATTAGGCAAACTTGTATTACTTTGGTCATATGACTTGAAAAACTGAAGAAATGGAACTACTTGTAGTTGAAGGAAAATTGGAAGGCAAATATGTTAAAGTAAATATAAAGTACTTTAAAGTTATATAAAGCTGCTAATTGGCTACTTATTGCCTGAAGCCATATATTAAGTACAGGAAAAAAGAAACTTGGAAAATTGTATCACCAAACTTGTGGAATGAAAAAAAAGTAATGAGAATTTTAAAAAGAACAGCAATGGAAAAAAATTGATCATTTAGGGCTGCTTTATGCAAATTTTAGCCACTTTTAGTCTATTTTTCTTTTTCTAATTCTTTAATATCTAATCCATCTAATATCTTTAAGCTTAGGACATAGGTGTCTCGTAAAGTATTCAATAAAAATTATTTTTTTGATTTTTATTAGATGGTTTTAAAACGCTCTGTGGCTTGCTGTAGCTGCCATTCGAATTTTTTTAATGATTTAATTCAAAATTTGTGCTTTCCAACAAAAAACTTTATA
This sequence comes from Sisyra terminalis, assembly GCA_958496175.1. NCBI lineage: Eukaryota > Metazoa > Arthropoda > Insecta > Neuroptera > Sisyridae > Sisyra > Sisyra terminalis. Next base: position 6,796,185 of record OY292278.1, read on the forward strand.
AGTTCCTGATTTAAAGCCAAACTAAATTTCAATTCCTTTAAGAAACATCCTATAGAAGCTATGATTTTTTTATAAAAAGCTTTCTTTTAAATCATAAAATTTAATCAAAACAATTTTTTTTTGTAAATTCGAAACTGAAAGCGAACTGTTCCAGTTTGACAAAAAACCTTCGGTTTTTTTTTTCGAAATATTTTTATAACATCAAAAGTTTGGATGCAGATTGAAGCATTTACATTGCAAATGTCTCGCATATAGCCCCATATCCTATATATAATATTTATTCAAAGTGGAAAATAGAATTTAGGAAAATGGAGCAAATATAACATTGTTCCACTAAAATATTAAGTTAAGCAAAAAATTTGTATAATATTCCAATAAAATTATTGTAGATATATTCAACAGCCAAAATTGGCCGGCTTTGTCTATATTTGTTTTTTTCTTCTTCCACGTTAAATTCAATCCCAAAATGTTTTTAAATGTTTACTTTACAACGGAAATATTACATTTAAATTATGTTATTTTTTCGAGTCGACTTCTTGTTTCTAATTTCGTGTGCGTTTTCCATTTTCCTGTACGACAAATTTTCCCGAGATTTTTCCACATTTATTCGGTGTAGTAGTAATAAGTGGTAGAATTTTTTTAAGATGTAAAGCGCCATAATATCTGTTTTTTCAACTGTTGTATATGATTAATGGCGAACGTTGGCGAATTTTTGCTGCTTTTATTTCTTCTTGTTGGCGCGCGCGTTTTGTAAATTGTCCCAAACATAAATACATATTAGATGTGAATGCAAACGAAGAGGTTTTGCTGGATTAAAAATAGACGTAGATGTTTTCCGTCTCTGTTTGCAATTGATTTTTTCCCATTGATAAATTTTATTAAGTGACACTTTTAATGAGAGATGTTGCCGACGAGGAAAAGCGATTTCATCTTGCGAATCTTTCGAATTCTCCACTTCCTTTTTGTGTTGTAGCATCGATGGTTTTTATTTTCAAACGACTTCTGAGAAAAACTAATGTGCTAGATGATTTATTTCTGTGATTTGCATATCAAATAATAGAAATAAAGAATTTTTTTAATAATATTTTCACCCTTATGGAACTTTAACTGTCTATTTTTTTCCAATTTTGATTTCAATTCGTAAACTTAAGCATAAAATTATCTCTTTTAAATCTAAATTACTTTTGGGCAAAATTTAGACTGATTTTTGCATAAAGGGCCTAGCAGGATCCACATGGCGAGTTGGCCCCCAAATAGGAACCTATATCGAAACTAATGTCAAAATATCGGCTTGATATACAAACACATTTTATATACTTTTCGCGACCAAATTCCTCTTTGACCTGGAGATATGGGCAAAAATGTCCCCCCGCATGGCTATTTTTCAAAGTTATATATCTCAAAAACTAATTAAGCTAGAGAAGTGAAACCAACGCGAGGCTTTAGATTATTTTACAGAGTATATCATATATTTTTTTGAAATTTTTAGAAAAAAAATTATACAAAAAAAATCTAAAAAACAAATGAAACAATTTTTTTATGTGTTCTCTGAAAATGGCAATCACGAAAAAAATATATTTTATTCTTCAACATGAGCACTATAACTAATAAAAGTTGCGTGAAAAAATATTTGGTGCAATATCTTGAAAAAAAATGAAAAGTGATTTACGCCTATTAGTATACCTCGGTTTTTTTTTCGAAGTGTTTCACCAACTTTTTTTTACAAAACTTCAATAAAACCACATATAGGACCAAAACATATATTTTTTTCATAATTGTAAGTCTAAGGAAACATAAAAAAAAATTTTAATAGTTTTTTTGTTTTTCTATATTTACTCTTTAGATGATTACTTTCAAGATCTAAATAATTGATCCCAAAAGAAAAAAAAAGCAACAAATGTTCAATTTTTATTAAAATAAGAATAAAAAAAAATATCGTCACTGTTATAATTTATTACAACCGGAATACTATGAGTCACCAATTAATTCTGGGTACACATTGACGGCATCTGAATTACTTGGTTTTCTTCGTTTAGCTTAGGATATTATTCACTGGCTCAAACCAAAATTTTTACAGATTTTACCTAAATTGGGCGAATAAATGAACTATCAAATAATATTTTAAATTAATGTGTAAAATAAGCACCTAATATCATTAGAGTAGAAGTAAAATCAAGACATATGTATAAATAGCAGGGTGTCCGTTATTTCCCAAATTGATTTTTTTACAACAATCACCCCCTGAATTTTTAGTTAAAGATACAAAAAAAAAAAACTATCCAATACAATTAAGCTCTTAATTTCTTGATTAAACCGTGCCGGAATCATGTTACTTTTACCATTTAAATAACATGGGAATATTTAACTTTTAACTTTTATTTTTTTTTCTCAAAAACAAATGGATCAAAAGATTTAAGATCAAATTGTTTTGACGTAAAATTTAACACTCTACAAAAAAGGTCTCTTATGAATTTTCGGTTAAATCACTCCATTAAATGTTATTCAACATTTAACTTGAATTAATTTGTTTAATTTGTATTTTGTAATTTATTCAACATTTAATTTGTTGACTACAAGTACTAAGAAATTTCTCATAGATGGCGTCAGGTGAAATGGTAAAAATTCGAGTTTTAATTGAACTTTTGTCGATAGTCTCATTAATTAGTATGAAATTCACTTCGTAGGTACAAAATATTGATTTAAGTACGAAAGTTTATCCTAGATAAATTGAATTTCACGACTATAGCGAATTCGAATCTTATGTCCTCTGTTTTAATTGTCAAAAAATGTTTTTTTTTTGTTTAATTTTCAATTCAAGCCTCAAAATTAACACAAATAATCACTGGCGCTCTAATGCCAATAATTTTTATTTCCTCTTTCAATGATTTTATACTTAAAAAAAGTATAAATGAGCAAAAAGTTGAAAATATTGCAAGATATATATTAGGCACAAGTTAAATGTTGAATAACTCTTAATGGAGTGATTTAATCGAAAATTTATAAGAGTTCTTTTTTGTAGAGTGTTAAATTTTACGTCAGAATAATTTGGCTTTAAAACTTTTCATACATTTGTTTCTGAGAAAAAAAAATAAAAATAATAAGTCAAATAATCACATGTTATTTAAATGGTAAAAGTAACATGATTCCGGCACGATTTAATCAAGAAATTAAGAGCTTAATTGTATTGGATATTTTTTTTATATCTCAAACTAAAAATTCAGGGGGCGATTGCTGTAAAAAAATCAATTTGGGAAATAACGGACACCCTTATGATTATATTTCGAATGGAAACTTTACAGTGGGATATTATGCAACAGCAACATGCAACATGCAACAGCTTTTATTTGTTTTTTCTCATATGAACAATAATTATCCAAAATTCTGCGTCCAACGAGATACTAACTAAATTATTTTAAGGTTCATAATATTCCAATTGTAATAAATTATAGCATTGACGATAATTTTTTTTATTTCTATTTTAATAAAAATTGAACACTAGTTGTTTTTTTTTTTTACTTCTGGGATCAATTATTTAGATCTTGAAAGTAATCATCTAAAGAGTAAATATAGAAAAACAAAAAAACTAATAAAAAAAATTTTTTTTATGTTTCCTTAGACTTACAATTATGAAAATAATATATGTTCTGCTCCTATATGTGGCCTTTTTCTTATTGAAGTTTTGTGAAAAAAAAAGTTGGTGAAACATTTCGAAAAAAAATAAAACCGAGATGTACTATTAGGCGTAAATCACGTTTCATTTTTTTTCAAGATGTTGCAGCAATTATTTTTTCACGCAATTTTAATGAGTTATAGTGCTCATGTAGAAGCAAAAAATATATTTTTTTCGTGATTGCCATTTTCAGAGAACACATAAAAAAAATATTTCATTTGTTTTTTTGGATTTTTTTTTGTATAATTTTTTTTTCTAAAAATTTCCAAAAAATATATGATATACTCTGTAAAATAATCTCAAGCCTCGCGTTGGGTTCACTTCTCTTGCTAAATTAGTTTTTGAGATATATAACTTTGAAAAATAGCCATGCGGGGAGACATTTTTGCCCATATCTTCAGGTCAAAGAGGAATTTGGTCGTGAAAAGTATATAAAATGTGTTTGTATATCAAGTCGATATTTTGGCAAAAGTTTCGATATAGATTCCAATTTGGGGGCCAACTCGCTATGGGGATTCTGCTAGACCCTTTAGAAGGAAATATAGGGGAAAAAACAATCTTTTATAGAAGAAAAGGTTTATTGCAAGATTCTTGTGTCCAAGTGGTTGCCACTGCCCATAGCTGGACGGCGAAGCCATAAGTTGTAAATACTAGTAGATGAAGTGTTGGTTTTTTTTCTTTCGAATTCTTATAAGGATTTCCTCGTGTTGCCGTCACAGAACGGGTTAAAGAAAAAGGTTAATGAAATCACTTAAGACGGACATTAATGCAACATACACCATGTTAAATTCCACGGGGTTAAACAGGACTTGTCAATTTGTCAGCGGTGGAGAAGAATTCACGTTCGTGTTGTTACTTTACCTGATAGATATTTACATAATATCGCAAGTTATATAACATTTTTTCTGCATCTCTTCATGCACTTGTATGCAATTTGAACGACACGAAAAGGCGGATGTCGTAGCAATTATCGCTCGATTACGCTCTCGTCTCGTTTGTTTTGTACGGCGGCAACAGAAACGGTTCGTTAGTTAAATGTGTTGCATCCAATTCATTTTATTTTTCCTACAATTACATGCTAAATGTTGTTATTAAAATCTTTATCTTGCATTACTCGAAAACGCATCACAAACGACAATCACACATTGCATTGCAATGCACAAGTGCATCACCAAACTTTTCCTAGCACCTCTCCGGCCTTACGGCCAATTAAAGAACCCAAATCAAAACGACACATTGTGACCAAAGAAAAAAAATATTCAGTTATAATTGATGCTAATTATATTTAAGTGGCTTATTATAAAATCATTTTGAGACATTTAACACTGGAACGATTATTGAAAACGTGTGAGATTCAACAAAGTATAATTTCATAATCGAAAATTTCAGGTTTCTTTTTTGAACCATAATTTAAACGTTATTTTCAGATAATATTTTTAATGATGACATTAAATATTTTAGGCAAGAAAAATGAGATATTAAGAGTTCAAATCTTGAACATCTCAGGTTTTTAATTTAATTAAAAAAAATATATTTAATGGGACACCGAGGACTCATTATTCATACTTAAATATTAAAAAAATTATGTCTTCAAAATTTATATTTATTTCCTCTGTTAAATTGCCGAAAAAAAAACGATTTTTGATTGCACCAGGATATAATCCATGAAAAATTTATTCTGTATGTTTCAATAAAGTATTTTTTTTTTTTAATTTAAACCATCAATGATGAAAATTGCATTTCTATCAAGAAAAATTATAATTTTTAATTATAATTAACACTTAAAAAATTTCTTGATTTAATCGTTGCAATAGTTTTAATGAAACTTTCCATTCCCCGAATTGTTTCGATCAATTAGAGGTGTTTTTGAAAAGACCGAAAATCACTGGTCTGTAAAATTTTATTCTACAAATGGCAACTATAATGAGAACATGAGAAATGTACTACACATTTATTGCGAACCTAATTCATACCAACACATTTTATGACGCTTGTAAATCATTTTTTTCGTTGCAGTAAAATTCACCAAATTCAACTCAAAAGAGACTTTCGAAAAATTTAAATTGTTTTTATGATGCTATTATAAAAAATAAATTGTTTTAGATAAGAATTCGCATTTTTTATTTAAACTTTTTTTTTCGCAGAACAATTCGGTGAAACTTTTGTACGTTTAAACGATAGCCAAAATTAAATTGTTAGGTCTTCGAAGAATTACAAAAAATGGAGGTAACTTGGATTAAATAATTATCTTTTAACTATTTTAACGTAATAGCAATTAGTCTTTATCCTCAAAAATCATTATCTGCCATTTATTGCTTTAGTGTTAACGACAAACTTTTGTTCTTATCTAAAGGATATTTTGTCTGAGGATTTTTTTTTGGATGGATATTTTATCAGAGAATCAAATATTGTGGAATAAAAATGGAAGAGGTTTTTGGATAGAATCGTGTTACGGAAAACATGAGGATTTAATTCAATAATCTGAAGAGCGCTAAATCGTGAGGTAAACCCGGAAATGCATCAACTTTAACAGCAAAACCAAAATCATGACAAGAACTTATCGCAATGCATTTGGTGGATCCAAATCGAAGTAAATTGTTATGAATTACTCCAACCTAATTAGACTATTATTGAGGAACGTAACCACCAAAAAGCAATGGAATTGAGCTGAGAATTGAAACTCAAACGCTCTCCATATACCAAAATGCATGACAAGGTCAGCATTCAGCACAATTTTTGGCTATATGTCCCAAAACTAGATTAGAAAAACTTTTGAAGTACTTCAATGCGATGGTCTATCTTATCGGCATATTCAAAGGAATCTGTACCATCTGACTATCACATACTTTGGTTCTTGGGGCTACCTGAGTAGCACTTCACTTACGAAGTCGCCAAAATTGGATCAATTCCTTGGACGAGGAAATTTTTGTGAAAGAAATCCCTATGCTGGATCAAAAATGTGAAAAAATTAACGCTAACGATGAACAATACTTTTAGTAAAAATATTTTAGCTTTTTTTGGAATATTGTCTTAAAATACCAACAAAAAAAATGGATTTACGCCACTAATGACATTTTATGGAGCTTTATCATATCGATTGTGTTATAGTTAAGTTTCTATAGAACGAATTTGATCTTCGATAATTTTTTAGGGCTTTTAATTTTCCTTCTCTTCTTGTAAAACAATTACATAGTACACAGATATAGTTAAATCTATTGCCTTAATTTTCACCTCTTTTGAAGAGCTAATTTTTCCAGGTAATTACTTGGAAATTTTTTAAGTGCTAAGCCGCGATTAATTCTATAAGTATTCAATATCCAAAAGTATGATTAAATGAGAAAAAAATCAGTCCAAAATCTGATTATTTTTTTCTCGAGTTTGCGATAAATTTCTGTTTAAAGTTGAAGTCTCGTGGTTTAAAAACCTTTAAAGGTATCATGAGTGGATTGGTGGAATTTGCTCTTTAAGAGTAGTGAAAATTTACAGTACTCTACATTTGTTTGTATTAAGATTTTATTGCAAGATTTTTATGAAATAAAATTTGCTCCAAAGCGACAAAATTTGAGGCTTAATCTTTTTCTTAATTCTTCACGAAAAACAACCCTACTAAATGTCCATTTAAGCTAATCTTTATTCTCACATTTCAACCCTTTCTACAGGTGAATATTTTCTTAAATTTTTTCAAAGTTTTTTCCAATAATTTTAGTTGTTTGAAAAGTAGGAAATTTATTCTTATTAATCAAAAATATTAGTGAATAATATTGTATGTCTTATGATTTAATGTCTTCTTTATTCCAACGCGTTTTAACACTTTATGGCTGTCATCAGGTGTCATCAGGTAATGATTATTTTGTTACTTGTAAACAAATTTAATAGAGGTTGAATGTTTTATATAATTTGTCGTTCTTTGTATATTCCATATTCTTCCAGGGTGTTCATATGTGATCCTTTCTTGCAAATATGTAGTGGCTTAAAATTTGTTCCGAAATTTAAGTATTGATAATTTTCGTCATAAAGAAGTTTTGTAAAATTTGAAGTTATTGTAGGAGAGATTATACTGGAACTCACTTTGGAGGAGTAAAATATTGGTATAAAAATTGGTGGAAAGCGATTTTCCAACCTTCGATTCGAAGACGATATATTCAGAAATGCGAACAGTGAAAAAGAGTTATTGGATTTCATTGGAATACTTCAAATCGTAAATCAAAATTTCGCTTTAAAAACAATAAGACCAATGGTCGTTGATCGCGATAATGATCAAAATTAGAATAAGAAAATAAGTTGCCAAAATATGAGAAGAAAAATTTTTTTATGGTTCTCAGGTAACAGATCTTTATTAAGACCGAAGGTCTTAATTCTGCGAAGAAAAATAACCCTTACAAAATCAACAATTTTCATCCTCAAAAGCAATTTTTAAATTGAAAAATATTAATTCCGGACCATAATTAAGAGTTATATAGAAAAATTATTTAAATAACAATCATTTTCTTTGCGATATATGAATTATAAATCGAAAGAAATACCGTTCCAAATGTTCCGTACTCAAAAGTCACTATAAACGAGAAATACTTAGCTTACTTTGTCCAAATCAAGGAACTGTACTTATTTCAATGGATGCATGGGCCAATCATAACGCACCGTACAAAACTCAATCCTTAATTTGACCAATCAGTGAATTTGTTACTAAAACTTAATAGATTTTGACCAATGACATGATTCTTGGATGTATGTTCCTTATATCTTGCCTCGAAAGATCTACCAATTTGGCCAATGTAGAATTTTTCACAGTAATTACATTTAATTTTATATATTGCAATTTTATTTTTCGTTGTAATTTGGTTGTTCTCCAATGGTTTAAGAAATTTCATCATATTGTTCTTTGTTGAAAATGCGATAGTATTTTGATAGTATTTTAAAACTATTTTTATATATCTTGTCAAAATCAGACCTACCAGTAACAGAAGATACATAAATCGCTACCTTTGCAGTTGAAACTGTAATTTTTACCATCAAAGAAAACCCAAATAAATTACCTACAACTTCAACTCTGTATAATTGGTGTACCGGAAAAGAATATTTTTTCACTATACAATTAAAACACAAGATTTTGTTTCAACTATTGATCTTAAATCATTGATATAATCAGCTTCAATAGTATTCTCAATGATTGAGGCCTATTGAGGCTAATTTTATTAATGATTTAAGATCAATAGTTGAAACAAAATCTTGTGTTTTAATTGTATAGTGAAAAAATATTCTTTTCCGGTACACCAATTATACAGAGTTGAAGTTGTAGGTAATTTATTTGGGTTTTCTTTGATGGTAAAAATTACAGTTTCAACTGCAAAGGTAGCGATTTATGTATCTTCTGTTACTGGTAGGTCTGATTTTGACAAGATATATAAAAATAGTTTTAAAATACTATCAAAATACTATCGCATTTTCAACAAAGAACAATATGATGAAATTTCTTAAACCATTGGAGAACAACCAAATTACAACGAAAAATAAAATTGCAATATATAAAATTAAATGTAATTACTGTGAAAAATTCTACATTGGCCAAATTGGTAGATCTTTCGAGGCAAGATATAAGGAACATACATCCAAGAATCATGTCATTGGTCAAAATCTATTAAGTTTTAGTAACAAATTCACTGATTGGTCAAATTAAGGATTGAGTTTTGTACGGTGCGTTATGATTGGCCCATGCATCCTGCGCCATTGAAATAAGTACAGTTCCTTGATTTGGACAAAGTAAGCTAAGTATTTCTCGTTTAAAGTGACTTTTGAGTACGGAACATTTGGAACGGTATTTCTTTCGATTTATAATTCATATATCGCAAAGAAAATGATTGTTATTTAAATAATTTTTCTATATAACTCTTAATTATGGTAATTATGGTATCTGGGCAATACGTCACGAATATTTTTTTTGAACTTCTGTTCAAATTTATGTTTATGGTATGATTTTTATATATTATTATATTAAATTATACTACATAAATTGGGCCGCAATATATCCTATATATTGTATACACTGTAGAACTGTTCAAAATCAGCGAAAAAATCTTATTTTTGAAAAATATATTTTTTTTGTGGCAAATTAAGAGATTAAGAATGAAATAAGAACCTTGTTCAATTGAGAATTTCAATCGTTATATTTGATAAAAAAATTAACCAAATCAATATCAGATCATCAAATCGTTTAGTAGGTATATATTTTATCTTTTATTTTATTTTGCAAATCGCTTATCTATTTAATTTACGACTTTTTCACCTCCATTGGAATCACTTCGAAATTTTATAGCCCCAGTAAATATTATTTAACCCACACATCACTCTTTTCTCCATTAAATTTTCAGCCGTCAGCATTTTATTTTTATTTTTTTCAAACATATTCGAAAGGCGCTAAAACTATTCACAATATTATACAATTCATATCAAATGTGTTGACTCGTCCGGCATTTTATAACGCTAATTAAGACCAATAATTAAAAAAAATAATCCAAATTGGCCGCAAGTCAAAAATTATAATAACAAATATTCTTAATTATTCTTAATAGTTGATTATCAACTATGTGATTTTGTATCGAGTTCAATGGAATTGAAATTGAAAAATCGATAGTTCTGGAAAAGTGGGTGGACGGAGGAAAATTCAAATTTTCCTTATAGACATATTTCGTGGAAAATTCAATCGTTTATTTTTAGAGAAATTATTTCGATCGTATAACCAATATCTTGTACACATGTCTATTTTTCGCAGACGGAAAATTGATACCATTAATTATTGGTAATAAAACATCTCTCCATCCTAATGACCTAAGTAATTAATACGATTAGATCACAATTTAAGCTGTTCTCGTACGTTCATATAAACGATGTCATTTTTCTATTGAATCAAAAAAAAAAAAAACGTTAAGGAATAATTGCTTCTGTCGTTCACGGTTTACTATTTCACTTAAAGTGGTTTTTATTTTGAGAATCTAGCGAAAATATTTCGCTCACCTTTTACAGACTGACAAGAAAAATTAATAAATAATTTACCGAGAAATTTTTTCTTTCGTAAAAATAAACTTAAGAAGCTTCGATCAGTATTCGATAATTGCTGAAGAGGCGCCTCTTCTCAAATTTCCGAATCACCTTGACCCCCGCGAGGCCTTAACCCCTTCGACTCGAATCTCTCTAGATTTCTAATAACAGTTTTAGTTGATGTGGTTATTTAAATTGCAGGGGGAAATGAGTCGACGATATACTATGTCGACTATTTCGTGTCGTGTGTTATGTGATTGGTGTGTGATTACATTGGAACGATTTCGTTGCCACTTGGGTTTAGCATTTTCGATAATTGAATAATTTGTGGCCAGACTTAAGACCAATCAAGAGATGAATGTGTAATTTTAAGAGAATTTTTTGTGAATTATTTTCGGATTAAATTACATGTGTTTAAGTCTGGTTATGGAAACCCAACAATTTTTCAATTATAAGCAAACTGTTTTTTTGGAATTTTATAGTTGGAATTTGGCAAAGTTTTTGGTTGAAATTTTTGACGAAATTAATTGATTACGGTAGATGAATTTCAACATATTTTTTTGCGAGAGAAAAAATATTTTTTTCAGCTTTCAACAAATAATATATGGAATAAATGAAATAATCAACAAACTCCTTAACTATTCGTCTAGAATTTTGATCAAATTTAGAAAAATTTTCTGGTTTAAAAATTATAATTTCTTGAACGAAAAATGCAAAATTGCACTTATATGAAAATCAGCGCACAAAAATAGCTTTGCAAGAAGCAAATAAACAACCCCGAATTCAGCCCTTAATCGAGGAAAATACTTAGAGTAATTACTACGAGTAGCAAATACTTTTCATCCCTTGCAAATAAAATAACATATTTTTAACATTTTAGAGACTTTTTGTATCCTTTAAAACTAATTATCATATAAAAGATCCAAAAATCAATTTTTTAACGAATCGAAGAAAATTAATATTTGAGATGTCAGAAAAAATTTGACGAAAAAATATTTTTTGATAGAATGGCAAATACTTTTCATTCCTTGAAAGAAAATAACATTTTTTTAATATTGTAGGGAATTTTTTCACCCTTTAAAAGTAATTATAAAAGATGCAAAAATTTATTTTCAAAATTAATTGATTACGGTAGATGAATTTCAACATATTCTTTTGAGAAAGAAAAAAAAATTTTCATCAGCTTTCGACAAATAAAATTAGGAATAAATAATCAACAAACTCATTAACTATTCGTCTAGGATTTTGATCAAATTTAGAAAAACTTTCTAGTTTAAAAATTATAATTTCTTGAAAGAAAAATGCAAAATTGCACTTATATGAAAATCAGCGCACAAAAATAGCTTCGCAAGAAGCAAATAAACAACCCCGAATTCAGCCTTTAAGGGTGGATCACCCTCAGAAAAAAAAATCGATTTTTTTTTCCATAAATGTCTTCTTATAGCATTCCAGAATAACGTGTTAAAAGGATTGGAATAGCTGACTAATGTATTTTCACTGATAAAAATTGATAACAAAAAAATATCTTAAAAAAACTTTAAATGCGTTTTTCTCGAAATCAACTTTTTAAAACTGGGAAACAAGATTTCTCAGAAACTATCCAACGGATTGACTTGAAACTGGAGAGTGTTATAGTTCAACACGTCTTCTTGGTACTGAACCTCTGAAATAGGCCTAACCTCCCCCCTCAAAGTGAAAGAGGGGGAAAGGTCCAAAAAAGGTCTTTTTTTTTAACTTTTTTTTCAAAGTCGCGTCATTTTGTAGACTTTCACCTTTTTTCAGATTTTCGTGGTTCAGTACCAAGAAGAAGCATTACCAAAACCTACATTCTTTGGAAAATTATGATCCAACTTCCGGTTTTCGAGAAAACTTGTCTCCCGTTTGCCTCCTCATTTTTGTGAACCCTTTTTCAAAGCGCTGTAAAAGAGGGAGGGGGGACATATCGGGGCAAATAAAAATAAAAATAAAAATAGTTCAAAACTTCAACTTTTACATGCCGAAGACTGTTTTTTAATATCTCTAAAACACAAAAAAATGGCAGCAGTTTTAAAAAAGTATTTTTTTTTTACGTTCTGACGGTGATCCACCCTTAATCGAAGAAAATTGATATTTCAAATGGCAGAAAAAAAATAATGACAAAAAAGTTTTTTTGATTGAGTAGCAAATACTTTTCATCCCTTGCAAATAAAATAACATATTTTTAACATTTTAGGGACTTTTTGTATCCTTCAAAACTAATTATAAAGGATGCAAAAATCAATTTTTTAATGAATCGAAGAAAATTAATGTTTGAGATGCCAGAAAAAATTTGACGAAGAAATATTTTTTGATAGAGTAGCAAATACTTTTCATTCCTTGCAAATAAAAAAACATTTTTTTTTAATATTTTAGGGACCTTTTGCATCCTTTAAAACTGATTATAAAGGATACAAAACTTTATTAATGCTCAAAAAAAATAATATTAAGGGGCGGATTGTAAAAGGAAGATATTGATTCCTTGAATATTCAAAATGGTAATCTAGCAAAAGATTTCCGATTTCAAAGAAAATTTCTTTCTCAGAAATAAACTTCCTATATGTTATAAACGATTTTGCTGAGGAAGTAAACTATTTTACAAGCAAACTGTTTTTGGAATTTTATAGTTGGAATTTGGCAAAGTTTTTGGTGGAAATTTTTGACAAAATTAATTGATTACAGTAGATGAATTTCAACATATTTTTTTGGGAGAGAAAAAAATTTTTTTTCAGCTTTCAACCAACAAAATAGTGAATAAATAATCAACAAACTCCTTAACTATTCGTCTAGGATTTTGATGAAATTTAGAAAAAATTTCTGGCTTAAAAATTATAATTTATATGAAAATCAGCGCACAAAAAAAGCTTTGCAAGAAGCAAAAAAATTTCAGCCCTGATTTCAGCCCTTAAACGAGGAAAATTGATATTTCAAATGCCAAAAAAAATAATGACAAAAATTTTTTTTGATAGAGTACCAAATACTTTTCATTCCTTGAAAGAAAAATAACATCTTTTTTAATATTGTAGGGACTTTTGCATCCTTTAAAACTTATTATTAAGGATGCAAAAATCAATATTTTAATTCTCAAAAACCTTAATATTAAGGGGCCGATTGTAAAAGGAAGATATTAATTCCTTGAATATTAAAAACGGTAATCTAACCAAAGATTTCCAATTTCAAAGAAAATTTCTTTCTCAGTAATAAACTTCCTTTATGTTATAAACGATTTTGCTGAAGAAGAAAAATATTTTAAGGCTAATTTTCGGAAGAATATACATAAAAATTTCTTAATTTTAAAAAAATTTTGTTCTTTTATTCAAAACAACCCCAATGCTTCTTTTTGAATGAAAAAAAAGCATAATCAGGGGGTAGATGTTTTTCCATTTTTCCGAATATTTAACTTTCTTTGCAGGGTAACAGATGTTTTTCAACCTTTTTTAAGGGTTGTTTTCCTTTAAAATAGAGTTTTTCTGCAACTTCTTATGCAAAACAGTCTTTACAGATGAAAATTAACTATTAACTACTTTGAAATAAATAATGATAATATTTTCATTCCTAAAATACAAAAAAAAATAACGTAAAAAAAACAATGTTAAGGGATGATTTCCTGTAGATAAGCCACAAGTTTTGTTTTTGATAAGAAAGAAAATTTTGTAATCTAATAAAATTTACTTTGGTAAAAGTTTTTTTATTCCTAAGAAAAATTTCATTTTACTAATATATAATTTTGTTGTTCAGATTTCTTTCATATTTTAAGGGTTGTTGTTATCACTAGATATTTTTTTGGAAAAACAAGAATCAAAGTTTATAAATTTTAAAAAGTTTTTTGTTTTAAAATTATAAACATCCCCATTGCTACCTTTTAAATATAAATAATTCAAATGCAGAATAAACATGGTCAAGGGAAAGATTTTTTTCATTTGTTGGAATATTTGTCCTGCTTTGCAGTGTAACAGATGTTGTTCAATATATTTTAAGGGTTGTTTTTCTTTATAAAATAGGTTTTCGGCAACTTCATACGTAAAAGTGCCTTGTAAGATAAAAATAAACTATAAATTACTTTGATATAAATAGAGAAACTGCTTCTATTTCTAAAATAGAAAAAAAGCGATGTTAAGGGATGATTTTCTAACAAATATTGCTTGATTTTCATTTATTTTAATGTAGCAATTGGTAGGTATTTGGTATAAGAGATAACTTTATTTTCCTTGGAAAAAATTCAAAATTATTCACTATCGATTTTGACCAAAAAACTGAATATTTTATTTTTGGAAACGGATATTTTTGTAAATGTGAATTCACGAATGCTTCTATAAATATTTTATGGGAAGGTTGTTTTTTTTATAGAGGATAACAATTATATTGAATACCTCAAATAAGAGTACAATATTTTTATGGATGAAAATTTTTTAAAAACTGCATTGAAATAAACAAAGAAATTGTCCTTATTTCATTGATTTGATGGAAAAAGAATAATAAGGGAGGGTTTTTTTATAGAGGATAAAAATTATTTTGAATTCCTCAAATAAGAGTACAATATTTTTGTGGATGAAAAGCTTTTAAAAACTGCATTGAAATAAGAAAAGAAATTGTCCTTATTTCATTGATTTGATGGAAAAAGAATAAAGGGATGCCTTTTTCAAAGTAATTTTTAAGGGTAAACATTTTTCCTGAATACAGGAAAAGTTCCTGGATCTACTGACGATTTTAATCGAAAATCATAATAAATTAAGGGTTGTAATTACTTCTGGAAAGCTTGTGCAAAAGTAAACGCAATAATGTCTTACATTTAGTTAATTTATTGATTTTTTTTTAATTAACATTTTATCACTTGGATGGCCCTCAAACGAAGAAACCACCCCTGAAACAAAAAAAGAAATAAAACCATATAATATGCTATTTAATTTTTTTTTTTTTTAAAAAATTAACTGTCACTCCTTGCCTCATTAAAAACTTCTCAATTAGAATTACAAAAAATAGGAAAATTTGGAAGTTATTGTCGATTTTTGCCTAAAATTTTAATAGACTTTAAGGGTTGTTATTCCATATATTTCCAAATAAAACATACTTTTTGGCAAAAGCGAATCAAACATTCATTATTTTGAAAATAATTGTACAAAATTATCTTAGCTTAAAATGAGAAAATTTCTGATTTAATGTTGATCTTATCTACAACTTCATTACATTATAAGGGTTGTTTTTTATATATTTTCATATAAAGGATAATTAATAAAAGGATGACTTTTTAAAAGTAATTTTTAAGAGTAAATATTTTTCGAAAAGTTCCTGGATCAACTGACGATTTTTATAAAAAATCATAATAAATTAAGGGTTGTTATTACTTCGGGAAAACTTGTGCAAAAGTAAACGCAATAATGTCTTATACTTAGTTAATTTATTGATTTTTTTTTAAATTAACATTTTATCACTAGGATGGCCCTCAAACGAAGAAACTAAAACCACCCCGAAGAAAATAAAACCATATAATAAACTACTCATTTTTTCTATAATCAAAAATTCATTGTCACCACTTGCCACATTAAAAACTTCTCGATTAGAATTACAAAAAATAGGAAAATTTTGAAATTATTGTCGATTTTTGCCTAAAATTTTAATAGACTTTAAGGGTTGTTATTCCATATATTTCAAAATAAAATATACTTTTCGGCAAAAGCGAATCAAACATGCGTTTTTTTGAAAATAATTGTACAAAATTATTTTAGCTTAAAATGAGAAAATTTCTGATTTAATGTTGATTCGTATCTAAAATTTCATTAGATTTTAAGGGTTGTTTTTTCTATATATTTTCATATAAAGGATACTTCTTTACAAAGACAAATCAAGCATGCGCTACTTTGAAAAGAATTATGCAAAATTATCCTGGATAAAAGTAAAGAAGTCACAATTTATGAACCAAAAAAATTTCCTTTGATGATGCATTTTTTGGTGACAATTAGGCGATAGTAAGTGCACTTTTCTGAGGAAAATTGTGCCAAAAATTTTAATAAACTCCCTCATGAAAAACAGGTGTTTCAAGTCCCGTTATTGAGATCATTTTTATTGAAACATCAGAGATATTAATTTGAATAATTCCACATCCCAAAAAAATATACGATTATGTCTACGATAATAACAATAATTAGATAAAATGTCCAATTATTTTGAACTATTGTTTCGTTGATTTCTCGATTTTTTTTGGGATTGAATGTGTTTAATCAAATATTAGCATACAATCGATATTTTTTGTGACCAAAGCCTAAATAAAATACTTCTTTTTTTCCAATAGAACCAGGTGGGTGTTTGAAGAGGAAAAAAATTGTTACCAGAGGCATTTGGAGCGTTTTGGCGTGGTGGATGGAGATGGATGACGTTCGTCGTAATAAATATTCTTGTAAATTACGACTTTCGAGAGTGTCGATTCTCATAAGTTATGAGACAAGTTTAACAGTTTGTCAACAAGTCGACCGCCTATATTTTACCCCATAAATATAAAGCCAAGATTTCGCCACGATTTCCAACGATAAACGCTCGAGACTTTCATATAATAAATATATCTTTTTTTCTTGCTTTTCAAATTAGAATACAAAAGCGGAGGCTGAGGAGTTTCCTTATGGACCACTAGCCTCGCGGGAGCAAATTATTTATTTTCAATCGCATCGCACTTAAAAGTTGCTCTGCATTTTCGTAATAAATCAAAAAATTAACTATGCAACGTAAGTACATATGTGTGGAGAAGTGGTGAATTGTATTCATTCAACAGACCTATGGGCTTTTCATTTTCTTGGCATCAAATTTATGGTTATATTGATCGTTTGTGTCACATCTACGACTTGCAATAAATTTTGGAGAAGAAAAAAGATTCAGTTTTTCAATATACGAAACGATTTTTTATTCAATGCTAGCTGAAAATATTTTTTGTTGGTATTTAAAGAGGTAATGAAATTTTAGATTTGAAATTGAGTAATTGGTAATATTACCAGTGCTATTCAACCTTAAGCTATTTGTAAAGGTGACCCAGGCTAAAAGAAATCAAAATATTTAAACTCTAGAAAACCAAAAAACATTTTTTTTCATAAAAATAATAATATACCTCTATTTGAAGCCAATTATCTTGAAAAGTTTTCAGGGAATATCCACCTCCATCTTCATATCTGTGATTTTTTTTAGTATTCTTTAAAGCCCAAAAATTAATAAAAAATCTCAATTTCATATCCCTGAAATGCTGGAGAGAAATAATTAATCAAAACTCTATGAAAGTGCAATTAATGCAAGGACAAACAAAAATCCAAATTTAAGATATTTTATCAAGGTACTCTCAAGGAAAAAAATTGTAGGTTTCGGATCCAAAGTCGTGGGTTATCAGGGAGTAATATGCATCGAAACTTATTTTAAATAATGAAAAATATGAGTCCCTAAAACGGGACCCAATTCTCGAACAATCATCCAACACCACAAAAATTCAGACTTAAATCTCAATTCAATCAATACGCTTTCGTTTAGAAAACCGTCACCTCCAAGCCTGTATGGCCTTTCAAAGATCCACCAAAAATTCCATTCATTTCGGTCCAATTGTTAGCAACAGGTGGTTTTACTTACCTTCTTATTGCCCACTCCAAAATCTTCTTGATCTCAATCGAACTTTCTTTGTGAACTCAAAGAATTAGCGATAATTTTGGTTGTATTTAATTTTTTTTCTTTGTCCATAAATATCCCAATTAGAAATGCCTTATTAATCATTCATAAATCCCCAGAAATCTTATCTAATCTTATCTCACCAGTACATCATTGCATTATTTTCTCATAGCCCAGTGCTTTCTAAGCCCAGTGCTTAGTTTAGATATGTAGATGATACTTTTGTGATCCATAATCATGGACATTAGACTGGGCTAAAAAATCGACTATTTTTTTTTTTGAAAAGTATATCGAAAATATTGTTCCAAGTGATTTTTTTTACTTTGATAGTTTCACAGCATTGACGCAAAAATGAAAGCACAAATAAAAATCGAAATTAAAGATGCTGGACCTCTTAATATTAATATTAAGGGCTCAAACCTTTCCGAAGTTTTTTTTTGTCACCTTGAACAATATTTTCGATATACTTTTTCAAAAAAGAAAAATAATCGTTTTTTTTGGCCCAGTCTTATGTCCATGATATTTTCCATCAGTTGCTCTTTTTTCTCAATTCACTACATCCAAAAGATTTCACGATGGTGATAAAAATAGAGGCCAATAATTACCCTTCCTTGATATTTTGGATCGACGTAAAAATTATTTCTTTTTAGGTCATTATGTGTACACAAAATCTATTCACAAAAGTCGATACCTAAATCCTTCTTCACATCACCATTTATCCCAAAAACGTTCTTTGATTTAATCCTTAGTTTTTCTCGCTTTATTCGTCTCGGAAATTTTATCACTTAGTTTGGAAACAAACCACATCTCTGTAGCATTGCGTTGCAATGGATACGATCGATGGAAGATTAAATTAATCGTCAATGAGTTGAAAACACTAAATGGCTCGCCAAATGAACTCAAAATGAGCAAATTAATGCCTCGAATAATTCTTCTAGAGGCAAACTCTCAATGGTAATGATGAAGAAATCTCTAAAAAACAACAAAAGACTTTTAAACATAGGAAGGAAGGGCATCAATATGCTGATAGATCTTTTAAAAGGATACCAAATTTAAGAAAGCTTCCTCAAACTATAGGGAAGAATAAGGAGTCAAACGCTTGCCGGAAATATGGTGAAGGAAATGAAACTACCTCCCACGTACTATGTGTCTACCCAGCCATGATCCAAAGCCATTTTAACTCACGAAGATCCCATTGTTATCTGCTGTGATTTATTTCAGAAGCTAACCGGACCAATTGGAGCTAGAAACATAGCTGGAGCGCAATAAATTTTGCAGGACACATCGCGGAAAAACTTTTACCAAAGACTCCTATAAAAAAAAAGAATAAGAAGACATCTCTTGATGAAGCTGTGAATTTGAATCGTCTCGTATCTCTTTCTTATCTACGAGGTTTATCTTACGAGGAAAATATATTTTAAAGGTGATATTAAAGCCTCCAATGAATATATCCTGTACAAGTCCATCTCCAAAGGAAAAGGTTCCAGCATTGGAAAAGCCTGTGGTATTCAATATCCCCTGGTCATGTAGAAAAATATATGTTGGTAAAACCGGAAGAATTCGTAAGTGCATGTCTCAAAAAGCATCTGAGGAATACCAATTTGGTCAAATCGACCTCTCAGGTATGGCTGAAGATTATTAGACTACTGCATGATTTATTTTCTATATTTTTACGTAGTTTTTTCAAAAGAAAGCACCAAAAAGGATAAGGGATCGTGGTTTTGGATTTTATCCGACCTAGATGGTGATTCTCCTGACTTTTAAGTTGAATAGTTCTTCAAGTAAAAAACAGAAGGATTTTTTTCTTCTTCAATTGGTTGGTCCGTTGTTCTGCTTTAACCATTCAATGGTTTTTACCACCAACAAAAATATATACCTCGGATGTCTTAAGAAGCATTTTAAAATTAGTTTTGATGTATATTACGTTCGAAAAATGCAACCTGGAAGATTTGCACTACGTTGGTGACATTGTCCATTGAATTAACCCACGATTTTGGATCCAAAAGTCACAATTTTTTCACTGGAAAGTTGAAAATTATTAAAAATCGACCATCAAATCCAGCGGCTTAGCTACCTAGGGGCTAGACGGGGCAGTGCCCCGGGGCCCTCAAGCTCAGGGGGTCCTCGAATCCTTACCAGAAATCTGGATCGAACTGAATTTTTGGAAATTTATCAAGGCTGGATTTAAACGAAGTCATTGATACTTTTGCGAAAATTAAAGCTAGGAAAAAATTGTAAATATAATTGTTATTAAGTCAGTTGGTAGGCCCGACCTTTATATAATAAACCCTTGAATCTTCGTTTTATTAGCTAAACTTACACCAATTATTAATTGCAATTTATGTTGTTATTGTTTAATATTTTTATTACCTGCCCTGCAGTGCACAAAAAAGAGCATAGGTTGCTAGCATTTTTAAAGAATTTGTATATTTCATATTTTTATTTGATAAAACCTAATCAGTTTACATAGCAATGGGCCCCCATTTTTAATTTGCCCCAGGGCCCTTGGTTATCTAGCTACGCCACTGATCAAATCCTTAAACCTAAAAGAAAGATTATAATTTATCTTCATTAACCAGGGTTAATCATTGCGGTTTTAAAATAATATGGACTTATTTCAATTCATGAATTCATGAATATATCATTAAAATATTGGAATGTTTTAAAAAAATTGATTTCTAGAAAAAAAAATGGCTTTTAGTGGTTCAATTGTTACGGAAAATTTTATAGTTAAAGTTAAAATCAAAAAACCTTTTGTTGTAGTTTCCTAAAGAAAAAAATTGTTCACATTATTATTGCACTTCTCGAAGCGTTGTTAATTGCCCGATTGTTGGCAAGTTTGTTTCCCTAAATGGTTTTTTAATACCGATATTAATATCTTTTTAAATATAATGCGCCAAGTGATCCGTTAAAAATTCCCACGTCAATCCCCACATTTAACTTTGGTGTTCATGCCACGGCATTCGTGTTCACCGCCAAGTGCTCATTACGTATGCATTTAATTACATTTATTATTTGTCATTCCTGATGGCTTGTAATAATTGTTTTCCGATACATTCAATATATAATTATGACAATCTTTTAGAATATTGTTACAAAATAATTACCACTTGCCAGCTCATTCAGCCTGCAGTCAATGCAATTCATGCATTATGAACTTCAAAAAAAAAAACGCACTCCACTCGAATTCTCTCCGATTTGTAATGAATGCATTTGTGCCGGCGGCGAAATAATTTGATAAATTTTTTAATTATAGATTTTTGTGGATAATTAATCGATTAATCACGAAATTTATTACCGAAATTAAACACGTTTTTCGGCTGTGAGATTTATGAATTTTCTTCCACCGGAGACCACGTCTGGAGAATTCTTCACTTTGTGATTTAAATTGGCTGGATAATGAATTTCTGATCACGCGTCTTGGATGATGACGTGATGAACAATTAAATTCGCATTCAAAGTCAATTATGGCACGTCTAACAACTTGGCTTCTTTCATCTTCTTCATACAGGACAAGAAAATCTTGAAACATTTTTCACCCGATCGCCGCTCCGGCCCAACCACCTGAAGATATCTCCACCACGCCAGCTATCGTAGATCTTAAAGATTTGAATCTCATCATTGAGCCAATTATCTGCGTATTTTATGACACTTAATAATATAGGTGAGGCCGTCAACGGCCGCAGAAGACGAGGAAAATTTGCAAGAAAATGGTGCAGGTGGGGGGGGGGAGAAGAACGCGATCGATTCCATTGTTTTTGCGTGTGTTTTGTTTAACACACGTAATGAAGTCTTGTGTAATTAAATCGTATGAATGGAGTTTTGCGCGATTTTTTTCCCGTCGTCGTCTTCAATTGGTTTTAAATTAAAATGTTGAAATTGTCTAGATTTTCCAGTATTGGAGAAAAATGTGAAATTTTCTTTTCATTACGTCGCACGTCTAGTGAATTAACATTTATTTGCAGAAGTGGAACACATTTTTTTTCCAGTGAATACCTTTATTGTAAACATTGTTTTAATGTAATGATTTTCAATCGTGGAATTTGGTCTGCAGAAAAAAGTTAAAAAATTATATAAATCAAAGAAAGTAAACAAATATTTCTAAAAAAATTTTAAAAACAGTTATTTACTGAACAATATTGGCAGTGTTAAGTGATGTATGAAAGATTAAACTCTGTAAATGTTAATTATAAGTATTATTTTAACGCAGGAATCTTCAAAAAATGAACAAGAAAAGTTTGGGATATCCTCCACAATTGGGTTATCCTGCAATAAAGGACTAAATCCACGATATAGTTACAAAAATGTGCCCAAAATTCTAGACAATTTAATCCAAAATTTTTGCTATACTCAGCTCTTGGTACAATGAAAGCAGGGGATCCTTAAAGAAGCGTATTAATTCTTATCTTTTCGGTATTAACATCACCTCATGGGATACAATTTTCGGATAATGTGGTTATACTTTGTACTAAGACTGAGAAAATTCCAAAACCAAAATTTCCAAACTATGTGCCAATAGTTGAGTAATGGTGCATTAAATTGAAATTACCGTTATGAATTTTTTAAGGCCCTTTATGTAAAGAAGCAATATTCCAACGACAAGCGTATAGCTAAATGGAGAAGGTATGCCTTATGCTGATTCGATTGAGTACCTAGACTTTATGCTGAATAAAAAATTGACATTGAAAATCCATATACCAATATCACTGAAAAAACTTAGAAAGACATAAAAAGCTATACTTTTGCAACGAATGAAATCCCTTATCTTATAACCACTGAATCTGCTAATATATATAAAAATCATGAGGCCCAAATGTTTTTTTTTTTTGGTTATTAACCCTCGTTTTATAACTCTATCATAAATAAAAAACCGTATTGAGAAATATTGAAAATTTAATTTCGAAAATTGACTAGCATTAACTAGTTTTGGAGCAGCCATCTTAATCAATTGATTTCCTTAGGTCAAATGAGTTGAAGGTGATTAAGGACCTCTGGTATAGGATATATAATAAAGCTTTACAAAATAAACAAACAAAAAATGCAATCGTGTAAGGCAGTTTTTTAAAGAGTTTCAGTGCCACTGAAAAAATTGTCAAATATCAGTAATAATAGCTATGAAAGACTTATAAATTGCACTTTAAGGATGCAGAAAGAGGAATTGCATTGTTTTGGTAAAAAATTGCAGAGGAAACAGTATTTTCCAATAGATAATGCATTAGTGCGTTTACGATAACAAAAATCATAAAATAATAGTTCTAGGTCTAACATAATTTATCTTAAGTTCAAATAACTTTTAATTTTCAAATGTGCAGTGATGATTTCGTGCTTTTATTTGAAAATATTTGATAAAAATTTAAATCTATTTTTTTCAGATGAATTCCAGAAAAAAGACTTACAATATACAGAGGCCTTACAAAGGACAAACCATACTCTTTCACGACAACGCAAAGTTCTCAAAGCCGCATTTTAAAAGCTCGAATGGTAAGCTTTTTAGCGTCCTCCGCATTATCCGATCTTTGCACCAACGGAATACCATTTTTTCACTCTTTTTTAAACCATTTTAGGGAACAAGACCTGCTTTAGGGATTTAAGCATCCTGGGTAAAAGATATTTTGGCACCCTTTTAGCTAGCAGTAAATAAATTTGCTACTTTTGAATTGAAAATAGCATTAAAAAAAAGAAAATTGTTTTCGGGATTTGAGATCTCTCATATTTGATGCCCCGTGCAGTCATCCGGCTTGTCCATCAACAATGCTATGGACCTTATAAAAATACTTAACAACTTCTTTGGTACCAAGATTGGACGATTTTTAGTGGTATGGCATCGACCATTAATCGAGACATAGGATGAGGCCGTAAACTACAATGGCGATTACATAATTGGGTAATTTATTGTTATAACTTTGGATTTTTGTTCAGAAAAAGATTGATAGCAATAATATTTTCAAGTTTCTTATATTTTAAAAGTAAAACTTTGGTAAACTTCACTTTTTACTACTTTTTTTATCTAATTTCCGTTGCACTACCGTAGGTGCAACAATACAGTTTTTATGCAGCATGATATTGTTGCACTTTTGTGCAATAATTAATTTTTGTAAATAAAGAATTAATAATTTAAAATCTGCTGATCAAAAGCTTTGATAGTTTTTTGTAAATTAAAATATTATAATATATAATTGCAGACAAACAAAGTTTAAGTATTTGCTAGTTTCTTTATATTCCCGAAGTTTGAATTGAATTACAGTGGAAAATTTTATTTTATAATTTGTTAATAAAATGTATTTTTTTTTTAATTTGCAGAATTGTGTTGCAATTATCAGGACTGCACAGTTGATGCAGTTTTTACATATTTTTCGAAGCCGAGAGGGATAGAAAAAAATGGAACCTAGGCCTTTAGCCAGGAGTGAAACTCCGGAACCCGATAGCAAAAGTATCAATACAGTTGCATAAATTCAAATTTGGAACTTCCCTTTTAGAAAAAACATCCTTAATATTTATCTAAAAGTTTTAATTTATTTCTAAAATTCTCAGGATTTGCGATCAAGATGGAAAATCAGGAAATCTTAAAAAAAAATATTAAAGTTTTCATCGCATTATTGCACTTGACTTTCTTAGACTAGTGGAGCAAATATTTTCCTCATAGCTACCAAATGCACGTTGAAGGATATTAATGAAAAATAACTTTAAAAAAAGGAAAACTGTTAAGATGCATTAGAATTTTGAAAGTATGGAAAATTTAAAGAAGAAAAAATAATTTCGTAAATGATTTTATTTGGAGTATTGCAAATGCAATTGCACCAAATTTGATTTGAAATTGTTCTTCAAAAGCACACCAAAACGTTTCTTAAAATTTATAATAAATTGGTAAAGATTTTAAGAGTTATTCAGCACTGAAAAATTTTCACAAATAATGAAAATCGGACATCTCTTAAAAGACTTTTAAAAACTTTTCAATGTATTAATGCACTTGGCTTTTCTGAAAACTAGCACAACAAAAATGGTCCACTCCGAACCAACCAAATGCATTTAGACGTATATTTATGAAAATTAAATGAAAAACACGAACATAAAACGAAAAAATAAATGGAGCTTGAAGATCAAAACTCTTAATACCACATGAAAACAGTCCATTTGATTTCGGGAAAATGCTCCAGTTTTCCCTACAAACAAATCAAAATGATTTTTACCATACAATCGCCAAGTGCTTCTCGATGCAATCGTTGCATTTCTCAATTGTCCTCGATCGGATTTAGTTAATGATTTCTGCGCAAAATAAATGAAAAGAGGGAAGGAAATTTTCTCAAGTTTTTAATATGAAAACTCTTTTATTGTTTTCGTCGTAATGTCCCGATAGATATGGCAAGTCATAAACTTGATGTTTTTATTTTGTCTTTGGTGAACTTTACAGTCCATTTAGTTGCATCAAAAATGATTTGGATTTGTGTCAGTGGTACATTAGTGAAGTATGACAGATATTGATGGGATTCATCGGTGAAATTGGAACATATTTTCATAGAAATTACGCCAGTCAAATCGAAAAAAAATAAAATAAAAATTCAGGTCGAACATTTGTAATAAAATATTGTTCGATAATTGAAAGGAAAAAAAATAGCTTTAAATTTCGTAGAAAAGTAGTTTCGATACGAAACGACGTTGGAAGTAGCATATAAAAATCGTAAATTTGACGATTTTCGCTTCATTCTCCACTTTTTGAGTTTCGTGTAAACATAAGGATAATGTGAGCCTATTAAATTTCATATACTTACATATATAGTCGTGTTTTATTCGTAAATATAAAAGGGGAACGTTGGCAAGTTGAACTCCGGCACGGGGTAGTGCGAGTAAAGTGGAAAATAAGGACGATTTATCTAATACGCAAAAATATGGTGTTTTTGTCCCCGAAAAAAATTTATTTTCCAACATTCAAATAGTTATTATTACTACTCGTATATAGCGGTGCTCTTTCAAGCAATCATTGAGGTGAGTTATAAGTCTTCTTATCTTATTTTTCCCGTTCGGTTTCTCATATTGTTCTCGGCTTGGGAATAACTTCCCAAAAATAAGCTCCAACCCGAAGAAATATTACCAGGCAAATGCTTTGATTTTATGTCGAAAGTTTTGCTTTTTTCCCACCCGCATCCCTTTCTCCCCTACACACAAAAAAATTTATTTTTTTCCGTACATTTTATTATCTAATCGAAATTCAAATTTTCGACATAAGTAGCATAAAGACTTGAAGAATATTTCACTCGTTCACTATAAATAACCGGCGAAATTATTTCATTCCAAAAATTTCCCGAATAAAAAAAGAAAAACTTTACGATTGTATTGCTCCCCTATATACATATTTTTCTGGCAAGTCTTAAGAAGAAGAAAAAAAAATTTCCACTTGCCTCGGCTCATTAGCATTTCATTTATGAACATCCAAATGACACACAAAAGTATACGGGAAAAGTCGAGCGTTTTTCGCGTGCGACTTGGAATTAGGCAAATTGTCACTTTAGAAGATGATTGAAATTTTTCATTTTCTTGGAAATTACTATGTTTTAATGTAGTGGTGTTTGATTTTAACGGGATGTTAATAGTGTGGAGTAATTTGCGTTTGGCTCGCGGCCAAACATTTTCGGTTTAAATGGAAAATATTCGTTCGGGGAAGAGGGATATTATTGGTTTTCTATTGCTCGATATTGGTCTCATAAACTTTTGTCGCATTCATTTCGCGTTTGTGGGTTTTAATTGAAGCGATACTGTAATGTGTTTGATTATTTATTTCGCTTGGTATTATCTCTTTGATTTAAATCAATTGTTGGAAAATCTTTTCCCTAAGAAAGTTTCACTAAACGTTTTGTAATAATATCTTTTCTATCTCGACTTAAATTCCATAAGCAAGCAAAAATATATTTGGCACAAAATTACCATTGAAAAATATTATATTAAATCTTAATTTTGAACTAAATTTAAGCTATTTTCAAATTCTTTGGAAAAAACACTATCTCAAAATTAATTTCCTTGTAAATATGTAACCAAATATATTCACGATTGTTGCACAACAAAACGGAGCTAATTTCTCCAAGTATGAAAGTCAAGTAAACCTATTTTTGCTGAATTATTGTCCCAACTTCAAATTTCAGCTTAAGAAACCATAATATTTACAACTTTAATTTACATCTTCCATAAAACTGAATCCACAATTTTAATGTCTTTAAGTAAGAAGACTATTAAAGTAGTTTAAGATCAGTTTTAAAACCGATCTTAAACAACCTGACCTTAAACAACCTGTCTTCTTATTTAATAAAAGCTGAGATCTGAATTTTATCATTTTTAATGTCTTTATTCATCAAAGTGGCAACCATTTACTTAAATTTAAATGTTTGTATTTTTTTGGTTCCTTAATCCTTTTTAAAAGGCAATTTTTTGTAGGGTTTTCCCAAAACATAATTTTCTTACTGTTAAAAAATTAAAATACCCAATTTTCACTCACTCCACCATCTCTTGAGATCAATTTTCCACGATCAAGAGTGTTTATTATGAACAAAACAAATGACAGTCGTTTGGCGCCAAGTTCAAACTATAATTTGAATAAAGAAAAGTTACTGTTTCAAGCTTTGGTAACTTTTATCAGGTCATCAGCGTCATATGAACTTAGAAAATTGTTCTAGAGGACAAAAAAAATGTTTCCGCCAAATTCTGATCTCTGCTGGTTAAATGATATTTACAATCGATTTGATTTATGTCCAAAAGTGGTAGAAAATGTTTTTCAATATTAAATAGCAACTAATGTTACATGATATCATTTGGCCACATTTTGGACCTCTTTTTCGAGTTCCAACTGTTAATATTATTGACTTAAAAAATAAAACACCCAATTTTCATTCAACTATCTCTTTAGATCATTTTCCCATGATCAAGAGTGTTTTTCATGAGCAAAACAAATGACAGTCGTTAGGCGCCAAGTTCAAACTATAAGTTGGAAGGATAAAAGTTACTGTTCCAAGTTTCAGTAACTTCTGATAAGTCATCAAAGCCAAATAAATTGAGGAAATTTTTTGGAGGGCAAAAAATTTTTTCTACCGTATTCTGACCTCGGCTGGTCAAATAATATTTACAATAGCTTTGGTTTTGGTCCAAAAGAGGTCTAAAAAAATTTTTTTAACGTAATTTTTAAAATACTTCTAATAGTAAAAGATACCGTACCAGTCTTCATTGAAAAATCAAAAAAAATCCTCTTATTGGTTTCTTCTTGTTTGGCTACATTTGGGACCTCATTTTGGGTTTCCCACTATTAATATTTGATTAAAATTGTTGCCAAAGACCCATTTTTTGTTGCATATCAAAAATTTTCTGAGGAAAAGTTTGTTTTTATTACATTTTCTCACAAATTTGTAGAAGAAAATTTGTTTTTCTAAGCCGGCGCAGTAGTCGTTACCCTACCGGAAGATCCTTTAATATTTTCAAATGGTGGTAAATGTTATTCTGGTTTGATATTTGTAAAGTAAATAGATACGAAATTTACTCCAACTTCGGAAATGTTCTGAAGAACAAAAAAAATGTTTCTTTCTAATTGTGACCTCTGCTAGTCAAATGATATTTAAAATTGATTTATTTTTGGTCCAAAAAAGGTCAAAAAAGATGTTTTTAATAATGAATAGCAACTATTGGTACTTGATAGCTTTCTAGTCATTATAGAATAATTATACACAAAGAATAATCTTCCAAAAAATTTTTTCTTGTTTAGCCTTGTCTTGGACCTCTTTTCCGGTTTCTAAATTTTGACATATTTAGTGCATATTGTTGTTAAAAGCCCATTTTGTTATCCCATTGTGTATCAAAATTTTTCATAGGAAATATTCGATTTTAAAACATTTTCTCAAAAATTTGTAAAAAAAAATTGGTTTTTAGAGCTTACACAGAAGTCGTTACCCTCCTTTCATAATAGCAAATTATAATGGTAAATGATGTTTAAACCTGGTCTAGTTTAGGTCTAAGGAGGTCTAAAGGAGGTCAAAAAAGGTTTTTTCTTTAATAATGAATACCAACTAATGGTCCAGGATATTCTTTCACTAATCCTTAAGATATCCTTTTTAACGGTTTTTCCTTATTTGATCTCATTTTGGATCTTTTTTTCGGCGTCCAACTATTAGCATATTTGATTAATATTATTGTTAAAGATCCACGGTTACGATTCGGTTCTCAAATTTTAAGAAATTTTTTGAAGTTAATCTTAAATTTAAGATTTTAAACTGGTTCCAGGTTCATTGTCATTTCTTCTACGGTTTTTATCTCAGAAAATTTCGATTATTTTTAAGATTTTCTCGATTTTTTCGACAATAAGTCTTCCAGACCCAAATGCATCCTAGACATTCAATTCCTCGAAATAAAATTCATCAACCTAAAACTTTTTTTGATTGGTTTTTCAAGAATCTAAATCATTTTTAATACATATTTTTTAATATTTTTAAATAAGAAAAATCACTTGAAGGTTTTTCTTGACTAATAAATAAATCAATCACTTGGTTTTAATCAAATATGAAACTACATAATTTTTTTACTAAATCCTTCTAAAGGAAGATAAAACTAGGCAAATACTTATAGCAAATTTTCCAGTTAAATAATAAGTAATTTTTTCCCCAATTTAAGACTTTAAATTTGTGCCAATCAGCAATGGTTAAGCTCTCTTTTTTTTCGTTTTACAAGAAAATTTTCTAAAAAATTCAAGTCCATTTTAACAATTTATCCTTCAAGTTTCTACCAAATAGTCATTCGAGGTCACCGGTCTTCGTTCTTCCATTGCCTCTGTCGTTAAAGAAAGCCAATCCAATTTCCACTACAATGTAAACTATTATCAAGCATCTTACGAAAACGGCCACATTTCCGAAAGGGTTAACTACAATATAGAATTTATTAAAGTTTACGATTTACTGAAACCTTACACTTACCATTTTCTTACTCCATCGCCCCCCCCCCCCCCAAACCCGACCGACTTGTTGAGCAACCATCGAGAATTTAAACAATAAGTCTTTAATTCACATTCTGCCAGTTTCCTCATTTGTTCCCCTTTTAAATACATTCGAATGTGGGGTACTAAACATGTACATTGTACACATTGGAGACGTATTGTATGCTACAACATCAAATCCACCCCATTCCCATTTGGCTGGGGTGAGATTAAATTGGGGGAAAAAAAAAACGGGGATGTCTGACACTACAACAAATACGCCTTGGAAAGTATTCGATTTTTATAGACTTTGTAGACTTTTCTCTTGTACTTTTTGCGACAAAAAATATCAAGTTATTACTTTTTTCATATCTTACGAAATTAATGCACGTTTTATCCTGAGAAAAGTGGGGAAAAAAAAATGTCTGGCTCGTTTACAGTGGATATGAATATTTTTTATTTTTTTTTTGAAGTCAACCAGCATATATTTCCGGAGGCATATTGACTATCAATCCCGGTTTTGATTAGCTACAATGAATTGTATGCTTTGATCTTTGGCGACCTTATCGAGAAAAAAAAACATTAAAAATAAATCAAATATTTTATGATTTTTTACTAATAAAAGAATTTTCCACTAAAGAATTATAATTGGTTGATGTGAAATGAGGAGAAAACGGAATCAAATTAATGGAATTATACTTTGAAAATTCAATAGAACAGTTTGTAAAAATTGGCAATTAAGTGTCTTCTTTTCTTTAAAACTTTATTGTCTATTTGAAAACTTTTGATGGAAAAAGGGAAAAACATTTTGAAATGGAAGTTTTCTTTTTTTTGCTTCTCAAATTTTCGATAACAAAGTCTTGGATTAAGGGTTGAAAGAATCTTATCTCAATTAGTTTTCTATTATTGGCAACTTTGAAAGTTTTAAACAGTAATTGCAAATTCTTTTAACTGAGTGTTTGGTTTTTCTTTTGTGAGCTTAAAAAAACGAACGGTTAAGAACTTTGAAATGTTCAAAGGAAATTATTGAAGAAAATAGTTCGTGAAAATTAATGAAATCAGCAGAAATTATCGTTCAATGTTATTACTGTGCATTGCTATAAAAATTGCAACGGAAATCTATAATCCACCAAAGTTTCTTTTACGGAAAACATAGTTCGATTTTTAAAACTTTGAAAATGTTTTTGGCCGGTTTTTCGGTAGTAAATCACAATAAAATATTCCCTGAAAAGTGTTAGAGCATTTTTCTTCAGATCTTTTGAAAATTTTATTAATTTTGATAGTTTAACCACTAACCATGTTCCTCTGGCTAATTTTAAATCAATTATGTCTTTAAAGAATTGTTTACAAACATTCGTTTGCCAAATTTTCGTTGGTTGTGTAACTTTTGAAAATTATTTTACAACAAAAAATGGAAAAAAACTTTAGTACTGTAGTTGAAGTATAGGCATTAGAGTGGTCCTTGATAAGGATGTTTTTGAATTTATTTGCTCCCAGGGACATAAATGCTTCCAAATTAATAAAAAAAAAAATCCCTGAAAACTTGAGCTCTTAATATTATCTTTAAGATAGTCTTTCCAACTTAAGTTTCTTATGGAAATAACGTGGAAAAAGTTAATTTTTTTCTTTAGAATTCGATAACTCAGGGATAAATAAATCGAAAGTAATTAATCACGTCATGATTATAGTAAATTTAACGCTCTACAAAAAAGAGCTCTTATGATTTTTCGCTTAATCTATTGGCTTAAGAGTTATTCGAGCTTAAAGTTTAATTATTATATAATTATCAATATTATCAACTATAATTATTTAATAAATACTTATTTTTTCGAAATATATCAAATTTCTTATGCAAAATTTGTATTTATGATCAAAAAGAAGCAAATACAATATTATTCTTGTGATATTTTACGATGTAGCTGTAGTAGTTCATTGATATAATATTTTAAATATTATTTTAATATTTTAAATATAATATTTTCATTGATCATTAGTGCCGCATTCTTAAGCCAATAACTCTTTAGACAATAGATGTAGCGAAAAATTATAAGAGCTCATTTTTGTAGAGCATTTAATTTATAACAACCATGATTGGATTAGTAACTTTCGATTTATTTGTCGCTGAGTTATGAAATTCTAAAGAACAAGTTAAATTTTTTCCACTTTATTTTCATAAGTAACTTTAGTTGGAAAGCGGACTATCTTAAAGTTAATTTTAAGATCTCAATTTTCTGGGAATTTTTTTTTATGAATTTGGAGGCATTTGAGCCCATGGAAGCAAAGAAATTCAAAAACCTCCCTATTAAGGATCACCCTAATAGGTATTCACCAAAAAGTACATAAATTTCAATTTTTTTATGAATTCATAGATTAAATCCTTTCCAGAAAAAATTCTTATTCCATTATAACTTTTGAACTGTAAACCATCGAATCGATTTAAAGAAAATAATTATTTTCAAAATGAAAGCTGAGAAAATTTTCTTCAAACGTATTCCTTATTAATTTCCTACATTTGTCATAGTTAACATGAAAATTTCGATCGAAAACATACAAAAAATTACATTTTCAAAAATCGAGTTTACATTATTGTTGATATTTCTGAAAATTATTAACATTTTAGGGAAAATCAGGAGCCAAATAGTTTGTTGATTTGAGAGCTATATTTTCTTATCAAGGAAAGTTCCAAAAAGTTACTAGATTTTTAGTAACTTTTCGTTTCAAGTACTGAAGAACTTACCTCTTAATTATGAAGATATCAAAAACTTAGTCAAATGTTAACTTAGTATAAAAAAAAAATTACCAAATGAAATATATTTTCTTAGACATTGAATTATTAATCATAAAGTATTTTGAGATTTAAAAGATATCTAGTTTTTTTCGGTTGGGCTATTAAAATTGAATTTTTCTGGAAAAAAAATCGTCAATTGTAAATACAAAAGCTCTTTTTTTTTACTTTACAGTGGAAATATTTTAAAATCATAAAATTTATAGTGATCTCAATTGCAATGGATTTAAAATTAAAATTTAATAATATTTTGAGTTTATACAAACATAACAAATAAAAGTATTCCATATTATTTTAAAAAATAAATAGTATGGTGGTCATTTTTTTATACACATGAGGCAAGTGCATTTAAACTGCAATCAACGAAACTTAGAAGATTTTTGTGATCATATGTGGAGATATTGACGTATTGATAATATTGACGACTTTGGCACCCTTTAGAAAAGAAATTAATTTTCTACAATTAGAAAAGGGTAAAGAAATCAAGAAAATTTTTGCACCAAAAAGTCTGGATCATATCTCATTTTATAAAGAAAATATTTTATTTTTGTATCCTATATCCGGCTGTGATACGACTTCCTGTTTGATTTTTCAAAGAAAAGATTAGTTTAAAAAAAAAGCAAATTTTGGGATCAAAAAAGCAGCGAAAGTATTTAAGAAAAAAAATTAATTTTAAGGAATGCATTCCCAAGAATGGAATTTCTGAAACCCTAAAAATGTACAATAGAAGGATTAAAGACAGATATATCAACAAATTGTGATAAAGTACTTTTTTGAAAAAAAATATAGACTAAGGTTGTTAATGTTGCATCTATATCTTCGACCACAGGAGGATGATGTAACTTCAGATGAGGATGGAAATTATTAAAATAAGTTTTATGTTAATATGTGGTTACCAGGAACCTGTATTACCCTATTATAAGTAGACATTTTGTAGTTATAACATTTAAAATGCCTTGATAAACTTTAAATGACTTCTAATGATTTTTTGGATATTTAAAGAGCCTTTCAATGCCTTTTGTGTCAGGATATTTAACTCTAACAATGGACTTAAAAGAGACAAATTTTGTAATATTATTAACGAGAAAAATAGTTTTAATAAATTAATTATTGATACAACATTTCTTCGTCGAATATGAGTCACCCAATTGGAGTAGAATTCAACTTTATACTCTGTATGCAGTAGTGTATACTTTACAACCAACTTTCGTATACCAACCGTCGTTTGGGAAATATAAAGGAAAACTTCGCAAATGCCTCATTTTCCAAATACGTATTTTTCTTTCGGATGAACTATTGGAGATATAAATAGCGCA
The DNA here is from genome assembly GCA_958496175.1 of Sisyra terminalis. Lineage (NCBI taxonomy): Eukaryota > Metazoa > Arthropoda > Insecta > Neuroptera > Sisyridae > Sisyra > Sisyra terminalis. The sequence goes on from OY292278.1 coordinate 6,830,570, forward strand.
AAGCGTTATCTTCTTTTCTCTGATTGTGACATGGAAACATTTTCTACCATAGAAGAGCAAAAAGAATAAAAAATTCCAATTTTCTCAGAAATTTTCCTTTGAACTTAGATTTTTGGTGAAATAACCATGAAATATTGTTTTGTGATAGTTTGAGGAAATGTATCCATCAAATCTGCCAAAAATTTCATGTCTTTATGATCTCTTTTCTATTTTTACGGAAAAGTATTGATAGGCAAAATTCGAGGATTTTCACGATACATGGCAATTCTGTTTATTGTTGTAATTCAAATTTTTACGCAGAGTACATCATAGTACAATGCCTAAAGTTGAGTTTTTACATTGGTTGATGATTTTTAAATACACGATTTTTTTCTGCGGGCGTAACTATTGGAATACGAGAATTTTTATTATTTTTTTAGTTTTCTAGAATATTTAAAAGTTTTAAAATGGAACAAAATTGTTGTATAAGCTATTAACTTCAAAAATCCAATATAATTTTTAGCAATAACTTAGACATTTGTCAAGAAATCAAAATTTTCATGCAAAAATACCTTAGTTTTTTTGACATCAATTTTTGGCCAATGTATGGCCTTTATGGAAAATTGTTAAAGAACTTTTTTTGTAGGAAATATCCTCAACTTTCATTTTGATAATAACTATTTTATTTGTATCTAGCACGGTTCAAAAGTTATAATGAAGAAAAAAAATTTTTTTTTGGGAAAAATCAATTTTAGAGGCAGGATCGTGGCGCTTTTTGGTGACTAATTAATCAATTAAAAAAAAATTGGCATCGACGTACTTTTAAGTTCGTGTATATGCTAAAACGATTGTATTCTAACCCAAATTTAAACAAAAAAATAAAGAAAAATAATATTTAACTTTTAAAATGTCCACTACAAATGCTAAGAAAAGTTTTTTACTTGGTTTTTATTTACTTAAAAAACATTTTTTTAATTGAATTTAAATTGAAAGTATTATTTTTGTGAATCAAGAAGCCTGATGAAGTTACAATACGTAACGAAACGTAGCTAATTGAATAGTTAAATTTTCAATTAAAAAAAAAAGATCTTTAATAACATGAATTGTCTTCTTATTTAAAAAAATAAAAGCTGAGATCTGAATTTTATCATCTATAAAAAAATAATAATATTCTTGCTGGAAATTGCAAGTGCATTTTTTATGATGCCTTTTAAAAATTTTAAGTAATATTAATAGTCTTACAATTAACTTTACTTCTCAGGCTTTATTTTATCAATCATTCGAAAATGATTTCTCAATCAACAATGGAAGAGATATGAAAAACTTGCTCCCTAAATTAAGGATAGCGCGGCTTTGAATAAAAGTAAACGCTTTACTGGCAAAGGGAATAATTGATAAGAACAGGATACTTTGAAATCCGGTCAGGACGTTGACCAAACTATCACGGAAATCCAGGATTTTTCACATTCGTCAAACACAAATTCGTTTATCTCTAAAACTTACGGAAATAAAACCTATGAATTTCCATAACTTTTCCTGCAGATTTTTCCGTAAATTTATCACAAAAAGAATGGGCAAACTATACGCAAAAAGTTAAGGACTTCATAAGGATTTATTTTTCCTGTGAACCATCAAATTTTTGATAGATTTTCCTGAAAAATTTTCATTTTTTGGAATGGAACTTATTGGATGGGTGACTAGCGATGGACGAATGTTGACATTCTAGGAGCTAAGGTTCGAAATGGGTGGACGTGGGGGGGGGCCTCTCTGTGTGCCCCCACGGTTGTTGTATATGTACGTGGGTCTTCTGCCCCCCAAAGTGGGGTGGGCCGCTGCCGATGGCGGGATCGCTCAGTGCGCCACTGACGCTCCACATGCGAAGATCGCCGCGCGACGCCTGGCGTCTCTTCTATCATTTTCCCACTGCGTTTCGATATTTTCTCGTCGTGCCATCATCGCGAAAACAAATGACAAACGGTGCGTTGTCGACGCTCATCCGATCCGCCGAGCCGCACACCAACTGTTCTTCCCGAAAAAGTTTACACGTTTGAAAAGAAGAAAAGATTTTTTTTTTTTTTTTGTGCCCGAAATGTGAAAAACTTTGAAAAATGTGACCGAAACCAGTTAATGCGCGCTATGGAAATTATTTGATTGGCACCAACGAAATTTGAATCATTTTGTCCCCAATTTGTAAGTATTTCCAAAAAAAAATATTTATATTTTTCTTTATAAAATTTATTTATTTTTTCAACTTAAACTTGATAAAGTTCCAACGCAAAAAAAAAACGTCTCAATTTTCTCTCTTTTAAATTGCAAAAAAATCATTAAAGTGTAATGAACTGTTCATTGACGTTATTAATTGGTCCAGAAGAAATTAAAATAAATCACACGGAACCTAAATTGGCCGCGCAAGGCTCTCGTAACACTCGAGCGCCGGCAAAACTTTTCCCTAATAAAAAAAACCGACCAATTTTCCAAAAAAAAAAAAAAATCAAAAAAAACCGTTCATCACTTTGGTCCAAATCCAAAAAAATTAATGACACCAATCAAAACCACCTACCTACTGCTTTTTTTTTGCCCCGACGAAACATTTTTTTCAATGAACTTTCCCCACTCAATTTGAATTGTTTATCTTACGAAAACTTGTAAACTTTTCATGTGAAATGTCCTCCGCCAAATGTGTTTACTTAATAATTTATCAAAGCATCAATTTACGTTGTTTTAAACGATATAAAATAAAATGACAAAACGCGAAACATTTGCGACACTTTTCCACCACCAATTTTAAATCATTCCAACAGGCTAATGAAAATTTATTTACAAACAATCGAAAACATCAAAGAAAAACATTTCAAACGTTCCAATTTCTCAAAAAATACATAGCAAATCCTATTAAATTTATTTACTCGACAAATTTAAACGTTATTCCAACAACTTCTAATTACAACAATAATCCTAAAAATTTATGTTAAGGCCACCCTTATCGTTAACATTTTGCGATTAAAAACGTTTAATTAACACAAGGACTTAAATTGGAAAATTCATACTTCAAACATAAAATACTTGTGTCATGTTCTTGGTTCTCGATGGTTCTTTTTCCCACTGTCGTTTGTCTGGTTTTTTGAAATATATATTCGATATAGTCAAGTTTAAACGTTTATTATGTGAGTTTCCATGGAGATTCTTTAATACTAACAATAAAGTGTGACGATGGCAGAAAATGAGCTTTTACGAAATATAAAAGCGCGTGCAAGAGACGGGGACGTTTTCATATTTGCTGGTGTGAGCTTGAAAGCTCGTTTTTGATGTTGCGGAATAAGCAAGGAATTTGTTAATCTCAAGTGCTCGAAATATAGAGAAATGAGAAATTTTAGATTAGACAGTGAAATGGGGTTTTGATTAATTAAAATTTTTGATTTCATTTATAAAAAAACGCTGAAAACTAGTGGAATTTTTAAAAGTTGAGTTCATATGTAATCACTGAAGTTTGAGCTTTTGGTGAAGAAAAAAAGAAACTTTTTTCAACTTGAAATGAAAACTTTGTAACTATGATAATAATGAAAATTGGTTTTCCCAAAAAAAAATACTTATTAAAACTTTAAAAAAAATGTACATCAAAAAAATGGTGATGTAACCAATTTTTTGTTGAAACTTTTCATTGATAAGTTAACAATTAACGATGGGCTTTATAAGGCTTTAACAATGAGCCTCAACTTTTCTCCAGAGATTTGATCAAATGTAACAGGAAAATTATTTTTATTCAGAACAAAAATAGTTGATTAAAAGTTTACTTTTTGTAGAGTTTTTAAGGGTCGTCTCTTCATAAAAGTTGAATCAATTTTTTTTACTTAATTCATTGATTTTTTTTTGAATACATTTTTGCAACAATGAATTAAAAATTTTAACTCTACGAACCTCTGTTTATATCAAGTGAATCAATACAATAAATTTTAGAAATTGGCGTCCAAATTTATGTACTAAATTTTTAATAGTTTTCGCAGTTGCATAAAAAAACAGACGTCCAATAAATAAAATTTTCCCAAAATTTGGTTAAAAGTTTTGGTGAAGAAAAAAATAAACTTTTTTTTTGAAACTTTTTTCAACTTGACTATGATAATAATGAAAAATTGGTTTCCCTAAAAAAATTTGCTTATTAAAACTTTAAAAATATTTTAACAACAAAAAAAAGGTGATACAACCAATTTTTTATTGAATTTTTTCATTGATAAATTAACATTTAACGATGGGCTTTATAAGACTTTAACAATGAGCCTAAACTTTTCTCCAGTGATTTGATCAAATGTAACAGGAAAATATATTTTAATTGAGAACAAAAATAGTTGATTAAAAGTTTACTTTCTGTAGAGTTTTTAAGGGTCGTCTCTTTATAAAAATTGAATCAATTTTTTTTACTAAATTCATTGATTTTTTTTGGAATAAATTTTTGCAACAGTGAATTGAAAATTTTAACTTTAGGATGCATAAAAAAAACAAACGTCCAATAAATAAAATTTTTCCAAAATTTGGTTAAAAGTTTACTTTCTATAGAGTTTTTAAGGGTCGTCTCTTCATAAAAGTTGAATCATTTTTTTTTACTTAATTCATTGATTTTTTTTGGAATAAATTTTTGCAACAGTGAATTGAAAATTTTAACTTTACGAACCTCTGTTTATATCAAGTGAATCAATGCAATAAATTTTTAAAAATTGACGTCCAAATTTATGTACTAAATTACTTATTTCTAATAATTTTTTCGCAGTTGCATAAAAAAAACAGACGTCCAATAATTGAAATTCTTCCAAAATTTGGTTGAAATAGTAAAATATTAATGACATAGAAAAGAGATAAACTTTTGTGACTATAAGTTAATCTTTGCGTTTTATGCATTCATCACAATCTCCGATTGTTAAATGATGCACAAATATGCACTGTAAACATAGCAAATATATGCATCTACGACCCTTTTCACAAATGGAGAAATCAAACAAAACGTTTTCATAGACTTTAGCCATTGTTATTTTATTTATTTTCTCATAATATTTACTTAGAAAAAAAATTTTTGAAAAAAAAATCCTTATATTGAGTGGCAAAAGCGGTATTATTATTATTAATTAATTAAAATTAAAAAAAAATATATATAATAAGCGAAAAAATATTTATATCCTCTGAAACTTTAGAATTTCTTATTAAAATACAAAAATTGCTGGTATAACAACTACAAATTGCAAACTTGTCCCAGAAAACAGGGCAAAACCGCATCTATCTGTTTAAAAATTATTAAACTTTATTTCCTTATACTATGGGGCAAAAGCGGTGTTATTATTAGTAATTAAATAACATAAAATTTAAAAAAATATATTCAATTGTCGACAAAATATCTTTCACATTCATATTGTTTTTTTCGAACCTCTATTTCAGTTTCCTTAAACTCAGTTCATGCAATTAATGCAGGTAGTTCAACGTATTTTACGGACTTCGGGCGAATTTTTCCTTTGTATCTATTTACCCCATTGCACCATAATCGAAAAGTTAAAATAAAAAAAAATCTTCAAACTATTACCTCTAATTTTGCAAGATTTAAATGAAGAATCTTTGGATATTGATTGTAAAACAGAGTTGCTAAAAATTAAAGAGTAATATCTTTGGTATTATGAAATTTTATAGAAATATAATCTTTAGATTTTTTGGCGAAGCCAAAAGTATTTGAAAGTTCACTTCATCTAAAAACAAATTATTCAAGTTCCCCATGTTTCTATTGATATATTGGTTTACCAACTTAAATAATTCGGTTGAAAATTGGCGACTATAATTTTCGGTAAATTTTGAAACAGAAGTCTAGAATTCTTGACTAATTTTCTTAAAGTTATGCATTTTGTACCGATTAAAATACCAAATATCCTTGTTGCAAATTTAGAAGGGAATTTGAAATTTTATTCTCAAGGAAAATGCGAAGACAATTTGAGAAATGCTACTTTTAAGTTTGCATTGTTTGATAAAAAATAATCTCCACATTAAAAAAATTTCCTTACAGAAGAAAAGTGCATAAAACCGTCCAAATGGCGACAATTTACTGAAAATTACAATGCATATTTCATAAATAATAAATGACGTGAAATACGACATCAAGACTAAAAAATTTTAGCACAAATTGTAGCCTTAATAGCTTATTTTTTCCCAGCAATTATCATTTGCATCTGCGAAAAGAAATCGAAAAGATTTACTATTCAGATATTGCCTGATTATCACAGAGATAACAGCAATGCAAATCCCCCAGTCTAGCTTTATCTTATCCGAGGGACACTAAAAATTACAATGCATATTTTGTTAATTATAAATTACCACAAAATAGATATCAAGACCAAAAAATTTTAGCGTAAATTGCAGCATTATTGGCTAAGTTTTCCTAGTAATTACCATTGGAATCTGCAACAAATTTTGACAAGATTTACTATGCAGATATCGCCTGATTATCACGGAGATAACAGCAATACTTATCCCTTAATCCTGCTTTATCCAATTTGAGGGATAACTATGAATTTTAAAATAATTTATCGTAAGAATTGTGAATCAAAAAAATCATTGAATTGCAATTATCAATTATACCCAAATGTTGAATCAAATAAAACGTTTTTATGGAATTAAGGCATTGTTATTTTACTTATTTTCTCATACTATTGATTAAAAGAAAATTTTATTTTATTCACGCATTTTTTTCAAAATCAATCCAGAAATTTTCTGCTAATTTTTGGAGGTAACAGAGACATTTCTTTCTATTTTTCCTCAAAATATTTAAGTACCTTATTTTTAATAACCAATATTCTTTGCAAATCCGATTTTCTTAAGCCAAAGTTGGCTTCAAAAATTACCCAAATTTTCATCGTTAAAATATTTGGGTATTATTAGGAATAAAAATTTGATTTAATATAAAAAATAAATTTGAAACAAATTAGTTAACTTGTAATAATTCTTCCTGGCAAAAATTGTTAAAAGTCGTTATAATTTAAAGAAAAAAATTTCTGTATATTTTTCAAGTATTTTGCGATAATAATTGTAGATTGGTTTAGATTTATCGATCCGTCATCAATAAGTTGAAAAAAATTCAATTTAATATAAAAATGAATATTGAAACAAAGTAATTAACTTGTTATAATTCTTCCTGGCAAAAATTGTTAAAAATCGTTATAACTTTAAGAACAAAATTTCTGTATATTTTTAAAGTATTTTGCGATAATAATTGTAGATTAATATAGATTTATCGATCCGTCATCATTAATATTTATATTTAGAAAGATTTATGGTGAAAATCCGACAAATTGCTGTTATAAAAAGTGCGTAAGTCTTAATTTAATATATCTGCGAATGATTAATGTTAATTTCTTTTTTCTTATTACAAAATTTACCAATAATTATTGGTGTCTTCGAGTATTAGAGTCAAAACAAATCGCTTGTAATTAATCTAAAGGTATTAATGTTTCGTAAACAAATACAAAAGATTCCAATTAAATATTGTCACTAATTTTTTCAGAAAAAAAAATTTCATCTAATAGAAATTTATTTTACAAAAAGAGAAACTAGATTCAACACTGAAGAAGTCAAGGATATGTAATAATGGCAAAAAACTAATCATTCTGTTTGAAAAACATTAGCACACAATTAAAACTAATTATTATCTAATAATCGCCAAAATTACAATCTTTTATTCACCAAAAATGGTTAAGTGCGTGTTTTATTTATGTCCACTTTCATTTAGGCGACAAAAAAAAACTATTCAATTGCCCTCTATTGAAGTTATACAAAAGAGACGCTCAAAAATCTCTATTTATATTTACGGATTTTTTTTAGTGAAAACCCCAAAAAAATTGACCTATTTTTCGATGTTTTGATAAATTTGTGATATTAATATTGAAGTGATTTGATGATGGTTTAGTTCCTCGAGCGACAAACAGTGGCGCGAATTGCATGAATGTATAAGCGCGAAACTCGAAAATCCCTTTGAAAAAATTATCATTTTTCATAATTTTTTATCTAAAAAAAAAAAAATAACTAGAACTAGTACAATAAACCGGTTCGTTAAATAATTAGTTTCTTTATAGTAAAAATGCGCAACCACGTCGGTATCCATGACCTTTTTTTTCGTCAGGAAAATCTAAAGTATCAAATTGAATGGAAGAAAGTAGAAAAAGAAGGTGAGAATATTTATAATTTTTTTTTTTGAAAATTTTACGACGAAATATGATGGTTCCAGTCATTGGATAGCCCGAAGACGAAATTCCCCGGACTATACGAAACTAATATAATTATATCGACATTTATTTGACAACGTTCATAAATTACACAAGGTACGCCAAATATTTTCATAATGACAACATTTAAAATTCAATTTTCAATCCGTTAGCCCAAGCCAAACTATTTTTTTCCCTCCTCGAAATTTAATTTTTATTATCCGTAGCTGTAATATTGGCGTTTCGCGTCTATGTCGCACTCGTCTCCGGCAATTTTTGTTAACACTAATAATAATGTATGCTAATTTTATAAAGCTGTTCAAAAACTAAATTGCTACAATTACTAATTCGCCGATGGTTCTAATTTATAAGTGCAAAAAATTAGACAGTTTTATTATAACATTCTGCTCTATGTTTCCTTCTTTTTTCATCTGCACCATCTTAAATAACAACAACAAAAAATTGTTTGGAATATTGACCCGAAGACCGAAGAATAACAACCTGATATTAAGTCAAAATCAAAATACAGATCTTCCTGATTTATTTTTTTAATTTTTTTAGCGACATATCTTAAATTTAAAAATGCCAGAAAACTTTTCGAATTGATCAATTTTTCTACCAAATGTATTAGATTAATGGCCAATATTTTCACATCTAAATAATGATATTTATATCCTAGATAAAATGTTATCGGAAGGACAGAAAAAATATACGTATTTTTATTTGGGAATAATATTTTTTTTATGTAGGATTTGGCCAAAAGATAAATGTTTATCTATCACATAATTAGCTATCCATTCTGCAGGCAATGATCGATCAATTCATAGGTCAAAATTTCGATTTTTTTCTTTTTTTTTTCGGTAAAAGTTTTGGTTAGTTTCAAACTTTGTTTTCCATATTAAATCATAAAATTTTCCTCGTAAAATTTGTCTTAATCTTTGCATTTTAGTTTGAACTTTCTTAAAAATCTATAAAGCATTTATTGTGTCAATTTTCTGTCCTCTATTTTACTTCTTCAAGGGATGAATTACCAAAAACTTTCGATCTAATTCTGTTGTGTTGGTGAATAAAATTCAAATAATCAATTTCTAAATTTTATCAAATTTCCTTTTGAAGTTCCATCTCCTATTTAATCCTTTGAAGAAATGATCCTTTTGGGTTGTGTTTTAAGATGTAATTTGAAAATTTTTAGGGAATTTCCAATAGGTAAAGGCTTTGCCTTATCCAACAGTTTTATAATATTGAAATTCCTTAAAAATTTCAGTACTAATTCACAACGGCATTTAATTAAAAAAAATTAAATCTCATAATATTTTCATCCTTTATCATATCTCATTACAAAATAATTTCCCAAACACTTTAACTTAACTCTGTTTGGCTTACAAAAAAAAACTTAAATCTTAGAAATTTCCGTTTTAATAATCGCCACCTATTTAACCATTTTAAGGACTAAATTTTCTTAAGGAATACTTATAATCTATAAGGAGTTTCTAGGTAAAATTTTATAATTTTGCATCCAGAAATTTAAGCTCTGCATTGTCCAAAATTTAACATCAATTTTGTGCTTTTGATCATAAGAAATCCAAATCTCTTTTGCTTGAATATAAAATTGAAACTTTTGCCATAAAAATGTGTATCCTTTAAATGATCTTCTAAAGGGATGAATTCCCGAAAACCTTTATTTATTTCTGATTTGCTTACAGCCAAATTTAAAATACAAATTTCCAACTTTTTGAACATAAATCTAAAAAACTTTCGTTTCATATTTCATCCTTTTAAGGGATGAATTTCCAAGAAAATTCAAGGAAAAATTATATAATTTTTTTATAACTGGTTAAGGCTCTGCATTAAGGTTCATCACTTTACAGTAATTTTTTACTTTAGATATTAAAGAATCTAAATCCTTATAGCTTAAACTATAAAATTGAAGTATTTGTCATAATAAAATCAATCCCTTAATTATCTTATTTAAAGGATGAATTTCTAAAAATGTCGATATATGTCTAAAAATTCAAAACTTCAATTCCCAAATTTGTTAACTAAAATCAAAGAAATTTCCATTCAAATTTTCATGTCCTATAAAACCAATTTAAGGGATGAATTTTCAAGTAAGTAAACTTTCTTAAGGATTACCTACATTTAATAAGGAACTTCCAGGGGAAATTTTATAGACTTGCAAAAAAGGGTTTAGGCTCTGCATTGTTGAGCATCTGATACCAATTTTTAACTTTTGATCTTAAGAAATCTAAATTTTTTTAGTTTAAAATTTTAAATTTACAATATAAGTATTTGTTATAAGAATTTCTAACCATTAATTAACCTACTTAAGGGATGAATTCCCAAAAACCTTTTGATATTATTGACATTTGCTTACAAGTAATTGTAATTCAAAACATTAATTCCCAAATTTTTCAACTTAAATCAGAAAAAAAATTCATTTGTACTCCTGTCTCCTATTTAATATTTTAAGGGATGAACTTTCAAGAAAATTTTCTAAAGAATTGCTTATATTTACCAAGGGAAAATTCAGGAAAAAATTAATAATATTGCAACAAAAGATTTAGGCTTTGTATCGTCCAACAATTATTACCAGAAATTCATACTTCTGATCATCAGATATCTAAATTCTTTTGCACTGTAAATATTAAACCGTTTTAATGGTAAAATTTTCAAGAAAATTTTCCTACAAAACAAAAGAAACTTCCAGGAAAAATTTAATAGTTTTGCGACAAATAATTAAGGCTTCCCATTGTCTAAAAGTTAATAACAATTTTATAGTTTTAATTCTTCAGAAATCTGAAAATCTTACACCTAAACATAAAATTAAAGCATTTAACATAAAAATTTCTACCCCTTAATTGTCCTACTTATGAAATGAATTCCCTAAAACTTAGATACAACTTTGGCTTGCTTACAAAAAAAAATTCAAAATTAAAATTTCCAATTTCTTTAACTTAAAACTCAAAAATTTCCATTTAAACTTTCATCTCTTATTCAATCCTTTTAAGGGATGAATTTTCCAGAAAACATTCTTAAATTTTGCCTATGTTCGTTAAAAACTTTTCAGAAAAACTTTTATTGTTTTGCAACCAAAGATTGAGGCTTCGTAATATTTAAAATTTGATAACAATTTTTTACTTTTTGCCATTAAAAAGATCTTTAAGATCTTTTTATAAAATTGAAATATTTGTCTTAAAAATTGTATCCCGTAATTGAACTATTCCAGGAATTAATTTCCAAAAACCTTAATTTTATTCGGGTTTACTTACAAGAAAAATTCGAAACACAAATTTTCAAATTGTGTTAATTAAAAATAAGTTATTTCCATTCAAAGTTTCATCTTCTACTTAACTCTTTTAAGTGGTGAAAACTTCATAAGAGAATTCCTTGTATATAAAAGGTAATTCCCGAAAAAAAACCTGTTTTTCCACCAAAAGATTATGACTTTATTTTGTCTAAAATTTGTCAACGATTTACAGAAATTTTAATAAACATTTAAAAAGTATTTAATTTCTAATAATATCAAAATAAATCATAAAATTTGGCAAAGAAACATAAATTTCAAAACCATTGAAATTTCGCGCATATTTAATCTCTTATCACTGATAACTTCTCTCCAGTGATTGATTTCGTACGAAAAAAACAAGTTACTATCAGTAATGCAATCAACTGCATTGAAGTTGCGTCGCGTCGCATCAATTTCCTCGTAGAAAAATCGAGAAAATTTGCAAAAAATCAATCGATAATAACTTTTCTTTATTGTAAAAGTATTGTTAGCAATATTGGCCTGCATCTGATGCAGTTTTCTTTTGATTTCCATGCATTTTCATTGTAATTTCGGTAAATCTTATGATTTGATATTTGGTGAGACATGAAGGTCATTGCCGTCATGTCATCGTACATCGGAGAAATCGTTCCGCAAATATCAGTGCACGAAATTTGCACATTCATTAATCAATGTCGGTAATTTTTATTTCGATCAATTTCCTATTATTTTATTGATAAAATTTACAATTTTTCTGTATTTTGTAGTGAAATTTTTTTTTTCAATTGAGAAAACCAAAATTATTTGATAATAATATATTCTAAATGTTGAAATGGAAAATGAGCCATGAAGGTCATTCAATGATGGGAGCAATTATATGCAGTTTATCCATGTTGAATTTCGGTCGCTTCTTGGTGAAAAGAAAAATCAGTGGATATCAATTTATAAGTAACCAGCTAACATTTTGGTGGATTTTCATTCATGGAAAATGGAAAAACAATGGGTGACGTCATAAATTTGATGGTTCAAGATTAGTTAATTGTAAGTAATTTTGATTTTAAATCTTAGATCCAATTTCTTTCGATTAATTTATAAGATGCTGGAAATTATATTTATTCTTAATCGTAGATTTTTTATAAAGGGTGAAGGTTTTAAAATTTATTTTTAAATATAGAAAATATTATTTTAAATTTAAGTAATATATTGAGGAAAGTTTCTTAAAAGTTGCAGTTTTTGCAATTCAACCCATAATTGGATGAAATATAATAATTATCAAATATCAAAGATGAACTTTTAAATTTTCATGTTCTGAGCTAATTGTTAGGCTAACTCTTCTAAAGCCTATTATATTTTATTCATTGAAGTTTAACGAATTTTATTCTCTTTGGAAAAATAATCTTTAAGGACAAATTTATAGTTAACAGAAAGAAAGAGTTTATAGAAAATATTTACAACAAAAAACTGAAAAAAAAATCCAAAATTGGAGTACCCGAGGCCAACTTCCATGAGCCAAACGTCGGATAAATATCACACATTTCACTTAAACGAGTGCTGACAAATTTATTTTGCACAAAAACGGATTAATTTGTTGGCGTCCAACTTGAAATTTATTTTCGTCGCATTAAAAAAGATTAGAAGTGTCATTGTTGGAGATAATCAGATTAGATAGCCAACAAAGTTTAGTAACTATGACAAGATTCAGGCTATACACATCGTTGAGCATAAAATTAAAAAAAAATAATAAATATATATCCACTCTTCTGAAATCTAATAAAATTTTAGTGTCTGTCAACGTTTTATGGCTATTTTTTTTATTGGAAAAAAAGTTAAGCCTAGAATGTATGAAGACGTCAATTTGGAGAAGGATTGGCTTGGAAATTTCATCAAGAGAAATTGATGATTTCTTTTCGAATTTTTAAATGGTTATGACTTGAAAGTTTCATAAAAATTTTGGCTTAATTTGTACAAAAAATGTTCAAATTTTAGTCTTAAAAATTTTTTCCATGAAATTCAGTCGGTCCAGCATTGGTCGCTTGATTATTGTTTTTTCTTCTAATTTTTTTTTTGCTATCACCCCAACATGTTTGTAGTTCAAATTCATCGTTATTTTAATTTTATTGTTTTTAGTTTTCCACTGGTGACCATATTAGTTTTACTAGGCGCAGACATTTTTGCACTTTTAAGGGTTTGCGGAAACTTATTATCTCAGGCCCTATTTGTCCTATCAAAATGAAACTAAAAGTAATGGGTTTATAAAAATATAAGCTATAAGGTTGTATAAGGACATTTTCACCTAAATGTAATTTTAAGGGGTGAAATTTCAGCCCAAATTTTTAGCTCTCATTTGTAAAAACTCCAATTTTCACGGAAAGATTGTGAAGGAAGGGAAAGAGTCTTCATTTTATAAACTTTTTTTGCTTACAAGTAGGTACTAGTTGTATTCAAAAACAATATTTAAAGTCTAAGACTTAAAGCCTTTTTAAAATAAAAAATAACAAAATTTGGAAATTTTCAAAATTTGGAATTTTCTGAGCTCAATATCTCTGGTGGGGGACCAGATAAAAATTTGAAATATCACCTCATTATAGTACTGTATGATAGTATTATGCACTTAAAATTTGGAGTTTGAGATTTGACTAGAAGCAGAACTATTGCAAGCACAAATTGTCAAAATAATGCATACTTCAGTAGGTGAATATAAAGTATTTAACATAATAATGTACATATATTATTAGCTTTCAGAAAGAAGACTATGTTTTAAAATTAAGTTATGATTAACAGATAGCCCAGAGTATATGTTGTTTTGTGTAAAATGCCCTTTTTGTCAAGAATATGTCACATATTCAATGGTTAAATACATTATAGTCACCTACTGGAATATGCATTATTTTGACATTTTGTGCTTGCAATACCTCTGGTCCTAGTCAAATCTAAAACTCCAAATTTTAGGTGCATAATACTATCATACAGTACTATAATGTAGTGATATTTCAGATTTTTATCTGGTCCCCCACCAGAGATATTGAGCTCAGAAAATTGCAAATTTTGAAAATTTCCAAATTTTGTTATTTTTTATTTTAAAAAGGCTTAAAGTCTCAGACTTCAAATTTTGTTTTTGAATACAACTGGTACCTAATTATTTGTAAAAAAAAGTTTAACGTGTAGACTTTTTCCCTTCCTTCACAATCTTTCCGTGAAAATAGGAGTTTTTACAAATGAGAGGTAAAAATTTAGGCTGAAATTTCACCCCTTAGAATTAAATTTAGGTAAAAATGTCTTGGTACAAACTTATAGCTTATATTTTCATGAACCCACTGCTTTTAGTTTCATTTTGATAAGACAAATAGGATTTGAGATAATCAAGTTTATGCAAACCCTTAAAAGTGCAAAAATGTCTGCGCCTAGTAAAACTAATATGGCCACCACTGGAAAACTAAAAACAATAAAATTAAAAGAATGATGAATTTGAATTACCAACATGTTGCGGTGATAGCACACAAAAAATTTATTAATAATTTATTAACTATTTGTATAAAATTCTTTATAAATTTATACTTTTACCAGTAGAATCGCAGGCAAATTACTTCTCTACTCATTTCACTATCAATGGAGAGGCATTGGGAATTACATTTGCAAAATTCTGATGAGCACAATTTCTACTACGGCGGAAATAAATTCGTTTTGAGGTAATTTGCACGCACTGGTCATAAACAAGCGTAGATAGTGTACAGTATACGTACCGGTTGTTGCTTTGGCCCTGCGATTCTGGATATTTGTGTAGGCCGGAACAAATCGCTGCTAATGGATGTGTTAATAATTTAGTAAAAACCATTTTTTAAACGTTTACGAGCTTCAACTAACCACATTAACGTGAAAAATCACACGTTACGATAATCCACCTACCCAAAGATTGTATCTTTCATGCAAAACTAAAACGAAATCATCCAATTAGCATGCCTCGAAAATTTGTGATTCAATTCCAACAAATACATTGAATAAAAATGAGCAAAACCATCACTAAATTCTTGCTAATAATTGCATTTTTTTTAGTAATTTTTCATGCTATGAAATCATAAAAAATATCCTTCAAAAATAAGAGAATATTCATCGCTATTTTCCCAACAAAAACTTTATTCAATGACATACAATTTCGTTGAATGTGTTATTAGATTTTTCCGCTCAGTGAAAACTTATTCCCAGACATAATCTTAAAATTCATAAAACCGAATTGTTCAGATGACGTAAAACATTTCTTTCATACTCCATTTACTAACGAAATTCTATTTTTCTGTGCCAATAAAACCCAACAACAAACTTACAACCAGCATCCCAAGATACAGAGCTTTAATTGAATTTCAACAATTAAATCAATAGTAAATAGCCAGTTAATTGACGTAAATGTTCGTAGAACACAAGTGCAATTGCACAAATCTCTGTAAAGTTTTGTTTTTAAGTTGTTTGTCGTTGCACCACAAACAGGTAGTTTTTATTTTGTGTGTTTGGTGAGCATACAAAAGCTCTTTAAAAGCTCTTTTGTTTACGCTGGAGCAAAGCTCCAGGAACATAGGTTTTTGGATTTACTAAAAGCTTTCAGCACTTAAATTTATTATAGACTTGATAGATATGAAAACAGTTTTATGTAACAATCATAAAGTTTTTTTTCCTCAAGATTTAATTACTTTCGAAGAAATGAAAATTGGAAATAAGAATGAAATTTTAAATCTCAATTTGGGTGATTAATTAATAGGCAAAAGTATTTTTAAGTTGGGGCCCAGCTATCAAAGTTATGAACTTGTAATGAAAAGTTTATACATCTTAAATCGGTTTATTTTGGTTCTAATTTTTGTATAGCATTCTAGGCTGAACCAAAAACTTATTTTCCTGTATTAAAGCTTTATTAAAATTTAGGATGACAAAAAAAATCTGTAATTTTGAGCCCCGAATCGATTTTAAGAGGTCTATAAAAGCAATTTTTGAATTTTCAATCAAACACTCATTTTTTCTCTTAACTTATGAACTACCATATAAACAGAATTAAACATTAAATATTCCCAAAGAAAATTAAATGGTCTACAAAAAAGGTTCAGTAAAAAAATTTCGTCAGATCAGTCGTTTCCTTATATTCGAACCTTAAACAGAAATATGTTTTTAACGATTTGATCTTTGAACTTTGGAACTTTGTGACACTTTGTGACTAATTGACTATTAATAGTGAGACCAATTTTATAAAAACTCTTAAAAAAATCTAAGTTTCTACAAAAAAAGCCTCAAGCAGTGTTTTTTGGTGAATTTAGATATCACAAAGTGATTGAAACTCAACTATTCAACTTTGACCTTATATAACTTTAAGGGTTGTAAATTTTCCAAAAAACTTTAGATTGTCTTTTTTGTAAAGCTTTTGATTAACTTTAAGAATATATTAAAATATACTCTGAATATCAATTTGTTCATCTCTTACTAAATTCTACAGTTAAATTAGAACCAATGTTCCAGGCTCGATTGTAAAAAAACTTCTGGTCTGACGAAAATTTACAATTTGACCTTTTTGGTAGAGAATTTAATTTCCTTTAAAAATATATATTAATAAATTTTTTGAACCACCAAAATTTGAACTTATGCTACATAGTAAAGTCGAATGAAAGCTTAGTTATTTAGGATTGGAAAATTGTTTACTAATTTAATCTGTTTTGTTTTCTATCCGTCTATAATTTTTGATAATTTAATTTTATTTAAATGATTTTTTTTCCGTAAGGATAAGAAATTCCAATTGACAAAATATTTAAAAATCAAACATAGAAATTTAAATCCAAATCGATACCTATTCAATTGCATTCAACGATATTATTTCCTATTTATTGTTGATGGCTTATATATTACCTCATACAAACTTGGCCATCCCATTTCACCCTGTTAAGGATGAATTTTTCAAAAATCTATTCTTATCGGATGCTTACGTATTATAAGGGATGTACCTTTAAAATTCCATGACTAAAAAAGCATTTAAAGAGTTGATTGGGATTGCAAACTATTCAAATTATTCAAAAAAAAAAACTCAAAAAATTGCATACTTTTGAATCGATTTTGAATATTTGTTTTATCTTTGAATGATTGAATTGAAAAAAAACGGAAACTTAAAGGCCAGACAACGAAAAAAATGTTCCAAAAATTTGTTCAAATTACTTAATTTGGTTAAAATTCCTTTATTAAAGCTATATTAAAATTTAAAATTTAGCATGACAAAAAAAAATCTGTAATTTTGAGCTCCGAATATTGATTTTAAGAGGTCTATAAAAGCAATTTTCGAATTTTCAATGAAGTACTCATTTTTTTCTCTTAACTTATGAACAACCATATAAACAGAATTAAACATAAAATATTTCCAAAGAAAATGAAATGCTCTACAAAAAAGGTTCAGTAAAAAAATTTCGTCAGATCAGTCGTTTCCTTATATTCGAACCTTAAACAGGAATCTGTTTTTAACGATTTGATATTTGAACTTTGGAACTTTGTGACTAATTGATTACTAATAGTGAGACCAATTTTATAAAAATTCTTAAAAAAATCTAGTTTTCTACAAAAAAAGCCTCAAACAGTGTTTTTTGGTGAATTTAGATATGACAAAGTTATTGAAACTCAATAATTCAACTTTGGTCTTATATCTTATAACTTATATATCTTATAACTTTAAGGGATGTAAATTTTCCAAAAAATTTAAGATTGCTTTTTTTGTAAAGCTTTTGATTAATTTTAAGAGTATATTGAAGTATACTCTGAATATCAATTTGTTCATCTCTTTCAAATTTCTTCAATTAAATAATCAAATTGTAAAAACCAATGTTCCAGGCTCGATTATAAAAAAAAACTTCTAGTCTGACAAAAATTTACAATTTGACATTTTTGGTAGAGAATTTAATGTTCTTTAAAAATATTTTTTCAAATTACTTAATTTGGTTAAAATCAATAAATCATTATGATTTACCCTTCGTTTTCCAACGTAATTGTCGGTGAAAATTTATGATAGAAAATCTATAAAAGGTTTTTTTTATATTTTTAAAGATATTTTTTTGAGAAAATTAATTTAAATTTCAGAATTAAAAGTTTAAAATTGTTAACAAAATTTACATAAAGCTCGAAGCTTTGTAAATTCTCATGAAACGAATAATACAGTCATGTACTTGCAACATGAGAAAAATATTTGTGCAAACTCCATAATTAATTCCTATTTGCTTTTTCTGTGACGAAAGGAAGAATCTTGTAAATAAATATGAATAGGTACATTTAATTACAGTCAAATGCATTTAATTATGCATTCATTTCTGTGTATAAAATACCATGCACACCGACTGCATAGAACGTGTCGTCGGAACGAGCTTTTCCACCGCAAAAAAAAAGCATAACTACATTCACAACACGGATCATTCATTTGAATTTTTCCTTAAATATTTTTTCCTCATCAAAGGTTACACTTACGCCTAGTAACTCATATTATTAACGTTGCAGTTATCACATGCAATAATTGATGCATTCGCGTAATGTATGCAACATTTTGTTGCAATCTAGGCGACAGGGCGTGCATTGAGCAACGAACAAACGTCCGGTGGGGCTTTTAAGGCAGGCCTGTCTTTACCCGATTCAATAATGCCACTTTGGCGCGGCCTTCCTCACCATCTCTTCATAGTCATATAATATTTAATAATAATTCCAGCCGTTTTGATTAGATTGATATTTGAAATGGTGAACGGCAAATGCATTCTTGAACGCACGAGCCGACAGACTGCCTTTACCGGCATCATATCAAAAATGCACACGATGCAACTGCACATAGAAAATACTTTATGATTTCTACGCCCTTTTGTTCAGCCATAATATACAGTTTCTAATTAAACGTTTTAAACAGCAAAAATTGCCGCAACAAATGAAATATGGTAAGGCAATATAAGCGCGGAAGAAATCTCACCGACGATCGATTTATATCTCTCTAAATCATTTGCTAGTGTAATTTTCTTATTTTTTTTCTCTGCTGGTAGTAGGTATTCATATGAAATTTCATCTTGAAATGATTGATATGGTAGACTGGGAACTCGGTACAATGTTTGAATAATTTTATTATGTTCGTTCGTGTTTTAACAAACGATCTGTATTCGAGTCACTTACCCTCTTCCCGTGTGGCACACGTGTCACTTTACATGGGAATCATCCGCGCTCTACCAACCACTCCATTCAAGAACTTTCTATCCTCCGACTTTTGCGTTATTCTCATTTTCTTTCATAGTCCACGTTTATTACTTTATGGATCCCATAATCACTTGCATTTTGGGAAAATGATCTTCAAAGTTTGCTAAAAAAAATTTTTTTTACCCTAATTATTGAACATTAAAATTATCACAAACTTTTTTTTATTGACTGGTTAGAAAAGTATGATTTATGCCAGACTTACGATGAAAATTGGGGGATGAAATAAAGAAAAAAAAAAAGAATTTTTGAAACGTATTTGTTTTGGAATAAAATACATTATCTCAATTGTAAAATTAGTTTATTAAGGTCGTTTAACTTTCCAAATTCTATTTTAAATCTCCCGAAAAATTAAGAAAAACCTTTTTTAAGAGTATCGGAATTTTGTCGTCTCAAAACCATTCAATGGGAATGGGTTGTCGATTTTTTTTTTCATAAAAGAGTTTGCAATAGTTTTGCTAACAAAATAATTTTCTAATTCTACAAAAATAATTCGGAAAATTGACCAGATTGATATTTTTGTATTATCATTCATAGAAGTCGACAAAATTAGCAAAACATGATTTTAATTATTGATAACTCGATGAAAATTGTGGGATGGAATTAATAAAAATTATGAATTTTTTTAAACTTATATGTTTTGGAGTAAAATGCATTATCTCTATTGTAAAATTAGTTTGTAAAGGTCACTTAAACTTTCCAAATAGTATTTTAAATCTTTCGGATAATCAAGAAAAACCTTTTTTATCGGTATCGGAGTTTTGTTGACTCAAAACCACTCAATGGGCATGGAATGTCGATTTTTTTTCATAAAAGAGTTTTCAATAGTTTTGCTAAGAAAACATTTTTCTGTTTCTAAAAAAATAATTCGGAAAATTGAACAGATTGATATTATTATATAAACATTCATAGAAGTCGACAAAATTTGTAGAACATGATTTTAATTATTGATTACTTTGCAAATCTGATTAGACTACATAGAAAACTCGAAAAAAAAATCCAAAAATTTGAAGTTTAATCAATGGTTATCATAAGTAACGATAGTAAATATTATGAAAAATAGTCTGAAAACTACTAGTAAAAATTATATTAGCCAAAAAATTTGGAAAATTAAGATTTCAATATTTCGAGAGTATTTCAAAATGTTTCAAATATTTTCCATTTGTTGGGAAATTAACTACAATATTTTCATGATTTACTGAAATTATAATCCTTTAATAATTTATTTTCCAAAAAATACGATAATGATTCAAGAGTTGTAAGTATTTTTAAGAAAAGATTTTTTTTCTTTTAGTCCAATTATTTATCATAAAAATTTTCAAACTTTTTTTTTTTGGTGACTGGTTAGAAAAGTATAGTTAAGGCCAGACTTACGATGAAAATTGGGGGATGACATAAAGAAAATTTGGAGAGTTTTTGGCACTAATACATTTGGATTGAAATGCGTTATCTCAATTGTAAAATTAGTTTATGAAGGTCGTTTAACTTTCCAAATACTATTTTGTGTCTCTCGAAAAATTAAGAAAAATTTTTTTTATGGGTATCGGAATTTTGTCGTCTCAAAACCACTCAATGGGAATGGGATCTCAATTTTTTTTCATGAAAAGTTTTCAATAATTTTGCAAACATAATAATTTTCTAATTCTTCAAAATGATTCGGAAAATTTAGCAAATCGATATTATTGCATTAACGTTCATAGAAGTCGAGAAAATTAGCAAAACATGATATCAATTATTTCTTAATTTGTAAACCTAATTAAACTTTTTAAAAAAACTAAAAACATTTTCCAAAAATTTGAAGTTTAAATAATGTTTATCATAAGTAATGATAGTAAATGTTATAAAAAACAGTCTAGAGTTTACTAGCCAAATTATATTTCACAAAAAGTTTGGAAAATTAGGATTTCAATATTTCGAGCTTTATCCAAAATGTATCAAATATTTTCCATTGGTTAGGAAATTGAGGACAATATTTTCACGATTAACTGAAATTATAATCCTCTAATAATTTATCTTCCAAAAAATACGATACAGATACAAAAGTTGCAAGTATTTTTTTTTTAATAACTAGTTCTTTGGAGTCTCAAACATTTGATCGTTGATATATCAAATTCTCGTTAACAGATAAATCATTGTTCCTTCAAAGCTGAAAAATCAAACATTTTTTTAAATATACCTGTTAGTTTCTGTCATTTGATCACAGATATTCCTACCTTAATGTAACGTTAAAATTTTCAGATCTGGTTACAACAAAACTTTCAAAACTTAGTGATTTTGTATTCCTGATGGCATTTTTTACCCCAGAAACTGTACTAAATAATACCAAGAAAAGCTTCATTTGTAGGTCAAAATTTATCTGGAAACATTATAATGGGAAGTCCTACTTTATCCATCATATTTCTCAGATATTGTCTTTCTATTTTAGCATCTGTTCTAGTCAATTGCATATGTGCATTTTGAGCGTTACCTTATAACAAATGAAGAGACGAAAAATTGAGTTAAATGCCGCTAAAGTACATTGAATGAAATATAATTTATCATTTGTTTTCAATTTATTCCCTGGTTTTTTAGGAAACAGTGGTCATAAGATTTGATGGAAAGGATTTTTGAATTACCTTCTATACAATAGTCCAAAGTTGAATAACTGTTAAAACAGATCAATGATCTAGGCTCAATTAAAGGGAAACGGTTTATCTGGCAAAAATTTACTAGAATTCAGTTTTTGTAAAACATTTCTTAAAAATATATCTTGTTTAATTCTTTGAACGTAATCGTTCAAAAGTGTTGAGACAAAAAATGCGATAATAGATTTTTTAATTTCAGTATTAAGGGTTAAAAAATGTCGAATATTTTCTTGATAAATGTTTTATATATTTTTTAGTTAAAATAATTGACTTTTTTTGATCTTTTTTTACTTGATGTAAGTCAAGGCTTATCCCATAATTTTCTTTTCTCTGGATTGCCAAATCAAATCAATTTTATGTATTGCAATTCGGTTTTATGCAAAAAAAATTCCAGTATGCCTTTAGAGCAGTTTTTGCACGTAAAAAAACGACGGTAGACTTCTCTTGATTTAAATTCATACGGAATTTAGCTTTTCCGTATTTTCACCGTTCCCATACTCTTCAAAAGGTTTAAAACCGCTTGTTAACTCTTTTCCGACTTTTCCATGAACTCCTCTTAAGTTTGGCATAAATCTTAATCCAATACCTCTCCCAATTAATCTTCAAACTTTAGTAGCCTTATTAGTATCGAAATTTCCATTTTTAAACGACCCGTACGAAAATTAACACCTTTTGTATTAATTGAGCATATTCGACAAATGCATCACACAACCTTGAGTGCATTTTTCTTTAATTGAAACCAAATAGTTGCGCTTCCCGCAAATTGCAATTAACGAGCAAAATATTTGACATAATTATGATCCAAATAACAAACCTCCTTAACAATTTAGTAACAAAGACAGTAATGATTTTTGAAGAGGAAAAGGATAAAACTTTATCAGAAATTTAATTTAAGTTTCTTTCTAGTCCTTTAAAATTTATAGTTCGGTGTTTTTTAGGGAAAAATATTAGCTTACACTTTGAAGTACAGACCAAAATTAAATTTTATTGACCTTGCATTGAAATCTTTTTATCCAAATTTGGTATTACTCGAGTGTAAAAATCTGTGGTTATCTTGGTTTAATCGATTTAAAAAATAATAATAAATATAAATCATCGCTTAAATAAAAATCCCTTAACTATTTTTCAAAGATTGCAGGTCTTAAACCTTCTGCATTTGTAAAGTTTTTATTGGAAAAATATTTTCTATCGATCAAAATTTATATGCAACAAATTTTAAATTTACCTCTTTAAATATACCTTTTTTACCAAAAAATTTTCATGGTTTTCCCCCAATTTTCTTTTATAAAGATGCTTCGTTTGCCATTCACATAAATCATCGTATACCAACAATGCTCACATTTCTACAACCAAGTCTTTCTCGTAAGAATTAGCAAATAAAAATAGCACTTCCAGAAATTAAATTCGTATAAGAAGTTCAAGAAAATGGTTTTATTCCAACTTACCCGGAATTATCGTGGTAATTGTCCCTAAAAATGGATAAAACTATGATAATTATAATAATAGTTAACGTGAAAATTTACAATGAGGACAAAAAAATAATGATAACATTTTCCAATTAAAATTTCTATGGCGTGCATATTAATTATTTAAATTAATGCATTCACCTGCATTGTTTGGCGTAAAAGCAATAAAATTTAATGCATTTTATTTTATTTTTTTCAATTTTGTATTTATGTCCACTCTTTGAAATCAATTTTAAATATTTAATTGCCATTTTTTCTAATAATCTGATAATAAATCAAAGCACTATTTATAGAGTTAAATCATTGCATTTATAAATTAATTTGGAACCACTGATTAATGTCATTTAATTTGTGTAATTTATATGAACTTTAAAACTTGTTTATGGTTTGAGTTAAATTTTATTCGTATAGATATAAAATTAATTTTCCGCAACTAATATCTGTTTACCGAAAAGTTTCTGTGTGATACTTTTAGTTAGCGATTCTCCATTTACAATTATAAAATTAATGTGGAAAATTTACATATTTATATGAAAATTTTTGCGTTCATAAAATTTGTTTATCATCATTATGGATGGGAAAAATTTGAATTTATCGCTAGGAAAGAATCTATTTAGTAGAAATAACCGCCGTACGTCGTCGACGACGATGGTCTACATCGGTCGTGACAATTTCCACCGTTTTTTTTTTTTCATTCGTCAGATTTACGATTTGAAAATGTTCTTGTTGGCCTTAATCAATTTTTTACGATCCGAAATTATGGCAGTGGTAAATTTGATTCGAGTAGAGAAGCATATGGAGTTGTTCAAATGATTTTTACTTCCTAATTGTACTTACCAGAAGTATTGCAATCATGAAGTCTTAGTAGTGGAAGTAGAAGATAATGTAGAGGAGAAGACAAGTGGATTTTTCCATACTAATTGAGTGGCATGTGTTGAGTTGTCGTCGTTTCGCTAATAAGGCATTGTCGACGAAGAAATTCACCCGCGAGCGGTCGAACGTTTAGCTCTTTGTCAACGCCAAACACATATCGGCGACCAAGCAGGAAAAAATATTACGACAGAAGACGTCTTAAGTTCTCATTGGGACGACGTTATCTGCATATATGTCTTCATGTCCAGACATTGGCTATCTGCAAAAGCAGCAGATAAACAATGAGTTTTACATTCAACGTACGTGGACTGATATAAATATTACGCTCGTATATCTGTCGAATAACGCGAACGTCGTTCCCTTTTCGTTTTAAATGGAACGATATTTATTAAGCAACGATTTTCGTCGGAGAAAATTTGTTTGCTTGTCACACTCTACATAACAATACAATAGAATTCCTTGTGCTTTTTACACATTCGAATACTTTAACATTCATTTATAAAAGCCACCAACTTCTCGATTAAAAAGGAGTTTTTTTTTCTAAATTTTTAAAATCTTATGCCACGAAAATAAAGTTGCAGGTATCAGACTTCCTTCAATAAAAAAAAATCAATTGATATTTGAAAAAATATTATAATTCCATGAATTTAAAAACGAGTTGATTGGATTTTCTAACCGTTTTTACCTTTAAATTGAGTAGGCTGTGGAAAAAGCTCAAAACATTTTCCTGCCCCATATGAAATTCCAATGAAGCATTCTTCTTTCGGCGATTAATTTTCACAGAATTCCACATAAAAATTGGTGTTGAAACTTTCTTTTGAGATGTTAAAATATATTTAAAACACAACTAAAACTTACAATTTCGACGATTAATTTTAATTCTCGATTAAAAAGGAGATTTTTTTTTCTAAATTTTTAATATCTTATGCCACGAAAATGAAGTTGCAGGTATCAGACTTCTCTCAATAAGTAAATCGATTGATATTTGAAAGAATAATTCCATGAATTTAAAAACGAATTGAAAGGATTTTCTAACCGTTTTTACCTTTAAATTGAGTAGGCTATGGAAAAAGCTCGAAACATTTTCCTGCCCCATATGAAATTCCAATGAAGCATTCTTCATTCGGCGATTACTTTTCATAGAATTCAACATAAAAATTGATGTTTAAACTTTCTTTTGAGATGTTAAAATATATTTAAAACACAACTAAAACTTACAATTTCGACGATTAATTTTAATTCTCGATTAAAACGGAGTTTTTTTTTCTAAATTTTTAATATCTCATGCCACGAAAATGAAGTTGCTGGTATTTGACTTCTCTCAATAAGTAAATCGATTGATATTTGAAAGAATAATTCCATGAATTTAAAAACGAATTGAATGGATTTTCTAACCGTTTTTACCTTAAAAGTGAGTAGGCTGTGGAAAAAGCTCGAAACATTTTCCTGCCCCATATGAAATTCCAATGAAGCATTCTTCTTTCGGCGATTAATTTTCACAGAATTCCACATAAAAATTGATGTTTAAACTTTCTTTTGAGATGTTAAAATATATTTAAAACATAGAATATTTTACGGGTGTACAAGAACAATAAAAACGATAAAGCTCGGAAAAAATATGAGATCCAGTACAGCATGCCGCACCATTAGAGATTCAGGGAGTGGAATATTTTCCAATAAAGCGCCGCGGCCATATAGATTCAGATATGGAGCTTTTCCAACAGGAAGGAATTGAGAGCTAAATATACACATTAAGTGTTTGCAATAGTCGAACAAATGCGTGTGAAATGACAAAAGAAGTAAAGACAAATGGCTAACGACATATAGTACTAGTATATAGTGTACATACACGGCCAACTTAAATCTCTTTCTCGAATCAATGTTTTTTTGTTTGTTGGGATATCGTGTAGAGCTTAACACAATATCGCTATTAGAAATGATCGTTGATACGCTATTTGAAGTGGATATAAATCAGTGGCACTAAACAACCAAGTGGGGGTGGCACTAGGTGAGAAAGTCAACGATACGACCGGCCACGACTCCAAGGCCAACCTAGGACAATCTCGAAAGCATTGCGATAGTGTATGTGGAAAAAAAGCTCTTATAATGACAATGCATTTAAAAATGTCATATAATTCTTAGATATTTCATTGTTTTTTTAGTATATACTAATAATACAAATAATTACTATTTACTGGTAATAAAAGTTAATACTAATATTTAATTTTGAGTCGGTGCCAAACTATCAAACATAAAAACTGGATTATTATAACTTTTCATTGATAAAATCCATTAGTCCAAAATTTAAATTTCTTTGCTAATTTTTAAGTTTTAAACACAATCCTTGATTATCAGAGAATCTTACTAAGTGTTTTCCTCAATTTTCCGACGGTTGAAAGATATTTGGTACATTTTTTAAAAGCTATGGAAAAAAAGCTCTTATATTGACAATGCATTCAAAAATTTCAAATAAATCATAGATATTTCATTGATTTTCTAAGTAAATATTGTTAAATTGAAACAATATGAAAAAAAATCTTCCCTTCTTTCAAATTAATACTAATAATTAATTTTGAGTCGGTGCCAAACTATCAAACATAAAGATTTGGTTATTATAACTTTTCATTGATAAAATCCGTCAGTTCAGAATTTAACTTTCTATGCTATTTTTTAAGTTTTGAACCCAATCCTTGATTATAAGAGAATCCTACAAAGTATTTTCCTCAATTTTCCGACGAATGAAAAATAATTGGTTCATTTTATGAAAGCTTTCGAATTACTTGGGATTGGCTAGAAATTTTGATACGCCACTCAATGGAATTTATACGAAAATTTGTTTTGGCTTTTCCGAATTTTCCGACTAATATAATTATGGCTAGTTTTTTTCAAAATTAGTCTTAAATATATATATTTTTTCTCTAGAGTCTTCTCAGTTGAAAATTATTAAATTTCCTTTTTCAAGTGATAATTTGTGGGAAAAATTAGAAATTTTCAGAAAATTAATTCAATTTGTTAAAAATAAATAATGGAATCTACCTATTGATGGCCTTGTGATTCTATTTTTTTCGGTTTTTATATTTACTTTCAAATTAGTTCCTCCCGTTGAAACTTTGGACATATTCGCAAAATTGGGAATGAAAAATTATTTCATTTAAAATAACTTCTAATTATTTACTTAAATATATCTTTCCTGTGTCTTTGCCCATTTTTGATCGCCAAAATTTCCATTACTACCCAAACGTGAAGGTGAGATTCACATTTGAATAGAAGAAAATTTATATGACACATTTACTACCCTTTTAGTTCTCCGAAAGTATCATTTAGCAAATCATAAATCATCCCCTGTATTTCCAATCTCAGAAACCGATGTTGATTTTTAAATTTTAAAGGACAAAATTTAATATATTCCTCATTGAATGAAAAAGGAATCATCAATTGGAATATTCTATGGAAAATACTTTAATCATATTTAGAAGTTTCTTATTTAATCTTTGAATCTTTGAACTTTAGGAGTTCTATGGTTTTTTTGTTTCCAATTTTGCTCAAAAATATTATCTTCTTAACCAAATTTAATTAAGAAAAGTTACTTAAATATTTTCTAAAAAATTAATTATCTTGTACCGAAATTAAAAATGGATTTTTGCCCAAAGATTGGAGGACAAAATTGATGCATTTTAAATGTGAATTATCGCCGAATCTTGAAGTTAGTTTCAAATGATTATGTGCAAAATAAAGAAGTACTAATTTAACTACTAGAGTACTAGTAAATAGTAACTGAAATACTTTTCATACAGAGGAGAAAGTTAAGGTACTTCTGGCATGCTTAACAAGAAATACCACTTGTTCCAAGTAATAATTCAGGGTTTAATTAAAAAGGGAAAAGCTTCAGGAAAAAGAAAAATATCCTGCCTCGTCAATTTTCGTGGGTTTTCCAGGAAAAACTTTAAAGTTCCTTCAGGTATCTAAAATTAAAATAGCCTTAATAATCGCCAATCTTTCGCGTTGAAGATGCATTAGAAGAAAAAGAATTTAGATTAGAAAATGTCAGGGTTTTTTATAGTTTTGGTCCTTTTATAATTCCTTTTTCAATTCTGGTCTTATTTTTATGGATTGTCGAAAGTATTGACAATCGAAGAAAGTTGTTTGAGGATTATTTTGAACTTTAATAAAATATGGTTTTCTTTAAAAAAAAAAGATTGATTATCGTACAGAAAAGAAAGTTTCACCTGCGGCAGGATCTAATTAATATAATTAAAGCTTTAGGAAGGAGGACATTCTGGCTTGCAAATTTTCTTGAGTTTCCCCGGAAAAACTTAAGAGGTTTCCTCCCAGTATCTAAAATTAAAATAGCCTTAATGATAGTCAACTTTTAGTTTTGAAAATGCGCCAGAAAAAAAAGAATTTAGATAAGAAAATGTCCGGTTTTTTATAGTTTTGGTCCTTTATAATTCCTTCTTCAATTCTGTTCTCATTTTTGTGGATTGTTCTAAAGTGGTGCCAATCGAAGAAAGATTTTTTAGGATTAGTTTGAACCTTAGTAAAATATGGTTTTAAAAAAAAACACGAATGATTTCCGTACAGAAAATAAAGTTTCACCTGCTTCAGGTAATCATTCACGATCTAATTAATAAAAACACAGCTTTAGGAAGATGGAGGACATTCTGGTTTGACAATTTTCATGGGTTTCCCAGGAAAAATTAAAGAAAGTTCCTCTCGATATATAAAACTAAAATAGCTGTAATGATTGCCAATCTTTAGCGTATTAAAAATGTCCGGTTTCTTATCATTTTAGTCCTTTATAATTCCTTCCCTAATTCTTGTCTCATTTTTGAGAATTACAGAAAATTTTGGCAATCAAAGAAAGTTTTCTTGGAATTAGTTTGAGCCTCAGTTAAATATGGTTTTTTAATAAAAAAAAGCTAATGAATTCCGTACAGAAAAAAAAGTTTCAGCTGGTCTAGGTAATCATTCAGGATCTAATTAATAAGAATAAAGCTTTAGAAAGAATAAGGACATTCTGGTTCGCAAATTTTCATGGATTTTCCATGAAAAACTAAAGAAAGTTCCTCTCGGTATCTAAAATTAAAAAGCCTTAATGAGCACCAATCTTTAGCGTTAAAGATGCACCAGAAGAAAAAGAATTTAGATTAGAAAATGACCGATTTTTTATCATTTTGGCCGGGTAAAATTGCTTTATTAATTTTTGCCTCATTTTGACTACCAAAAGTATTGATTGACAATTGAAGAAAGTTTTCTTTTAATTACACTGAAAAAAAACTTGTTAAAATCATCAGGCTCAGCTAATCATTCAGGCTCGAATAAAAAAGAAAAACATTGGGAAAAAAGATATTCTAGTTGACCAATAATTTGTTGGTGGTTCGAAAAAATTATCAAAAGATAACTCCAAATATCTTAAATAAAAATAGCCATAGTGATTACCGATCTTGAGCATTCAATCATCACCGGAAGAAAAAGAATCTGGAATAAAAAATTCCCGGTTTTTCCGTAATTTCTTCCCTAATTCTTGTCTCTTTTTCGTAAACTGCCGAAAATCATAGGAAAATGTGGTTTTTCTATTTCTTTCCGACAATATTGAAGAGCTTTCGGTATTAATTTTTTTTCCAATTTTGGCAGTATTTAGGGGTTTTTGCTGTATTAAAAAATGAATTATTATTTGTCGTATTTTTGCTCAATTACTAGTGATTAAAAATTTGACATTAATGCCAAAAACCTGATTTTGTCTTTAGGATTTGCATAATTTTGATGGTTAACATGACTGTATACAATATATAGAATATATTGCGATCCAATTTATATAGTATAGTTAGACATAATAATAATATATAAAAATCATACCATAAACATAAATTTAAACAGAAGTTCAAACCGAAATATTCGTGACGTATTGCCCAGATACGTATTTCGATTACCAAGCAATCTTCCTCAGTGGTCATCAAGTAGTTTGGATCACTCCGTAACTCCGAATATTTTTGTTTGAACTTCTGTTCAAATTGATGTTTATGGTATGATTTTTATATATTATTATATTAAATTATACTATATAAATTGAGCCACAATATATTCTATATATTGTATACACAGTATAACTGTTTAAAGTCAGCGAAAAAAATCTTATTTTGATGGTTAAAATGAGTTTTAAAAATGTCATGTTAATCAACAAGTAAAATCAACACTTAATATTGAGTAGATTGTAGTAGAGTACATCGAAAATAATAAGTGCTCTTTTCTCGGATAACAACTTAGTATTTAATTTAGTGCGTAATTTACTTTGATTGTAAAATTTCTCCAGTTTCAAACCGTACAATTGAATAAATGTGACGACTTTAATCAAAACTATCATCGTTTATTCCCCGTAATTATCATTACCACAAAGGGGACGACCGAAAAGGCACATGGGAATAGAATAATGATTTTGACGACAAACAGAGAACATTTAGATGATTTTCAGTTCATGTTAAATCGACCGGCGTCGTCGTTCGTTATATAACAATTTTAAATTACATATTCACAGTTCCATTAATTTTTATCATCGTCAAGGTTAAACGTATAAAATTGAATTTTAAACCATAAAATCTTTGAAATTATATCAGAGACATGAACATGTTTGGAGTGAGAATTGCGAGTGGTGGTGATGATGATTTTTTTTTTTCGCCACTGGGTGGTGAGTTGTCCTCGATTTTTCCCATCTCTTCCACTGGACAATTGTTGTTTTTCCATCAGGCGGAGGAGCTGTGGGCTTTTTCGGTGCCCGTTTCTTGTGTGTGGTTCATATAAAACCACCGACTAGCTTAGCGTTAAACTTGATTATTGAACGTAAAACATAAATCTTCCCGGGTGAGTGTTGTGTTTGACGTATTTTCTACTTGCAAGATGTCGTTTTTGGTTTATACAAGGGGGTGGTAACGTTGTGGGGTGGAAAACTCGCCGACCGTATCATCCCCGTTCTTCTAATTCACAAACCGCACAAAGTCTCATTCCGAGAGTTCAGTTTTATGTTCTCAAATAAAAAAAAAAAAATAGATGGTTACAGCAGTTGATTCCACTCCAGGACACGATCGTAATATAAAAAAATACGACTTGTCCCTTCAATTTTTATATTTCGCGCCTTTAGTCTTTATTTTTTTTTTTCAAAATTTAATAAAGAACGGCAAGTGGCGAGTGGCGGAGAGCAGAAGTTTTTTTTTCGCATCAAATAAATGGTATTAGCTCTCGGGGATCGTTCAAGTGGTGACGAAAGTGTAATTCAATCAATTCGATTAATTAAAATTCAATGATAGTGAAATTGAATCGGCGAAGCGCCAAACTCAGCTCTTTAACTAATCAAATTGCTAATTACAATTTTAATAGAACCGAAATTTTATGCTTTATAACTTTATTAATTCTCAATTATCATCGATAATCAATTTAAGTGTGAATAATTGGTATAGAACAAGACAAAGACCCCAAAAAAAAAAAACTAACTTTTTCCACTTAAAGTCTCAATAATTTAAAAATTTAATATCGTCAACGAATATTCGAACTTGTTGAACATGAAAAGCAAATTTTTTCAACGAAAAAATGATGAAAAGTTATTATTAAATCTTAAGAGTTTCAAGCACTTTTATTATTTTAAATATTGATGTTAACCTCAAATGGAAAATTCTTCGTTTATGATGGTAAAATTATTAAATAAGAAGACAATTCGGGTTGTTTAAGATCGGTTTTTTTATTTTATATTTTTAATATTTAAGTAGTTAGGTTTCGTTACGTATCGTAACTTCTTAAGGCATCTATAAAAAAATTAAAATGCTTGATGAAGTTACGATACGTAACGAAACGTAGCTAATTGAATATTAAAAATATTAAATAAAAAAACAAGATCTTAAACAACCTGAATTGTTTTCTTATTTAATACTAGCTGATCCCCGCGACTTCATCTGCGTAACGTATTTTAATTTTCTTTTTCTTATTTCTTTTACGAAAAATATAATCATCCTTTAGAACACTTCACACTCTTGAAAAAGACACATTTAATAAACTGTTGCAAAGAATAAAATAATTCTATGTAATAATCAATGAATTTTCAAAAAATATTTATAAATATCTAAAAAGAGTATGTTCAATTGCGTATACCTACGATAAATCAAATACTCCGTAAATCAATCAGCATCTATACATAAATAAAAAATATCGCCAAGTTCAATAAATTCGGTCTTTATTATGACTAAAAAAAGTCGAAAGTTATCAAAATACTCGCGTCAAAATAACCCCATCTCCCTTTTTCGATTCCCGAATGAACCTTTTTCCAAAAATTATTACACTATTGCACTGTACAACACAACCGCCAAACTGAAATTTGTACAATTGCACGAAACCCAGTTCTTCCATAATCATGTATAACCATTATGTATCTTTAAACTTATTTTTGTAATATCTTAATTTCAACTATATAATTAAACCATATTGGATAGTCCAGAGTTCACCATACATGATTTGGCGTTTGTCTTTTGCTCTGGAAGAGGATTTCAAATTTCTTTTATCATTATGATGATTTCCGGCCGGAATTACGAATTTTTTTCGTGATCTCTTTCACGCACTTGCAAATAAAAGATATTGTGCCCCCCCCCAAGGAAAAAATCCTGAATCCGCCCTTGTCTGTTAGGGTAGGAATTTTCAAAAAAAAATCTTATCACATGCCTACTCCCTATAAGGAATACACCGAATATTAAAATTTCAGCAGTCAAAGGGGGTATATAAATACACGATTTTATATATGCATGGTTTAAAAACGTATTTACTTTAAGTTTTATTATTATAATTATTTTTTTACTACTACTGTTACTTTTTTTCGTTAATATTTCCTTACTGAGCAACCGTAAGGATCTATTCACAACAATTTTGTAAAAAAAAGTTTACTTTAAGATTATAATCTATAAAAACATTTATATTTCAAAAAGGCATTTTTTTGTACTTTAAATTAAATTACTGTACCTTTTATTAGTTCAACTTAAAATATTAAAACAGATCATTTTTTAACTTTTAAATACCTTTCCAATGATATGTAACTCGCCTATCTAAAGTAAATTTTTTTTTATCCCTTAGTTTTTACTTAGGGGGTACATTTCCTTATTATTTTTAAGGAATGATAAATAGTCTAACGTGTGTGGGCAATTGTGTTGTATCTTAATATAAAGTTTCATTAAATTCGGTTGTTCCGTTCTTTAGTTAAATCGCCAGCGCACGCGATGTAAGAAAGTTTTTTAGTAATTTTTTTCACACATTATTGGAGTTTTAGTATGGATTTCTAATTTTTTTGAAAATTTAATATAGCCTTTGTTCACCGAAAATAGTGTAGCTTCCCAACAGTGAAAGAATTTTTCAAATCGGTCAAGTAGTTTCGGAGCCTATTCAAAGCAAACAAACAATCAAATCTTTCCTCTTTATAATAATAGAAAAGCTGAGATCTGAATTTTACCATCTATTTGGTAAAATTATTTTCTATTTTATTGAATTTAAATTGGTATTTGCTAGAAGGTTCATTCTATTGATTAAAAGTTACAACATTTACTTGAAAACTACATTAGAATCTAATATCAATCGTTAAATTAAATGCAAGTCGAACTTATTCCCTCGAAAATTTTCCGAATTCCTTCTAGTCAAACGTATATTTTATATGTAGACAGATATTAAAGTTACAGTACATAAACCGACATCTAATGCGTTTTTTTCTCCACCATCTCCATATTATTTTCTCGAATACCGACGCGGAAATTCAAGTCACGCAAATCGTTAATAAAACCAAAACGATTATAAATGAAGGATGCTTCCTTCTGGCACCAGATATTATTTTTCAATATGTGATTTCTCAAATCGATTGTTGGTCATTTGTATGGAATAGGAAATGCCAATGAAAGTGCATCTAGGTGTCGAACAATAACTGTAGGCAATCGAGTATCGATTTCGATTTCAAAGTCAATCGAATGCATTTTTTTTTCGGTGGGTTTTTAGAGCTGGAGGCGACAATAAAATGAAATTTGATATTCGAAAGATTTTCAATTAGTTTTTTCTTGTATAACTTCTTGAATTTCGGATGATTGTTGCTGGTGGCTTTGAAAAGATGATCGAAAATGTTTCAAAAATTTATCCGGGTAATAAACTCGGCTGATGTCCTACCAGCCTATGGTTGTGAATAGTTGTAAATAAATAAATTAAAGGACATAGGACAATAAGTATATTGAATAAGTCCCAAAAGAGTATTTGGTTCATTATTTCAGGGTATGTTGGTATTATTAAGATACATTAATTCAGCAAGTTTCAGATCCCTGTGTATAACTGATTCTTCAAAAATCGAAAAAAGCTGGAAATCAAAAAATTGGAAAAAAAAATTCTCAGTAACTTGTTAATTGATTTATTTGAATTTAGGATATGGTATAGGGGCTGATAGTAGCTTCTAGAACAAAAAAATCAAGAGCTTTATCGGTTTATAAGATCCTTGGAAAAAGAGAGCTTTTTTAACAACTGTTTTCATATTATTGTTTTTAATATTTTCTGTTATTTGCACTCGTTTAGTAATCGAGCAAGCTTTATTTCTGTATGTAACATTAATGGATTTTTGTGTAAAAAAATCGATTTTTAATTTTTTTTAATATGGTGTACCTTATTTTTTTAAAATTTAAAAAATACATTACTTTAAAGGAAATTGGATGGGGAATTCGAAAAAAATAGTTTCGTAATTGTACCAAAATTTTATCGGGGTTAAAAATTCAAATAAAAAGAAAAAACTCTCTTTTTCAAGGATCTTATAAACCGATAAAGCTCTTAATTTTTTTTTCTAGAAGCTATCATCAGCCTCTATAACATACCCAAAATTCAAATTTATTGATACACAAGTTTCTGAGAATTTTTTTTTTCTGATTTGCAGCATTTTTCGATTTTTGAAGAAACAGTTAGACATAGGGATCTAAAACTTGCCGAACTAGTATATCTTAATAGTACCAACATACCCTGAAATAATGATCTAAATACCCTTCTGGGTTCACTGTACTTATTGTCCAATGTCCTTTAGGAAAAAAAACTTGGAAATTATTAGAATCACCTCCTTTATCAACTTGCAGCATCCCTCGATGTACCAAGTATAAATTATCTTCATGATTTATCAATTACGTTTTAAGAAAATTTTCTTTAACTCTAAAAATCACTACATGATCTTAACATTGAAGTATTGACAATTAAAAAGTCATTTTTTGCGATCGTAGGTATATTATTAATGCATTAAAATAATAAAAACAATCTTTAAAGCGGATTGTATATCGTGACCAAATTTGAGCTAAATTAATGCAAAACTTTCTGAGTTTTTGGAATCTATACAAACCAAAACATAACAATTTTATATATGTAGATAAAAGACAGATTAATTATTCATTGTTTATTTAAATCAGAGCTTATCAAAAGGCACATTTGGACAATTATTTCGACCCGCGAAATGCATCAGACTTTTATAAAATGTATACATTTTATAACGACCAAAGTGATGAAAACCAATATAATTAAAACTGTTTTCAGCCTATCTAAATTTTGTATTGAGAATTTGATATAACTCCAAAAGTAACCCAAAAATAAACCAGTTCTTGAATCGTATGAAAGAATGCAGTTAGGCAAAAATTTACGTTCGAATTATCGACCTTTGATTCATAATAATCAATATTGTGACCAAAAACGAATAAATTCCATACAGGTGTTAAAATTGCGAAGAATTTTCTACCTGCTCTGAAATGTTGATATGAAATAACATAATAAAAGCTTGAAGGCCAA
Organism: Sisyra terminalis; assembly: GCA_958496175.1. NCBI lineage: Eukaryota > Metazoa > Arthropoda > Insecta > Neuroptera > Sisyridae > Sisyra > Sisyra terminalis. Next base: position 6,867,042 of record OY292278.1, read on the forward strand.
AATGTGAGAAAAAGATGTTAATGTATTTATAATTGACAACAAATAATAAATACCAGAAACTGGTTCCAAATTCCTTAAACGACATACTTAAAGCTGCGCTATTCTGTCGTTCACATTTTGGACTTTAAGCTTTTACTATGTTATTTCATTTCAACAGTTGAAAGTACAATAATTTGCATTCCTTACTAGCTAACGAGTAAACTGGTTCTGCACTTAACGTATGGAATCCATACTGACAAAAGCCATAACAAAAATGAATTGATTACATTTTTAAAGAAATTATAATAAATTCAAATCTATATTAAACCTAAACGTTTAAATTTAAATCTTCATAAACTGTGAAGATAAAAAAATAGTTCTTTAAAAAAAGCTTTGATATAGGTATGGTTCACTTTTTCAATGCCAAATATTTTTGTTGGAGTATTTAATTTTTCCGTGTAACTTTATATGGTTTCCTTGAATTTTTAAGCCAAAAAAGCTCTAACAAGGATAGTGCAAGATTTTGGGGTCACAGATTTTGTAGAATGGTAACTTTAACTTCTATATTGGTGTATATTGGTGAAGATATTTGATCGTTGGGACCACCACTTAATTGTTCAGATATTTGCCAATAAAATTTTTATATGGTTTCTAGTCATTAAAGATATTTCATGTCCAAGCTTCATAAGTAAAAATAGACATCAAATAAAAAAAGTTGTCCCTTCGCCATGGACTTGAATCCAGCTCCTCTTACGACTAGAAACACTGAGGTGTTACTTCTTCATTAAATCTTTGACTTGTAACCATTTGCAGCTAAATTTAAAAAGTAAATTGCATCGTTAATTGCAAATATCTAAAAAAATATTGAGTTTTGGCCCCTATAATCATATTTTTTCATCGACAGGGAAACTTAATCTATTATCCCACAAAATTTTGAACTAAATCCGTGACTTCAAAATTTTGCCTCAAAAGTTTGTATCCAACTTTAAAGCATCTTACATTTTTACATTTTGAATCATTAAGGGATGTTTTAACTTTCAAGTGAAAGAAAATAAAGCTTACAAAACTTTTTTAAAGAAGCTGTCATTCTTGTATGCGTTTTATCTGCCAAAAATTTTGCTAATCCATAGGCTAAAAATTATCAATGATTTCTTTACTTTAAATTTTCGAATTTCTTTATAAATTTATGTTATTTTCTTTGAAAACTACTTTCTTCTAAGGCTATGCACAATTAGTTTTCTAAAGTTTAAACTACACATTTTGAAAGTTTGGGATACCTTGAAGCCATTTTTTGCTTAGAAAAATAAATTTAGTCTGTTCGACTACCGAATCTCCGTAAAATTACGTGTAAAAGCATAGTACTTTTAAACTGTAATAACTTTTAAACGACTAAGTGAATTGCCTTAAAATTTTTACAAGTTTTTAAGCATTAAATATAAAGTATTCTTTCAAATTTTTAGTTGCTTGGTACCATTTTAACATGCCTCCTCAACACCTTAAGCAAAAAAAGTTTTAAAGGCTTTTTTTGGCATTGATTTAATTTCAACATATATTTTTGTTAAACTAAAGACGAACATTAATCAAATCGTGGATTTGCTTAAGACTAACGACAAAAAATCGTTTATACATGCTTCTTTACTTTGATTAAGTGTTAAAGATTCTTTATAGTTCCATAAAATTTTCCTTAATTTTTCATTGAAAACTACTTACTTCTAAGGCAATGCACAATTAGTTTTCTAAAGTTTAAACTACATATTTTAAAAGTTTGGGATACCTTGTAGCCATTTTTTGCTTAGAAAAATAAATTTAGTCTGTTCGACTACCAAATCTCCGTAAAATTACGTGTAAAATCATAGTACTTTTAAACTGTAATAACTTTTAAACAACTTAGTGAATTGCCTTAAAATTTTTACAAGTTTTTAAACTTTAAATAAAAAGTATTCTTTAAAAATTTTAGTTGCCTGGTACCATTTTAACATACCTCCACAACATCCTTAAGCAAAGATACGTTTAAGGTAATTTTTTCATAAAAAATTTTTGGCTATAGACGAACAATAATCATATCGTGGATTTGCTTAAGACTTTAACCACAAAAAAATCGTTAATTTAGTTATTTATTATTTTTTGAAGACCTCAAGAATGATTTTTCAGTTCTTTAATTAATTCTTCAACTAGTTATTAGTTGTAGTTTCTTGTATTTTTTTGATCTAATCAATAGTTTGAAAGAATTTATAAAAGAGGAACTGAAGGAAAATATTATGTGATATTCTTTATTTTGCCTTTAAAGCATAGATTTACTTTTGGAATTACGAAATTATCGGGTTTTTAAAGAAAAGTTTGGCTTTTTTGAGAATTTGGTTTACAATTTCTTCTACATTACTATAGAATAAACTAAAGCTTGATAATATCGCATAATTTGTTAGAAACTCTTGACAAACCAAAGTTTAAATAAAATATTATACTTTGTCAGTTTTTGCTTGAAAATTTATTTCATTACCCTTATTTTTTCTTAATTTTGTCTTTAAAGCGTAAGTTACTAAATCATCGATTTTTTATAGAAAAGTTTGGTTTTTTTGAGAATTTGGTTTATAATTTCTTCTACATTACTCTCGGATAAACTAAAACTTGATATTATCGCATAATTTGTTAGAAACTCTTGACAAACCAAAGTTTAAGTAATTTCAATTGTTTCAATCAATAAAAGTTTAGTCTTCCTTCAATAATTTTTAAAACTAAACCTAGTTTGAAATGCCTTAAAAAATTTGCATAAAGAAATATTAAATGGACACATACTTGTTAAACTTATAACTTATAACTTATTTTTAATCTTTTTTATATTTCTTCAGATATTTTTAGCTTTTAATGTTTTACTATTAAACAAAGCAGAATTCAAACAAAGCATTTTTAGGTCAAATTAAATCTCAAATGTTTGAACAATTTGTACGACTAAAAGTCAGACAATTTCTCGGAAGAGTTTAACTGTTGCACTTTGTGTAAATAACTTTAATTATATCCACTGCAAATGAAAGCTTTGGAATCCAATTATATGGTTTTTTTTTTCGATTAATTTTACGGTTAAAAAGCAGATCTTAGCTTCTCTGTGTATATTTAGCGAGATATGGACGCACGTGCTCAAAAGACGATCCATCTGAAGATTTTCATGTTTATTGAAAGCGAATAAAAGCAAATTTAATGCAGCATCCGTTTACCATTATTTTATTATTTTTTTTGCTTCTCGCCACCACTCGTACGAGTCCATTAAGTTTAATTGCATTTGATTGCATTCTCTAAATGCAATTTCATGCAAATTGAGCTGCGCGAAGGAAAAAAAAGAAAGATTTATTTTTACTGGCCTCTGCAATAAAATACAATCGTTCTTTTTCGCATGGGGAGATTTTTATTGTTCTACTTAAGAAAATGAATTTTCGGGGGATTTTCTGGAGGAAAAATTTTTTGATTGAGATGTTTTTGGTTTGCAGATGGGGGATGCAGTATGAAAGTGGATTGGAGATGAATTGACGATTGTGTAGAGGTTTGTTTTGATTGATCGATACAATATGAGTGGATCTCCAATTCCTGATATTCGGGAACGACTGGCGTTTCAGCAGTTTCGTGCGTCGAATTTAAGTGCAAGTGTAAATCGAACTACAGGCCTAAATGGCGTTAATAGTAACAATAACAGTGAGGCCACATCAACGATAATGCCGTCGGTGGCGTTAACAGTATTGCCGACCACGTCGCACATGCCGCCGTTGTCGATGGCCAACGATTTCTATCCCGGGAGCAACGGAGCGCTTAACATGTCAATGGTGGGCCCAGGACTCCCCGGAACGTCGTTCCCAGCGCCCGCCGACGACATCAATTCCTTCTACTTTTACGAGGTAGGTCGACCGTTCTGTTCCCCCCCCCGTTCGAAATTGCATTCGATGCATCTTTTCCCGCGCGTTGGCGTTAAGAAAATAGCGGCGATGCAACTCTGTGGACAAAGTTTGAAATTTATACTGTAATAATTATGTGGACATCCCACGCAAATGCACTGGTAACATGATGAAGATTATGCTATCATTTTCTGTGGCTCTTCTTGAAATATCACATCTCTTTAGACCTGCAGCGATTTAATTTCAAACTAACTGACCCTTTTTTCTTGTAAAATTGTTAACTTAATTTAAAGTCTTCGTTTATTATAAACCATTTTTTAAATCTTCAAATCTACCTTAAAAAAAAATCTTGCATCTTAAATATAAAAATCTCGTGTCACCGTGTTTGGAGCCAAATTCCTCCGAAACGGCTGGACCGATTTTCATAAAATTTTCTATGTATATTCCGTAAGCATGAGGATCGGATGTAAAGTATATTTCATACCTCTAGAAGATTAAGGTATCCATCGGCATCTTCTGCAAATTTTTACGCCTAATATTGTTTGTAATAATCGATGTCTATGAATTATTTCGAAAAATTCTAAGCAACGTATAAATTTGACATTTTTATTTATTTAATTTGTAGTAAAATAGTTATATAATTCATATTATGGGAGAGTGTTATAAGTCCGAGTCATTTTGCCAATTCATTTTGCATTTATTATGTACCACAACCCAGTGCGTGCAGCAAAATAGTGCACGATTTATTTTAATTAATAAAAAAAAATAGTTTATTTGACCTCTGTCAAGTTAGCACCCAACTTTTACAAATTAAAATTTTAAATATATTTTTAGATTGCCTTTTGTTTGTACTTGATTGTACCGAAAAAATTTTCATTTGTACCTCAACCGAAAGAAAATTATTAATTTTTTCAAAATCGACAGCCCCCCATTGTTAGATTTTTCAAAAAAATTAACGGCCATAGATAGGCCTTGACACGTAGAGGATTGTACCGAAAAAAACGAGTTTCTAACTTTAGTCCAAAAAAAGTTATGAGCAATTTTGTGAATGCACTTATTCCATTGAATATAGAGTTTTCTGGCTATTACGGATTTTCCTTGACAGATTTTCCAAATTTAAAAGCAGTAAAATCTAGCTACTGTCCCGTTGATGATTGTATTGAAAAAATTATCCTTCTAACTCTATTCCAACGGAAGTTATAAAGGATTTTGTATGAGGAATTAGATTTTAATTACTCTATTGTTGAAACAGCAAAAACGGCCATAACTTTGAATCTATTGAGGGTACAAACAATTTTTTGGCGTATTTTCCCGGGTGCTGGTTTCTAGTTAATGAAACCAGAGGTTCTGCAAAAAAAATCGTTTGTACCTCAATAGATTCAAAGTTATGTTATAAAGTAAATCTTCGGCCTAAAGTCTCCATCTGCTAAGTTCACTTTTAATTTTTTTTTTTTTGTTCCAATAGGGAGAAATAAAAATTCTATCGAATGACAAACTGATAAATCTCTTTAAATATAGAAATTTCTCAATATCTATATATATAAAAGAAAGTTGTGTTAGTTACACTATTTATAACTGAAGAACGGCTGGACCAATTTTCATGAAATTTTCTATGTATATTCGATAGGCATGGGAATCGGATATAGAGTATATTTTACACTTCTAGAAGATTAAGATGTCCCTCGAAATCTTCTGCAAATTTTTACGTTTATTTGCCTCTATACTATTTGTAGTCATTGATGTCTATGATTTATTTTGAAAAACGCTTAGCAACGTTTGAATTTGGCACTTTTATTTATTTAATTTATGTGTTATTTACATATTTTACCTAATATTTATGGTAATATGGAACAGTTAGAGAAATGGCAATCATTTGCCAATATTGTAAGGCGTTAAAATATAACGGTGAACCTACTGGGTTATGTTGTGCTGATGAAAAAGTAAAATTGCCCCAATTGGTCCCATCACTTGATCCATTACACTCATTAGTTTATGGGATAGGAAATTATTGTACAAACTCCTTGGCCAATATTCAAAAACCAAATAGTAGTTTACAAATGATCTCGTTTCGCCCATGACACAAATATGTTTAAGGAAGTACTAAAGAAAACAGGAATAATTCCAGTAAGATTCCAGTCCCTGATTAATAGCGATCTTTGGATCGAATTGGTCAAAAAAACAATTCAATTTTGAAAGACACATATAGACAAATACAAAAATATGTTTAGAAATATCTATGTATGACTTTAAACTCATATATAGGTGAGAATTTAAGGATTTTTCGTATGCATATGAGGTCAAAATGAGAGAATGGCAGCTTTAAATATATCGTTTAAGGAATTTGGAACCAGTTTGAGGTATTTATTATTTGTTGTCAATTATAATTATATTAACATCTGTTACCAAATCCATTAGTAACACCTTTGAGCTTACCTTTTTCACACATTTTGGGCTTCAAGCTTTTACTATGCTATATTATACCACCCGATGATAGCAGGTAGAGAATTGTTTGCAATTTCATATCAGCTTGGAATTAAGTCGGTTTCGGTCACAATATTGATCATTATGGATCAAAGGTCGATAATTCGAACGTAAATTTCTGCCTACCTGCATTCTTTCGTATGATTCAATAACAGGTTTATTGATTTTGATAATAATTTGTTTTCAGGTACATCTTAGGCGTGTTTCGCCAAAAATAAGTATAAAGGTCACAAAAAAATCTGATCTAAATAGTTGTACCAATATTTCATTCAGTTTTTACTTTTGCTTCCAATTTAAAGACAGGTTTACTGTTTTGATAGAAACTTTGTAATCAAGTTCAAATAATTTTTCTTCGGAAGAAAAGGTTGCCTATTTACGTTTAATTCTTAATAATAAAAGTTGCATTTAGAAGAAGCCCGATTAAAATAATTAAAAGGACATCCATTAATTGGATATAAATTGAACTCTTTAATTAAATATCAATGTTCTTCATTAAGATATTAAACAATCAGCATATTTTAAATCAGGAGTGGCCAACCCAAATTGTATTGCGGGTCATTTCGGAAATGCATCATAACTCCGCGGGCCACCTTTAAAGTAATATCTCAAATTCTCCATACTAAATTTAGATACACTGTAAACATTTATAATATATTGATTTTCACCACTATGATCATAATAAAATGTATACATTTTATAAAAGTCTGATGCATCTCGCGGGTTGGCCAACTCAGACAATCTCTGATTTAAATAAACAATGAAAAATCTATAATTTATCTACTTATATAGAATTATTAAGGTTTATTATATAGGTTTGTGTAGATTTCAAAAACTCAAAAAGTTTTGCATCCATTTAGCTGAAATGTTATCATTATATATAATCCGCTTTAATGGTTGTTTTTATCTTTTCTTGCGTCAGTAACATACCTGCAATCGCAAAAAAACGGCTTTTTTCAACGGTCAATACAATAATCGTTAACTGTCAATACTTTATTGTTATAATCGTATAGTGATTTTTAGAGGCAGAGGTTCCCAAAACGTAATTGATTAATGTACATATTGAAGATGAGCTATAATTGGTACAACGAGGGATTCTTCGGGTTGATAAGGGAGGTGATGCAAATAATTATCAAGCTTTTTTTTCCTAAATTCAATTTACCTATTTACAACTATTGGCTGGCAGGATAACGTTTGCCGGGCTTAGCTAGTTTTACATGAATCGGAAACCTGCTTTATGTAGTAACTTATGTAGGTTATATTCATTTTCCTTGTTTTTCCTGAAAAAACTGTTAAAAACAAATTAGCAGCTTAACACTTTTGAATAATGAAATGTGTTGGCTGCCTTGCAATTGACATAATTGATTTTTTTATATAATTTTTATTTTCTTCTTATATATTTATTATTCTAACTAGTAGTTGCCCGTTGCATTCGCAACTAAAGATTTTATCTCAATAAAATGTTTAATTTGAGATAATGTAGAGTTAATCAACAATTGAAATTTTAAATATAATAATTAAAATGTTGTTATTATAAAAAAAGTTCATCTAAAATTATATTAAGAAATAAAATATAAGTGTTTTTCTTATATCATTTTAATAATAACATTTTAAATAACGTCATTTCATTAAATTAGTATGCAAGTTTAATACTGTAGTACTTATACCAAATAGGCGATTTTTTTAAATTTTGGTCCGTTTTTCAACAATCAAACTTTTTAAAATCTATTTTATTTTATGAGCCAATGGTTGTGATCTGGAGTAATTATATATTCGGCTGAAAAGCATTAAGGTAGCGATTTTTTGTCATATATTTCACTGTCAATTCAAATATAAAATCTTCGATACGAACTTTTTTTCGGTATTTAGAACAATTTTAAAACAAATTATTGTTATTGAAAATAAATAAAATATTCGAATTTACTTCCACGCTTTCCACTTATTTCCAACAATTGTGTATGTTCAACGTCCAAATGTCCCAAATCGAATAGCTTTTTAGTCATGTTAACTAGCATAAATAAGGTCATATTTTTTTTTCGTTTTACATTGTATTTTCAAATATAAGTGCACATTTGTGTCGATGAAATTTGGAAAATGTTTTCCATGTACGATGCAGATATATAATAAGAAAAGGTTTTTGAAAATTTCTCTCCTAAAAGAGTGAAAAACGGTAGCAAAGTTTGTAAGGGATAACATTTAATAAACAATCGAAATTTCAAATTAATTAATCAATCAAAGTCCGTTAAAAGCGAAACGTTATTACTACTTAATATAAAACAAAGTTCATTTATTATTAGAAACAAAAACTTAGTATCTGCTTAAAAATTTAAACTCTGATAAGTAGATATATCTGAAAAGGTTAAATTAAGTTTATAATTGAGCATTATGTTTTTTGGCTTTCACATATTGTATACGTAAAAATCCGAAATACGTATTCACAAATACATTAGTGAGTGAGTATCCTTACCAACGTTTTGAATGCGTAAGTGGGGATAACAGAGCGCATGCGCATGGTCCATTCTGCACGGACGCACGGCTAGATAGTCAATTTATATATATGATGAAGTATTGAACTTAATTTTATTCATTTTATTATCAAAAATTTAAACTAAATGTAGCTAAAATATTCATTCATAAAACACTACGTTCATTGCATGTTAGGCAGTACGAAGTTTGCTGGGTCAGCTAGTATGAATATATTTTCTTTAAAGCATACAAATTGGACATTGGATTAATGTTTCTTGAAACTCTTTCCCGTTACTCCGTAATATCTTTTTCAATTTGTAAAATTCATTCGATTCCAATCGTCCAAGAGCCGAGGCTCCAATCTGCAATCTTTTCGATGTCTGTGAAAAACGCAAACTTTTTCCATTCAATTCATGTCTTTATTTCCATTCAATGATCCAATTAGATCGAGTTGCAACATCATTAAATCATCGAGCCAAAGGTTCTCGCTGTTGTTATTATTTGAATATTGTGCATCGGAAAAAAAAAGTGCATGCATCATGAACTTGCTGGCGATGTAATGAGACAGAAGCCATTCAATTTAATATAAAATATAACGAAACATTCGGTTTTGTATGCAAGTTGTGTGTATGCGTTTTGGACGTAATGCCCTTTCATGTTGCATAAAAGCCGTGAATAAAACAGACATGCATTTGCATTTAGCAGACGGATTGATCGACATGTGACACGACCTAAAGTGAACGTCGGCTACTTTCGTATATCTTTTTAAAACGAAGAAAAAATAAATAAAATGGGAGGAATATAAGAACAAAGTTTCAAGAAAATTGGCTGGAAAACACGTGAGTTGGAAAATATATTTTCACTATAACGTTTCAAAGAAATAGAGACGTCAAGGAATATATCATTTATCTTGAACTGTTTTTTGGTGGAAAATTTTGAGGGGAAAAAAATTCACTGGTTCCAAAAACGAGTTAATTAAATTTACAAGGAAAATATTAAGGCGAATGTATTCGGATTTCTGTGTTTGTTTTTAGCATCTCGTGAAATGTAAATTATGAAAATATTCATCCGGATGGAAAGAGCTTTGCTCCAAACATGAGAGCTTTACAAGAATATTTACTTATTTAAACTGTGCATTACTTTTGCGTGGTATAGAAGAAAATTTATTTTCTATAGCGCAATGAAATTTATGTTTTTTCAATAAAAATAAAAGCAAACCTTGTGGATAATTTTCGCCAGTAGATTAGCTGAGTTGTGAATAATTAAAACCTTTAAATTTCAATGTAGCAAACATTAATTGAAGTTCCAACATTTCTCATTCAATTACGGGCAAAATCAAACTTTGTTATGTTAATATTTCAGCATATTCACACACGAAGTACTCCAAGAAATTATGAAATTGTTCATTCAGAAAATGGATATTCATACCGAACAGAAAATCCATAGTTAAAGCAATACAAACAAAAACTATTCATTCTATCTACTCATATTACTTATTTAAAAATGTATGAGTTTCAATACGATTACCAAAGCAAATTCAAGTAACAATAGGTGATCCTTTTTCTATGGAATCGTTTCATTATTTATGTAAAATAGAACTCTGATGACGTCACATTACATCACTTGAGAGGGATGTTAACAAAGTATCTATCTAGTCGATAGAAGTGGAGCACAAAGTTGTCATGATGGCGTCACTTTGGTTTTGAATTGCTGCGGGGGTGGTTCATTTCAACCCCCCATTTTCGTTGGGGACTCATTCCTGCCAGATATAGCGTTCGTTCATAAAAATCTAATATCAAATTACCATCGAAGAACACAGAGAGAAATGGCAAAAAGGTTAAATTACAAACGAGGATTATAAAGTGGTTGGCAATTGGGAAATGGTAGAGCAGTCAACGACAAGGCGAAAATGTCCAGAATCTGCTTAATTTATTTCATGTTGCCATGTTTTCTGTGTAATTGGATATCGGGAAGGAGTTTTGTCAATGAGGCTTTTGATTTCATTGAGATAAACATATCTGGATGTTGGCGGATTGTTGAGTTGATGATTGTTGATGTTAAGAAAATATTGGTGTATGAAATTCCAAGTGATTGATGTGGGAATTGAGTACTGCGGAATTGAAAACTTATTAGGGATAAAAATTACAAATTGGTTTTTAGAATTAAAAGACCAAAAAATAGGGAAAAGCTATTTTTTTTTATAAATTAATGTTATGCCACCGGAAGGCACAAAGTTTAGACAAACTCAAAATATATTTAAATCTTAATTTTTAAGCCCTTGCACTATAATTCTTAAGATTTTTATAAGATTTCTACTGAAAAATAAACCACAATAACTATTTTACTTATCATTGATATTTTAACGAGAAAATTCAATTGTAAAAGCTTCAACTAAAATGATTAGCTATTTATTTAATCTCAAAATACTTTAAGATTCTAAATTCATTGTCTAAGAAAGTATATTTCATTCTGCAATTAACTTTTGACAAAGTTTAACATGGATAAGTATTTTATTTATTTCCGAGTCACAAAAAATAGGAAAAAGCTATTTTTTTTTTGAAATTAATGTTATGCCACCGGAAGGCACTGCGCAAAATTGTTTTAAATGCTTTAAAAAAAGTTTAGAGAAAGTCAAAATATATTTAAATCTTAATTTTTAAGCCCTTGCACTATAATTCTTAAGATTTTTATAAGATTTCGACTAAAAAAAAAACCACAATAACTTTTTTATTTATTATTGATATTTTAGAAAGAAAATTCAATTTAAATTAATAATTATATTAATATATTAATTAATAATTAATTTAAATTATTTATTACATCTAAAAATACTTCAAGATTCTAAATTAATTGTCTAAGAAAGTATATTTTATTCTGCAGTTAACTTTTGACAAAGTTTAACATCGATAAGTATTTTATTTATTTCCGAGTCACAAAAAAATAGGAAAAAGCTATTTTTTTTTATAAATTTATGTTATGCCATTGGAAGGCACTGCGCAAAATTGTTTTTAATGCTAAAAAAAAGTTTAGACAAATTCAAAATATATTTAAATCTTAATTTTTAATCCCTTGCACTATAATTTTTAAGATTTTTATAAGATTTCTACTGAAAAATAAACCACAATAACTATTTTATTTATCACTGATATTTTAACGAGAAAATTCAATTTTAATAGCTTCAACTAAAATTATTAGCTATCTATTAGATCTCAAAATAATTTAAGATTCTAAATTCATTGTCTAAGAAAGTATATTTCATTTTGCAATCAACTTTTGACAAAGTTTAACATTGATAAGTATTTTATTTATTTTTGAGTCACAATAAATTAATGAATAATAATATATGTCTTATGAGACGCAATTTCTTCTTTACTACCTAATAATAATAATTATAATTAATATAACAACCTAATAATAATAATTAGTAATAAAGAAATTGAGTCTCATAAGACATATATTATTATCCATTTGACAAAGTTTTTGATATCTTGATAACTAAAACTAAGTTCTTCTGTAACTATAACTAACTTCTCTAAGTTCTATATTTGAAATGAAAACTTACTAAAAATCTAGTAACTTTTTAATCTTTCCTACATAAGAAAATATAACTCAAATAAATAAGTTATTTGGCTCCTGATATTTCCTAAAGTCCCAAAAAATTTCAGAAATATCAACAATAACGTAACACAAACTTTAAAAATTTATTTTTTTCTATATTTTCAACCATCATTTTCACGTTAACTATGGCACATAGAGGAAATTATTAAAGAACTTTTTTATAGACAATATCTTCTGCTTTCATTTTGATAAAAACTATTTTTTTGTGTTAGGCATGGTTCAAAAGTAAAAATGAAAAAATATATTTTTTTTGGAATAGTCACAAATCAAAAGCATCTTCCGGTGATGGATTTTTTGGTCGAAATCATTTATGGGAACTAAACTTTCGATCAAAAAAAATTGGCTCTACGTTCTTTCTGGGGATTTTACTTATAAATTTCACTTCCACGACTGAACTATTAAGGCTTTGCTATCTTTTCCCGTCTTTCAGACATCAAGTGGATTACGTTAACGAAAGTTTTAGATTAAGTTTTGGGGTCTTCTTATGATATGAAGTGTTGCTCAGCCTCGCCATGGTTCATGAACCAAAAATATTTGATAATTGGATGGGATAATATTTGATGAATATGGTAAATAGAGTATGACATCCAATTGATATATTTTCTATGTTTCCTTTTGCCGTTATAACGGCATGAAATCGAATAATATTTTGCTGAAAAGTGACCATTTATTATATCTTTTACACTTATACACTTATATACCCCAGTCATTATATCTTTTGGTATCTTCGGGACATTTGAGTCTCAATTTTTGGCTAAACCACATAATTTGTAGCTAGTTTAGTCACAAATCAAAAAGGATCTTCCGTTGATGGATTTTTTGATTGAAATCATTTTTGGGAACTAAACTTTCGATCATAAAAATTGACTTCTACGTACTTTTCAGGGATTTCACTTCCGCGACTGAACTATTAAGGCTTTGCTATCTTTTCCCGTCTTTCAGACATCAGGTAGATTACTTTAAATTTTTTTAAAAAGTTTTAAGTTTTGGGGTCTTCGTAAGATCTGAAGTGTTGCTCAGCTTCGTCATGGTTTATGGACCAAAAATGTATGGTAATTGAATGAGGCAATATTTGATGAATATGACGAATGGAGTATGTCATCTAATTAATGTTTTCTATGTTTTCTTTTGCCGTTATTACGGCATCAAATCGAACAATATTTTGCTAAAAAGTGACCTCATTATATCTTTTGGTATCTTCGAAGCATCTAAGCTTCAATTTTTAGCTAAATCACATAAATTGTTGCTGGTTATATTCTTCAATTATGGTTTTATTAAGCTGGATTACTTCATAAAAGATTACTCCAATCTAGCCCCTTTAAATGCTCAGCATTTACTTCTTGCTATGAATATTTGATTTCAACATTGCAGTAGATTATCGATTTGATTCTACTTCATGTACTTCATTATATTTCTATACTAAAACTTTTTCAGGCATGCCTTTTGAGCATTTTTTGCTCGTGAAGAAACGACGTTTAACGTTTGTTGGCTTGAGGTCATATGGAACCCAGTTTCCCTACTTTAAATCATATTATTGGCTTCCAGATGCTTTAAAATTGCTGGTTGATTTGCTTCTAAGATTTCCGTGAACTTCTATTGGGTTTGACATAAATCTTGATTCAATAACTTCTTCAACTTTTCGTCGTTAATCTTGATTGGTTTACTTTTGCATTCTTTGTCACCGGTATCAAAAATTACCACGTTTCAAACGCCACAATTAAAATTTGCATATTCATATTGGTAATTGGGTCAACATTTGATGAATATAGCGAATGGAGTATGACATTTTATTGATATATTTTCAATGATTTCTTAACAACTTTTACGGCATGTGATCGAACAATATTTTGCTAAAAGTTTACCTCATTTTATTTTTTGATGAATTAAGAGCTTTTGAGCTTCAATTTTTGGCTCAATCGCATAAATTATTGCTGGTTACATTCTTCAATTATGGTTTCACTATGTTGGAGTTCCTCATAAATGATTATTCCAATCTGGTCTCATTGAATGCACAGCAATTACTTCATGCCATTAATATTTGGTTTCACCATTGAATTTGATGCATGCCCAAGTTTACCTTACTATTTTTATCCCATTGAATTGTCGATTTGAATTTACTACTTTAATTACTTGATTACAATTTTATACAAAAACTTTTTCAGTTTGATTTTGGAGCATTTTTCGCACGTGAAGAAATGGCGTTTAAGCTCTATTGACTCAAGTTCATATGGAACCCAGTTTCCCTACTTTTACATTATATCCATGGCTTCCAGATGCCTTAAAAATGGTGCTTGATTTACTTCTAAAATTTCCGCAAATTTCTATTGGATTTGATATAAAACTTGATTCAATAACTTCTTCAATTTTCCTTCTTTAAACTTGATTGGTTTATTTTCGCATTCTTTGTCATTGGTATCAAAATTACCACGTTTGAAACGCCAGGGTAAAAATTTGCATAATCATATTGATGAACCAAGTTTCTCATTTACTTCAAACAACCAGCAATGTTCATCGGTTGCACTTTTCTTTGAATTGAAACCAAAATACTGAAGAGTTACTTTGATCGTTTTCTCTGCATTCTGAATTAGCCAAAAATTAGTTAAATTTCAAAGAGAATATATCTTCAAATTTGCCGAAAATTTAAAAAGATTTTTACCTTTGTATGATAAGAAATAGTCTTTTAAATTATTAACGTAGAACAGTTAATAATAACTAATTTTTGATGCAATATTTTCTTCTGCTTGATTTACTTCTAAGATTTTCGCGAACTTCTATTGGATTGAACATAAATCTTGATTCAATTACTTCTTAAACTTTTTGTCTTTAAACTTAATTGGTTTATCTTCGCGTTTTTTGTCACCAGTATCAAAATTACCACATTTCAATCGACAGAGTATAAATTTGCATACTTTTATTGAAGAACCATGTTTCCCATATACTTCAAACAGCCAGCAATGTCCATCGGTAGCAATTTTCTTTGATTTGAAACCAAAATACTGAAGAGTTACTTGGATCGATTGCTCTGCATTCTGGATTAGCCTAAAATTAGTTAAATTTTAAAGACAATATATGCACCATTTATTTTGAAAGTGAGTTAAGTCTGTTTGAAGAACAATCCCTATAGTATTATCATTTTAACCATAAGATACTAAGGAGGAGTAAATAATGAAATAATGAAAAAATGAAATTAGTAATTTCTGAAAACTTAACAGTTAAATAATTAACATACTTTGTTCTAGTTACAAGAAGAAGAATTACCATATAGACCGTCCTTGAAAATGGACTTACGCCACTTTCAAAATAAACGAGTCATATCTTCAAATTTGCCGAAAAGTTAAAAAGATTTTTATCTTTGAATGATAAGAAATAGAGTTTTAAATTATTAACTTATAACAGTTAGGAATAACTAATTTTCGATGCAATATGTTCTTCTGCTTGATTTACTTCTAAGATTTTTGCGTACTTCTATTGTATTTGACATAAATCTTGATTCAATAACTTCTTCAACTTTTCATCTTTAAACTTGATCGGTTTATTTTCGCATTTTTTGTCACCGGTATCAAAATTTCCACGTTTCAAACGCCAAAATAAAAATTTGCATATTCATTTTGGTGAACCATGTTTCCCATATACTTAAAACGTCCAACGATGTCCATCGGTTTTCCTTTTTTTATTTGACACAAAAATCCTGAAGAGCTTCTTCGATCGATTGCTCTGCATTCTGGATTAGCCTAAAATTAGTTAAAGACAATATATTTTAATTTTAAAGACAATATATGCGCCGTTTATTTTGAAAGTGAGTTAAGTCCATTTTAAGAACAATCCCTGTAGTATTATCATTTTTAACCATAGGAACATAAGACACCAAGAAGGAGGAAATAATTGGCATTTTTGTTAACATCTTAAATGAAATCAATAATTTCTGAAAATTTAGCAGTCAAAAATTTATCATACTCTGTTCTAGTTACAAGAAGAATCACCATATAGACCGTCCTTGAAAATGGACTTACACCCCTTTCAAAATAAACGAGTCATAGCTTCAAATTTGCCGAAAATTAAAAAAGATTTTTACCTTTGTATAATAAGAAATAGTCTTAAATTATTAACATAGAACAGTTAACTATAACTAATTTTTGATGCAATATTTTTTTGCTAAAATTTAAATACATATTTTGTAATTTTGCGATGAGTTACTCATTTTCTTGTAAGTAATTAAGTTCATTAAACATTTGTTAAATGAGCCTTGAGTTGAAAATTTCGTGCATTCATTAAAAATTACAGCTAAAAGAAATAAAGAAATAAAAAAGTTTGCATTTTTCTTTTTGAAATTGCACAAAAAATCGGCCAGTGGTTCATTTTTTTCCCCATCATTTAATTTAGGACAATGTTGCGGTATGATTCCACTGCATTTTTGGTCATTTATCAAACGTATAATCGAGTTTCATAATTATTTTTGCCACTTGTAAGATTAATAAGATAAGGGGGAAATTTTTATTGGAAGCCAATTTCGTGTGATTGTTGGAGCTTGAGAAAAGCGTAGGTTAAGTGGGTGAAGAGATTAAAAAAAGCCGTTCCAATCGTTAGGGACGAGAAAAATGTGTGTAATGTGGCTAAAAATACAGTGGTTAGATATATGAAATGTTGATGTTGATGATGCACTATGGCTAAAAATAGTGGGCGCCGCGACGGACGTTTCGATCGTCACGAAACTTTTCGCCGAATGTTTAGTTGCGTTTCGATATTTGTCACACGATTCTTGCGAGTTTATACCGACCAACGGCAAATGCGGTGGGCCACGGTGGGCCACCGCCGAGTTGTGGGCAATAATAATTGGCCGATGGAATTTTTCGAGTCTTTGCTTTCATTCGAAACACTTTTCGCTTGTGCGTTCCGCATTTTTCTTTTCGTTCGTCGACGTTCTCATCTGTCACGACGGTGGCAAATGAGATTTATTTGTCTCATTAAGTCGTGTCACTTCGTTTTTGAAATGCTGTCAACTTAGCACCCAACCAAAATACTACAACTAATCCATTTCAAATTAACAAATATTGAAATGAATTTGGAATTTTTTTTTTTTTGGATAGAATTTCCCAAACTTTCCATGTTTGTTTTGGAGGAAAAACTTTTGAAATTATAACAATTTTATAGTAAAAAGAAAATCGAATGACAATTCCAGAACTTTATTTTCTTTTCTGTTGGAAAAACAATAACGTTAATCGTTTAACTTTACTAGAAATGTAGTTTTTAAACTTTCAACTTAAACTTTTTAAATTCCGGAATTGTCAAAGATTTAATCAAATTATCTAAGATATTTCCTTATTTAATGATTTACAAACTTGTTTTTAAATATAAGAATTTCTTTTACAAATTAAAAATAATTATCACTTTAATCTAAGTCTTACAAATTCAATTAACTAAAACCAATTGGTTTGAGTAAAGAATTCTTCATTTACATAAACATTAGACTGATTCAAAAAAAATTATGAATTTTTTTTATCTAATTATATCAAAAATATTGTTGGGAGTGACAAAAAAAAAATCCTGGGAAAATTCAAGCTCTTAATATTAATATTAAGAGGTGCCGCATCGCAAATTTCGGTTTTCCTTTTACTTAACATGAGAACAATATTCTCTTGCACTTTGGAATTTTATAGCTCACGTTGGTGACAATATTTCGGAATGACCAAGGTATATTCTTGTAGAAAATTGAATGATCTACAAAAAAGGTCTCAAACAAGTTTTTGATATATTTATTCTTTCAAAAGTTATTCGAGGTTAAAGTTGAACTTAAAAGAAATTTTAATATTTTTTCAATTTTTTGACGCAACCATCAATTTAATGAGAAAATTTTATTGGACATTTTTTGTAGAGCACTTTTTTTTCTATATTCTATAACTTATCTCCATAAAAGTTTTTGATATTTTTTACAGGTTCTTAGTAATAAAAATATAATAATTCAGGGAATATTATTAATTTAAAACAATAAAATTACGAATATTTTCAATTTAATGCAAATAACTTAGGACCTATGAAAAATATCAAAAAATTTTACAGAGATAAGTTATAGAAAAAAAGTGCTCTACAAAAAATGTTCTACCTATAAAATTTTCTCATAAAATTAATGGTTGCGCCAAAAAATTGAAAAAATATTACTTTTAATTAATTATTATAATATTAATATATTAATATTATTAATATTATTATTATATTATATATAATTATATATATTTATTATATATATATATTTATTATTATATATATATTATATATAATTATTATATATATATATAATTATTATATATAATAATTATATATAATTATATATATATAATTATATATAATAATATATTATTAATATTAATATTAATATATAAAATAATATTAATATTAAGAGGTATCGCATCGCAAATTACAATTTTCCATTTGAATAACATGGGAACAATATTCTCTTGCATTTTGGAATTTTATAGCTCACGTAGGTGACAATATTTCGGAATAGCCAAGGTATATTCTGGTAGAAAATTGAACGATCTACAAAAATGGTTTGTTACAAGTTTTTAATATATTTATTTCTTCAAAAGTTATTCGAGGTCAAAGGTGAACTATAGAGAAATTTTAATATTTTTTCAATTTTTTGACGCAACCATCAATTTTATGAGAAAATTTTTTAGGACATTTTATGTAGAGCACTTTTTTTTTCTATAAATTATCTGTATAAAAGTTTTTGATATTTTTCACAGGTCCTAAGTTATTTGCATTAAACTGAAAATTCCCTGAATTATTATATTTTTATCATTTTTTTTTTATTTTAATTAAATAACTTGGGACCTGTGAAAAATATTAAATTTTTCAAAGAGATAAGTTATAGAAAAAAAAGTGCTCTACAAAAAATGTCCTATAAAATTTTCTCATAAAACTGATGGTTGCGTCAAAAAATTGAAAAAATTTTAAAATTTCTTTTTAGTTCAACTTTGACCTCCAATTACTTTTGAAGGAATAAATATATCAAAAACTTGTCACCTTTTTTGTAGATCGTTCAATTTTCTACAAATTGGTCATTCCGAAATATTGTCACCAATGTGACCTATAAAATTCCAAAGTGCAAGAGAATATTGTTCCCATGTTATTTAAATGGAAAATCGAAATTTGCGATGCGGCACCTCTTAATATTAAGAGCTTAAATTTTCCCAGGCTTTTTGTGTCATTCCCAACAATATTTTCGATATAATTAAGAAAAAAAAATCATCATTTTTTTTGAATCAGTCTTATAAACATTATAAAGATTTATAATTAAACATAAAAACTTTGAACCAAAACCGAGGAATTGGAAACACAATTATGAAAAGTGTCGAAAGTTATAAACGATAATGGAGAAAATTTAAGTTTTTGTTCAATAAAATCATTGAAATTTCGATGCAAGAAATGTAACAATATATATTATTTGGGTTAACCTTTATTTCTCGACCCAATTATTTCGAGTTTTGCAAAACTATTTCATTAGTCATAGACATGAATCGATGAATTTTCAATAAGAAAAACAAACTTTCGTTTTACATTATTTTATTAAATGAAATATTCAAATGATTTCAATTGCCCAATCATACGTAATGTACAGTGAGCTTTAAAGTTCCTTTGTTTTGTTTTTTTTCTCATGAAAAAGCGCGTTGTTAATAAATTTATTTGGACAAAGCAAAAAAATTATTTAATTATTTGAAAATGATTTAAACAGCAAAACATTTCTGATACATTAATTTTCTCTATTTTTCGTTTTGCGTTGAATGTTGAAGTTAATGAATTGTTGGTCTAATTGAAAACAATGATTAAATTTATGAATTTTAAATGATTTTCGAGTGGTAAAGAAATTAAATTCGTCACATTTGAGGAAGTAAAAAAAAAAAATATAGCGTATCTCATAAATCTCATGCGTACGAAAAAAAAATTACTCTTTTGAAAAAATGCCAAAAAATTCATACAATTTTAAAATTTTTTAGACAAACAATTCGTCATTCTTACTTAAATTTTGAGATTATAACGTTGTAGACATGTTAAGATGTTGATTAATTTCCCGAAAATCAAGAATTTTCAATGAATATTACAGTTTTGGGGCAAGTAAAAAATTACATGTTTAATCTTTGAAATTTTTCTATTACTTTTTGTAGTCAAGTCGATTTTTTATTTGTGCATTGAATAAATCATCCAATATCTATTTCTCCCAAAGCAAGTTCGTTCAATTTAATTCTTCATTCGTCTTTCACAGTTCAGTTGCACATTAGTTTTTCGAACGATTCCAATGTTACACAAAAGTGCAAAAATTTGCAAACACCAAAGATAAATTGGTACCAAAAGAATAGGGAATTTTGCAAGTTTATAAAGATATAAATAAGAAAAATGATGCAAAAATCGAAATCTCGCATTTGCATTTGTTTGGCTCGTGTTATTTTTTTAAGATTTACCAAGCAGATTTGAAAGATTTATAGCAAAGAAATGCATGATTGATCAATTTGAAATTGTTTGATTTGTTATGTTGTTGTGTTACTTTAAAGTTTCAAGATGAATTTACAAAGATAAACATGAAAATATAAAGCTCAATGCTTGAAATTTATCAAGTTGCACAAATCACTAAATGTTTTGCTAAGAGATTTCTTCAACTTGTTATGAAAATTCTTTCTATTTGGATTTTTTGTTTATAATCAATATAACATAATTAGTTTTCAATCACTGATACTTGGGGCATTTCACGTGAAGCGGACAACCAAAAAAAAAAATTGATGTTCTGAATTTTTTTCATATTTGACAAAATTTTTAAAATATTTTTCAAGTTTTTTTTTATGCTTAAGTATATTTGTCTCCATTTAAAAAAAATAAATTGTGCATTATTTATCGCTTAGTTAAATATTTATTAATAAAAAAAGTAAAGTTTTCATTATACATATATTATGATATATTTCAGTATTAGGGAAAAACAATTTTTTGAAAAATCTTTTGAAGGTTAATTTAATCGCCAAAACATAAGACAACATTTTTATAGAGCAGTTAATTTCCAACAAAAATTTGTATTGCGCATTGTATAAGAGTCATTTAATGTCGAGTTATAAAATTCATAAATAAAACTGAAATTTGTCTTAAAATAATCAAAATTAAACCCTTAATATCTTTCAAATGGTGAGGCTTACGGAAAAAATATAGAATACCTTTTTTGTAGAGCATTAAATTTCCTAAAAAATTCATTCAAAACATTTTTCTGTACAATCGATAAATGATGAGGTATGAATTTTTTTCTATTGGTCTGAGAAAAAAATACAAAACTGCTATGCGGAGGATCTTCCTATTAAAATTAAGAGCTCATACTTGGTGAGAATTTTTTTAAGGTGTCCTGCAACCCATTTTTCCGTGTCACTTGTAAAAAAAAAAATACTTGATTTTTTGGACCCACCCTAATATTTACTATCCTATTTAAGCGTATTTGATGCTCTAACAATGTTGTTGGGTAATAATTATTCAAATTAAAATAGTACTTATTGAAAAATATATAAATAGGAAGCAATAGTATAAAATAAATTTCGTTATAAGTAATAAAATCGTCTGCTAGCCAAAGGGGTTAAATGATTGTAGTGAACGTGCTTCATAAACCGCATGTTAAACTAAAACTTTCATTTCCTCTCAATTTTCCAAGTGATCGTACCCCTTCCATAGCAAAGTTGTACAAAATATATTCTCTCCTCTCTTCGTTAAAACAATTAGTACAACTTTGTACAAATATGCTGTGGAATGGGTACGACCACTTGGAAAATTGAGGGGAAATGAAAGTTTAAGTTTAACATGGGGTTTATGGAGCACATTCATTCTAGTCATTTAACCCCTTTGGCTAGCAGACGATCTTATTACTTATCTTGAAATTTTTTTTATACTATTGCTTCCTATTTATACTTTGTCAATAAGTACTTTTTTAATTTGAATAACCCAACAACATTGTTAGAGCATTAAATACGCTTAAGTAGGGTAGTTAATATAAATATTGCAGCTTTAGTGTTATATCGCGTAAACCAATTGACCTAAGGTAGCTAGGGTACGACAGGTATGTACTTTAATTCCTCTATCTCCTAAAATATTGCAGAACCCATTATGAAACTTCTGGTGTATCATAAGTATACTTTAGGCTATATTTTGAAATAAAACAATCAAAAATCAAAATGGTCAAAGTTACTAAAATTCTGATTTGAAAAGTTTACTTCCGGTTTTGTATATTAAAAAAAAAAATGTCTAGTTTTATTTTTTATTTAGAAAGAACAGTTAATTTTCTATTTAAATCACCATATTTAATATTTTTAAAAAAAAAATTAGTTCGAAAAAATTTTTTGAAAAAATTACGAATTTCAAAACAGACAATTCTTTAGAAGCGTCCAACTTGGCAAATAATCTTCATTTGAAAAAAATACTTTGTATCCACATTGAAGTGGTCCTTAATAAGGGTGTTTTTGAATTTCTTTGCTCCCAGGAGCTCAAATGCTTCCTAAGTGGTAAAAAAAAAATCTCTGAAAATTTGAGCTTTTAACATTAACTTTAAAATAATCAGCTTTCCATTTTTAGTTTCTCATGGAAATAACGTGGGAAAAATTTAATTTGTTCTTTAGAATTCCATAACTCAGCGACAAATAAATCGAAAGTAATTAAACGTGTCATTTTTATTGAAAATTTAACGCTCTACAAGAAAGAGCTTTCATGATTTTTCG
This sequence comes from Sisyra terminalis, assembly GCA_958496175.1. Taxonomy (NCBI): domain Eukaryota; kingdom Metazoa; phylum Arthropoda; class Insecta; order Neuroptera; family Sisyridae; genus Sisyra; species Sisyra terminalis. Next base: position 6,890,191 of record OY292278.1, read on the forward strand.
CTAAATCAATTGGCTTAAGAGTTATTGGCTTAAGAATGCGACAGTTATGGTCCATGAAAATATAATGCATTTTTTAACTGAGCAATGGAAAGATGGTAGAGTTGGTTGTATAGCTAATATAGTATTTGCTTCTATTTGATCATAAATACAAATTTTGCATACGAAATTTGATATATTTCGTAAAAATAAGTATTTACTTAATAATTATAATTGATAATATTAATAATTATATAATAATTAAACTTTGAGCTCGAATATCTCTTAAGCCAATAGATTTAGTGAAAAATCATAAAAGGTCTTTTTTGTAAAGCGTTATATTTACAATAAACATGACGCGATTAGTAACTTTCGATTTATTTGTCGTTGAGTTATGGAATTCTAAAGAACAAATTAAGTTTTTCCACGTTATTTTCATATGAAATTTAAGTTGGTAAGTGGACTATCTTAAAGTTAATATTAAGAGCTCAAATTTTCAGGGATTTTTTTATTTTATCAATTTGGAAGCATTTGAGCATCTGGGAGCAAGGAAATTCAAAAATACCACTTTTAAGGATTAACCAAATCCACATTCATACTTACTAGAAGTGCAATTATGCCACATATGAACAAATTTCAGAACATCACCTTTTTTTCGGCTGGCCGCTTCACGTGAAATGCCACACATGTAAGATTGAAAAAATGTTAATCTCTTTTTCATTTAAAGTATTAATTTATGGTAAAGAGATTTATTCGACTGAAATTCTATTTATTGAAAGAATTTTCTCCTTAAACGGTCAGCCAATTAAGTTTTAATATTTTAAAAAAAAAAATAATTCGAAAATTTTTTTTTGAAAAAATACGAATTTCAAAACCGACAATTCTTTAAAAGCGTATAACTTGGCAAATAATCATCATTGGAAAAAAATATTTTGTATCCACATTCATACTTACTAGAACTACAATTATACCGAATATGAACAATTTTTCGTTGTCCGCTTCACGTTAAATGCCTCACTTTTAAAAGTCAAAACCATGTTAAATTCGTTAAATTCAATTCCAATCAAAACAACGAGTTAATTTCACTAATTTTTCGCGTGGAAAACTTTCTGGAGAGTACTGGAAACTGCCATTTGGTCGTCGTCGTATAATCTCAATTGTCCTGTTCAAAGTTTGAATATTTGTCTAAGAGGCTCATCACCATTTCAATTCATTTTCCCCACATTGCTCGATTTGAGTTGATTCAATGCTCAACACTATCAATGAATGCAAATCTATTTGGCCATTTGTAGTGATGTCGCCAACCAAACACTCCACAGATCGGTCTCTGGAGAAACGCTACCGCTTTCCAATGTCCTTTAACTACCAACATCCTCGACATCTCACTCCCCCCATCGGCAATCCACTGCAACTTGAAAAATCCAACTCTCCAGAGATGAAATGTAACTGCAAAAGAGCAACGGGAATGAATAAAACGAGCGGTTTCTGTGTCTTGAATACAAACCGATCTATTTGTTTTATTGACGGTCAAGCCCATAATTCCGTCACACTCCACATTTATTATATTGCAGTGGGGCTGCAATAGGGGATGGAAATAAATTTCGAGACGCCACCAACCCTTATGCAACTGTCATTCATCCCCATCGGCTCTATCATCATCATCATCACTCTCGCAATAAATCTGAAAAATACGCAAAACATTTTTGTAGTTTTCCGATTCGATATCTTGGTAAAATCAAGAAAGTGGCCAATGCGCTAGACTTTTAATAATATATGACCGAATTGGATAGGGGGAGTGGGTTTTTGTGCCTGAAGGTTTTAGGGTAGATGCCACTGATAGTGCTGAGTAAGATTACGACAAAGAGAGGAATTTGGTGCAGTTAGTTGACGTTTTCTCGACAATGTTTATTGTCGGAGTGTTTGCTTTTATTGTAAGACAATATAACGGGAAAGTTTTTCTTGGTTTTACGACTTGATAAACAAGAGATTTCAAAAGGTTTAATTTTGGGGTTGAAAATCACTTACTGTGTTTTCTTTGACCTAAAACTTGTCTTTTTTGCTAATTAAATTACCTTATAGATTGAAGAAAACGAGAAATTTTTTAAGTCATTTGATTTCTTTTAAAATAAAACGATTTGAAAGGTTGATATTTCTTTAACGATTTTGAAAACTTAAATCATCTTTTAACGGGACAAAAATAGAGATTAAAAATAAGGGTACCTCCTTTTACTAGGTTTATCAAAAACAAGATAGACTATCTACTAGACTGGACCAAAAAAATCAACTATTTTTTTTTGAAAAGTATATCGTAAATATTGTTCAAGGTGACAAAAAGAAAAATATCGGGAAGGTTTGAGCCCTTAATATTAATATTAAAAGATCTATCATCTTTAATTTCGATTAATTTCGGGAAAATTTTTGCCAGATATGCCGTTTCCGAATAATCAAGGTTTAAACCTTAATATAATTTTTAGATTTATCTTCTTTATTTTGGGATTTTGTAACTAACGAACAGATAAATATATAGAAATGAACAATATAGATTCTTGAAGGGAATATAATGCTCTACAAAAAAGGTATCTTAACGATTTTACTTAAAATCACTTTTTCAAGATTGGTTCAGCAACGAAAAAAACAAAAATTTAATTTTTCCTTCAACTTTAATTGTGAATAACTTTTGAAACAGTGATTTTATGTAAAAACTTCAAGGGAGATTTTTTGTAGAGCATTAAATTCCCTTCAAGAATCAATATTGTTCATTTCTATGTATTTATTTGTTCTTTAGTTACAAACTTCCAAAATAAAGAAGATAAATTTTAAATTTATATCAATGTTCAAAGCTTGATTATTCGGAAACGGCGTGTCTGACAAAAATTTTTAAAGAGACGTTTTTTGTAGGGAAATTAATTTTCTATAAATTTTATGTGCAGATAAATAATTTTACCTTGATAGTTTGACAGTATTCACGCAAAAATGAAAGCTTAAATTAAAAATCGAAATTAAAGATGATTGATCTATTAATATTAATATTTGGGCTCAAACTTTCCCGATATTTTGCTTGATTATTCGGAAACGGCGTGTCTGGCAAAAATTTTCAAAAAGACGTTTTTTGTAAGGATATTAATTTACTATAAATATATGGGCAGATAATTTTTTTTACTTTGATAGTTTGGCAGCATTGACGCAAAAATGAAAGCACAAATAAATTTTCGTCAGACACGGCGTTTCTCAATTATCAAGCTTGAAACATGGATTTACATTTTTAGATTTATCTTCTTTATTGTGGAAGTTTGTAACTAAAGAACAAATAAATGCATAGAAATGAACAATATTGATTCTTGAAGGGAATTTAATGCTCTACAAAAAATCTCTCTTGAGGTTTTTACATAAAATCACTGTTTCAAAAGTTATTCACAATTAAAGTTGAAGGATAAATTAAATTATTAATTTTTTCGTTTTTGAACCAATTTTGAAAGAGTGATTTTATGTAAAAACGTTAAGAAACCTTTTTTGTAGAGCATTATATTCCCTTCAAGAATCTATATTGTTAATTTCTGTATATTTATTTGTTCGTTAGTAACAAAATGCCAAAATAAAGAAGATAAATCAAAAAATTATATTAATATTTAAAGTTTGGTTATTCGGAACCGGTATATATGGCAACAATTTTGCAAAAGACGTTTTTTATAAGGAATTTAATTTTCCATAAATATATGCGCAGATAATTTTTTTTTTACCTTGATAGTTTGACAGCATTTGCAAAAATGAAAGCACAAATAAAAAATCGAAATTAAAGATGATAGATCTCTTAATATTAATATTAAGGGCTCAAACCTTCCCGATATTTTTTTTTTGCCACCTTGAACAATATTTTTGATATATTTTACAAAAAAAAAATTGTCGATTTTTTTGGCCCAGTCTATTGTTTACCAGCTTATACCTGTGAATTTTTGGTTCATTAGTGGAAATCATAAAATTTAAAGAATTTATTTCATTGTAATTATTTTTTTGGTGAAAAACCAATTTTCCGTCAGTTTTAATAGTCAAAGCGATAAAATTAGACTCACAAAAAGTCACAAGTAATTTAACGTCTTTGCGATGCCACGATTGCTTTACGAAACAATAAAATTGTGGTTTATATCTTCATAAACCTTCCACCATACATTGGACAAAGAAATCGTTTCAATTTCAATTTAAATTCATCCAATTAAAATGCGTCGGTGAAATTTTTGTTTACCACCCCCCCAAATTACTTCATTTCCGCAACGCACATTTGTCGAGGATTATTTGTCCATTTTCGGGATTGCATCGACCGTATGCAGTGGCTCAATTTCACCTAATTTCCCCGAAAGTCTTAAATTTTTCCGCGTAACAAACAGTGGCCCACAAATTACACGCGGCAAATCTTCCCTCCAAACTATTTAGCACGAATGGTGAAAATTTATTTGCACTCGATAATTGGCTGGAAAATTCGCCCACGAAAAACGACAGCACTGTTCCAATTCGATTTTGATTGGCTTAACCTACATTTGAAACGATTTCAATTTGATTTATTATTTGTTCCTTTGGAAAAACACTCAATAAAATTTTATGGGTTCCACGCTTTTTTTTTGGTCATCCTCAATGCTTGTGAAAGTATTTGAATCTGAAACTTTTCTCACAATATATTACTGCAATGTATTTTTCGGTTATACCTAATGTTCTCGATGCAAGTCCGATAAAGGTGATGAAAAGTGCATTTGAGAATAAATCGAGTAAAATACCAAAGAAAATGGAGAATGATTAAATAGATTTTCCAACGTAAACACCCTTCGAAAAATTCACTTAACCGAGTTTTATGGCAATTTATGACGATAATTTGAGATCGCAAATATCGAGCATGTTTTGTAATTTTTTTTTTTTTGGCAAACTTGTAATATATTTCTCCGATATATCGTTTTCAAATTATTTCCGCCAACATCCATGAAAACAAGATTGTGAAACCAAGAAAAATCGTTCGAAACGACGGAAAAAAACCGGAAATTTAAATAGTGCGATCATTATTGGTCCGTTTATTATTTCTTTGCTGGTTTCCAATAAAATAAATTGGTCAATATCAGCGATAAATTACCCGCTATTCTGTTGAAATAAATGAGTAAATTAACCCTTTTTCAACCCTTATCCTAAAATATCAATTTCTTGAGTCTAGAAAAAAAAAACTATTAGTTACAATATTTTGATTTTTTTTCCTCATCTATGAGGCAGAAAATAAATTTCGGACAAAGTCTTGAGGGAAATTTCCCTCATTTATCGAAAGGAAACACTTTCGATCGTAGTAGACTTTGGGGAAATTGATTTTCATTTTTTTTTTTTGCTCCACAGCCCTACTTGATTGCATTAAACTTTAATGCAGACAGCAGCGTGGTAATATTTTCAAAAAAAATTGTTTTCCTTATAAATTATAATGTTTATATGAAACGATAAAAGCTGAAATTATCTCTTTGCAGACGAAATAAACTATCGGGAAAATGTTCTCCTTATCAGAAAAACGAAAAGTTTTTCGGTTATTATTCTTTATGAACTATTCTTCCTCTTTATTGTTTTCCCTTATAACGTACATCACGCGAAATAAAAACAAAACGAAAAAATATGTTTGCAAAAAGGAAAAAAAAATTTCTCCACCATGACTTTCATATTTTCCGCCGTCATCAATCTCTTTTCCGTGGACGTAAATCTCTCAAAAAAAAAATGAAAACGAAAATCGCAAGTCGCGCATATCCAAGAGAATTGGATGCGATTAAGATGTGCGTATATAAAATAATAATTAGCTAATTAAATGAAACAGGCATATAATGTCAATGAACGATGGTACTTTTGTTCTCTGTCTCCTATCCTCCTACTTCAACGAAAACAAATCCCTACCACTTTGCCAATTGTTTACTCATGTCTTGTCCTATCTCAATTTCAAACTTTTCGCTATGCTGAAACGAACGAAGATTTCAATCTATAAATAAATACCGAGAGAAAGGTTAATACTAATACAATTACGCAAAAACAAGCCAACAAAAACAATCGCACATCCAACCGAAAAAAAAAATGATATTGCAGTCTCGATTATATGAAAAACAAAACAGGAGAACCATTGCAATTTTTAGTGCAAATTTTTCTATGATATGAATTGGGGAAAACGGAATGGGAAATGTAAATAATGATGTTGGTTTCAACGGGTGGGTGAAGAAATGCTTGATGGGGAACTAAATGGTCCATGACGTTGTGTTGTTGGAAAGGAAAATAAGGGATGATGATGATGATGATGTAGTAGATGAGGTGAGATGAGATGCTGTGGATGGGATGAAACGGACGTAAATCCAGACAAACGTGTGTCAACAAACGTTACAGGATACGGTCTTCCTGTCTCATCCCGTCAATATTTGTCACCAAAATGTATTTCTTACTTCAATCATTTTATCAACAAACACTATCAGCAAATGCAATCTGAATTTTCCGAAAAATAAAAGATTCAACGCTTTATTTTACACGGAGCTTAAAAAGCTCCCTTTTGAAACCTTAAAAATGTATTTAGTGAACGTAATTTGGTTACTTTTCCTATGAAAACTGTTGAAAATTTTAAGAAAAATTACTGCGAACATTACAATTAATAATAAAAAAAAAAGTTTATTAATTAATGTTAAAATTGTAACCTTCTAAAAGAAGATAAATATTGATGATATACACCAAAGTTTTAGTATATCCATTTTATGTAAGGTTCAATTCCAGTATAAATAACAATAATATCAGGATCACGGGTAATTGGAAATACAGTTAAATTAATTTAAACAATTATTGATTTGCAACGTTTCGTCTTTATAATTAAGACTTAATCAAGCTCTAAAAAGAATTATATAATAATAGTAATATTAGTATTAATAGTAATATTAATATTAATAATAAATAGTAATAGTAATACAATATTAACAGTATTATATGTAAAGTGTGTTTATATTAATATTAATAATAATAGTAATATAATATTATCAGTATTATATGTAAAGTGTGTTTATGTAAGTTGTTAATTATTATAACATTTTTCAGAGCTTGATAAAGTCTTAATAATAAAGACGAAACTTTGCAAATTAATAATTGTTTAAATTAATTTAACTGTATTTCCAATTATCCGTAATCCTGATATTATTATTATTCATTTTGTTTAAGTCCTTGTCTTTTTTAAATATAATAATTAAATTGTGGACAGTAAGGATGAAGCTTCTTGTGAAATCTTATTTATTTTTTTGCCAAAGTTTCGTCAGTTATCAAAAAAAAAAATTATTTATCAATACCAAATTGTATTCTTGGTCTGTTGGGTCATTTTACAGCTTATTTTTATGACATTTGTGGAGTAATTTTTAAATTTTGAGCCCTGAAGAAGTCAGGAATAACTGACGAAACGTTGGCGAAAAAATTAATAAAATTCCACAAGAAGCTACGTCCTTATTGCCCACAATTTAATTATTATATTTAAAAAAACAAGGACTTAAACAAAATGAATAATAGTAAAATCAGGATCACGAGTAATTGGAAATACAGTTAAATTAATTTAAACAATTATTAATTTGCAATGTTTCGTCTTTATTATTAAGACTTTATCAAGCTCTGAAAAGTATTATAATAATTAACAACTTACATAAACATACTTTGCATATAATACTATTATTACAAACTGACCTCAGTTGAGGTGCGTTACTCGTTACCCGTGATCCTGATATTATTATTATTGTTTTGATATATATTTAGAAAAATGAATCAGAAATTGGTCATTCTCAAGAACATGGATTTTCTTATGAAACCTCATGAAATATTCCGCATAAAAATTGCCATATTTTAGGGTTTATAAATTTTAGTCGATGAAGCTGAACGATGATGAGCTTTAAAGCTCATTTCTTGTAAAATCGTTCGGTGGTTATATTAGGAATAAATAAAAACTTTTTTATTGTATTTAGTTTTTTAGTTTGCTTCAATAAAACAAAGAAATCAAATGAATAGGGAATGAATCTATATAAAATAAGGGTAGATTTATGGAAAAAAATAATCAAAAATTTAAATTTACTAGTTCAATATTTAAAATTATTCGAATTACCAAATAGGTCTTGCGTCATTTTTTGTATATCTTACAGGAGAGCCAAAAAACGCTTTAGTTTTATATAAAAAAAAATGATGAAATTAAAATAAAGAAATTTAATATTGTTGAAAATATAAAGATTGTTAACTACATTCATAAAACTATGTAATTATAAATGTCTAAGTACTTAAATTGATTTAGCTAAGAAGCTTTAAAATTTAATATATATAAATTTATATTTCTTATAAGTTTAACCTATTGATAAACATATTTTTAAGCTTGATTTATAAATATTGGTTACATTAACTATTACATAATCTTATTAGATAAAAAATCTTTAATATTTAAGCACATGTTGTCTAAATAAGATTACATTTCTTTATTTAACTTTCTTCATCTAATTATTACTTTTTTCCATCCTTAAAAAAATATTATCTCGATAAGTTCTTTAAATCCGTTAACGAAATAAAATCGCTTCTTCAAAGTTATTTGTGGTCCAAAACAAACATTTTGGAAAAAAATCAAAATGAGACATTGTGAAAGATGAAAGAAGATAATACAGCAAAAGAGGTCTTATATAACAAATAAAATAATAATACTTAAACAGCACATATTGTGTATTTTATACTACAAAAAGGAAAGAACTTATGGAACAATTTAAATGATAAATACCATATTTAGGTGTACATCTTAGTCATCTTAGTTCTCCTATATTAGTAACAAGTGGATCACTTGCTTTTTTTCCCGGGAATATTAAAGAGTATTTCTTTATTTTATTGAATGACTTAAAATTTTTAAAATTCAATTACTCAATCGTACATTTAATATGAGTGGTTCAAGCATGTGACCAAATTCAGGGCTTATGAGGAATTATATTTCTCAACAGAAAGTACAAAGAAAAATGATTTTCGAAAAAAATTGGCGTTGGACATTTTTAGAAGTGTAGAGATTACTAAAGTACTAAGATGTTTGAAAAAAAAAGCTTACAATTTTAGGTAAAATTAGGTATTTTCGCTAAATTTTTGTCTAAAATTTCCTTTGGGAAACTCTTATCGTATTTTTTATCTTATTTATTACAAGTTTTGTTGCTTCCTTGGTCTTTTTCTGCACTGATTTTAACCACATTGATTTTCGCTTCAAGAATCTCCTTAATACGTCAGATATCCTTCTAACTTGCCGAAGCTAACCACAGTACTGCTTTACAAATTTTCTTTTTGCTTTTATTCTCAATTTTCCGATCACTGCTTCTACATCCCTTTTAAATTTTGTGATTCACATCCATTTCTGATCCAATTTTTGTCTAAAATACAAAAAATTTAAATTTTCAATTTGTACTCTTAAAAATATTGTCTAAAATAATTAATTTTCTTACAAATTATGTGGTGTTAAAACATTGTAAAAATTTCTTATAACTATTGAGAAGGAATATGTTTTCTTTTATCATAGTATCGTTAAAAATAGCAAATACTGTCGAAAAAAAACTACTTTGATTTGATCGATTTATATTTCGTTTTTGCTTTTATTTTTAGCAGATGCAATTTATAAGTTTGACAAAAGTGAACAATTCGAATTATAAAGTTATAGATTTTTGAACTTGTGTGTTGTTTTAAAAGATGTTCAAGAAAAACTTTTGCTTTTCAAGGTTTGATTTAATATCTATGTAAAATGTATCTACTAATAGCATAGCTTAAAGATTAAGTTAAAGGTATCAACTAGTAATTTATATCTTGGAGTATGACAATGTTTTGGAATATAAAACAAAGATCTTTAGTAACTGGTCAAGAAAAATATAAACCTGAATATTACGCCTAGTGTTATTTGAACTATTTAATAATTTTCAAGGAAAGTCAAATTTTATTCAATTATTTTTAAGAGGCGTTTAAATGTGGACGCCTCAAGCACTTTTGCGAATAAACATTGCCTTTGGTATTCGTTGTTTTTTTTTTTTTGGGGAAATGTGAGGACAAGTTATACAGTCGCTTATGCCATCATGACACTGGCATTCAGCAGAAGACTCACAAGGCATCAATTATTGACGATAGTTTATGGCCCTGTAATAACAGGGCTGTGTTATGCCGGTTCAAATTCAAAACAAAAATATGTTGTGGTGTCGTAAATCGATTGTAACGGAACGACGGATTTTTTTCCTTGGACAATATCTTAAATTTGCGTGGTATCTTATTGTATTGTATTGTGTTGGCGGCCCAGAGAAATAGTTTCAGAAATTTTTATCATTTACGCTTCATCTTGCTCAAATTTTCTGACCCAAACTCCCGCCAGCCACATTTTATTGCAAAAATAAAACCATAATTTTTTGAATTCACCGCCGTTGAATCTATGTTTTGGCGATAAAATGATAAGAAAATTTTACTATTTATTATTTATTACGTCGATAAGAACTCTTGATATGAGTTACAACGATTTTCTTATCAGATTTGAATGTAAAATTAAATTTTACGATCTACGATTTTTTGCTCCACGATAAATCTTCAAGTAAATGAACTTGAACTTAATTCACGACTCTAAATCTTTATGGACAGAAAATTCAAACAATTTTAATGTTTTGACACAAAATTGGCCACCAACAGATAATCAATCCTCCGAAATGATTCATAAAAAATAGAACCGCAATCCAAGAGATTATATGAAAATATTCAAAACCCAGTGAACTTTTCCGGGATCTCTTTAAACACTGTCTGGAACGTTTCCAAATAATTTTCTCAGGATTTCCAATGATGTTACTTATACGTGCGCTTGTTTCAATCCAGACACTGAAATATAAGAACAAATTATTAACAATTTTTCGTCCGGTTTATTCCATTTTCATCAATTTTTTGTGTGCTTTTAATTTAGAATATTTGATATATTTTTTTGTGTTTTTTCTTTGGTACAGAAAGAGTGAATATTTCCATTAGTTTTTTTATTGGAAATGTAGAAAAAATACGGAAACCATTTCGGTATAAATGAAATAGTAAAAAATATTTTGAATTCAATTTTCATTAAGTTATTGCTTCGAATTGAGTTTATGAAAAGAAATGATGGAGAGATTTATCAAAACGTACATAAAGAAATTTACTACATATGAATTATTTATGTGAAACCATCAAGAAAGTAAAAGTTTTAATCGAAACTGAAAAAAAATATAATATATAGAGCAATTTAGTTTTTAATAAAAATTCAGAACATTAAAATGAAATGAGAACATTCTTCAGATATCAATATCTTCTAGAATTTTATTTTTATAATAAAAAAATAGAAAATTTCAACATTGTACTAAGAAAAGCCTTTTAAAATATTTCTGAATGATTTTAGGCACGTTTTTTAAGTAACAAATTTAATTTTTATTTTAATAATTTGATTTTTAAATCGATACATTTTCAAAAAATTCTCTAATGTTTGTGTGAAAAATTTTAGACTTGATTCCTTTATTGAAATACCAATTTAAATTTCTTTTATTTTAATCGTATTTACGAGAAAAAAATCGTATTTTCCTTTCTTTTTTTAATAAGATTTGAAATGACTTGTTGCAAAAATAAAAATTTTATTTCCAACTTTATTATAGGCGTTATACTATCATCGAGTCTATCAAATGATAACTTAATGGACACCATAATAGTTTTTATAATCTCAACACTTTAATCCATAATGCCTATAAATTTATTTCTTCAAATTTCTACAAATTATTTCTTCATAAAAAATGTGACAATGGCTCATCTTGCAAAAAATCTAACGACTCAATTAAATTGATTTATGGCAAATATTTTTTTTCGCCCATCTCACTGTTTTCCAGTCAAGGAAAACGCTCATTAAAGTTCATACACTTTGCAATAAAATTAGTAAAAAAATGAATGGAAAAAATAAGAAAAAGTCGCACCAATGAAGACGACCTCTTAACGACGCCATAAAGACGAATATAAACACATTAAGTATTCAAATTATTACACTAGTATTACGATTATTCCAACAGCTTAGTAAAATTGTGGTTAAAAAGAGAAAAAAATTAAAGCGGTCTTTGATGCATTTGTGTGGGCTTACACCACCAATTTTGTCACATAGCTATTTTACGGTCCACTTACAATCTATAGTTTTGCTGGGAAGAATTAAACGTAAAGTATAATAATATCTATGTATATTCAAAAGACCTTGGCTCTTCACGAATGAATTCCGCTTGGAAAAATGAGAAATGCTTCATTTATTTAAGTAATAAAATTGTATAAATTTATCGGGCGAAAGCTCTGACAAAGGAGCAACGACCTGCATCGCCCAAAAAATATAGCAGATGAAAAACTTTCGGACTGATAAAAATTATTTGGCCATCCATCCTTTTCGTGGAAATATCGAGGGAATGGCGATCAAATAAATTATTTGAACACATAAATTGATCAAACTTCCTTCTCTGGCCTATTTCTGACATGTATTTAGACAAGAGAATGTTTCTATTTGGATGGAGGAAAAATTGATGTTTTAAACGAAAAAAACTTTGATCTACCAAAAAATTTAAAATTGAAACGTGCACGTAAATATATTTGTTCAGGAAATAGAAATAGAGGCGCGATGGAATGGAATAGAGCCGAACAAACATGGTTCGAACACACATTTTGATTTATGAAAAATAAATAGAGAAATGTTCAATAACTTTAGTTGGTGCCAATCATATCAAAAAACACAAATACGAAATGCTGTCGAACAATAAATGCGTGTCATAATTTACAACTCAATATATTGAATTACAAACGATTTTTCACAAAATCTTAAATTAATTTCGCACCAATGGACTGATCAATTTGCACGTGCAAATAAACATGTGTAGGATGGCAAAGAAATAATAAATCGTAATCAAAATCGATACGTTTTACGATTGGCAAGTGCAAACATTTGCCATTTTTGTGGCCAAGGAAAATAAACAGTACAAATTGAAATCAATTTGGAAAGTTTTTACTGTTTAAATAAGTATGTGGAAAATAATCTTTCGATTCGATTGCATTTGAAAAAGAAAAGCTTAATGAAAAACTTCGTTACTTTTCTTCACTGCTTTCAATTAAATTATATCAATTCCATCGTGAAAATTTGAAACAATTTTTCTTTCAAAATTTGGGCTTTTTTTTGGTTTTCCCGTCAAAAATTGATATATAATAATAATAATAAAATGATATAGTTTTGATTCATTTTACAGATGATCAAATTCATTTGTGGAAATATTTACTTAAACAACTCTGAAGTTCCTAAAAGTTGGTCGATTTATCGCAAGTAGCTATTAAAGTTATCTCTTATAATATCAAGTTTTTGAAATGTTTAACTTATCAAGTCTTAACAAACAAAACTTCACCACCTTATCCATTAGTATTGATATTTAAATTGCATAATACTGTTAAGATTTTCGGGTCCGCTTTACACACAAATGCAATGTAATTTATGAAATTCCATTGAATCATTTGCAACTTTTTGAGTAACGCATATTTAAGATTTCTTTTTATGATAGAACAATTAAGATAAAAATAGGAATTCTTTACTATCACTTAATTAATGCAGAGAATTAATGAAGGTATCATATTACTCAAGAATAAATCTTTTTAAATATCTTCCAATTCTTCGCATTATTCAAAATATTTTCGCCACCCTCCTTGACAAATAGTCTTCAAGAATAAATTAAGACTGAAATATATAAAAAATTAATCTAATACTGCAAAATATATGCAAAAAAAAGTTTATATTACCTATATCTTCACCGCATTTCAGGAAATTGTACTTCATAACATTTGTTAAACTTTGGGATCTTGTAGATTTTGAGCTTAGTAATGAGCTTAATCAATTCAAAATGCTAAGCCTGATAGCAGAAAAATAATATAATTAATTAATTTTTGAAGTGATTTTCATTCAACAATAGAAAATCCTTTAGTATTTCTCAATTAAACCAGAGAACTCATATTACTCATAAAGAAATCTTTTTAAATATCTTCAAATTTTCCCATTATTCAATTCATTTTCGCCACCCTCCTTACCAAATGATCATCAAAAATGAATTATATCTAAAATATTTAAAAAATTAATCTAATACTACAAAATATATGCAAAAAAAGTTTATATTACCTATACCTTCATAGCATTTCAGGAAATTGTATTTCATAACATTCTCTTAAATTTTGGGATCATGTGAATTTTTAGCTTAGTAATGAGCTTAATAATCAATTCAAAATGCTAGCCTAATTGGTGAAAAAAAATATCATTAATTAATTGATGCGGTGATTTTCATTAAATTTATCCTAGATCATCCAGATCTATCCTAGATCACTTACAATGTTAATTGGTTATTTCCGACGTATTTCGAATTGATTATAACTTTATAATCATTTCATAGGACTTTTCCAAGAATATTTTTCGTTATTTGGCTTAATCATAACGATCTTCAAATGTTTCTTCTTGAATTTCAAGGGATTTTTAAAAAAAACTTTTTTGGCCATTGTTAGAATTTTTCCTTCATTATTAATATTTTCCTCGCTACAAAAAAACTTTTTAAGATTCCTGAAATATATTAAGTGTTTGAATTGCTTAAATGCTTTATATGAGTTTTTAATTTTGTTTTATTACAACAATGAAAATTTAAAATCCGAAATTTTATAATAATCAATAGGCGTTGAAATTTCAAACTTAATTATTGAAAATCTAAAATTAAATGGAAATTTATTATCCAAATACCTTATTTTTTTGTCCAGTTTATAATTCTTACAATATTTAAGAACACCTTTTTTATGTAATAGAAATCTTAATTATTATTAATCAATTCCACATTCGCTAATTACAACCAAATTTGAATTACGCGGCTATATTGAACATCTGCGCAAAAAATAATTTCAAAAATGCTAAAATTATAACCGATACTTTGACATACTTCTTTACCGATTTTTCTTACCGAATTTTTGTTTATTGAAAAATTATTTAAAAATATAAATTAAATCAATCAAATATCAAGCCCTAGTTGTTACTCTTAATAAAAATGCCTAAATTTTAAGTATAAGTTAATTTTATTGAGTCAATAATTACTTAATTTTACTCTGAGATTTTAAAATTGATTTTAAAATTTAAGATTTTAAAATTGCCAAAACTATAACCGATACTTTAATATACTTCTTTACCGATCTTTTTCTTCCCGAATTGTTGATTCTTTAAAAATGTTTAGAAACATAAATTAAATCAATCAAAAATCAAGCTCTAGTTGTTACTCTTAATATAAAAGCCTATAATTAAATATTTGTCAATTTTATTGAGTTAATAATTGTTTTTCTCAAGCTTAATTTTACTCTGAGATCCATAGAAGTTTTAAATGTTTTTAAATTTAAGTTATATTTTCAAACTTAAATTCTATCTCTAATCTTAAATCTAAATGCTTATTCATTAAATTTTTTGTTAGGCTTAAAGTTATTCTTTGAAAATTTAAATTTTCTTCGAATTTTTCTTAAATTTTCCAAAATAACAATTGGTTTTCCAACAAACTACTTTCTTATCATAATAGTAATTTACTATGATAAGTTTAAAGCTTTAGCAAAATGTGTGTTATGCAGTTTTAAATATGAAGATATTTTTATTTTGAAATATTTCAACAAGAGTATTTTGGTCGTAAAATATGAAAAATATTTTCGAGATTCATAAACATAAACAAATAACATCTTATTTAAAAAGCTCTAATAAAATATTACCGAAACAAACAATAAAACCAATTCCCTTCGGGTATTATAAAGATGCACATCTTTAAAACAACATGTTTTTTCCTCCAAATTATCTCTGACTTTTATTCGTCCACTGAAAGAATTACAACATTGTAAAATGTTTTAAAACACCAATTTCACATTTTTATATGGCAATTTAAATCTAATTTCCATTCATTCTGTCAAATCTCATACGATATAAAATACGTGGTCCTTTGCGGCCAATTATTTCCATTTTTAAACGTGAACAAGTCGCGATTAATTTCAATAATTAAATTTCACGATACTTGTGGCGTTTTGGAGCATTGCCAAACAATTCATAGGAATTTCGATAAAGTGCATCGTTACAGATAAAATCTGGTGAGCTTTTGAAGGGGGCGGGAGGGTGGGGCACAAGTGCAATTGTTTAAGCTTTCGTTCAAGTCTATGGAAACTCGTAAGTCGGCAGGATCAAAATGCGCTTCCGTTTCCCATTGCCTGTAATTATTAGGTCACTTTCAATTAAATACTTGGGAAGGCGATGTTGGCTGATGTAGTCCAACTGCGTGATATTAACCTAAATAAGAAGGCAAGCGAAACGAGATTAGGTAGAATGGGGTGGAATCGGGAATAAAGCATGGAGTGGCATTAGTTGATAATCCCACGTGGAAACTTGGTCGCGGATGGAAAACTGGATTAAACGTAAATTCGTTTATCTATCCGATTGTTACAATGATGTAATTTGGGTGATTACTTTTTGAAATTTCTTTGCGTTTTATTTATGAAATGTAATTCAAAAAGCGCGGTGACAGTGGGAAATTTGAGTAGATTGTTAAAACGCGCGTGGATATAAATTTCTTGTTACAGAAAATAAATTGGTCTTGGCATCGAATAAATTAAATTAAAAATTTATTATTGAACATTTGTGTCTGTTATTTTCTTTATGAAAAGTCTCATAAATTTTTTTTCTAATATCGGATCAAACGATTAAGTATTCCCTCAAAAAAAAAATGTGTTAAAAGTGGCGCCGAAATATTTATTTTTTCATCTTTGTTTCATCTTTGACTTTTTCATTGGCTTTGTTTTGCTCGTGAAAATTTTACGATCGTCAGATACCGGCACACGTGTGCTTCATATTTGTAGATCAATTATGATATTTTCATTGAGGCTGAATCACAAAAGTGGTCCACTAAAAATCAAAAAAAGAAAAAAAATCATTGCTTGAAGCCGTGCGAGCATTTCAGTCCCTTTTATCGCGATCGTAATTAATCAGCCTTATTAAGAGATCGATAATCATCATAGAGGCGGAAGTTTGGTGAT
This sequence comes from Sisyra terminalis, assembly GCA_958496175.1. Lineage (NCBI taxonomy): Eukaryota > Metazoa > Arthropoda > Insecta > Neuroptera > Sisyridae > Sisyra > Sisyra terminalis. The sequence goes on from OY292278.1 coordinate 6,907,261, forward strand.
AATCACAAAGCCTGTCGAGGCTTTAGTTCGCATTTAGGCTCTAAACTCGCATTAAACAGCCGTACCAAGTCCCATCTCAATAAATTTCCCCGCCACATATACCACGGCATATTCAATTTTTCGATTCGTTCCACGTTTGTTTTGTCGGCTGATTTTATTACAGTTGGAGTTTATTTAAGTTTTATTCAAGGAAAAATAAACAACAAACCACTCGACGTATACCCGAAAGTTTATGATCGAAAATTATCATAGGAATTTTTTTTGTATTATAATCCTCATTGCAATTCAATCGGAGTATATACATATATATATAGAGTTGGGGTAAAACTTAATTTCCAAATGAAATATCAACTCGATAACATGAAAAACAAAAATATAAATTACCGAATAAATAAATTAACAAAGCGAAAGGGAAAAACGGAAAGGGTAATTTTGTCGGGGACAGGAAATAACAGGCTTTTACATAGAAATGATCAACGAAAACTTTTGATGGAATCTCACTTACAAATTTGCATAAAAGTATCAAAATGATTTACTCTTTTTCTACCCCTTTTTCTTAATTTCTACCCCTACGGATTTGGGGATATCTTAATAGAGTTTTTAATCCTTAAATGATAAAAAAGAAGTATGGAAAAAAGAAAATGATTTATTGTTACTTAAATGGTATAAGTTCATAAAATGAAACAATGAGAAAGTGTCTTGTTTTCCGTAAATCTAGTTAAAGTTTCTCCGAGGATTTTCATTTGTTATAGCAATTAGTTGACAAGTGTTTGTAATTTACTTTGACAAGAACATCGGAAATGGATATCAAGAGCGTTTAACAACTTGGATGATCAAAGAAAAATATTTTTCATATTTTCTGCAAAGATTTCATAAAAGCCCTCGTCAGATAAGATGGTCTAAATGGCCCCCATTGCAATCGGGCTAATTTTTTTTCTGAAAATACCTTACAGTATGGACAACATCTCAGCCAAGTTTCAACTCTAAGATATGACGTGTTTTTGTGTAAAAAATAAAAATATTTTTTTTTCAAAATCAATTTTCTCTGAAACTGTTTGGTAACACCGAAAAAAGTGCTTATGAGTTTCAAGATATCACTAAGTAGTACTCCGAGAAAAATTCGTTCATGAATCAGATCGATTGATCATTATTAAAAATACGATTTATTTTTTCAAAAAAATAATAATCTAATAAAATCCAATAAAAAATATAAAACTCTATCATCGTTCTACAATATATAATTTTTTCAGATTTTTAAAAATGTTAGACAATAGTTAAAAAAAAGTTTTCTTTAAACTTTTTTTTTGTGTGCTAAAATCTTTTAGTACCATCACGTAATTTTTTGTACATCATCCCCTTGTCTCAGTTTACTAAATATAGCTGATCCCCGCGACTTCGTCTGCGTAACGTATTTTATTTTTCTTATTTCTTTTACGAAAAATATAATCATACTTAAGAACACTTCACACTCTTGAAAAAGACACATTTAATAAACTGTTGCAAAGAATAAAATAGTTCTATGTTATAATCAATTTATTTTCAAGGAATATTTATAAATATCTAAAAAGATTATGTCTATTGCGTATAGCTACAGTAGGTATACCTACCGTAGACAAAATAATCTGTAAATCAATCAGCATTTATACATAAATAAAAAATATCGCCAAGTTCAATAATATAATATAACTCGCCTATCTAAAGTAATTTTTTTTTCATCCCTCAGTTTTTACGTAAGAGGTACATTCCCTCATTATTTTTATATTATTTTGATAAGTAGCCTAACGTGAGTGGGTAATTGTATTGTATCTTAATATAAAGTTTCATTAAACTTGGTTGTTGCGTTCTTTAGTTAATTCACCAGCGCACGCAATGTAAAAAAGTTTTTTAGTAATTTTTTTCACACATTATTGGAGTTTTTGTACGGATTCCTAATTTTTTTGAAAATTAAATATACCCAATGTTCACCGAAAATAGTGTAGCTTCACAACAGTGAAAGAATTTTTCAAATCGGTCAAGTAGTTTCGGAGCCTATTCAAAGCAAACAATCAAACTTTCCTCTTTAAATAATAAATAGATAATTTTTTCGTATTTTTAAAAATGTTAGATAATGGTTAGAATTTTTTTTTTAATTCAGTTTTTCAGCTCTTACGTAATTAGTTTTTTTTCTAAAGTAATTATTCATCGCCTTAGTCATCAAAATTTATTTTATACATTTTCTAAGTAACATTAAAATTTTTATATTTCATTTAGTGATAACTTGAGAAAAATTACTTTGGAAAAAAAACTAAGTACGTAAGTTCTGAAAAACTGAATTAAGAAATACGTTTAATTTTTTAACCATTATCTAACATTTTTAAAAACACGAAAAAATTATATTTAGTAAACTGAGACAAGGGGATGATGAACAAAAAATTACGTGATGGTACTAAAATATTTTAGCACACAAAGTTTAAAGTATACTTCTTTTTTTTAACTATTATTTTATATTTTTAAAAATCTGAAAAAATTATATATTGCAGAACGACGATAGAGGATTATAAAGAAAAAAAACTAAGGTGTATCAAACGATTTTGGCATTAAAAATTTTTTTGAAAAAATAAATCATATTTTTAACAATGATCGATCGATCTGATTCATGAACGAATTTTTCTCGGAACACTACTTAGTGATATTTTGAAACTCATAAGCACTTTTTTCGGTTTTATCAAACAGTTTCAGAGAATATTGATTTTGAAAAAAAAAAAAAATTTTACACGAAAACGCAGCATATTTTAGAGTTGAAACTTGGCTGAGATGTTGTCCATACTGTAAGGTATTGTCAGGAAAAAAAATTAGCCCGATAGCAATGGGGGCATTTTAGACCATCTTATCTGGCGAGGGCTTTTATAAAATCTTTGCAGAAAATATGAAAAATATTTTTCTTTGATCATCCAAGTTGTTAAACGCTCTTGATATCCATTTCCGATGTTCTTGTCAAAGTAAATTATAAACACTTGTCAACTATTTGCCATAACAAATGGAAATCCTCGGAAAAACTTTAACTAGATTTACGGAAAACAAGACACTTTCCCATTGTTTCATTTTATGAACTTATACCATTTAAGTAACAATAAATCATTTTCTTTTTTCCATACTTCTTTCTGTTTTTTTTTTTGTTTTCTTTATATATTTCCAACTAAAGCAATTTAAATCTTTGAAAATCCAACTAAATCTTTTCTAGTATAAGTTCGCGTTCGTCTCGTCGTCGTGTACTTTTTTCCCCCGTTTTCGCTCGCTTTTTGTATACAAAATTAGGTAATAAATAAAAAGTTTTTCTTAAGATTTTCAGCTATAAATAATTAATTCAGATAAGCGTCTAGGTTTCGGCCCGCGAAAAATGGGAACGCGCATAACACAAGTTTCGTGTCCTACATATGCAAAATTGAAATAAAATATTGACTACCACATAAAAATATGAGCTTTGCGAGCTTTATGAACCGAATATGTATATGTATGAGAGGTTTCGGATACTAAATTGTTTGAAACTATCGCTATTTTATGAGTTCAACTTTATTACTGGAACTCGAAGTCTTAACGTCAATGCGTTGAGCTTTTAGGTTTGAGTCTTGGCTAAATGCAAATGGCTTATGGTGGAATTATTTTCATATTTTTTTGGGTTGAATTCATCGACAGTGAGAGCCAAAATTTGTGCAATTTTGTTGTTGAAAATAAGCAGATGGTAAATTTTGTTGTCACACATATTAATTGCAATTGTCTTTCGGGTAATAAAGCCCATTCTGTCATACTCTAGTTAGGCGACTCGATGAGATTCGAGGAAGATAAATGGGAGCAAAATGTATAATGATTTGCGTGCCAAAAATTATTTCTTCCATCCTTTTCACGTTATATAATCATCCATTATCACTTTTGCTTTTGGCCTTTTCATTAAAATTTCCTACTAAAAATAGCCAATACGCAAATTGAATGAAAATCAGGAGATTAATTGAAATTTTCTTTTGCATTTTCTTTATATTTCTATTACTTTAAATTGATTCGTTTATGTAAATTTGTATAGCTACGATTTTATTTATATCTTAAGTAACAACTGAAGGAATTTGCAAATGAAAGAAGTAAATTAAAAGTTTCCACAAATAAAAGTTTGTATATAAAAATGTTGACATTTTTGGAAGAAAAAGCCATCATATTTCTGATTTAAAATCATTAATATTTGAATCTTTTGTTGGTACTAGATGACCTCAGTTAGTATTTGACGTTTTACATCTGTTAATTTCAATTTAATGTTGTGGGGAGACCATCTATTATGAAACAGTGGAAACTTATTTGTACACCAAATTTTTTCTTGGAACCACAAAATTTACCGAATTGTAACAATCCAAACCGAAAAACCAGGCCACAAAACCCATAAAAAAACTCTAAATTTCATTGCTTTGAATTTTTCGGGAAAGTCTTCGAGAAAATCGAGAAAATCGACGACAAAAATGATTTTAGTTTTCGATAATATTAAAAGATTTGATCGGTTGATTTTTCATCCAACCAGCGTTTTTCTTAGCCATTTTTCTCCAGCACTGTTCTCTATATTGCCTTTTGCCAAAAAAAAAATGCTGTTGTTTTGGAAATAACATGTCGGTCTTTTGTGTTCTCCATATAAATAAAAGTCGCGAATTTCCTTCGAGACGTCATGGAAATGAAATGTTTCGCAATATTACATCAAAACTGCATTTCATTTTCTCGCTTACAAAGTGAAATGGTAAATATAATATTTTGTTTTACGACGTTAGCATTCATGGTCGAGATTGATGACGCCGCGACCGGGTTGAAATAAGGGTTGCAAAAGTCGCAGATGAAAATCTCACTAAGTGCATTCAGTGCATTTTTCCCCATAAAAAAATTCAACCAATAAAAACCAAATGGAACTTTCCACGTCCCCAAACAAATCTGCTGGTTGGGAAAACTTTGCAACAATAATTTCGATTATATTTTAAAATTCGTTTTTAAAGTTTGTTTTAAAATTCGTGACATTTATAAGTGAATCATTAAGATTCGTTTTTCGCTCGATTTTATATTACTTATATAAGTCCGGTACGATGCAAATTTTGAAGGCAAAAAACGAAGCAAAAAAAAAAAAAATGCACGCGTGCACTTGCAACTCAATTATGTGGCTCATAAGTCAAGAATGCATCCGAGTTAAAGCGGACAAAACGAAAAATTCCATATATGTTCTCATTCTTGTCATTTAACAATCATATTAAGGGCATTGAGGTGACGTACTAACTTGTCGTCGTGTCGTTTGACCACAAAAATGGGCATAACATATTTAAAAATTACTAGAATTGCACTGCTAACATATAAATCTTTGTGTTATAAAAACGGCAGAAATAATTACGTGAAAAGTATTTGTAATATTCAGTAATCTATTACATAAGTGATTATTGCCATGTTTTGCACTAATTACAACAAATTTGCATTGAAATTTAGTAACTTGTTAGACTAATATGTTAAAATATTGAGGAAAAATTAACATTTTGGGAAACATTTTCTCATTTTGACAGTCATTCCCCTGGATAATTTTTATATCAAAAATCTTCTTCTACAGACGTTTGATCATCCAAATCGATTTTTCCATGGAATCTCTCAATCTCAAACATTTATTTTTTAAATTTTAAAGTGGAAATCCTTTTCTTTAGGATATCTCTTCTTGTCATAAAATTTTGCTCCATCTATGATTGTTTCTTTGAACCAAAAATTTGGGGAAAAACTTAAATTCTTTAATTTTAAACTTGCGATCTTTAAGATTGAATTGTTGTAAGATAAAGGTGTCGAATTTTTAAATTACAAAGAAAAATTTATAGAAAAATCTGTGGTTTTATTCAATTTTTTAGTTGGGAAAAAACTCTTCCATTATTCTACCGAAAGATTCTTCTATAAACCCACATCTGGTTTTATTTTATTTACATTTCTTAAAAAGGAAAATTAAGGGTTTTATCATTTATAATTTTTCCTAAGGGATCAATGCATCTAGTATCAGGAAAAATCAATCAAATGTGATACCAATTTAAAAAAAAATGAATCATTTTTCCAATTTTCTTTTACTAAAGTAAAAATTAAAATTGAGTCATTAAAATTATTGGAAAGATGCACAGTTTTGATACTCTAATATGTAAATAAATGCAGTTTTATTTCCATCATTTCGTTTCCCATAACTTCAGTGATAAAGATACTTTCCGACCTGGAAAACCTATCGCTGGAAATATTGAAGAAATTTTGAAATTAATCAAAAAAATCGGAGACAAATGTTGCTGAGGTATCATCAAAGAACTGATAAATGATTATAAAACAATTTTTAAATGTTTTAGGAAGATCATTTGAAAAAAATGCTTAATATTTGAAAGCCACAAACGTTGCATCAACTACTTGTTGGACCATATTTTCATCTATAAATTTTTTGCCAAATTGAACGTTTTCTCAATGAAATTATGACAAGCAACAATAAATGAATTCCACACAACAATACCAACTGAAAATTTTGTTGGTTCTAGGTTCATATAGGGCCCTAAATAATGACTAAAAAGGATACAGAATTCGAATGATTTTACTATATTTATGACAGGATTTGAAAAATATTTTGTACCAAAAGTTGCATTCCAATATTCGAAAGACCTTTCTTAAACCTTGCAGGCCTTCTTTAGGTCAAAACTTGGCCAATTGTAAACAAAAATTGGCCAGCAATGGCCAAAATTAAACTGAAGAATAAATGCTGTGTTTCACCAGAAAAATCCTAATTTTACCTTATTTTGTCAGCCTGTCAAAAGTTTGGGAAATTTGATGAAATGGTTTTTATTCTTCCTACTTAAAATTTTGGACTTGCCACTAAGCGATCGTCATTTGTTTGACCCATTACAAGCTTTCTTGATCTTTTTGATCTGGTTTCAAAAGATCCATGCACCAAAGTAGGTTCCTAGTATTTTGTCAGTATAATGACAAATTGGTTTTGGGAAATAGTACAAAGAAAATGACTTTTCAAATGGCAACAATTGTTCAGAAAATTGGAACATATTTTAATTTAAAGATTGTGCTAAATAAAGCCAATTTGAATGTAGCAATTAGGGATTTTTTTTTGCTCCAACTTTACCTTTAAACTTAAAAGTATTTATGTAAATTTGATCTAATTTTATATTACTGTTAGTACATTTCTTAAGTCGAGGAAATCAAGAAATCGCAATATTATTGTAAAATGGTCCAGATTGTATCTATTTTTACAAATCGGCTTGAATTTTTTGGAAAATACAAAAAATTTCCAAACCTGAATGAAGATTTTTGCTTATTCAACTTTAACTGATGAAAGCCCAGCAAAAATGCAGAGCTTTTTGACCAAAAATATAAAATTTGATAAGGCAAGCTTACAAAAATTATTCGAAATTAAATTAGTCGAAAAATTTGGGAAAACTAGTTTGGAATTTTCATAAAACTTACATCAAGTGACGTATCAAAGTTTCAAGCTCCTTCTAAGCTTTTCATTGGTAAATATAAGATATACTAAATAGTTTTGAGTCCCCAGAAAATTGGTGATAAATATTTTGTCCGGAAAACCAGAAATATTTTTTTTTGGGATTGACGGATGTTCTCAAGTAAAACTTCTAGGAAAAAAGCTCGATTAAATTTGCCCATCTTATTGGTATTTATCGAAAGCTTTGTAAACATTGTCATACAAGCATACACGTACAAATTAAAGAGGAAGTAATTAGCGAATCTTTGCTTTTACAACTGAAGCATATTAATGAAACTACTTTATTTTGAGCCTCCTACCTGAAATAGTTCCGGTAGCAATTACTGACTGATATTTTTTCTAATGAAAGCTCTTATATATTTCTGTAATCAGTTTAAATTTCATTGAAATCGGTTATACCATTAAAAAGAAAAGAAATATTTTCTAATTTGGTTTTTTTTTATTCATGAAAAGAAATTTAGCGATTTAAAATAAAGGAGACTTCTGTCATAAAATTTTTTTGTGTAATCTATGATTCAATTACCATCAAAAAGTATTAAATTTAATTAGATTTAATGAGGAATCATTAAAATATGATCTACTCCCGAAAAATTTTGGTCTTTTCCTGATATATTCGGCACCTTGACGTAACCCCGGATTCACATAGAAGAAGCAAAAATAAATCGAAAATAAAGAATACAAAAATGCATAATTTTCTCTCATTTTCAAGAAAAATTACATTTTTGTTCAAAAATGGCATTTTGCATTCATAATGGAAAATCAATTAGAATTAATTCATTCATAGCCTACTCAACCAATAAAGATATTTTATTCTTAAAAATTATATTGCGGTCCTTATTTTAAACAAGTGGAACGAATTATTTTTCATCAATTTATTCAAATAAAGTAATGTTTTATTTATAGATTATATCGATTATAACGTGTTTTAAGTCTTCTTGACTACTTCAAAAGATTTCAGTAGAAATAGTTTGCTTATAACTATCATAACATATACTTAACATGTTGGTTAATAAATTGTTCCAAAATGACAGTTGTTTTAAAATATTTCATTTCATTCATTGCTGGATTAATTTGTCAAAGAATTTTTTCTGTAAATTGAATATTTTTGATTATTTCGATAAAGTTTTTCAAATTTATTTATTGTTTAATTAAATTTAATACAGTCGTAGTGGTTAAGATTGAAGACCATGTTTTATAGCCGTCTAGCTAGATCGTAGTTAGCTAATTATACTAGCCAATCATTTTCCTTTAAATCAGCGCTTTTTATGAACTATGAATAATGCCAAATTTTTCCTGAGAACAAAAAATTTATTATATTTTCTTGAAAATGCTGCAAATTTCTTAATCGGAATTCTGAATTTTCGATTTATTAGTGCTTTTTCTACAATAATCCGTGGTAATAATGCCGAAAATTTTCCGAATTCCGAAATATTTAACGTTTTTAAGTTGCAAATTCTATCGCTTATTTTCTTGGTGTAAATCAGCAAATTAACGTTGACAATTTGACTGGTTTGCCTGTTGAATACGTACAATAAACCTACTCAGTCAACCAAAACCTATGCCCCAATGCCGAAGGAATAAATCTTGATGGCAAAACAGCTGGAGGCGGTGACACCGGCGGTGGAGATTTTGGCGGCAGTGACGACAAAACTCGCGTTCGTCCTTATAAATCTGTCATCGTTCCATACGATCGCAATTAAAATAGAAATCTCCTCAAATAACAACGAAAACGCAATGTAAGCGCAATGACCCACAAATACCAACGGCACCCACAAATTGGGAATAACTTCCCATTGCATTTCCCTGTTCCATCCCCGTCGCCACGTGTCCAACATCGCAAAAAATTCTTTTCCACCAACAAAAAAAAAAAAATAATGTAGGCGACATAACTTCCTATCATTCTTTCCATCTTGTTTACCATCTTAAATCATTGTTATGTTTCGGAAAATATATTAGTAAACGCTTACGAAATTTTATATATTTACAATTTTTAATGCTAATGTCCTCCATATATTATCGCAATTATAATGATTCAAAACCAACACATTTTTTTCTTCTTTAAATAAATATTGAGCATCTAAATTTCTTAAAAACTCTTCTTATACTTTTGAGCATATTAAAAAGAAAAATGAGACATTCTGTCATTTTAAACATAAATAATTATCCATTACATATAAATGATCGCTAAAATTCTCGAAAGTTTTCACGAAAACTTTTAATTACTTGTTAATTAGCAAAAAGTTTATCTTTTTCTAAGTTTCATTAAATTAATTGGGTTGTTAAATTAAGTGGGTTTGGTGGGGTCAAATGAAATCCCTTGTAAATTATTAGGTTGTAACTCAGTAGCTGGGATCTTAAATCAATTTAATTTTGATGTAAAATCATAAGGAAACTTCAGCATTTGAAATATTCTGCTCCACTTATTTTCCGCGATTGTCTCTTGTAGCTATCAAAAATAATTAATTTGAATAATTTGAAGTTATGATTTACGAATGACTAATGGCAAGTTTGTATTATTAACATCTTAAATATCCCCGTTCGAAATCGTTTGTCCCCGTTTCATACACACTGGCGGTATGGAAAAATTTAATTAGCATATATTAAGTTGAAAACACGAAATTGGATATTGGAAAACGATAAATTTTGATGACAAAAATAGAAGAAATTCATCAAGCGATGGACACAATGTGGAAAGCCCCCCCCCCCCCCCCGACATGCTTGTTTCCCAACCCCAGAGTCGCCTCGATTCAATCGTCTTATTATTATTTATATAGATCGATTTACATATTCATCACATTTACATTTCATACGACGAAAATTTATGTCCTGACCAGCTCTATCTCTTTTCCAGATCGATATTAATAACGGGCGTCGACAATTCTAGAAATAAATCACACCGTAAATGGCAGATAATTAAGATGTAAATTTTTACAATGATTGAGGTACAAACAACTTTTGCAGCCAAGTAAACTACTGAAATAATTTTCATATAAAATCGCTTTATCCATGTTCAGTCTTTTAAACTTTCCAAGAAAATAATTAGGTTTCGTTACGAAATTACTTCGAAAATGAATTTGTTGAAACCTACGAAAAGAAATAAATTATAGTATTCAATAACGACTTATAAAAGCTTAACGTTTTAACCAAAAAGATTACCTGCTAAAGCACTAAATTTTACTATCACACCAGGTACATTTTATGAAATGCTTTTGTACCACATATTTCCAATATTCTAGGTAGATTTTGACCAAATTTCAATCCTCTACCTTTACGATTTTGGATGGAATTCAGTTGAGACCAAATCGTTTCCTGCAATTTATGAATAAAGTTAAATTTTATCAACCACTAGCTGACCCAGCAAACTTCGTACTACCTAACAGGCAATGAACGTAGTTTTTTATGAATGAATATTTTATCTGCACTTAGTTTAAATTTTTGATAATAAAATGAATAAAATTAAGTTCAATACTTCATTAGAATAGTAAGTATATAAAAATAAAACAAAAATTATATAAAAAAATCAATTATTTCATTTGCAAGTCAGCCAACACATTTCATCGGTCTAAAGTGTTAAGCTGCTAATTTCTTTGTAACAGTTTTTTCGGGAAAAACAAAGAAAGTGAATATAAGCTTCATAAGTTACTACATAAAGCAGGTTTCCGATTCATGTTATATTTTGAAAAATTTCTATATTTAAAGAGATTTATCAGTTTGTCTTTCGATAGAATTTTTATTCTTTTCTATTGGAACAAAAAAACAAAAATTTTTAAAAGTGGACTTAGCAGGTTGAGACTTTAGGCCGAAGATTTACTTTATTGAAGCTATATATTTGGGTTCATGCGTTATCCTGGGATTGATTATTTCCATTGAATCATATTGCCATTACATTGACATACGAAGTTTGTCAAATCAGATTTTTTCAATACATAAAACAAAGTAGGGGTAGTTAGACCAATTAGAACTAAAAAAATGGCTGGACTGATTTTGATGATATATGATTTGTTAGATTCGTCTTCGCTCTGAATAGTAGAATAACTATCAACATATCTTAACAATTCACGGAAAAAAATGAATAAAATGAGTTTTTAAATAAACTAGGCTTGGTATTTTATGCAATTGGCAGTTCACGTCACCCACACTTATATGTCAATTAAATATTGTCAGTAATTTTTATTTGCCAAACGCATATAACCATTAAAACCATTGGAAGTTCGACGCAATGACTCACTATGTTTTGAAGGCGGAATAATTTTACTGATTGGCGATTTCTCCCAAACATTGCCAATCATTCCAAGTTCAGATTCTGCCCATAAAATAAACTTTTGCTTAAAACCATAAAATCTGTGACACAATGTGAAAAAATTTCAACTGGCTACATGAGTTGAGTGACGGAATGATCCATCTACTGAAGAATTTTCCAAACAATGTTTGAATCTCGGTTAAGGGCAGTGTTCTTGTCGACGAATCAAGCGTATGGACTTCATTTCCTTCGAATTTTGTCTCAATCGAAAAAATTTTACCTAATTCCTAGCTTTTTTAAAAAACATCAGAATCAAGTTTTAATCAGTTAAATTGGAATAAAAATTCAAACCAATAACACGGCTATTACCGATATTCATTCATATCGAGGATAAATCTTCTGCAGATAGATCGTTCAGCAATACAATTCTTATGTTTTCTTCCAGGTGAAGTTTCTTCATATGGTTCCATAAATTTGATAATTTAAGGCAAGCATTTATTTTTTAAACAGAAGTCGATCCTTAATGTCTGAAGTCATCCACTTCTGCAATTCGAAATGCAGAACGCCTAATGTGGAAAAGTGTTTTCCAAACAATTTCTTGATATTGGTAATGGCAAAATTACTGTTGACACATCATCTGAATACATTATATTCCCTACTAATTTTTGCCACTTTACTAAGTTAAAGACCAAACTCTTCGAGATGGTGTTCCCAAACTTTACTCAAAATTACAAAAATTATATTTGGCTAAGCAAACATGTTATATTGGCTCCAAAAAACGTTGATTAGGTACAACGAAATGAGTATTCAAATTCAAAATTAGATACCTGGCGAATTGATGCCATGCAACTTGGTTGATTCCATTACTAATCAAGCTGATGTTGAGAATAGAATAGAATATAAATAGAGTTTTTAAATTCGCTGGAAGTCTTCGGATTACCACCTCATAATCTGTAATTAAAAGTCGGATCAGTAATAATTAATGTGTTGTGGAACATATAGACTAACCACGTCTTTGTTTTAGCGATACGTTTTTATTAAATCAATTAATTTCCGGACAATTTCCATTAGACATTACAATCAGATAATGAAAATAATCGGCTAAAAACCACCATATCAAATAAAAATATGTATTCCATTGCTTCGCTCCAGTGGCATAGCTACCTAGGGACTAGGCGGGGCAGTGCCCCGGGGCCCTCAAGCTCAGGGGGCCCTCGAATTCTTACCAGAAATCTCGATCGAACTGAACTTTTGGAAATTCAATTGGAAGTTCACCAATTATGTACGGAAATAATGAGCAAATATGGAGTGCTAGAATGCGACCTAACGGAAGTATTTACAGCAATGTTATTATTCCTTACAATTCCTGTCACTTCTGCAGCAGCTGAAAGGTCATTTAGCACATTAAAAATAATAAAAAAATTATTTTAGAAATAATATGGGCCAAACTCAACTCCGATATTAATCGCTAATAGCAATTGAAATTAAAACCGCATCAAGCCTGGATTTAAACGAAGTCATTGATACTTTTGCGAAAACTAAAACTAGGGAAAAATTGGAAATATAATTGTTATTTAGTCAGTTGGTAGGCCCGACCTTTATATAATAAACCCTTGAATCTTCTCAATTTCGTTTTATTAGCCAAACCTACACCAAGTATTAATTGTAATTTATGTTGTTACTGTTTAATATTTTTATTACCTGCCCTGCAGTGTACAAAAAAGAGCTTAAGTAGCTTAGCATTTTTAAAGTATTTGTATATTTCATATTTTTATTTGATAAAACCTAATCAGTTTACATAGCAGTGGGGCCCCATTTTTTTAATTTTTCCCAGAGTTCTTGGTTACCTAGTCACGCCATTGCTTCGCTCATTAAACTCTAATAATTTCGCATCGAACTAGCAAAATAATTAAATGGTACAGATGAGTTAATTAGTAGCATATTATAACGCTTTTGATTGGAATTGCAAGTGCAACAAATCGAAAAAGAAATGCAAAGCAAGGCTTCTGGATTTCATTACATTTAACATATCTGACGAAAAGAAACGAGGCAAGTTAACGTTCAGTGTTCAAGTCTAATTGAAGTCAACGTAAGACATGATAAGACCAATTAAAAGATCAGTGAATGTGCATGATACGGGAAGCCAGGAGCCAGGAGGAGGCTGGAATTGGATCGATCCAATATCATTGCAGATACGATCGTCAATCTTTCGGTCTCCATTGCATCTACCTAGATTTAAATAACATATTGGATGGAATTGATACATACGACACAATTGCCACTTTATCGTATCGGTAGATATACTCTCTTACTCGGCAATCCTACCACCACTTGTCCTCGTACCTCGTAAATCATGCAAAATTATGCAACGAAAGACACGAACGATTTTGCGTTTGCACGATGCATTCGATTAGCGAACATGAGATCACATTAAAGCGAAATGTTGATAAAGTTGAAAAGAAGACGTAGCGGGCGATACAAATGATTTTCAAAGACCAATGACCAATTATGTGCGCCAATCTGCTATGATGCAGTTATACTACGTAGTATGCATTTGAATTAATCAAATTTGCCGCCGCTAAACAGATTGCACTGATGAGGTGCTGATGGGAAAAAGACTTTATTTAAAATCAACTGACGACGCAACTATTGTCGTTAATGCTTGGCAACGACGCCTTAATGCCTCCCGTGTTTTTCCCAATGGGAAAATTGTCCTCATCACTACCGGCAATAAAACTATCGTTAAACGATCATTTAGGGGTTTTATTTACTTTTTATGCGAGATAATTTTCGGGGTAATTGACAAAAAAGACTTTCACTGTGAAATACGAAACGTTTCACCCGCTTAGCCAATTCTTTTTTTCGCCCCCTTCAACATAAATTCGCCCCATAAAAATTAAGGTAAACCATTTCAAATTAATGAATTCAAAGTTGAAAACAATACGCCATCTACTTTACTTCAAATGAAATATTTTTATTACATCAGATTATTGCCTTAAAATTTTTAATTGAACAAAATAGATTGTATAGAAATATCTGAAGAAGTATATCTTTAAAATAATTTACATTTTAATTAGTTAAATATGCTTTAAATAAAGTAAATTCATATAAAAGTTTCAAACTGACATTTATCAAAACTCCAAACCTTCTAAACTCATTTCACGGAAATGGATTTTAAAATTTTCATCCCCTTTTTGGGATAAACCTTAAAACTTTTTAATGTTTGCATTTAAATTAATTTAAAGAACCAATCTTTAATATCAACAACTCTTAAAATATGCGTTAAATTAAGTAAATCCAAGTTAATGATTCAAACTAACATTTGTCATATCTTCAAACCTTTCATCCAAGTATAATTTTAAATTATCCCAAATAAACTCGAATTGCAAATTCAGTTCTATAGGTTCTATAATTCTTTAGGATTTGTCCAATATTGGGCAAGAATAGCAAATTTGAACGAATTAGTAATTCGGAATTCTAAATTATGTTTGACAAATGTTATTGCGCATGATCAGTTAGATTAAAGCTATCAGAATCAGTTTTGAACTTTTACAAAAACGAACATAATATTCATTTAAAGTTTTCGAAAGCTTTAAAGTTTTGAAAATAAGAATACTTTGTTGAAAAAGCTTTAAATAATTTTTCTATTTGACTAAAATAATGGAATTCATTCCAAATTTAGGATAAAAGCAATAAATTATTTCCCACTTTTTAAGTAGAAGATGCTCAAATTATTGAAAGAAAATTATTTAATTATATCCTAAAGGAAAATACTAAAGAATTTAGGCAAATCGTTGGTAACCACTTAAAAATATTAATTGAAAATAGAAAAGGATAATTTAGATAGTTGCCTTAAGATTAATTTCCATTTTAATCATTAAAATATGCTTTAAACAAAGTTATTTCATGTAAAAGTTTCAAACTGACTTTTACCATCTCTCCAAACCTTCTAAACTATCATTTCACGGAAATGGAATTTAAAATTTTCATCCCCTTTTTGGGATAAACCTTAAAACTTTTTAATGTTTGCATTTAAATAAATTTAAAGAACCAATCTTCAACATCAACCACTCTTAATATATTTTTTAAATTAAGTAAGTCCAATTGAGTGTTTCAAACTGACATTTATCATAACTCCAAACCTTTCATCCAAGTATAATTATAAATTATTCCAAATAAACTCGAATTGCAAATTCAGTTCTATAGGTTCTATAATTCTTTAGGATTTGTCCAATATTGGGCAAGAATAGCAAATTTGAACGAATTAGTAATTCGGAATTCTAAATTATGTTTGACAAATGTTATTGCGCATGATCAGTTAGATTAAAGCTATCAGAATCAGTTTTGAACTTTTACAAAAACGAACATAATGTTCGTTTAAAGCTTTCGGAAGCTTTAAAGTTTTGAAAATAAGAATTCTTTGTTGAAAAAGCTTTAAATACTTTTTCTATTCGACTAAAATAATGGAATTTATTCCAAATTTAGTGTAAAAGGGGCTCAAGTGTACTTTTGCACACCCACAATCTGGGAACGTTGCATTTTTGACATTGTTTTTAATTTAATTCGCGATATTTTTGTTAATTCAATTCTTATATGGTATAATTCTCTCATTTGTGGCTAAATTTTCATTATGGACCGATTTAATCGCGAATTTAATTAAAAACAAAGTCGAAAATGCAACATTGCCAGATTGTGGGTGTGCTAAAGTACACATGAGCCGTAAAAGCAATAAATTATTTCCAATTTTTTAACTAGAAAATGCTCAAATTATTGAAAGAAAATTATTTAATTATATCCTGAAGGAAAATGCTTAAGAATTTAGGCAAATAATCGGTAACCATTTAAAAATATTGATTGAAAATCGAGGGGGATAGTTTAGAGAGTCGCCTCAAGATAAGTATGGGGGAATGCATTACGTGGTTGAGTACATTATTGCAGCTTGTAATAATTTATAAATGGCTGCAAAGTGCAGTGTGCACATACTCGTGATGCAAACTAGTATTTGATTTTAATTTAAATTTTGAAAAAATCCATGGAAAACATGAAAGAGAATATAAATTTTATAATAATATTTAATATAATATGTATTTATTCAAGGTGTGGTACTTGAATGGTGGTCGTTTGGTACTTGTCTATCAAACATGCCAGAGGCACCACACATGTTACACACGATGCACGCGGACCGGACGTTAAATATATTTTCATCCTTTGAAGAATCTTCAAGCCATCCCATCCCATCCCATCCCATCGTTTTTTTTTTCTGTTGGACATAGAAAGTTAAATTTTTATTCGCTTCCATAAATCCGGTCCGAAACGTTTTTACGACCTCATTGCACTTGTGTCTTATCAAGTACTGTATCTTGCATCTGAAAATTTCCCCCTGTGTTTGTTTTTTCATTTGGTTTTTCCGTTTAAAGAGATATATACGATGAAAAGACTGCAGTTTTATTGGTTGTAAAGATAAAGAGGAAAAAAATTAAAATTATTGGTGACGGTCTATTCCGCGCCTGGGTGACTTTTCAGAAACACAACATACGCACATATGGCGTCAATTTCCACCATTATAGATCCTCGATGTCCTGATTTTTCTTGTCGTAAGTTTATGGTGACGTTTGCTAGTTTTATGGGAGTAGTGTATTGAAGCGATGGCTTTTTTCCTTCTGTAACTGTCGTACAATTTATCTTTTTTTCAATTGGCCATCGAGTAGCTTTGATCTTGGCTCGATAAAGACGACTCTGAAGAGAATAATAAAATACATAAATATATCCTCGTTTCCTCAAAGAAATCACAAGGCAATGGTGAGATGAGGAATACGAATTGTTTTGTATGTTATCGTGTACGTATTTTGATAAATTATGAATGAGATTTCTGGTTTGAAGATTTCTTGTATTCTTGAAGATCTATCGATCGTGGAGAATGAGAGTAAGAAAAGAAAAAAAAACAATGCGGAATGTACTGGCAATTGCTTTGAAAGCTGAACGTGGCGTTGTTGGTCGCATGATTTATCAATAAGTGCATGTAACATAAATTGGACCACACATGAATGAAAATTTCTGATGGTTTTCAAATAGAAAATGACCTGAGGGGTGCATTTTTGATGACATCTATCTGAAGTATTATTTTAAAGAAATTTTAAAGAAATCACATATTTAACGTAATGACAGAAAATTGGCATAAAGACGAGAAACTTACACAAAAGAAAAAAAAATATTACGACCGTCTGTCGGCCGACTGACGGTCGTAAATCTGATAAACCGTCACCAACAATTCGTGACAAGATAAACAAGAGCACAAGAATAAATAGCAAAATGAAATCCACTGCTTACATTTCTCAATATCTTATTTTTTTTCTGGTTTTTTGTTTCAGACCGAGCAAATTACCGTGCTTTGGATCCTCTTCGCCATGATCGTGCTGGGAAATTCAGCCGTACTGGTCACTTTGGCTTTGAACAAGTCCCGAAAGTCCCGCATGAATTTCTTCATCAAACATCTCGCGATTGCCGGTAAGCAAAACATCTCAATTAAAAATAAATAACCAACCATTCATCACCACTTTTGTCCGATCCAAACCAATAAATTTGCTTAAGTATATTTCTGCGTCGGATCCTCAACGAATGAATTGGATCCCGGAGGGTGCATTCTCGCCAACATCTACAAAATAAATACAAATCTTTTATCTTAATTTCATATAAATCATACCATTTCCCATTTGATTGAAAAAAAGAAATGTGTTACCGAGCGATTGAGTTCATTATTTAGTTTAATTGCGGAACTCGACAGAATTATTTACAAAAAAAAAATAATATTCTTATGCCTAAAGGGATATTTTGACTTAGAATAATGATAGTGTTTCGAAAAAATCGCAACGCATCACGCAGTTTCATATGAAGAGAAACAAGGCCTTGAGAAATAGAAACCGATGGCTTCTGTTTTAACATTTAATTGAATCATAGTTTGATTTATTAATTCCTGATAACCACAACCAAATAAAATGTAGGAAATTATAGTAAATTTTTTGCAAAAGAATCATTTTTTATTTTCCTATCGCCAACATAGGTGGAACACATCAGTGTTGTGCCCACGGCTCGAATTTCCTTCAATTATTATTCAATTTTGTAAATTGTATGCTTGTACCAATACCAACTCTAACTGTAATTTGGTAAATTATTATTTAATATAATTACCGAATAGTACCAATTACTGGTTCGAAAATCATCCAAATTTTACGTTCACACTATATTTAAGTCAACAAGTCCGCAATGACGGAAATTGGAAAAAAAATTGACCTAATCGATTAATTTTTATCGTTGAAGAAAGGGGTCGATGAAATTCTTGCCGAATTTATTCCAAGACATGCCGAAAAAAAATTTTGTTCTTTTGGGTGTTAGATATTGGTAACGTCTGAAATTTCAATAGCAATTTTGTGGAAAATCTAAATAAATTTACAGTTAATATTTTTGATTCTAACTCTTTTAATTCTCTTTAATTTGTAAATAAATATTCAACGCAAAAATCATAATTTAACAAACTTCAATAGGAATCCTTTCGTTGAAAATCTTTTACTGAAATTTCTTTATTGTAAAAGCATTCTTGTTTAATATTTGGTTGTTTTAAAGCCAATTAATCGCAGCTTTTTGGAAAATATAGTGAAAGGTTCCACTAATTTTATAAACATAACTAATTGGAATTAATAATAGGTTTTTAATAAGTTCTTTATGAATTACTTTTGATATTTCGAATCTTTTGAATTAGAAATATAAGCTATAGAACTTCTCATTTCTTCTACAACGGAAATTATTGGACTTTCTTTGCTTTTTCAAACCAAATATCCAGTTTTTCTTCTGGCATATTTCATGGAAAACTTGTCCATTAAATATTAGCCTCATTTTTTTCTTAATTTAGTAAGCAATGATGTCCATCTCTTTTCCAATTCAAATACTGCTCAAATTATTAAAAAAAAATATATTTTCCAGAAATGATTTCCTAGAAATATTTCATTAGTTCTTTGATTTTTCTCCCAAACTTATGACTACCAAATACCATGAGCTATAAATATACTCTAGAGCTTTCAAAAATCAATCAAATTTTCTTAAGTTATACTTCCCCTTTTATGTTAGGTGTTAAGGAAAATTTTGAATATTTTTAAGGCTTTTTTCACGAAAAGTGTTTCAATATTTTGAGCTCAAAGTATTATCTATCTTTTGCTATTACTACTTCACGTCTTTCAAGCAGCAGTCAATTAATTGCACCTTTTAAGAAACGAAGTTTCACAAAAATCAAGTCCAAGTTTCATCAATTATATTAACATAAATAATTATAGTTTTTCAATAAAGTTTTAATGAATTATTTTTGATATTTCGAATCTTTGAGAATCCTTAAAAAGGCACTCAGAACTTGAAATATAAGCTA
Source organism: Sisyra terminalis (assembly GCA_958496175.1). NCBI lineage: Eukaryota > Metazoa > Arthropoda > Insecta > Neuroptera > Sisyridae > Sisyra > Sisyra terminalis. The sequence continues at coordinate 6,927,415 of OY292278.1, forward strand.
TAGAACTTCCCATTACTTTAACAACAAAAATTATTTTACATTCTTTGCCTTTTCAGACCTAATATTCAATTTTTCTTCTGATTTACTTCATGAAAAATTTCTCCATTAAATATTAGCATAATTTTTTTCTTAATTTAATTAGCAATGATGTCCACCTCTTTTCAAATTCAAATACTGATCAAATTATAAAGAAATTAATATTTTCCAGAAAAAATTTCATAGAAATATTTCATTAGTTCTTTGCTTTTTCCCCGAAACTTATGACTACCAAATACCATGTGCTATAAATATACTCTAGAGCTTTTAAAAATCAACAAAATTTTTCAAAGTTATTCTTCCTCTTATATATTATGTGTTAAGGAAAATTTTGAATATTTTTAAGGCATTTTTCACGAAAAGAGTTTCAATATTTTTAGCTCAAAGTATTATCTATGGATAATACATCCCATATAAGTGCTTCCAAAGTTTCTTTAATAACTTTGGAAAGATAACCTTATCGTATCTTGTGGTATATTGAAGGTAATGGAGCTTCAATTATCGACTCAATTGTATAAATTGTTGTTGATTAACAAAAATGATTTTTTAACAAATTTGAATAGGAATTCTTGCGCTGTAGTTCTTCAACTTAAATTTCTTTATTGTAAAAGCATTCTTGTATAATATTTGGCTGTTTTAAAGTCAATTAATTGCAGCTTTTTTGAAACGAAGTTTCACAAAAATTTAGTCCAAGTTTCCATTAATTTTATTAACATAAATAATTATAGTTTTTCAATAAAGTTTTAATGAATTATTGTTGATATTTCAAATCTTTGAAAATCTTTTAAAAAGGTACTCAGAATTTGAAATATACGCTACAGAACTTCCCATTTCTTTAACAACGAAAATTCTCTGACTTTCTTTGCTCTTTCAAACCAAATATTCAATTTTTCTTCTGACCTATTTCATGAAAAACTTCTCCGTTAAATATTTGCATCATTTTTTTCTTAATTTAATAAGCAATGATGTCCATCTCTTTTCCAATTCAAATACTGCTCAAATTATTAAAAACCTGGTATTTTCCGGAAGTGATTTCATAGAAATATTTCATTAGTTCTTTGATTTTTCCTCCAAACTTATGACTACAAATACCATGAGCTATGAATATTTGACTTTCTTTGCTTTTTCTGACCTAATGTTTAATTTTTCTTCTGATCTATTTCATGAAAATTTTCTCTTGTAAATATTAGCATAATTTTTTTCTTAATTTAATATTTAAATTAATATTTGAATAATTAATATTATGAAATTAATACTTTCCAGAAAAGATTTCATAGAAATATTTCATTAGTTCTTTGTTTTTTTACCCAAACTTATGACTACCAAATACCTTGAGCTATAAATATACTCTAGAGCTTTCAGAAATCAATATAATTTTCTTAAGTTATTCTTCCCCTTATATGTTAGGTGTTAAGGAAAATTTTGAATATTTTTAAGGCTTTTTTCGCGTAAAGTGTTACAATATTTTTAGCTCAAAGTATTATCTATTCTTTGCTATTAGTAGTTCCCGTCTTTCAAGGAGCAATCGGGCTTCTCTTAAAAAAGGCTCTGTCCTTTGATGCGATCTAGGACTGGAATCAAACATCCCTTATAAGTGCTCCCAAAGTTTCTTTAATAACTTTGGAAAGATAACCTTTTCATATCTTGAGGTATATTGAAGGAAATGGAGCCTCAATTATCGACTCAATTGTACAAATTGTTGTTGATTAACAAAAATGATTTTTTAACAAATTTGAACAGGAATTCTTTCGCTGTAGTTCTTCAACTTAAATTTCTTTATTGTAAAAGCATTCTTGTATAACATTTGACTGTTTTAAAGCCAATTAATTGTAGCTTTTTTGAAACGAAGTTTCACAAAAATTAAGTCCAAGTTTTCATTAATTTTATTAATATAAATAATTATAGTTTTTCAATAAATTTTTAATGAATTTTTTTCGATATTTCGAATCTTTGAAAATCTTTAAAAAGGTACTCAGAATTAGAAATATAAGCTATAGAACTTCCCATTTCTTTTACAACGAAAATTATTGAACTTTCTTCGCTTTTTCAGACCTAATATTCAATTTTTCTTCTGATCTATTTCTCTAATCAGCAATGATGTCCACCTCTTTACCAATTCAAATACTGATCAAATTATCAAGAAATTAATATTTTCCAAAAATCCATGTTGTTTAAGCCCTTGTCTTTTTAAATATAATAATTTAATTGTGGGCAATAAGAACCAGAAGCTTCTGGTGGAATATTATTAATTTTATCTCCAACGTTTCGTCAGTCATTCCTGACTTCTTCAGGGCTTAAAGTTCAAAATTACTGTGCAAATGTCATAAAAATAAGCTGTAAAATGACCCAACTGGTATTCTTGGTCTGTTGTTTTACCAGTTGGGTCATTTTACACCTTATTTTTATGACATTTGTGGAATAATTTTTAAATTTTGAGCCTTGAATAAGTCAGGAATAACTGACGAAACGTTGGCGATAAAATAAATAAGATTCCACAAGAAGCTTCGTCCTTATTGTCTACAATTTAATTATTATATTTTCCTGAAATGTTTTCATGAAATTTTTCGAAAGTTCTTTGATTTTTCTCTAAAACTAATGCCTACCAAATACCTTGAGCTATAAATATACTCTATAGAGCTTTCAAAAATCAATATAATTTTCCTAAGTTATTCTTCCCTTCATATGTTGGGTATTAAAGAAAGTTTTGGATATTTTTAAGACTTTTCTATTGCTTGCTTTTACTTTTTCCCGTCCTTCAAATAGCAATCGAATTTCTTTTAAAAAAAATCCTCGTCCTTCGATGCGATCTAGGAATTTATCCATAAAATTCTTTATAAAATATGAAATGCTGATCATCCAGCCTCATGGACCAAAATAAGTGGTAATCAAGCGGGACAATATCCAGTGAATATGGCGGATGGGGCAAAAAATCCCATGGAAGAACTTCCAAACTTTCTTTAAAAACTTTGGAAAGATAACCTTATCGTATCTTTTGATATACTGAAGATAATTGAGCTTCAGTTATCGACTCAATTGTATTAATTGTTGCTGATTAAGTTTCCAAATATTAGTTTCATTAGGTTGGAGTAACTCTTAATAGATTACTCTAATCTGGTCCAACCAAAAGTACAACAAAAACTCTGGTCATGAATGTTCGATTTCATCTTTGAAATCAATGCATTTTCGGGTTTCTCATCGATTTTCTCTTCTTTAGATTAACAAATTGGATCCACTTTTATCCCATGTTACAATTCTATGGAAAAAATCCTTTTACTTTTACATTTAGAGCAGTGATTTGCACGTGAAGAAACAACTTTTCGACGTTTATTGGCTTGATTTTGTACGGAACCAAGTTTCCCTTTGTTTTTCACCATACTTTGGTCCAAAAACGGTTTATAACCGTTGACTGGTTCATTTCTAAAGTTTCCATAGGTATTTCTTGAATTTAACGTAAATCTTAATCAATAATATCATAATCTTTTCAAACTTTACTGGTCCACTTTTGCATTTTTTATCGCTGGTACCAAAATGATCCATTTTAAAACTCCAAAACCCAAAACTTCAATATTCTTATTGATGATGAATGTTTATCATATGCTTTACTCGGCAATCGATTTGTATTGATTCTTTTTTTCTTCAAATTAGATCAAAAAAAATTTGCTGTTCCTCTAAATTATGTTTTGTGGGTCCAAATATAAATATGGTTGGAGTAAAAAGAAACTTTGTAGTAAACATTTCAGTGAAATGGTAAAGAATTTTATTTTATGGGAAAAAATAATACTTCGACATGAATATTGTTAAAAGATAATCGGTCAAAATTTAATCCTAATTACGCCAATTTTTAACCTAATACTCCATTATTAAATGACAAAGTTCCATTATTATCAGCTTTTAAAGCTCACAATTCAATTGTGTTTAAATAAAATGAATAAATAAAGAATAATTCAATCAATCATTCATATTGTTTTTTAAATTAAAAATGAACAAAAAACGTTCGAGAGAATTAAAGTTTTAAATATTAACTCTAAATTTTTTTTCAAGCGAGAATTATGCTCGACACATCAAATAAAAACCGAGTAACTAATGCTTGAATGATCATTTTAATAATTTGCGAATTTATTTGTCGTTTCGAATAAATTGAAATTACATTTCACCTTGATTTTCTTTTAAATACATTGTTGCGAATAAAATTTAGAAATTGACATGAAACAGAATTGAAGAATAATGAAGCAACCGAATGTGATGGGGTTTGGTTGATTTTCTTTGATCTCCAATGATGGGGGGGGTTGGAATGTCAAGGAGAGACTTGCCACCAATCCCTGTCAGTCAGGATTACTACGTAAATAGGACTCGCAAATGTTATATAATTGTACCAAAGTCGATACATATTCGTACCATGAAAAAACAATAACAATTTCGAGAACGAAAACGAAAACGTGGAGAGCGGAACACCTGGGCAGATGGAGCTTTGAGCTTTGAGCTTTTCGTCGTCTCTATCGCTTGTCTGGCCGACCGAACTACGTAACGAACTGTTAATTAACTCAACAAATTATTTTATTTTCAATAAATATTAAATGAGAAACGGTTGTTTCATCTCAAAACTTCCAATTCTAATTTTATTACAATATAGTAAAAGCATATTATATTGTGTACAATATTTAAAATGTTTTATCAAAGTGGAACCATAAAATCATTAGTTAACGAATGTTACAATCAAAAAACGCTGTTAGTTTAGTACATGGGGCATTTCACGTGAAGCGGACAAAAGTGATGTTCTGAAATTTGTTCATATTTGACATAATTGTACTTCTAGTAAGTGTGAATGTGGATTAGGGTGGGTCAAAAAAAACGATTATTTTTTTTTTACAAGTGACGCGGAAAAATGGGTTGCTAGACACCTTAAAAAAATTCTCGCCAAGTATGAGCTCTTAATTTTAATAGGAAGATCCTCCGCATTGCAGTTTTGTATTTTTTTCTCAGTCCAATAGAAAAAAATTCATACCTCATCATTTATCGATTGTACAGAAAAATGTTTCGAAAGAATTTTTTAGGAATTTCAATGCTCTACAAAAAAGGTATTCCATATTTTTTCCGTAAGCCTCACCATTTGAAAGATATTAAGGATTTAATTTTGATTATTTTCAGACAAATTTCATTTTTTTTTTATGAATTTTATAACTCGACAATAAATGACTTTTATACAATGCGCAATACAAATTTTTGTTGGAAATTAACTGCTCTATAAAAATGGTTTGTTATGTTTTGGCGATTAAATTAACCGTTCAAAAGATATTCATCATCAAACTTTCATGTGTACGGGTTTTCAAAGTTTTTGATGAGATATTCGAAAAATTTCAATTTAATTTATAATTTTTGAGAAAATTTACACGAATTTTAGTTTTTGTCAACTGAGAAACTTCAAAATATTTTTCGGGTTTTTTTTTAATACTTAAGTATATTTGTCTCAATTTAATAAAATATAAATTGTACATTATTTATCGCTTAGTTAAATATTTATTAATAAAAAAAGTAAAGTTTTCATTATTCATATATTATGATTTATTTCAGTATTAGAGAAAAACAATGTACAATTAGTTATAAAAAAGTTTTTTATTTCAATTTTCAAACAAGTTTTTGTTGCAAATTGGGTAATTTTTTCGATGCTTTTTGACAAGTTGCAATACAAATTAAAATTGCTCTTCGTTTTTTGTTAAACATTGGTTATATTCACTTACCAATGCGACACCTCGCTCTGCCACATCATTAACAACTTGTTTGATAATGAATATCTTTTGAAGGGTTAATTTAATCGCCAAAACATAAGAAACCATTTTTATAGAGCAGTTAATTTTCAACAAAAATTTGTATTGCGCATTGTATAAGAGTCATTTATTGTCGAGTTATAAAATTCATAAACAAAAATGAAATTTGTCTTAAAATAATCAAAATTAAATCCTTAATATCTTTCAAATGGTGAGGCTTACGGAAAAAATATAAGATATCTTTTTTCTAGAGCATTAAATTTCCTAAAAAATTCTTTCAAAACATTTTTCTGTACAATCGATAAATGATGAGGTATGAATTTTTTTCTATTGGACTGAGAAAAAAATACAAAACTGCGATGCGGAGGCTCTTCCTACTAAAATTAAGAGCTCATACTTGGTGAGAATTTTTTTAAGGTGACTAGCAACCCATTTTTCCGTGTCACTTGTAAAAAAAAAATAATCGACTTTTTTGACCCACCCTAATGTGGATACAACATATATTTTTCGAATGCTGATTATTTGGCAAGTTATACGCTTCTAGAGAACTGTCGTATTTGAAATTCGAATTTTTTTAAAACACTTTTTCAATTTAAATTTTTTTTTTTAAAATATTAAATATGGCGGTTTAAAAAGAAAATGAACTGTTCTTTCTAAATAAAAAATAAAACTAGACATTTTTATTTTTTTTAATAAACAAAACCGGAAGTAAACTTTTCAAATCAAAATTTTAGTAATTTCGACCATTTTGATTTTTGATTTTTTTATTTCAAAATATAGCCGAAAGTACACTTATGATACACCAGAAGTTTCATATTGGGATCTGCAATAGTTTAGGAGATACAGGGATTAAAGTACACACGTGTCGTAGTGAGGGTTAACTGGTTTACGCCATATAATACTGAAAGGCTGCAATATTTATATTTACTATCCTCTTTAAGCGTATTTAATGCTCTAACAATGTTGTTGGGTAATTATTATTCAAATTAAAATAGTACTTATTGAAAAAAATATAAATAGGAAGCAATAGTTTAAAATAAATTTCGTGATAAGTAATAAAATCGTCTGCTAGCCAAAGAGGTTGAATGATTGTAGTGAACGTGCTCCATAAACTAAAACCCCCATGTTAAACTAAAACTATCATTTCCCCTCAATTTTCCAAGTGATCGTACTCCTTCCACAGCATATTTGGACAAAATATATTTTCTCCTCTCTTCGTTAAAAGAATTAGAATAATTTTGTACAAATATGCTGTGGAAGGGGTACAACCACTTGGAAAATTGACGGGAAGTGAAAGTTTTAGTTTAACATGGGGTTTATGGAGCTCGTTCACTCTAGTCATTTAACCTGTTTGGCTAGCAGACGATTTTATTACTTATCACGAAATTTATTTTAAACTATTGCTTCCTATTTATATTTTTTCCAATAAGTACTATTTTAATTTGAATAATAATTACCCAACAACACTGTTAGAGTATCAAATACGCTTAAGTTGGATAGTTAATATAATTATTTCAGCGTTTTAGTGTTATATGGCGTAAACCAATTGACCTATGGTAGCTACGGTACGACACTAATGTACTTTAATTCCTGTATCTCCTAAATTATTGCAGATCCAATTATGAAACTTCTGGTGTACCATAAGTGTACTTTAGGCTATGTTTTGAAATAAAAAAATCAAAAATCAAAATGGTCGAAGTTACTAAAATTCTGATTTGAAAAGTTTACTTCCGGTTTTGTATATTAAAAAAAAAAATAGAAATGTCCAGTTTTAATTTTTTTTTAGAAAGAACAGTTAATTTTCTATTTTAACCGCCATATTTAATATTTTTAAAAAAAAATTTTGAAAAAATACGAATTTCAAAATCGACAATTCTTTAGAAGCGTATAACTTGGCAAATAATCATCATTCGAAAAAAATATTTCGTATCCACATTAGGGTGGTCCTTAATAGGGGTGTTTTTGAATTTCTTTGCTCCCAGGAGCTCAAATGCTTCCTAAGTGGTAAAAAAAAAATCTCTGAAAATTTGAGCTCTTAAAATTAACTTTAAAATAGTCCGCTTTCCATTTTAAGTTTCTTATGGAAATAACGTGGGAAAAATTTAATTTGCTCTTTAGAATTCCATAACTCAGCGACAAATAAATCGAAAGTAATTAATCGCATCATTTTTATTGAAAATTTAACGCTCTACAAAAAAGAGCTTTTATGATTTTTTGCTAGATCTATTGGATTAAGAGTTATTGGCTTAAGAATGCGACACTTATGGTCCATGAAAATATAATACATTTTTTAACTGAGCAAGATGGTAGAGTTGGTTACATAGCTAATATAGTATTTGCTTCTATTGCATACGAAATTTGATATATTTCGTAAAAATAAGTATTTACTTAATAATTATAATTGATAATATTAATAATTATATAATAATTAAACTTTGAGCTCGAATAACTCATAAGCCAATAGATTTAGTGAAAAATCATAAGAGCTCTTTTTTGTAGAGCGTTAAATTTACAATAAACATGACGCGATTAGAAATTTTTGATTTATTTGTCGTTGAGTTATGGAATTCTAAATAACAAATTAAGTTTTTCCACGTTATTTTCATAAGAAATTTAAGTTGGTAAGTGGACTATCTTAAAGTTAATATTAAGAGCTCAAATTTTCAGGATTTTTTTTATTTTATTAATTTGGAAGCATTTGAACATCTGGGAGCAAGGAAATTCAAAAACACCACTTTTAAGGATTAACCAAATCCACATTCATACTTACTAGAAGTGCAATTATGCCAAATATGAACAAATTTCAGAACATCACCTTTTTTTCGCTGTCCGCTTCACGTGAAATGTCCCACAAAAAATGTTAATCTCTTTTTCATTTAAAGTATTAATTTCTGGTAAAGAGATTTATTCGACTGAAATTCTATTTATTGAAGGAATTTTCTCCGTAAACGGTCAGCCAATAAAGTTTTATGCGTTCGCCGAAATCCCAACGATTCAATATTCCAAATAAATCGTTTGAGAAACATAAATATTTTCGCTCGATTTCACAAGTCGTCATGTCTCAATTTATCAAGAGCCGTTTTGGTTGCGGTTTGTTTTTTGCTTTCATTAAATGGATAATGCCCGGCGGAAAAAAATTCAAATAATAAAATCAAGTGGTGGCCAATCGGTTTGAAATGCGAACCGCTTAATTGTCCGTGATGACAATATGTGTAACCAGAGATTATATGGATCGAAAGCGTGTAATGTCTATAATCAGTGAAGATCATGTTTCGAGAAATTCGCGATCCCGCAAGCTCTCCAGCTGTTTTCTTTGTATGGTCCATAGTGCGGCCTTTTACATGTTACATTATATCTCAGCTTGAGTAGCAGTTTGGTGTACCATTGATCGCCAATGCCCAGGCCATCAAGAGCCCAAATCCTCCACATAGTAGTCGGTAAAAAGTGGTTGTTGTCGATCGAAACGTGTGGAGTTGTTGCCATTAAATGTAATGGGCTTTTGTTTTGACAGACATGTCCCATAACATCTTCATTATCATTCTGCTCTTTTATTTCGTTTCAGCAATTCATATACCTACAAATAAATTCAGTCATCATCTTTTTTTCTTTTTTTTTGGTCTGTTGAATAGTTGAAATTTCTCTTTTATGTGACAAAGTTTTTCATCATACCACCACAAAAAAAAAACGATTGTTAAATCTGCTACTTGTAGCGTATTGAATCCTAGAAATATTTTTCAAAAGATATTATTGTTGCCTTTTAGAGTTACAGTACGGTTTCATGAAGATTAACAAGTTAAAGTTTACAAAGTTTCAGTGATAAGATGCTAAAGCATCAAATTTTACTTTCTCTCCAGGTACATTTTATTAAATGCTTTAGTACCACATATTTCCAACATTCTAGGTAGATTCGGACCAAATTTCAACCCTCTACCCTTACGATTTTGGATGGAAATCAGTTGAGACCAAATCATTTCCTGCAATTAATAAACAAAGTTAAATTTTATCAAACATATCAATGTCACAAACGATCAATACGTTTTTATTAAATCAATTAATTCCCGGACAATTTCCATTAGGAATTGCAATCAGATAATGAAAATAATCGGCTGAAAATCACCATATCAAATAAAAATATGTATTCCATTGCTTCGCTCCAGTGGCGTAGATATCTAGGGGCCAGGCGGGGCAGTGCCCCGGGGCCCTGAAGCTCAGGGGGCCCTCGAATCCTTCCCAGAAATCCCGATCGAACTGAACTTTTGGAAATCCAGTTGGAAGTTCACCAATTATGTACGGAAATAATGAGCAAATATGGAGTGCTAGAATGCGACCTAACGGAAGTATTTACAGCAAAATTATTATTCTTTACAATTCCTGTCACTTCTGCAGCAGCTGAAAGATCATTTAGCAAATTAAAAATAATAAAAAAATTATTTTAGAAATAATATGGGCCAAACTCGACTCCGATATTTATCGCAAATAGCAATTGAAAACAAAACCGTATCAAGCCTGGATTTAAACCAAGTCATTGATACTTTTGCGAAAACTAAAGCTAGGAAAAAAATTGTAAATATAATTGTTATTTAGTCAGTTGATAGGCCCGACCTTTATATAATAAACCCTTGAATCTTCTGAATTTCGTTTTGTTAGCCAAACCTACACCAAATATTAATTGTAATTTATATTGTTACTGTTTAATATTTTTATTTCCTGCCCTGCAGTGCACAAAAAAGAGCTTAAGTAGCTTAGCATTTTTAAAGTATTTATATATTTCATATTTTTATTTGAAAAAACCTAATCAGTTTACATAGCAGTGGGGCCCCATTTTTTAATTTGCCCCAGGGCCTTTGGTCACCTAGCTACGCCTCTGGATAAGATAACTGATATAAATAATGTAATCATTGCACTTTTAAGAAAATAAACAAAATCAGTTCCCACGTTTTGCTTATCTGTTGATAAAATCACCTACGCATTGCACTAAAAACATAAAATCAAGGAAAAATAATGAGAAAATCTTTGAAAAAATGGGAACCTATCTGTCAACGTAAATATTATTCACGTAAAGAAAAATCTAGAATATTTGTTTTTAGATTTTGATTTCATTAGTGTAGAACTTGACTTTAATTAATTGGAAGAAAAATATTTTCTTTCGCTGTTAACATTTCGGATTAGTATGACATAAATAGTTTTGTAACTTTTGGATTTTACAATCTAGCAAATCCATCTGCCATCCAATTGTATATTGTTAAACTTGTAATTCAAAAGAATCAAATACCTTTAAATCATTGCCTAAGTGGACAGGCTAAGAGTAGAACAAATCTTATGCAATTATTTTTTGTTTGATTCCATTTTATTGTATCTCACACCGACGAAACTTGACTCGCATCTAAAAAATACAATAAAAATTAGAAATTAAAAACCAATTTATATAATATTTTTTTACGTTTTATGGCTTCAAGAGATCGCACTTTAAATCTTGTGGACCTTCGGGATAATATTTCTATGTTCTAAAGTATTCCTCAATGACTGCCACATATTTGTATTTATCCTGTGCTTTGTAAATTAAATCATAAGAGATGTCATAAATCATAAATCATGTAAATTAAATCATTGCTGTATGCTTCTATATGCAAAAAATGCAAACTTCTTCTTATTGTTTTATAATAAAAGTGATTAAATTATAAATATGTGACAAATTGTGAGCTAGGATTGAAATCAACATTCTTTTGAGATCTTAACTATGACATTATTACTTAATTATGAACGGAAGAACTCTAGCAAAGACATTTTGAGAAATGCAGTTTTTTATTTTAAACATTTGATGTTAGATTTTTCGTAGCATTAACTGACTATAACTAATAATTTTCATTTTAATAGGAAAAAGATTTAGGAAAATTCAGTGATAAATTATGATACAGATAATATTTATTGTAAAATTATTTTTAAATCCCAAAAATAAAAGTAAAGTTAACAAATTGGACCTCGGTGAAGTTTCAACGTTGACCACTGGATTGTGAATATAACTAAAAGATATCAATTGGGATTATTCAATAATGCAAATCAAATTGTTGAAAAATATGGCGAAATGATACACAAATTTGTATTTTGATTTGTTTAACATTTTTTATTTAATTATTGCAGTGGTGTAGTTCTGAGGAAAACTACAGGAATCAACGCTTTTAAGCCTGCAGCTTTAGGAGGCCCTTTTTAATTCACTTGTATATTGACAAGGTTTTGAAATATTGAATTCTTTTTGTATTTTTTTTTTCAATGAAAGATCAAATTAATATTTTTGGGGATAAAAAAGTGAGTCGATTAAATACGAAGACTCTTATTAATAAATTTGGAGCAGGAAAACCTGGAAAATCATTTAAACATTTATGTTTTATGAAATATATTTATTTCAGTCTTTGCTCTTAAATTAAAAAAAATATTTTTCTTTGTAAAAACTAAAGAAATATGAAAAACATGTTAGAAAAGACCCTGTAATTTGATTTTACTTATGGACCTTTAAAATTTAGCCAGTCCACTGAATTATTGATTGATTTTTGTTGAAATGAGACACGGAAATTCTTAAATTCTCGTCCCTGAATACAATTTTCTATGATTCAGAAATTAAATTTTTGTTCAGTAGACAATTTGATCAAAAGCAGTTATTTTTATTTCCCTTAGTAATTAATCAAACATTTTTTTGTGTTTGTAGATTCTCATTTAATTTTTGTTAGATAAATTATTTATGTTTTCTTTACGATTAATAATCATATTATGTATAGTCTCTAGCACTAGCATTAAAATACTATAAAGACTCAAAACAACTAAAGTTCAAATAATTATCATAAGCCGATTGAAAAGAGAATTCTAAGCAGTATTTACATTGCAAAATATTTTCTATTATCTACTCAGTAAAGCTTTAGTACTCATAATATTGATACCTTAAACTAGAAACTATGATTTACTCAAATAATTAAACTTTTTTAAGTTTTAAACTATAATAAAAGTGCCTATTATGTTAAAGCTTCTCATTACTTGTGTAAATATTTGAAATTGAAGAAGTAAGAGTTTATTGACACAAAATTTAAATATAAAATATGTAGCATACAATTTTAATTCTTCTCTTCGGAAACTTAAGTCTCTTTAGAGTACTTTTGTATTTATATTTGAGCTTTTATGAAAATGATTTTGAAGCTATGAAACCTGAGCTTTAACCGAAGTCTAAGAAGTTGTTTATAACTTTATTTTAACAAATAGAAATAATGCATTGTATTTCCTCAAATCTTTTTCTCGTTAAAAACGAAAATTATTTAGATAATTAGACGCAGACCTCAATTATCAAACGAGGAAATATCAAAATGATACTAATACATTGCTAATCTAAGTCCAACTTTTAAAATTTCTAACATAACCCAAGGATTGTTAAGGAGTCAAAAGTTTTTCTAGAGGTCAACAACTGTCCGAGAGTTGATCAAAGATTAATCGAAAATAGATCAAAATCTCTATTCTATAAGTTTAGGGAAAATGAATTATGATCAAGAAATTTGTGTTTCCATTTTCATACAGTGCAAACCCAAACTTGTTGATGTTTTGATATAATTTTCTGTGATTTTCAAAAAATATTATCGAAAAATCATCCCTTTACTTCACACTGCCATTAAGGAATACTTCTGACAATAAAAATATTACTGCATAGAATTTACGGAGCATTTTTTTCGCATACTTAAGCCCATTTAAATCTTTAAGATTTTCTTAGGAACCTCTTTAACAAGCATGTTTGATTAGATAAGTAAAAATCAAATTTTGTTGCTTGACCTTATTTTATACATTTAGTTATTTTATTTTTGCAAGTATATAAAATATCTTTGCAAGTATTGTTAGATGTTTTCCTGTTAATAATTAATTAACAATGTCATAGTTAAGATCTCAAAAGAATGTTAATTTCAATCCTTTTACATTTACTTGTTACATATTTACAATTTAATCATTTTTGTCATGAAACAATAAGAAAAACTTTGTTTTATGAATATAAAAGTATACTGCAGTGATCTCGTACAATTTAATTTATAAAGCTTAGGATAAATATCTACACAGACGGATGCTGAGTTCTAGTAAAGATTATATTCTCTTCATGGTTTCATTTTATGCAGCATTGCTTGTTTAGTTCTTTTCATTACAATTTATTAAATAATATTTTTTCCGTGTAATGTTGCCTAATTTAATTTTATCAATTTAACAATTGAACCATTGGATTCAATAAAAAATTAACTTTAAAACTTGCAATGTTTTTAACGAACAATATTTTCCATCACCAAAATAACTTCCTTAAAGAATTTACGTAAAATTGGTTTTAATCTCTAATCACTTTCCAGTTTGTGATTAGATGATATTTGGTACCTAAAATTGAAAATACTTTAGAAAAAAACATTTTCCAACAATAAATGTTAATCATATTTCTACGTGCAAATTTCTTTTTATTATTTCCGAATTCTTTAAGCTGTTAATAAGTTGCTTTACCAAAAAATTTACATTTTTTTTTTAAATTTTCAGTAAGGTTTATGACTTTTAATTAAAGATTCAAGTTACAAAGAAATATTTAATACCTACTTGACTTAAAGAGTTCCACAAGAACTTCCACAAGAAAGTTTAAGAAACCTTGGTTTTTAATAAATATTTGCATTGTGGAATAATTCTTCATGAATTTCTTTATCCTTCCATTGATAAAACTATGATTTTTAAATTGTTTTAAACATTTAAAAGATTGTTTGTTTAGTCATTCGAACTTCTGTGATCGATAGATCATTCATACAGCAATATTCATTGTTATAGGTTTATCCAATCATTGAATTTTTAAACTGTAAAAAAAAACAATTAGTTAATAATGAAAATCCAGTTTGAAAAAATTGTGATGATTCAATAGGTACCTCGAATTTCCAAATTATAATTTGCACATTTTTTTTACCAATCACTACCGTTTTTAAAACATTATACTTAGTACCTTGATTATGACTTTTAGATATTTGAAACTACGGATTTAGATTGAATTTTAGTCGTTTTCGTGATCATTATAAAATAAACTCAGCTTATAATTCTTAAAGTCCTTACCAATTTTTTGTTGTAACTGAGACTTAATCTTCGGTTCCGAATCTTCCTTCAACAATCAATACTTAACTTGAACTCCTTGAAAATTTTCCTCATTGTCATTTTGTAACTTAGAAGTATTACTTTAAATTATGAAAGAAAATATAAAAACTTTCTTACTACAATTGTTAAATCTGAACTGATATCCCAAACTGCCAGAAGAATAGAGTTTGAGTTTAATTCAAAAATTCATTATTATAATTTTTCGTTACATTATTGAATCAAATAATAAGAATAAGTGTCAGAAGAAACCATATAATATTTCGTGTTTACTAGTCCTAACTAGGTCCTAAGATATTTAATTGAAATAAAAAAAATATTTTTTATGTTAATAATTCATAAATATAATAATTCAGGAAATTTTCAGTTTAATGCAAATAACTAAAGACCTATGAAAAATATCAACAACTTTTATAGAGATAAGTTATAGGAAAAAAGTGTTCTATAAAAAATGTCCTTTAAAATTTTTTCATAAAATTGATGGTTGCGTCAAAAATTTTAAAAAATTATTAAAATTTCTCTTTAGTTCAACTTTGACCTCGAATAACTTTTGAAGAAATAACTTTATCAAACACTTGGAAGAGACCTTTTTTGTAGATCGTTCAATTTTCGTCCAGATTATACCTTGGTCATTCCGAAATATTGTCACCAACGTGAGCTAAATGTCTAATCTAAATAGTTATACCAATTATTCTGGTTTTACTTATGGTTCCAATCTGAAGACAGCTTTACTGCTTTGATAGAAACTTTGTAATCAAGTTCAACTAATAACTTATTTCTATAAAAGTTTTTGATACTTTTCACAGGTCCTAAGTTATTCAATTAAAATAAAAAAAATAATTTTTATGTCAAAAATATAATGATTCAGGGAATTTTCAGTTTAATGCAAATAACATAGGATCTGTAAAAAATATCAAAAACTTTCATAGAGATAAGTTATAGGAAAAAAAGTGCTCTACAAAAAATTTCCTATAAAATTTTCTCATAAAATTAATGGTTGCGTCAAAAAATTGGAAAAGTATCTTGGAAAAATTTTCTTTAGTTCAACTTTGACCTCGAATAACTTTTGAAGGAATAAATATATCAAAAACTTGTTCGAGACCTTTTTTGTATATCGTTCAATTTTCTTCGAGAATATACCTTGGTCATTCCGACGTATTATCACCAACGTGAGCTTTAAAATTCCAAAGTGCAAGAGAATATTGTTCCCATGTTATTCAAATGGAAAATCGAAATTTGCGATATGGCACCTCTTAATATTAATATTATGAGCTTAAACTTTCACAGGATTTTTTTCTGTCATTCCCAACAATATTTTCGATATAATTAAGGAAAAAAAAATTCATCATTTTTTGGAATCAGTCTAGTGTTTACCCATTCAAGTATGTTAAGCCAAGAATTTTTTGTTATCCTCTTCAAAGCTTTCAGGCTTTAAAAAAATTGAAAAAATATTAAAATTTCTCTTTAGTTCAACTTTGACCTCGAATAATTTTTGAAGAAATAAATATATCAAAAACTTGTATGAGACATTTTTTGTAGATCGTTCAATTTTCTACAAGAATATACCTTGGCCATTCCGAAATATTGTCACCAACGTGAGCTATAAAATTCCAAAGTGTAAGAGAATATTGCTCCCATGTTATTTCAATGGAAAATCGAAATTTACGATGCGGCACCTCTTAATATTAATATTAAGAGCTTAAACTTTCACATGATTTTGTTTTTGTCATTCCCAACAATATTTTCAATATAATTAAGACAAAAAAAATTTAACATTTTTTTGGATTCAGTCTAGTGTTTACCCATTCAAGTATGTAAAGCCAAGATTTTTTTATTATCCTCTTCAAAGCTTTCAGGGTTTAAAAAGGACTAAGAGTGGCCAAATTTTCATTGAATTTCTACTTTTTTTATTATTGAAAGTTATAGGTGGAAAGACTTGCATCCATCTCAACTTTACATCAAAGAAATGAAAGCAGAATCTCAAGTTTCATTAAGTGTTATCAAATAATTGGTTTGAATCAATAATCATTTGATTGTTGTGTAGAATTTTGAAAAATGTCAATAGAAAAGCATTCCTTTGAAGTCATTTTCGCCGCATATTTTTCACAAATGTCAACAATGCATTTTATTAAAGGTATTTATTGTTTTGTTTGCAGACTTAACAGTGGGCCTTATTAACGTTCTTACGGACATAGTATGGCGGGTGACCGTCGCCTGGTATGCTGGCAATGCTGCTTGCAAATGCATTCGATTTTTGCAAGCGACCGTCACATATGCATCCACCTACGTCCTCGTCGCCCTCAGCATCGATCGTTACGACGCCATCACTCATCCGATGAACTTTTCCGGAAGCTGTAAGTTGCAATTGCTACATTACATTTTCCTCCAAAACTGAAACTTCTAAAAAAAAACGATATTTTTAGGGAGACGAGCTCGAATTCTAGTCTTAATCGCTTGGTCGTTGAGTGTGTTTTTCTCTTTGCCAATGATTTTTCTTTTTGAAGAACGCATGGTTGAAGGTATTGGGGAATTAATCATTTTTTTTTTGGTGGGAAATTAAGTGGTTAATTTTATGTTTAGGTCAGGTGCAATGTTGGATTGATTTAAAGCCGTGGCAATGGAAGATTTATATGACATTGATTGCGATGATTTTATTTGTAATTCCGGCGATTATTATCAGTGCTTGTTACACGATTATTGTGCGGACAATTTGGACAAAGAGTCGACTTTTGTTGGTTCCTCCAGCGACTATTGGTTTGGTTCAACCGCATACTCGAATTAATGGTTTGGATGGCTAAGTTTTTAGTAATTTGGATTTTAAATTAATGTAATTTCAGGTGCTGATGATCGTATCTTGAGACATCCGCACCACCATCACGAAGATTTACATGATTGTCGCCGTGCTAGTTCGCGTGGTATAATCCCACGTGCAAAAATCAAAACCGTGAAAATGACTTTTGTAATTGTATTCGGTAAAGATTTTTCTTGACACTTTTAATGTTTATAGTTGCTTTGATTTTATGCAAACCATGTAGTTAGAAGATCAAAGAGATTTACAAATGTTTGCTTTATATTTTTTGTGTTAGAAGTTTTGCAAAGTTTTTTGTGATTTCAGTTTTCGTGATTTGTTGGAGTCCATTCATTGTGTTCGATTTACTCCAAGTTTACGATTACATTCCGCGTACCCAAACCAACATTGCCATTGCTACATTCATTCAAAGTCTAGCTCCTTTGAATTCGGCGGCCAATCCAGTGATTTATTGCTTGTTTTCCACCCATATGTGTAGAACTCTGAGGTACTTACTAGTCTTATAACTATTCTAATTTCTAATAGCATTTTTTTGAAACAAATAGTTTGATTTTTGGCTAAAAACTGTAATATCCTAAACTAAAGTAGTTCTTTTGCTCCACAAAGAAATGCTACTAGAATTCCTAGTTTTCCCCCGAAAATTAACTCAATTTTCTTCAAGAAAACTACCTCCATTCAAATGGCTATCCTGCTGCCTGACAAGTTTGGACCCAGCCGGAGCTAGTACCCACTGTTTGGGGTACATGCGAGGTGACCGCGGATCTCGGGACTCCACTCGCACAGCGACCACTTCTTTAACCACCCTATCAACCACGCGACGCTCCGGATCCGCAGCATCCCTTCGTCAACATACAATTCGTCTTCAGGCGGCCGCCACCGCCCAAGGTACCCGCGGGTCCACCAGCCTCGCCGCCGCCCTCAATCGACAACACAAAGTTGCCATTTCTGTTGTCTAAATCAACTAGATAGCCAATTCTTTTGATAAATTAACATTAATAACAGTATACGTGAATTTAATATGAAACTGTGATAAACATTAATTTGAGTGCCAAATGGTTAATATTAATGTTTTTAAATGAAAAAAAAAAATCTCTTAATGTCTCAAATATTTATACTTAAATATATTTACAGAAGATGTTGTAGATGTTAAGCACATATTTATGAAGAAAAGCTCAAAATGATTGAGCCAAATAATTGTCGTTTGTGAAACATACTATTTAAAATTTAGTCACAGAAATGAAAAACTTCAATTTTTCCTTCAGTCTTGAACAAAATATGACAATACCAGCCCAGTATTTTCTTTTTCAAATAATTTATTTTTGTATAAATTTCAAAGTTTAATCAAATATATTATAAATACATATATATATCTATGTCTATATAATAACGAAATCTGTATGTAAAGGAAAACCTCTCTGTGTAAAATGTACTTAATGGATATGTAAACTTGTCTCATCATATGAAAAAAAAAATGTTTAGAAGTTGAAAATTTCTTCTTTTTCTTTGCCGTACCAAAGAGCTTTAGCATTAAAGTATTTGCATTGCAACAATGTGTAGAAAAACATCAATTGAATTAAATGCAAAACAGTGTCGCAAATTTCAATTAGAGAGCAACGAAACGACTTAGCAGAAAAACAACGAGGAAATTACTGCAGTCAAATGCACAATGTGCAGTGTTGAATGTAAAGTGTAAAGTTTCTTCAAGTGCATTTTCGGTGTAAGAAATTGGCATTGCTGGGAAGATAATCGAATCGTAAGTAAGAAAATTGTTTTAAAAATAACTTGGAATAGTCTTCACTCGTGCTTTGCATCCTTAATGATTAACCAAATAAGGACAATTATTTTACGGTTTATAATTTCAACGTTTAAATGTTAATTTTTCGATTTTCTGACTCTTTTTTTTTCGTTTGCTTTGGAAAAACTATTTATTGGATGTCTTCGAAGAAAATTTCTCTTTCGATTGGCATTACAAAAAAACATTTGTTTAATTTGGAGGAAATGAACCTTTGGCATGAATTCGTAGATTTTTTTTTAATTATTAAAAGCTCCGGAGTATTATTTCTAGCTTAAAGTTCCTCCAATATTTTTAGTGAAATTATTGCTTATAAGTCAAATATTTTATCATGGTTTCTATGCAAGAATTTGCTGCAAATGATTGCAAAATGATTTTATTGAAAAAAACAATTCCTGATATTATTTTTCTTCATTTCATTGTAGACCATTTTATAGACTAATGGATGCAACTGGAGTAGAAGTATTGAATTTATGAAAAGAATTTCTTCGCTTTTATATTCATAAAAGAAAAACAAAAAAATGCATTCCTTAAATTGGTTCTTTTTTTACGGAAATTGATGTAAATTGTTTAAGAATTTTGAGGAAATTGTTTATTGAAGTAAAAATCTTTTGCCTCAATAACGTTACCTTAATGACAGGGTAAAACTACCAATTAATTTACCATGGAGAAATCATCTTTTGTAATAATTTTTTGGTTCTATAAAATCGACAATTTTGTAGATTTGGGAGTGAAATTAGAGTTGAAATAAAGGTTTCTCGAAAAAAATTTCTTCTCCCTTAATTTCGGAAAATTGCACCCTTTAAATCTAGAGCTTACAATTATTTCATAACAGGGGTTGTATCCTTAAAGATTGATTCATTTTTTACTGAAATTGCCAAATGTTCTTCCACGATCATCAATCAAATGTTAGGGATTATTAATCCTTTGCCAACATATTCTTTTGCATTTGAACATTGGCTAATTTGTTGACTTTAGGAATGAACCAAAGTCCTTTTTATTTTTGATTAAATGTATTTTATTTTTCTGTTGCATTGACTGAAGTTTTTTGTTTAAAGTTTGGCAAAATATTATTCCAAGTTGAAGCTATTTTTATGTAGAAAAATAATATTAATTTAATATTAATTTATTGTTTGTTATAGGTTTTCTTTGGAGGATAAGTTAAATGATTTGGTAAGTTATAGGGAGATTCCCTTTGCAACTATTAATTGTTTTTTTAATTTTTGTTACTAATACAAATCAATCAGGATGGATAAAGACCTATGGGATTTTCCTCGCCCCAAACCGAGACGTAGAGTATTGATGATCTATTCGGGAATTCAGGGAAGCTGTAATCTACAAAGTGTTGAAGTTATTTAGTGCAAAAAAGTGTGATTATAGTGTTAAAAAATGTGAAAACAAAAAGCGTGGTTTAAATTACGTGAAAATAATTCATATTTTTGTGAAAGAAAACATTTTGATTAATATACCAACAATCGATTGTATTTAATGTAGTTTGAATTAAGTTGAAAAAATAAACATGTATTTATTAAATTTAATCAATGTCTCATTATTTATTCTATCCTTATTATCCTTCGGTTCTTCCATAATTATTCCTCAAAGAAATAAAAATTCCATTTACAATATTAAAAAAAAACGTTTTTCGAAAGAATTTCCAATTCTTTTCACGCCACTTTATTGGGTCTTAAACTTAATCAAAATTATAAAATCAATTAAATTTTTCAATTTCGAAAACCCTTTCGAAAAAAAAAAAAAAAATTTTATGATAAATTCCAAGTGACCAAAATTAAAATTTCATTTTTGGAGTTAATTCGGGTAAAAATTTCTGCTATTTATTCAAACTTCGTTGCAATGACGGAAGGTGGCGCCAAAAACTTAATTTAATGTTGGTAAAAATATTTGCTAAAAGTGCAGAAAAAAATTTACAGATGGCGCAACCAACTTAAGTTAATGAAGGTGAAAAAAATTGCTAAAAGTTCACGTAGTACGACATAGGTAGCGCGACCATCTTAGATTTGTTATGGTAAAAAAACTTGCTACGAGTTCATGCATTTTTGCACAGATGGCGAATCAATCGAAATTGAAGTTGGTAAAAAAATTGCTAATAGTTCACGCGTCACTGCACCGGTGGCGGTAAAAACTTAATTCTATTTTGGTAAAAATATTTGCTAATATAATTTCCCGTTTGTTGTTTACTTAATTGTTTTGTTCTAATTCGACTTCTTTTACGTATTTTTCTTCAAATAATTGAGTTTATATTTATTTAATGAATAAAATAATACAATTCCTTCTATGTAAAATAAATTACTTGAATTTTTATATTGTTTTTTTTTAAACGATATATGTATTATAATAAACGCCATAAACGCTATGTATTATAGTAATAGATTTTTTTTCAAAATTACAACATTACAATAACAATTATTCATAATTTGTTGATTTTTCTTCTAACTAAATTCCACGCGGCTCTTAATGTCAATCAAATTCAGTAGGATGAATATAAAGTAGACTTTCTTTTGCGATTTTATTGAAGTTTTCCGTATATATGTTGACTTTTAAATCCGGAAAAATCAATCAAAAAGTTATCGATAGCATTCATCGAATTATTATTGATAAGGCTATTAAATGTAACTGCATTACTTCAAATGAGTAAATCAATAATATCTAAAAAAACGAATAAGGACTTAAAAAAATTTCCATGTCGTTTTACAACTTTTCCGAGATTAACACGAAGCACTTGTGGTTCGAATATTAATGGGAAATAACAATTATTTCGATCGAAAAAAATTTTCAAGTTTCAATCGGTTGAGAAATCTTTATATATGAGTTTTAACGATCAATACATATATCTTCCAATGGCCGAGTGGACTGAGATGTGGACTATAATGCAGAAGATCAATGATTCGATTCCTGGTTCCGTAAGTTTTTTCTATTTCTATTAATATATTTCTAATTCTAATATATTCCTTACAGCTTAAATTATCACTTTCGATTGTTAATAATTAACTTAGCAACGTTAGTTTCAGCCGAAAAATTCGATCATCAATTAAGCCTTTCGAGGTTGAAATTGATCGATCGATGAAAATGTATTTAATTTTTTTTTCTTGCTCATATATGTGACGTCACCAAATGACGTCACACACGAAAATATTCGAAAAATGTTTTCCAATTTTCGATTTCTGTAAAATAGGAATATGGGATTGGCTAGGTTACATCACGGGAAGCCTAAATATCATATTTTCGAATCGATTTTTTTTCAAAAAATTTCCCTAAAATTTTCAGCCGAAATAAGGAAAGTTCTCTAAAATAGGCCAAATTTGTCACTTTTTTCAACTTTAACGCCGTTTGTAGCGAAAACTATCGATCGTAGGCTAACGATAGTAGGCTCGTTCGATAGCGCTTGAATTACTCTATCGATGGTGTAAATTTAGTCCCGGAAAAGCTTCAGGGGAAAAACTTTTTTTTTCAACTCTTCAGAAATTTCATTTCGTCGACCCGATGCACGTCGATTTTATAAAAAAAAATTTTGTCGAATTTTCCAATGAAATTCACACCATAGCTGCATTACGTTACGATAAAAGCATAATCGAAAAGAATCTCAACTTTTCGATGTCGTTAATGGTTTTTCGATATTTAAAACTCATCTATTGTGCGAGCTAATGCTATTTAAATAAAAATTTTTTTTGTTAGAAAAAGGATAAAGGACCTTAAAATGTCACAATTTTATTCTTCCAATTTTCCAAACGTCACATGGAGAACCTATGGTTTAAATTTTTCCGGAAAATTCCAAAAAAATCTCAAGGTCAAATTGGTTCACCAGAACGATTTTCATGGAATTTTCCGGAAAAATTTTAACCATAGGTTCTCCATGTTAAGATCGGAAAAGATGTCAAATCACATTGGATACTTTTAATGTCCTTGATCCTTTTTTACCATAAAACATAAATGTAGGCAAATGAAGTTACGTCACAACATTTTAATCTTTAATATCGAAAAACACGATTAAGGGGATCGAAAAGTTGAGATTTTTTGATATAGGGTTTTCGTTCGTAACATTGTGTAGCTATGGTACGATTTTCATCGGAAAATTCGATTAAAAAATATTCGATTTTTTTTTTATAAAATCGACGTGCATCGGGTCGGCGAAATGAAATTTCTCAAGAGTAGAAAAAAAAAGTTTTTCCCCTTTAGGTTTTCCGGGACCAAAATGACACCATCGATAGAGTAATTCAAGCGCTATCGAATAAGCTTACTATCGATAACCTACGATCGTTAGTTTTCGCTCAAATTGACGTTAAAGTTGAAAAATGTGCAAAAAAGTGTCACTTTTGGCCATTTTTCCAGATTTTTTCAGATTTTGCCCAAAAAATTTTCCCCAAAAAAATGAAAAATTCTATTTAAGGATATGATTTTTAGGCTTCCCGTATCATCCTTATGTCATACACCAAATCCTATTTTACTAAAATCGAATATTCGATATCCTCCCCCTCATTTTTTCGGGAATGACGTCATTTGATGACGTCATTAAGTGACGTCACATATGCGGGATCAAAAAAGAAAAAAATATAACTCATCGATCGATCGATCCATTTCCAACCCCGAAAGGCTGGAACTTCTCGATCGAATATTTCGTCCTTACAAACTCTGGAAACAAGGATTAATGTTATTACATGATATTATATGCTGTAAGGAATAATTATTAATTATAATATTTGAAAAAAAACCTGGGTCCTGGTCCATCCGGGAATCGTGCTCATGATCTTCCGCTTGAGAGGCGCCGCTCATATCCACTTGGCCACGTGAGTTATATCTATTGTTCGCTAAAACTCATATTTAAACAATTCTTAATCAATCGGGACTTTGAAAATTTTTTCGATCGAAATAATGGTAAGTTCCGAATAATATTCTATCAAAAGTTGCTTTATATTTAAATTGGTAATGATGTTTTAATGTTTTAATGTTCTTCTACATTATTTTATTTTCTCAAAGCATTGATTAATCCAAATCCTAATTATTTATAATTAATTATTTGAGTTTAAAAAACTTAAAACTTAGTATTATACGACGCCGAAATGCGCTTAGAATTTCATTGGAAGCTTTGAGTTCACTGCATATTGCTATAGATGGCAATGAAATCTTAAAGTAATTTGAACCAACTTAAGTTTACTGCGCCACCTGTGCGTTATGATCCATTCTATTAATAAATTAAGTTGAAAACAATTTTAAGATTTTACTGCCATCTATAGCAATATGCGGTGAACTCAAAGCTTCCAATGAAATTCTAAGCGCAGTTCGGCGTCGTATAATACTAAGTTTTAAGTCTTTTAAACTCAAATAATTAATTATAAATAATTAGTATTTGGATTAATCAATGCTTTAGGAAAATAAAATAATGTAGAAGAACATTAAAATATTAAAACATCTTTACCAATTTAAATATAAAGCAGCTTTTGAGAGATTGTTATTCGGTTCTTACAATTATTTCGATCGAAAAAATTTTCAAAGTCCCGATTGATTAAGAATTGTTTAAATATGAGTTTTAGCGAACAATAGATATAACTCACGTGGCCAAGTGGATATGAGCGGCGCCTCTCAAGCGGAAGATCATGAGTTCGATTCCCGGATGGACCAGGACCCAGGTTTTATTTCAAATATTATAATTAATAATTATTCCTTACAGCATATAATATCATGTAATAACATTAATCCTTGTTTCCAGAGTTTGTAAGGACGAAATATTCGATCGAGAAGTTCCAGCCTTTCGGGGTTGGAAATGGATCGTTCGATCGATGAGTTATAATTTTTTTTTTTTTGATCCCGCATATGTGACGTCACTCAATGACGTCATCAAATGACGTCATTCCCGAAAAAATGAGCGGGAGGATATCGAATTTTCGATTTGAGTAAAATAGGATTTGGTGTATGACATAAGGATGATACGGGAAGCCTAAAAATCATATCCTTAAATTGAATTTTTCATTTTTTTAGGGAAAATTTTTTGGGCAAAATCTGAAAAAAGCTGTAAAAATGGCCAAAAGTGACACTTTTTTGCACTTTTTTCAACTTTAACGTCAATTTGAGCGAAAACTAACGATCGTAGGTTATCGATAGTTAGCTTATTCGATAGCGCTTGAATTACTCTATCGATGGTGTAATTTTGGTCCCGGAAAACCTAAAGGGGAAAAACTTTTTTTTTCCTGTTGTCAGAAATTTCATTTCGTCGACCCGATGCACGTCGATTTTATAAAAAAAAAATCGAATATTTTTTATTCGAATTTTCCGATGAAATTCGCACCATAGCTACACAATGTTACGAACGAAAAACCTATATCGAAAAATCTCAACTTTTCGATCCCCTTAATCGTTTTTTTCGATATTAAAGATTAAAACGATGTGACGTAACTCCATTTGAATACATTTATATTTTTTGGGGAAAAAAGGATCAAGGACATTAAAATTATGCAATGTGATTTGACATCTTTTCCGATCGTAACATGGAGAACCTATGGTTTAAATTTTTCCGGAAAATTCCATGAAAATCGTTCTGGTGAACAAATTTGACCTTGAGATTTTTTTGGAATTTTCCGGAAAAATATAAACCATAGGTTCTCCATGTGATGTTTAGAAAATTTGAAGAATAAAATTGTGACATTTTAAGGTCCTTGATCCTTTTTGTAACAAAACTAATTTTTATTTAAACAGCATTAGCTCGCACAATAGATGAATTTTAAATATCGAAAAAATCATTAACGACATCGAATAGTTGAGATTTCTATCCATTTATGCTTTTATCGTAACGCAATGCAGCTATGGTGAGAATTTCATTGGAAAATACGACAAAAATTTTTTTTATAACAACGACGTGCATCGGGTCGACGAAATGAAATTTCTGAAGAGTTGAAAAAAAAGTTTTTCCCCTGAAGCTTTTCCGGGACTAAATTTACACCATCGATAGAGTAATTCAAGCGCTATCGAATGAGCCTACTATCGTTAGCCTACGATCGATAGTTTTCGCTACAAACGGCGTTAAAGTTGAAAAAAGTGACAAATTTGGCCTATTTTAGAGAACTTTCCTTATTTCGGCTGAAAATTTTAGGGAAATTTTTTGAAAAAAAATCGATTCGAAAATATGATATTTAGGCTTCCCGTGACGTAAGTAAGCCAATCCCATATTCCTATTTTACAGAAATCGAAAATTGGAAAACATTTTTCGAATATTTTCATATGTGACGTCATTTGGTGACGTCACATATATGAGCAAGAAAAAAAAAATAAATACAATGTCATCGATCGATCAATTTCAACCTCGAAAGGTTGAAAGTGACGAACGAATTTTTCGGCTGAAACTAACGTTACTAAGTTAATTATTAACGATCGAAAGTGATAATTTAAGCTGTAAGGAATATATTAGAATTAGAAATACATTAATAGAAATAGAAAAAACTTACGGAACCAGGAATCGAATCAATGATCTTCTGCATTATAGTCCACATCTTAGTCCACTCGGCCATTTGAAGATATTTGTATTGATCGTTAAAACTCATATATAAAGATTTCTCAACCGATTGAAACTTGAAATTTTTTTTCGATCGAAATAATTGTTATTTCCCATTAATATTTGCAATTAAATTGAATATTTGTTTTTCCACAAAAACGATGAATTGTAGTGAAAAATTTAATGTATTTGACGGTAGAAATATAATCGGAAAATTCTATGAAAGAGATCTTAATAATTTTTCACTTATATGGTAATATAGTTTCTCCATTACACATGCGGAAAATTTATCTCAAAACCATATAACTTCTTGAAGTCTTTCGTCGTTATTTTCGAAAAAAAAGATTTACATTTGCATAGAAATAATTAATTTAACGTTAGATAGTAATATTGTACTAAGCAGTTAAAGACAATGAAAAATGCATAGGGTTGTTTAAAGGACCTCCGATCGTAGCATTATGCAGCTATGGTGAAAATATTAATATTACCTAACAATAAATTTCCTGAAAAAAGCTGAATAAAAAGGGTTTCTTCTTACGCTTCTTCAGGACTATACGGCAACTAAAGGAATACTGTAAGCTTTTTTAAAAAAAAAATCAATAACTTACGATCGATAGTTAACGTTCTAATTGGGAGAATTTCTTAAATTTCGGGCAAAAATGTAAAATATAACAAAAAATTTAGACTTTATGTCTTCCCGTTACGTAATCAAGCCATCGCCCAAACCTTATTTTTAAAAAAATGATTTTTTTTTATTTTCATCTTTCTTATTTGGAAATATTTTGTTAACGTGCATTTATTTAATTTAACATTTTGATCGATCGTTTTCAGACTTGAAAGGCTGGAATTGATTAATCGAATTTTTCGATCGCGGAAATTATACGCTGTAATGAATGAAAATCGTTTAAAAAAAAAAAAAAAAAAAAACTATAATCCGGGGTTCGAACTCGTAATCTCCGAGTTCGGTGGCATTGTCATTAACCTCTCGGCTACATGAGCATTTAATAATAAGTCGATTAAACTTATATTTAAATAATTCTTTTGAAATTCTAAAAAAAAGATGTTCTTTTATGGTCGAAATAATATAATTTAATAAATTTCGAAATAAAGAATGAAATCTATTGAAAATCATCGTATTTTTTTTTGTCATATTCATCTGTTTTCGATTTTTAAATTTCTTATGGATCGCTAATGGTTCATAAAGTCAATAATTGTTTTCCCCATTTACATACAGACAAATGCAATTAATTTACCTTGAAAACCTAAGCCAAAGATTGATTTTAAATGTTCGATTCAAGAAAGAGAAAATTTTTTGGTTTTCCATAAATTCCGGTAAGGTGTACGTTTACTGTTACGTATAATAACAAGAGTTAAATGGTGTGAAAATATTAAATATGGATTTCAAACGGTCATACATTAAAGTAAAACGGGTTGCATAACTGCAACATTTAATGAAATTTCATGGGACATTTTACAAGCTGATTTTCGCTTATAAAAGTAATTTAACGCTATGATTTTTGATAAGAAACAATTGTTATTTTCGTTTTTAAGCTACTATATATAAATTTGTCCCATACAAAGAGAATCAACCCCAATTTTTCTTCAAATCTACAATAACCAAAAATTTTTAAGAGCCAAAAATCAATGTAATGCGTTTCGTAATATGTTTGAAATTTTCCAAAATCCACCCTTGAAATTATTTAGGATTAAGTATTTGACAAACTCTGACGTATAAATAACAATTAAGGAAATTTTCTTATTCTGAAAAAAAATATTCAAAGGTTTTCTTTTAATGTAAGATAAATAAAACCAGGAATTTCCAAATAAATATTTATTTTTCGTATTGTTTTCAATACAAGAACGGTTAACAACAATTGATATGGTTACATAATATAATTGCTTCAATTTAATTAAAATATAATCTTCAAACATAACATTTGAACAAAACTAAATAAAACTTCTACTGAATAAGCAATTATTCATATTGCTCCTTTTATTATAAACAATAAAGGTTTTTTAAGTTATTTCATCATTAATTTTGTCATTTCACTTTATCACTTTGGGTTTACACTGATTCACTACACAAATTTAAAATCACCAAAATTGTATTTTTATAAAACTTTCTTTCAATTTATTCACTGCAAAATTCACTAATAATTCTTCAAAGATCCACCTTTCGCGTTCTGGATGATGTTGAGCAATCCATACACGAAGAATCCTCTTCTGTTGTCGACTGATGCTTTTGTTGAATACCTAAAGTAAAAAAAAATTGTTGAAATTTATGTTGGAATATTGTATTTGTTATTATAAGGTAGAGATTTTTTTTAAAATCAAAAAAATTACAAAAAAGACAACTAAAAAGTTTCCATGTAATTTAATAAAATTCTCAGATGAATCATTAACAAGTTAAAGTTTAAATGTTTTTAGGATATTCAAAAAAAGATCAACCGAAAAAAGCAAACAATTTTCACTTTAAAACTAAAAGATTTGTACATGCTTTGATTATAAGTGGCTTTTAAGGTTTAAACTTATCAAATCTGAACCAGAAAACTATTGCAAAGTCCAAATTAGTTATTTACAGAACATACTATTTTAAATGCAATTATGTTAACTTTCAATATACGAAGAACTTGAAATAATTTTGGTTTTATTAAATTATTGCCAAGTAAAAGACGATAATAATTAATAGTTTCGCCTAAAAATTTGATCTGAACTTGAGTTAAAATCTTTACGCTAAAACTCGAAAAATGGAGTGAAAATACAATAGCTCTCAGGTACAGAAATAATAAGGAAATCACGAATGAATGCTTCATTTAATACAAATTCAAAGTTAATAAATCAAGCATTTGATTGTTAATAGCACTAAGGAATAAAAAATAATTTCGTACCAATTAAAATAGAACTTTTAAGGTGATATTACCTAAATTGACCTAAATTATCAATAAACGCAACAAACTTACATTTATGTAACTTTGGTTGCCTATCTTTCAAAAATATTACCTACTTACATGCGCTGCAGTCTTCTTAATACTTTATTTCATTATAATCAAAACGAATAATTGCAATCTTTAATAAAGAATAATAATAAAAAAATCATCACAGAATATATTTTCAATATAACTTTTATTATTATACATACATTGTTTTATGAATGTCACAAAAAATGAATGTTTCTTACGAACAATTAAAACTTAAAGCATACTCAAAACTACAAAAAATTTCAGTTAATAAATGGAATTGTTAAAATTAAGCTTCTACAATATTAAATATAAAACAACATATCAAACTATAAGTGGCAATAATTGTACTTTGAAAAAAAAATCCAGTGCCCTAAGCAAACACAACGCCTATATTGCATTGCTTAAGCGTTAATGTACGCTAATCAAATTCAAAAAACGTAACTCTTGATTTTGGAAATGAAATATTGCACTTCTCAATGATATCAGAGGGAAAAAATCACTCACTTTGTACAAATTGTTTTTTTTTCTTTTATCTTTACAAAAATTTTGACTCTTTAAAACTGGAATTCTCTTTAGCGGTTAGTTTAAAAATAGATCACATATTTTACATAATTCTTTCTAAATTCTTAAATAAGTCTACAGCCAATTAGTTGCAATATAGTATTTCAAAATATAAAATTTTATTGAATTACCTACGAAACATTGTTTCCAAGTGGCAAATACTATATTTCAATGAAGTGTTTCTGTGAACCACTTAAAATTTATTTATTAAAATTCCAAAATCAATAAGTTTATCTCAAAACTCGTCCACACACTGTTCAAGTCTTTTCAACAAAATTTGAATAATACATTGAATTTTTATTGATACATATGAACGAGCCTATACTGATATAACTTACTTATAATTTCAATTCATTCTATTTTCCTGATCCACCAAAAACAAAAAGAATATTAAAAAAAAATTACATAAAATCATAATAAGTTATTCTCTAATAACGTCGTGTGTATCACTGGGAAAGGGAATTCTATTTTTGTTTTCTCTTACATATATTAATAATTAATATGTATGTTTAACGATTTTTACAAAAAATATCTTAGATAACTAATATATCTAGTATAAAATATTAAAACTATTTTTTTCAAGTGATTTATTGATAATCATCTTCCATACCCGGAATCGGAGGTTGATCAACGTCGGGTATAAACCTCATAGTGGGTGGTGGCACTGATATATTAGGATACAAAACTGGTGCTTGTTTAATCGACGTCACTTTTGGCGCAACAGGCAAAAGAATTTGCGACGATTCTGGATCATATGGTTCGTCATCATCGATCGATTTTTCTTCTTCGGCTTCCTCTTCTTCCTCCTCGACTTCTTTTTCATCGTCTTGCGACGCCAACATTTCGTTGGCTTTTCGAATCAACTCCTCAGCCGACAAAGAACTTAGCACACTAGACCCCTTACTCGGACTGGGTTCCCCGTCTTTACTTTTCGATTCGGAAAATTCCGCGTCTGTTGAATCGTTTTTCTTTGTATCAGTTTCTTCATCACTTGAAAACACACTTCGACTGATCGATTCGTCTTTGAGATCTGAATCAATTTCAATAACTGATTGTGCTGCGTTGAACACTTTCTTTGTGAATGGTATTGCTTTTTTTGATATCATTGGAAAATGTGAAGTGATTTTTGACATTTCGGTCGTTTTAAACGACTGAGACGAATTCTTTTTCGGGTCCGTTTCAAACACGTCACTGGTTCGTTTCAATCCGGGCGACAAATTTGAATTTCTTCGTCCAAACGGCAAATTCAATGGAATTGTAAAATCTGAATTTGTCGTGGAACTGGATTCAGCTACACGGGTTTTCTTTGGTAGCAACAGCGGAATTGTCGACAATGATCCATCCACATCTTCCTCATTTTTACCAGCATTAAGTTTCGGCGGTGTTGCACTCCTCGTGGTCGGTGTATATTCCTCAATTTGTGACGGCGAAGCCTCTCGTGAATTACTTGGACTCGGTTGTTTTGTTTTTATACTATCTAAAATTTGTTGCAAATTACTAGGTAGCGCTATATTTGCTAAGCATGAAGACTCTAAATCATCTTTGTGCTGAACAATTCCTTGCGAAATGTTATCAATTTCTTTTCTTTCTCGCTCGATTCTTTGATTTATTTCATCAATATTACGCTGCAAGGCTTCAAGATCTGTTGTATTTAAATCACTTCCAGTTGTAACATTTAAAGTACCACCAGACGAAGTCGAACGTAAAGCTGAGAGTAAATTACTCACACCCAACGTGCCAGTAACATCGCTTTCTGAAATTGGAGCTGCAGAATCCAAACCAGGAATTGACGAAAAATTGGACGTTTTAAACGGCTCTAATATAGCTAAACTTTGATTTACTTCTGCCGGCTCGCCTAAAGGTTTTTTTACAGGTTTTGAAGACGAAATTATATTTACAGGAATATTTGGCAGTGCATCATCGGAATCACCTGGACTATAGGGCTCATCTGAAAAATTATTTCAAAAATTTATTTTTGAATCTTCCCCTCACAATTTTTCTATTAATTACCCATATCATCAACCGGTGGTACTGGTTTTACTAGATCGGACGATGGAGTCGGTAACGGTGGCATAATAATCGAAGATGGAAGTCGTGAAAGTCGAGGATCTCGCGGTCCTGAAGAGGGAGGCGGTGTGTATGATCTTGGCGGAGATTCCTAAAATCAAATTTATATTTCAAAAAAAAAACATAAATTAAACCAAATAACAACCTTGACTCGTTTACTGGAAACAACTGGAGTCGCTTCAAATCCATGCGACCGTTTCCGTTTCGAACTTACAAGAATACCAAGCAACAAATGTGGCCTCGCTTCTTCAAAACCAGGACCATTAATTGGCAACAAAACTTGTGGTAAAGGATTATAACTGGCTTGTGGCATTATATAGAAATCTTTAATTGTTGTATTGGCAGTTTTAACAACGCCAAAACGTTTTCGGCTACTTAAATAAGCGTACAAAGTTTGATATGCGCCTTGTTCTTCAGGACCATCAGCCGTCAATCGTATGATACTAATAAATTTCGCTGTGGATCGTCTCATCTTTCCCAAATAATCCCAAACCGTATCCGGACTAATCCGACCGACAATATCAAGAGTGGTTGGCAGTTCCGTTGTTAAGCTGGCACACTCACCCGAAACTTCTTGGGCGGTAATTTTAAATCGAGTTACATCAATCATGTTCACGAAACCTTTCCACACGGTTGGTCCATTAGCGGACGTGATTGGAACCGAAGGGGAAACTATACCGCTGGAGTTATCAACTTTTTTGATGGAGCTATCAGAAATGTTTGATGTGTCTGATACAGGTGATGCTCCTGCAACTATTTATTTAAATGAAATAACATCGAAATATCAGAATAAAATTATTACACACCTGGCAATGGCAAATTAGAGATTGATTTTTCGAGATCAGTTTCGCTGCTTCGTGGAGGAGTGGCAATTGTAACGGTTGAACTTGGTTCATGGTCAGATTCACTATCGGGTGGTTGATGAGGTTCTTCCAATGCAGTGATTAATTTATCATCTAATGGTGGTACTACTTTATTATCAACAAGTGATTCCAATATTTCCTTTGATTTTTTATCTAAAGTAGTAATTAACAAATCACTACTATCGGATTTATCTTTATTTTTCGAAGCACTGCTAGATGCAATGTCGGATTCTTCTTTGTGTCGACTATGTCGACTGTGCCTCGAAGAGGAAGATCTTTAAAAGAATTTTTTATTAGAATGGATTCGTTTGAATTGAAATGTTTTTCTTACTTATGTTTGCTACGATCATGGCGATCTTTGTGTTTCTTGTCGGAATCGGTTGATTTGTGTTGTGACCCACTGCGAGAACGGCGTTTTCTTTTGGCGTCCGAGTTACGACTTTCCTTACTGGAAATCAATAACAAAAAATCAAAATTAAATATCAAAACTATTTGAGCTGTTTATTTTGAAAGTGGTCTAAGTCCACTTAAAGAGTAATACTATCAACAATTTGTAAAAAATTCAATCTTTCATATCGTGTGGATTGTTCTAGAAATGGACTTAAACTACTTTCCAAGTCAACAAATCATTTATTTACTTTATAAAATAGATTAAGAGACTGTAATCTGCAAAACTATTCGGCTATTTTTTAAATATACAATACCAAACAGAAGTTTGACTCAATGGTTCATTAGGACGAAATTTGGAATCTTAAAACTGCAGCTTTAAGTTTGAATTTATTTCAATAGCCGACGAACAATCTTCAGTACTAAAATACTCTTTTAGCCATCATATAGCCCATGTGTGGCTAAACATTTAGCTTTTAGGGGCTACTTTTTCCATAACATATAGTCTGCGGTCGACTATGGATATGGGCAAATAATTTTAAAATTTTAGAAGATAATTAAAGAAGTCATTATATCGCCGATTTAAATTGCAAACCTTCACTTTTGGTCAAAAATTACATTTTCACAACTATTAGAAAGAGAAAAACACCTTACATTGGCTATGAAACACCGCTATTATGCACCTATTTAATTGAAATCACGTGACAAGCAAAAAATTTATGCGTTTTAAGAAAGTTGTGCAAAATATGCTGAATATGAGTTAGCAGGTTTGCAATCTAAGCCTACGATATAGATTAAATTATAGAATTAAAAATTTCAAACATTTATTTAAGTTAGAACAAATTGTTAAACTTTGGCTTCGCGGGCTACTTTTAAAGCCTTTGCGGTCGACTTTTTGGCCATCCCTGATATAGCCAAAGAGCAGTATTTCAACAAAATGTGAGAAAAAGAGCCTGACAATACCCCAATAGTATGCAATAGTATGCAGGTACTTTCTTAATGAGCGATTTTTAAGTCCATTACCAATCTGGCTTTAATGAGGCCTACTTAAACGCAGCCTTTAAGTTTGCCTATACTGTAAATGAATGATTAATAAATTCCCAATCTAACGATTGAAATGTTGAAATTTATGTCCTTACCTAAGGATTCAAAAGGGGAAATTCGGCTTGAAGGAATTGCAACGGATAAATGCAATTCTTTTGCATTGATTAACGAAAAAAATTAAAATTAATTTGCATTGAATTAAAAACGCATGTTTCGCAAAACGTGGCAAAATAACAATGATTGTTTTTCGTTGTTTTCTCTATTACATACATAGCAACTGAACCAAAGCCCCCTACTATATCATATAAATGTCCTTTTGTTAGTGCTTAAATAATGTAAGCAAATATTAAGCAAAGCCAACTTTTCCTATAAAATATCATTTCTTTGATGTCCAAATATTTTAAATAGCAACCAAGGCACTTTTTTATAAACATTTTTTTCATGGATGCCTAGATAATTTGAACATAAGGATAAGAACATTTGAATGGATATTATAATTTTTACTCTGCATTAATGTGTACGAAAGAGAAAGCTTTATACACTTATAGATAAGCATATAGTACTCTCTCAATTTAAAACTGTTCATTAAGTCTCTTACCTACAAATCGCACGTGTATTAGAGAATAAGTCACAATCTATAGTGAGCGGTTTACCAAATATTTCCTTTATATTCAAGTTGAGATATGTTGTCCGCTCATTCAAAATTATAAAAGATTGATATAGCATATAATAAGAGAAACTTATGTGTACTATGTATAGTTTTAAATTCCTCAATATAAATCTAAACCTTTATTTTACTGTAATAACTATCAAGCACTTAAACCCCAAAAATAAAAACCATAAATTTTCTTACCTATCATCTCTTCGTCTATCTCGACTTCGACTTCTTCTTTTCCGATCTTTACTACTGTCGCGATGTTTTCTACTTCTGTCTCTACTTTTATCATCATGCTTGCTTTTATGTCGCGACGATGAACTATCCTTCCTATGCTTTTCTTCTGTACTACCTACAATATCGATAATTAACAAAAAATAAAAATAAAAACAAATCTTTGATTTCCATACTCTTGGATACTTCATGCGAAGTACTGGTTTTCGATCGAGTTTGTTCACTAGTACTATCAACCAAGTCGTCTTCGGTTAATGACTTATCCAAATCGGCCACAATTGTTGAATCAATCGTCGCCCGTTTTTCAATGACCTAAAAATAAGATTGTTAATTTCAAGTTTTCAAATATGCTTTCGAATAATATACTTCTTCTCCTTTGTGAGATTTTAATAGATATGTTCGGGCACAATTTAGCATATCTAATTCCGATTTTTTGATAATGTCTAATTGATGTTTTGCTTCGCGTTCCCTCCATTGGGCGAGTTCCTGGCTAGCCAATTCGTCAGGAGAAAGACGCACCTAAAATTGATGACAATTTTGGATGAATAAATGTGCTTCTTATCAAAAAAGTTAATCCTATAAATGCTATTATTATAATATAAGAATTTTGATTGTAATTTGTAGAAAAACCGGTTTTTGCTTTGGTCCAAATCATTCATTGTGCATAAAATAATCAATTTATTCTTTTATGATAGCTTTTACCCTATACCGATTATCCAATAAAATTTTATAGTTTAAATTTTCCAAATTTTTTTTGCCAATCGATTGGAAATCGTTATAGAGGTTTTTAACAAAATAGTTTAGTAGTAATCAATGAAATACGAAAAATTAATTTAGTCATTGATAGTCATCTAAAATTGATGGAAATTTTGGAATGAATAAATGAACTAATTATGAAAAAAAATAAAACTTTCTAGTAAATTGAAATATTATTGAATAATAAACTGTTCAACCTAAAGAATTTTAATTGTAATTTGTAGAAAAACCGGTTTTTGGTTTGGGTCAAAACATCCACTGTGCAGAAAATATTTAATAGGTAAACTTTGTTTTGCTTAGATTAACAGTCAATGATCAATTTATTCTTCAGGCGTTATGATTTTCAATTATATATGATAACTTTTACCCAATACCGATTAGTCAATAAAACAAATTAATAAAAATATAACAGACCAATAAATTAGAGAAAAAAAAAGCATTTATGAATTATTTGGGGATACTACGATTCTTCTGGCGTCACGATGTTTTGACGGATTCTTATAGATCTCGACGAAAAAAAAAAACGAAAATGAAGATTAAATTTTTTTGATACCTCGCTTAGTTTACGAAATATTATTTAGAATAACTTACTCCAAATTTATTCTTTTTTAGATGGATATCTCAAGATTTTCATGAAAAAAAAGGTAAATGTTTACAACCGTAGCTCCATTAATTGTTTATGCAAAAAAAACATAAACAAGGGGTCCAGACGCGAAGCGACGGTGGGAATTGGGAGCGAAGCTCCCCAAAAAAGAAAAAATGAGATGTTTATTTAACTTTGGTCTGATTGACTCGCAAATTAAATTAAAAACAAAATCGAAAATGCAACATTGCCAGATATGGGCGACGCTCTCCAACCCTCACCGGGATTTCGCCCCTGGAATCCTTGTTTATAATTTTCTTAGCACAAAAATAATTAGTGGAGTTACGGTTGTAAACATTTACCTTTTTTTTTCATTAAAATCTTAAGAAGTCCGTCTAAAAATGAGTAATTTTTCCATTTTTAGGGGTCGATATTTCGTAAACTAAGCGAGATATCGACAAATTTTATTCTTCATTTTCGTTTTTTTTTTTTCATCGAGATCTATAAGAATCCGTCAAACCATCGTGGCGCCGGAAGAATCGTAGTCTTGCCAATTATTTTTTTAAGTTGTATTTTCTAAAATAACCATTAGCAAATTTAGTCATTCAAACAGTATGGGAATTCATGCAATGTTAAAACTTTCCCTGTGATTTACCCACTAAACCAAATACGAAACATACCAATTCTTTTGGTGATACAACTTTTTGACAAATTCGCCTCCAAAGTGTTGTATTCTTTGTGTCTTTTATATTAAAAATTAAACTTCTATATCGATTACGATATTTCGCTCCGGTGTCTTTATTGAACAACAAATATAACTGTAACTCAATCTCATTAGACAGGGTTTTCACCTAAAAATAAATAAAATTAAAATAATTAAATGTTACAAATTTAAAATTAATCAACCAACTTCATCTTCGGTCATTTTAATTTCCGTTTGTTCCTTAAGACGTATATTGAAATGCTCAGTAAGAGTCTTGCGTACATTTTCTCGTAACTGTTCTGGCGCTTTGGTGTTCGACGCCGGACTACTTTTGTCTGATTCACTTGGTGTACTTTTTCCTCGTGGGGTTTTTTGATTTGATGGTGTTCGATTGGTTGGTGGTTTTGGTTTGGGAGTTTGTTCTTGAGACATATTTAATTTGGGAACGGGTTGAGTTGGAGTTTTTGGTTTCGGTATGGTGGCTTTAACTACGATTGTATGCGGTTGAACCAATTTTGTTTTCGGTAGTTGTTGCTAAAATTAAAGTTATATAGTGTAAACAAATAGACAAAACATTGTCATGTTCAATGCTAGTTGAAGAAATGCTTAGTCAACATATTTTTATTTAATATCTCTTAAATTATTACTTGGGGTTTTGGAGAAGATTTCTGAGAAGTGGCCGGCGTCGGTTTCCCATAAAACGATTGAGCACTCAAGGTCTTTTGAATGTATATTTTATTTCCATGTTCGCCAAGTTGTTTGTTTAATATAATCGGTTTTGAATTGGTTACTTGTGCTTTATTCGGTTTTGATGTTGGTGTTTTCGATTGTGGTAATACCTAAAACGAAAATCAAGGATTTAATCAAGAGAATATTTTAACCTAGATGAGTTTAATACTTTATTGGTGTTGCTGACAACTTCATAGCCGGGATGTTGTTTTAACCACTGCTTTAAGTTATCGGGTGACGGAGCATTAGGTCCGGTCAAACATGTTCCCGTGGCTTTTTCATATACAACAACCTAAACATTAAATTCAAATGATTATACAATAAAATAACGTTATTTTCTTCTTTTTTTTTTACTTTATTGCTATGAAGAACAATACATTTTTCGCTGCAGTATGCACTTTCGTTGCGAGAAGGTCCTTTACACGTAATACAACGTGGTCCAGTTTCAACTTGAGCTTTTGGAGTTGTAATATCAGCTTGTGCATCATTCAAAGCTTGTTGCAACGCCGTTTTCTAACAAGTAAAAAAGATATTAACAAAAAAAAAATTCCAAATAAATAAAAATACCTTATTCTTTTCACAATTCGGACACTGCCACTCTTTGCCTTGCTGTTCCATATATCGACCCAGAGCTTTCGTCACACCAACACATTGACCATGGAACCATTCCTCACACGTATCACAACAAATCATGAATCGATTGTTATGAGGCTGTTTACAAATGCACCACAAACGATCTGGATCATCTTCAGACTTCCAACTTTCATCTGAATCTGAATCAATATCATCTTCAGCATTGAACGGCGGAGGCACAGCCTCAACTGCATTCATTTCAGGTCTACAATCAAACAAAGATGCACGTAATTTACACATAGTGAGGAGAGTAAGGATCGAACACAGATGCAGCAGGTAATTATTGAAGAAAAAAAAAAGTAGTGACAAAATCATATTTAATAACAAGAAATTAAATTTATTTTTCAGTCCATTCAATTAACATCTTTGGTAACAAACTCACCTTTTATCATTGTCTAGATTATTTGGCTTTGGCGTTAGAACAGTGGATGGGGATGGTGGAATTTTGGGTTGTGGTTGTGCAATTTTTGGCTCGACTTGTACCACATTTGGGGTACTGCTCGGCACCGGTACTTGTTTCTTTTTGCTGCTTCTCGTAGCAGGTTTTTCGATGGGAGGAATAATAATCACACGACCGTCTGGCCGCACGACTTGCATTGGTTTATTGGTGGTGTTTTTATTTATAAGGTTCGTGTTGGAAAATGAATTGTTAGTGTTGAGAGATTGATCCAGCGAGG
Organism: Sisyra terminalis; assembly: GCA_958496175.1. Taxonomy (NCBI): domain Eukaryota; kingdom Metazoa; phylum Arthropoda; class Insecta; order Neuroptera; family Sisyridae; genus Sisyra; species Sisyra terminalis. The sequence goes on from OY292278.1 coordinate 6,967,290, forward strand.
AAGTGGTATTCAACGGCTGAATCGACGGAGCTGGATTGTCGAGAAGTTTATTGAAATCTTGATTATCTGAATCGGTGATGTCTTCGTTTGAATTTTTCTTCAGCATCGAATCTAAACTTTGATCGACCAGAGTTAAATTTGTGTCGATCACTTTCTGAATATCAGCATTCTCGACCAATTTAGCAACTTGGAACAGTAATTCGTCGGGTAATAGTTCTTCAGTGTTTAGGTCCAAGTCTAAGTTTGCCAAGTTTTGATCGGAATTTTCCAAGCATGATGCATCAACGTTGTCGAGAAGTTTAGACTCCACTGTCTTCAAGTTCTTTTCAACGTCATCGTTTGTATTTAATTCGGAATGAATATTATTTGTACGTTTATTTAAATGCTCGTCCTGTTTACTATCGAAAATTAGATCCATCTTTTGTTCCATCGATGTGGATCGTTGTAGTTTCACATCTTTCGTTGGCGAATCTATGCTGTCGGTTCGTCCGCTGGTACTAACTCGCCGTATTACATCAGGAGTCGAAAACAAAGCAATGCCATCGTCAAAAGTTTCCGTCGCCGATTTCGTCACTTTTTTCTTAGCAATTTTCTTGGCCTCGTCACTTTGAATCGGTTCGGCGTGAACGCTAGGTTCTTCCTTATCCGATGTGCTTAGCCTACTTCGGCTAGGTTTTGGTTTTACAAGTTTCGGAACTGGTTTCTCCTCGACTTTTGTCACACTTTTCCGCGGCTTAGCCGCAATTCTTCCGGGTTGTGTTTTGGCTTTATCGTTTCTACCACGACTGTTCGAATTCGATCGATGTTTTCGACTGGCAAACGTTCGATATTTGGGTTTGTGCACTTTATTGCGGCCGGTTTCAAAATCCGAATCGGCAGAATCATCTTCTTCAGCATAGTCGGACTCACTGCTCAGTTCACTCAACTCTTCGTCGTCTTTTTTCTTATTTAAACTCGTTTCCAATTGGTCGATTGGCTCGTTTGTTTTGGCCAGTTCCGTTGTTCGAGCCGCAGGAACCGGCACTGTTGGTTTGGTCACGTGTGTTTGCGTCGTTGTCATTCGCATTCCCGTCACCGATTTTGTAACAGTTACAATTTTTAACGTCTTTTTATTTGTTACATTTTTATTAAGCGGTTGTAACGTGGTCGTTACGGGCACATTGGTTTTCGGGGTTGATTTGTTTGAGCGGAGTGTTTGTATTAAAGGTTCTGTAGCTTTTGTTGCAGGTACTACGGGAGATGCGCTAACTGTGTCCACCTCACTAAGAACAGCCATCAGATCTTCAGTGCTTTTATTTAAAGGTTTTGTGGTTTGAAGATTTGAAATCGGTTCATTGTTTGGCGATGGTGTGGGCGAGAAGGACGTGTAACAGTGGTCCATGTTGACTGAATGGCGTAACCGAAGAGTGACTTCATCAATATCTATGGTTAATTCTTCTGAAAAAAAAAAACAAATGAATGGTATAACAATCGGGACTGAAATTCAATAATCAATTATTTACTTGTAGGACTATTCGGTTCGATTTCCAAATTTAAATCATTGGAACTGTTATTGATAAAAGTGTCAAGCGTAGCGTTTACAGTGTTATTGTCTTCCTCATCTGTTGACATTCGGACTATACTAACTTCAGATGAGCCTCCTTTATCTACAACAATATAAACCGTAAAATCATTGTTAACATTCAGCAAATTCAAATACTTACTCATCAAAATATTATTCAATGTATCAGGATCGACCGAGAGCGATCCATCTTCTCCAACAACAATAATAAGGGCATTATCCCCCGTTCGAACGGGGGTACAATCTTTCACCACTGTACTAGACATATTTACAACTATTTTCAGCCCTTAAGAAATCAAAAAAATGACAGTTCATTCACTTTGCAATTGGCGTCAACAAACTTAAAAATCATCTATATTAAGGAAAACTAAACTATTTTTATAACAGGGAAGTCAATCCACTCTTACTACTATAAACTATTTACATGTGAAAACAACTAACAATACTATTAAATAAAACGAAAATATTTTAAATTAAGCACTAAAAAATAGACAGATGCCATGTAAAACACAACTTTCGTTGCTTTTAATTCGAAGATAACGCAATTCCTCGATGCGGGAATGTGTACACAAAATGTTCAACACACAATCACATATTAGTTGGGACGTTTTTACACTTGTTCTGATAGGAAATAAATAATAAAGCAATTTATAAATGTATTTATTTGATACGGTTTTATTTTTGTGGTATTCATAAGGGCATTAGTTACACATCATGTATTTGAGATTTTTAGACGACATTTATATAGCGTCCATTTTGCATTCAATTGATGTGTTCCAATGTGGCGTTCCAAGACGTTCGGATATTGCGCAGCAAGTGAAAAACTAGGTCTTTTTCATCCATTGCGCAATATGAGTATTTTACTTACGAACTGTTTATCATTGTCACTAAATGACACTTTAGTTTTTAACCAACAATATAAAAAAATATATTAATTAAAGTAATCAATTTAAGTTGGTTTAAGTATTATTAATTTGTTATTTCAATTCCCTTTTAAAATCCCTTTATATTTTATTGTTGAATTTGTATTTAGATAAAACACAATGTTGCCTGTCGGAGGTCATCAAGATCCTCGTCGTCCTGATAAAATACAACGGTATTTATCTACTTGGTGAAGATTTTATGAAATTTTATATAAAATAAATCTTTTAGATATAAGCCTCCAGCAAGCGGTAACAATGGCGGTCCTGGAGCTGAAGATTTAACCCCTGATTACATGAACATTTTGGGGATGATCTTCAGCATGTGTGGTCTGATGTTGCGATTGAAATGGTGCGCCTGGGTCGCCCTATACTGTTCCTGTATTAGTTTTGCCAATTCTCGACTTTCGGATGACACCAAACAAATTCTCAGCTCCTTCATGTTGTCAATTTCTGCTGTGGTAATGTCCTACATGCAAAATCCACAACCAATGCCTCCACCATGGTCGGGAATAATGCAATAAAATGCACTGAATATCAAAAAAATGTTATTTAATATTATCTGTTAATTTGTACCTTTTATCCCTTGAAATAAAGCATTTAAAAAAAATATTAATTTATCTTCCTTTCAAAATAGGATCTCCACTGTAAAAAAGATATAATTGCTGCATGTATAACTTTATTTAAATTGTATAATATTCAACATCTTGATTACTAACATTGTTATTGTCACAGAATTTATTGTCTTACATTTATTAACTACTTATTTTCCATAATATATAAGAATTCCTATAAGGTACTAACAACATTTACTAACAAATCATTATTAAATATTAATTTCATATCACAATCGTTCTGCAGTACAAATATTATAAGAAAATATATATATTATAGATAATATAAATATTGTTCCAAAATCAATATAAATATTATAAAATTTTTGATTCAATTTAAAATAATGGATATATATAAAAAAAATGCCAACTGTCGTTGCTAAAATGAATAGGTTTGTCTAATATTTAAATAAAAATATCAGGTACCAATTTATTACAAGTATATAAAATCAAATATACCCCATATTTCAATAAGCAATCAAGTTAAAATCCATCCGATATTCCCAATAATATTTAATAATACTTTTAAACAGCCTATAACAAACAGCAAACATCAAATCTAGACGATTTTCTTATGTAAATTAAAAGATATGGATAGTTACTAATACTTTTTTTTCCCAAACCAATATTGAGAAACAATAAAAGCCTTTATGTAATACTTTTTGTTTGAACACAACGCATCAACACTTAGTAAAAGTAGTTTATTCTAAATTTACTCCAGAAATTGGGAGGCCCCAAGTGATGTTTTCTATCCCTTGGAAAAAAATCCTGAATCATTTCGAAACGAATATTTTATGTATGAGCAAATATTCAGGACTAGTTTCTTGGTTGTAAATTTTTCGCCTAAAAACAAAACTTTGATCCTAACAATGATAAAATTTAGCTTTAAAACACTGGCTTATAACATTTAATATTATTGTCTGCACATTTTGAACCTTACAATACAAATATTGCTTAACATTTTCTAACAGTCTACCGAAAATTCAAATGGTTAGATTAATTTACTTTTTTTTTTTTTGATCATTGATCTCAACAATAAAAAATTGTTTATAAAGTTAAAATATACGATGATGTTATTGAAGATGTACTAAGAATGATGTAATTGTTTAATCCCTCATTTATAAATTCTTTCATTCAAATGATTTGCGTGTTTATTGTCTTTCCGTTATAAATTTGCTTTAAATTTCTCAGTACAAAAATATTTAAAGTGCTCAAGTACTTACGAGTTTAGAATATCAAGTTTCGTGTTTTAAAATTGAAATAAAAACCGAGGGAAATATTGAAGCTGAGACTGTGCAACTTTTATATAAAAACTCCAATTAAACTTAATAAAATATGATTGGAAAACTTTAAGTTTTTGTAATTAGAGCTGCCTGACGTTTTAAGTTTGATCGAATAAATCCTGTTAGTATTACCCCAACGACTAATGCTATACACAAACTAACATTAGCCCAAATATCACCCGATTCCGTTAAAATCCATGAATAGGCCGATGTAAACATAATTCCAAATACCTGAAAAGAAAATCTATGTTTTAAGCAAAATAAAAAGTATTGCCTGGAAAATTACTTGTGATCCTGCATTCAACAAACCAGCCGAAGTTCCTTCAGGCTCCGGAAACGTTAATTCAGCCGCAAATTCAAATCCGACCGGTAAATATCCGGTCATGAAGAAGCTAAACAGAAAAAATCGATACTAATTGTTGGATCAAAGTTAAATATTTTTTTTAAATACCCAAGTAAAAATGATGCCAAATAAACAACGATAATATGACCACAACCTAGTGTTAAAGTATAGATAATCATTCCACCCAACGAGCAAATGTATAATCCAAGTGTTGTTTCTCTATAGAAAAAATAAAAATGTACAATTGATTCAATAGAAATAAATAAGTTAATCATACTTGAATCGATGAGTTTTGTCTAAAATAATTCCCGAAATGACCGAACCGACCATTCCAGCTAAAACCATTACCAGACCAATACGACCGGCGTCGACTTCATGACCCGGAAAATATCCTAATATAATTTGATTAAGCAACGTGGAAATTGCATAGAAAACACCCACATTTATTCCGTAGGATATCAGTAGCTTAATGTATCCGAAATTCACAGCCAATTTCTTCACGGACACAAGGAACGACGCTTGTGGAGCTTCCAATTGTTGTGCTTGAGCCGCTGACACGGGTTGCGGAGGCGCCGCATTGAAAACTACAAAGAAAAAAACGAAATTTATATTTTCCACATGAAAATATTCAAAATCATTATATAAGGGAGATATCAATGATATTTTTCATCCCCCAGGTGTTTTATATGATTTATAAATGGTCCCTTTATTGTCAAGTGAAACTGGCTGGAATGAATCGTTGAAATCGAATATCCAGCGTTAATTTCCCGGAAAAAAAAACGGCAAAGGATACTGCAATACAAAAATTTATTTATTTTGTTCTTATTACATAATTTCAGGTAAAGCGAAAGTGTAATTAGAATAAAAAAATAAGAAGATTAAATAAAAATAGACGATAAAAACTTATAATTGCATTGGTTTCGTAATAAAAATTACACTTAATCAATTAAAACTATAATAAAATGATTTACAAATTAAATCATATCAAATACATTTAAGGTATTCAGCTTAAAATTAAATCTAATATAACATTAACACGTTTCGTTGTAAAATGTTTAATGAAAAATCCATTCCATATTAGTGCTTATTATGTTTTTTTTTATAAGACAATGTACAAATAAAATCACAAACACTGTAAAATCTCTCATTTTATTCGTTTTTTTTCCCAAATGAGTCTTAAAACTAATGAAATTTCCTTAGAGTAAAAATATTTTTATTTTATTTTGTTTTTTTTTTTTTGTGCACAGCGTACGGGGAAGTGTTCCAATATATGAGTGTATTGTGTAAACAAAAACGAAGACCAAAGACGAAAGCCACAACATAGATTTATTCTTATGTGTTCCAAAGAAAGAAACTCAATTTTTTCGAAGAGATTAAAAGAAATTTTCGCTCAAATTTGATTATTTATTGATTTGGTTTGAGCTAGTTTCTTTTCTAAAAACGATGAAACTCCAACTATATGGATTTACAATAAATATTAAGCAATTGAGAAAATTATACAAGTTACTTTTTGATCGGTGTATCAATATTTTCTCAGGTTTCACATTGTTGAAAATTGGAGAATTGTACGGTTGCACTTCACTCAAAGTTGGTGTTGAACATGTTGAGATCCTCGAAAGTGGAGGCTGCGCCTTGATCGGAGAGCATTTGAAGCATGTCGGTCATATCGTGGCCGCTTCCAGCGTTGGCTTGAACGGGAGCTCCCGACACGGGCGTGACTGAATCAGTGGTTTGATTGGGTGGTGGTTGTTGGGGCCAACTCCACATTCCCGTTTGTGGCGGCTGTTGGTTCGGTGGCACTCCGCCGGTTTGGTATGGAGAAACCCGAGTGCCTCCGCTTAGTTGCGTATAAGTAGGTCCACCACCTCCGGGCGACGACCTAGAATTGGGACTATTTAATTGATTATACTGGTAGCCTTCGGTGACGACGGCAGATCGCCAAGCTGCCTGGGCAGGAATCGGTCCCGGACTACTCGTGCTGTTTTTCGACATACGCCCGGTGTTTTGTTGCGCCACTTGTGACGGCGAGCCGTAGGCAATTGGCGACGGAGTCGGCTCGTAGCTGCCGTATACGTTTTGCTGTTGATTACTAGCTGGACGGGGTTGTTGAATATTGTGGGTGTTTTGCGCTGGAATCATATGCGGAGCATACATCGGCGGTGCATGAGTATCGCGGCGGGCTTGTAAACTATAATCAAGGCCAAGTCCAGATGGAACTTGCGGTTGATATCCGATTTGATCGGATGCAGGACTCGGTTCGTTTATTACTACGGAATCTGTTCCTGGTGTGGCATGTAAAGACTTGGCTGCCGTATTTGTACAAATTATATATTCTACATCGTCTGTATAGGGGTTGAGAAACGCAAATGCCGATGTACGCAACCATACCCATTCACGATTCTTGGCGCGAAATCGATACATGACCGACATAACTTGGCCTTTTAGTTTTAAGACTTGTTCAAAACTCTCCTTCATGTGGGTTTGATCTTCCGGATGGAAAAATTCAAAACAGCTTTTACCAAGCAATTCGGGTGGGGCATACCCCAAAAGTCCCATAACTCGTTGATCAACAAACGTAAATTTTCCCTCCATCGAATGTCTCGAGATAAATTCACTGTTGTTATTTGTTCCCGCTAAATCACTTGTATTGGGCGACGAAGTCACTTGGAGCCGTCCAATCGCCACCAAGCAGCAATGCGACGTGTTGTGTAGATCCTCTTCAGGTTGGACACCTAGAAAATGAAATTGTTCAAAGGGAAAAGGGAAAAGAAAAATAGCAAATACCTGGAAACATATCAGTGGGGGGCCAATTTTTTATGTATCCCGTACAATGGACCACGGCGTAGTTTTGTCCGTCTCGGGTTGGTCCGAGACTGTTGCGTTGTTTCAGACGGTTTAGATGGCCGAAGGCCATGTTTTCGGCGGCGATGTCGCCGACTTTCATGCGACAAATAAATCCACGCCGTGATCCCATACATAGTCGCATCGAGCTTTGGTGGCCCTCCTTCTTGACGGTGCCGGTTTTCAAGTCGAGTATTCGACCAGTGTTTTGCGGCTCTTGCGTGGATAGTTGCTCGCGAACTTTTTCCACGTCTTCGGGATGGATGTTGTCGTATATACATGAGCCGTACCAGTCGCTTTGGTGGTAGTTGAGAACGGGTGCCACCGAGTCGGACACGTAAATGATTCGACCGCTGTCGCAACTAACTACGAAAAGAAATCCGTCGGCTGCCTCCAGAATGAGGTGCTTCAGCTCTTGATCGGTGAGAAATGCAGGTTTGTAGTGTTCGTCGGTGCTGCGATTTCCCGTGCCACGTAGGGCTTTCATGTGGGCGACGGCCATCCGAAGGATGGTAAGCTTGTCCGGCTTGCGGGCCAGGGCACTGCACGTCGGCACCATGTCCGACAACTCGGTGATGTACGCGGTCATCTTGTTGCGACGACGACGTTCGATTTCGCAGTGGTTTTCGCGACTGGCGAAACGCTCTTTGTCTTGAATATTTTCCTCGTCCATTCTGTGTATGGTGCGGCTGTACTTGCTACTGGGAATTAGGTCGTCTTCATCGGACGCAACGCTAGTCGTACGTCGTTTGTTTAGATTAATTCCTTGCAAATTTGAATATGTTACCGTAGACATTGGATCCAATGTCCATTCAATAAACACGGCAGCACTCCAAACAATTGGCGATTACCAGGAAAAATAAATGCAAGTGAATCGAGGGAGTGTTACATAACCTCAATGTTTTCGTTGACACTGTCACTTGTTTAACATTTTCACCGCGATCGCCAAATGTTTTTTCCACATTGGAAACGATTTTCACGACTGTGAAATGCTTGTTTTGTGTTTTTCTGGCCTTTAGAGCGATGTTGTAATTATGCAGAGTTGAAGAAAATGATCGAGTACAGTCCGGAGCACGAAAAATCACACGACTTATGCTACTGCTGATGATGATGATGATGATGTCGCTACTGCTGATAGTGCTGATGATGATGATGATGCTTACTATTCAATATACGGAATAAAACGTTCTAGTTATCCAACACAAATAATGGAGAGAAACGAAACGCGCTTTATTCAATTTGGCCGTCTTGAAGATAATTTATTCATTTTCATCAGTTTTCATTAACAAACATTTTACGACCCACATAAAAATAAACGGAAAAACGATCCATTTTTGTATAAAAAAAAAAACACAATCAACTTGATGCACTTCATAATATTATAACATTAAGAAATAAAAAATATATAATAAATTATATTTTTTTTCTTTTCTGTTTTATTTAAATTTACACTCAAGAAAAATGTAATTTTATAAATTATAATTTGGTCTACTTTAGTCGTTATCTGATTGTTCTCTGTACGTGTCTTACGAGCGAGGGAGCCTTTAGTGTTTATATCTCAAATGTCTTGTTATGAAAACTTACATAAATTAGATGTAAATATATAAAATTAAAAAAAAAAGAGAGAAAAAACAACTCGTAAACAATATTTCTTTTACGGTTAGTTATAAATATAGTGTTGTGATGCAATGAGGAACTATTTATGACTTTGAATTTATCAATAATTTTCCACCAATAAATTGTTATGGTATACGAATATTTTCGAGGGGGACGAGAACAATGATAATAATATATATGGTGGTATAATACCAAGGGAGAGATCTCATTTTTGAAAACGTGGCCTTTATGATTATTTAAATTTTGACCCATTACAAGGACTTGGCAGTGTAAATATTTTCTTTGGTATAAAAGAAAATTATAAACTTTGTAACAACATTTTCTTTCATATTCACTTTGAAAAGAAAAATAACTTTCTAAAATAAATTATAACTTTTGCATTCTAAAGCCTTAAATCTAAAAATTTTAGACTTTTTATTCAATATTTTTTTACTGATAAGACTTGAATAACGCGATTTAGTCGTACCGCGTTATTTGGGAACAATTAAGCATATTTGAAGCACAATATTAAATCCTATCCGAAAATAAGATTTCTAACGAACCAACTGTATTGGATTAGGTAGAATTAGTCTTAAATTTAAGTATAAGGGGCCCTAGGCCCCTTGAAAAGAAATTCCGGTTAAAACAAGGTATTTAAAATTAAAAAGTTATAACTTATATTTCAATAATTTTAAAACTGCTAAGAGTTGAGAATATGTACTTATAATTTTTTTAGGATATAAAAAACAGTTAAAAGTAATTTAATGTTCAAAAATACCTATTAGACAAGGTTTCAAGTTACTAACGACATTTCAAATGTTATGATTTCAAAATGTATTTTTTCAACAGGGAAAAGCACCCCCGACTTTTGGGGGTGCAAAAAATTAATAAATTTGATCCGTATTTTTAAAATATTAATGTCCTTAAGACAAAAACGATAAGGATACCTACATTTTTAGCAATATAAAGGCGAAAAAAGTTCATCCGGACATACCATCTTGAGGTGCAGAATAATAAGGAAATATTTCAAATTTTGGTAGATGACCACACGTACGACCATTCCGTTATCATTTGCTGAATATTAATCAATAATTTAATCACATATTTATCTTTGAAATATCTATTTTATACGTACAAATTGGGAACGAAATCTTCAAGTCTATGTCAAAGTTTTCTTCCGTTAGCACCAGTGATTTCCATCAGCTAATAATGAAATAGTAATGGATTTTACAATTTATAATCAAATTAGCCGAAATTGAACTTTTTGAATGGACTTTTTCCATTGAAAGCTTCTTAAAGCTCTAACAAGTGGTTCAGAATTCTCGAGAACAATTGGACCGTTCCAAATTTGACATTTAGCAAATTTTAGTGTACTAGGCAACCAACATTACACTGACGATTTTGGTTGCCTATACGTAAACAAAAATAACGATAATTTTTTAATGTCTAAAATTATTAATTATTGAGGGTAAAAATGATTAACTTTTGCTATAATTACAAAAAAAGCGTGGTAAATGTTAGACTAAAGATTAGTAAACGAGAAAAAATTTAAAGTTCCAAGTTTTTATGAAGTATTTGACGGCATTTTATTACATCGGATTTGCCAAAAGCATCAGATCTATAATTTCTGGCAAAATTTAAATGTAATAAAGGCAAATTATTTGCAGATTTGTTTGTTGGAAGCTGCAAAAATATCTCGAAAATCTTCCCGTGTCAATTTGATTTACGACAATCCGATTTTTTCAATGAATCCTAGAACCTTAATCAAGTATTTACCAGGAATAATTTTATCAAATAATCGAAACATTTTTGATTGTATTTTCTTAAAAGTTTTATAATATGGAATGCTTACATGAAAATATTTGCCATTTGAAACAAATGACAATCGATGTATTACATAAATCACGAACAATAAGAAAAGAAAAGAGATTTTTTCTGAATTTCGAAAAAAAAATTTCGGTTCCCAAAAACTGTAAATTAAAGTAGTTTACGGATCAAAAAAGTTTTCTTTTGTATTAAATTTCAAAAACTCCTCTTAAAATTCATAAATTTAGTTGTGAAAATGTAGCACAGAGCCGGATTTTTCCAATTTTGGGAAAAATCCGGTGGAAACTTAATTCATGTTACTACGCTTTATTTGTTTGGTTGTTTTATATCTTGGGGGTCTTATTTCTTAAGTGCGAGAGGGATGGGGGTGAAAAAATATCTGGGACCCTTAAATTAATAAATTTATTCCTTACAAAATAAAAATTAGGTACTTACATATTAAAATCAAGATGAACAATACGGAGGTGAAGGCTGCAACACTGTAAAACATAATTTTCAAATCATCTCCAATCAAGTGGATGTCATCATGATTTCGTACGATCATCGGTGGTAGTAAAAATCCCACTGCAATTCCTAACTGCAATGTGCATTAAAGAAAAAAACAGCAATTAAACTAAATACATTTATTTTCATTGCCTCGAAAAGTGTCCTCTTAACTACTTAAAATGTGAGAGGAAATCCTAATTTAAATATCATGTACCAGAGATTAGAAATAATTTAAAAGGATCTCCACGAGAGGCGAGAGGAGTCGTACATTTCTCTTCGTGCCACACGAATTTATCAATTGACAAATATGAAATAATTGTGATAAATCATACTATAAACCAACTCCAAGAATTGATAATGAGACCTTGAATTTCACTTACATGCATTTAATATATAGATAAATAAATTCTAGTATTATGACTAACTTGATTGCCAAAGACGCCAATACTGCACGCGGAGCTCACTTGGTCAGGCCCGAACCAAACGGCGGCTAATCGGGCTGGAATGCTGAGAACAAATACTTGACTAACGGCAACCAACGATTGGCCCAGGAATGTGACCCAAAACAAGTCGGGAGCGACGGAAAAAACTTTGATCCATGCCCCAAGACATGTCCCAAAAGCGCCGATCACCGTCGTGAAACGTAAGCCCTGGAATATGGAAGATAACGTTAAGTTTACGGAGGAGAGCTTTGATCTTGATTGTCGGGAATGGTGGAAATCACGTTCCAACCGTTTATTATGTCGCTAATAACGTTAAGAGCTTTTTGCGAACGATAACTTTATCGTGCAACTTTGCGTAAAGCTTCTTTGCAAATATTCAATGAGTTCTTTGTGTTGGAAGTATAAATGAAACGGGGAAATACTTGGAAAGCTTTAGAAGTGGTTGTTTGGGTTTTTAATGCTTGAGAATTGATTTCCGAAGAATATGGGGCACTTTTTTACAGTGTTTTGATAAAAAAATTAACTTAAAACCTTTGTCAAATAAAAATTTTCAAAAAAAAAAACAAAATTTGAACTATTTTTTATCTAATAAAGGCCTTAAATATATTTAAGTTTCATTAGGTTCGAGTGAAAAGTGAGACATTATTTCAATTACTCATCCCTTGTGCTTTATTTGTCTTTAAGGGTTGAATTTATTTTTAATACAAAGTACAATTGGCATATCAAATATTTTATATGTTATTTTGAAGATTAATTTATTTAGTTTGGAGATAAAACTCGTTAAAATTGCCTCAATATGTCAAAAAAAAAATCGATCGAAAAATCTCAGTTCCTTTTAGTAGCCGCAAAAACGTAAAATTGGGTGACTAAATTATAAGAAGAGGGTATAGATTGGATACTGTAATAGCCAATTGAACGCAAGTTTAGCTTTGCGGTAATTTCGGTGTTAAAGATGCATTCCGGTCTGGAAGACCAGTCGTGGAGATTATCAACAGAATCATGGAAATAATCGAAGTATAAAGTGATAATTGCTGTTGAGGAATCACTAAAAGAACTAAAAATTGGTCATGAAACTATTTTCAATCGTTTCCAGAAGATCAAATCCAAGAAAACTCCCAAAATATTTGGAAGCTACAAGAGTTGACTCTTAAATTTGGGGATTTATTTTCCCCATCTACGAATCTTTGTCCAAATTTGATAAAACCCATTATTTTTTAAGGAAAAAGAAAAAGGGACAAATTAGGTCAAATAGACTCCAAATAACAATACTAATCGAAAATATTAATAGGAAGAGGTCAGAAAAGTGGTCTAAATGGTGACCAAAAAAGATTTAAAGATTTCAAAGATTTTACTCTGATTATCACAGAACTAAAAGAATATAATTTACCATAAATTGGTGTCCATTACTGAAAAGTTAATTTACGACCTCTTTCCACCAAAATGGGTTCCTTCTAACTAGCAATTGTTCAGTAAAAATCAAAATTGAGTAGAAGAAAATATATATGATTTTCCACCAGAACAATCACAGATTTCACATGATTTTGATGACTTTTCAGTAGTTCCAGAAGTTTAAAAACTTTTAATTCATTTAAATTATAGTTTGAATTTGGCGCCAAGTGATTGTCATCTGTTTTTCCCATGGTAAACACTTTTGATCAAGCAAAACTTATTTTAATGAATGCTTGAGTAAATATTGGGAGTTTTAATTTCCTATGCACTAAATTGATTACTGTGCAACGAACTTAAGATGTGGAGGGCTGAAACTTTAAAAAAATAACACAGGAAGTAACTAATTTCTACCATATATCATTTGTTTTCAAAGATTAATCTTCATATCCTTTCAGGATCGATTTACAATTTCGATGAAAATATTTCAACTTTCAAGCACATAATATTTGAACAATTTGACCAATCCAGTGTTTTCTAGACTTATCGCTAATAGCAGGGGGACGGGGGTTGATGAAAAAAGGGTCAAGGAAACTTGGAAATTCAAGGAATTTCATTGGAGCAGCGGGAAAGTCAGGGAACTTGACCGATATTTTTGGAACTTTCTAGTTTGGTGATAATTTGATTAGTGATTAGATGAGAAAAGATGTAGAGGTCATTGTAGTTCAACAGAACAAAAAATTTATTAGAATATAAGTAAAAAACACAACGTTGATTTTTTTTAACACAATTGATAGATTAGGTCAAGAAATTTCGATTCGTAAAGTCAAAGAATTGGAGCTGAAGAAAAAATGGGCTTTCTGACAGATAGGGGGGTGCATTGGACAAAAAAGGGTGCAAAACACTGGTTTAGATATCTGAAACTATTTCGTTTCGAAACTTTAAAAATTTACGGAAAATTTTATGAATCTTCTAAACTACGAAACTTTTAAAAATAAATGCTCATAAAAGCTTAATTTATGGGCCAAATCTTTAGTGACCAATTGAATCTTGGTCAAGAAGTTTTATAATAGAAGTTTAATCAATTTTTTTTTATATCCAATATGGTTTTCATACGAAAATTGTAATCGCTTTTTATTGAAAATAGTTTGCAAATAATTAAAACTCTTGAAATATTTATCAAGAATATATATTGCTTGGTATTTTTTTATGTATGTATTGATTTCAATGTCGCATTTTTCAATTCCTTAACTGATAAAATATGTGTTATAAATTCCAACTTTGAATTATTTGCGATAAAAACGTCAATTTTGATTATTAAATTTTTCAAATTTCTTAGAAGATAACAATTGTAAGAATAAAAAGTGCTAATTGGTTTAGTCATAATATTTTTCATTGATTTACTGATTTTATTGATTCTAAAGTACATTATTTATTTCTTCAATGAGCTTTGAAAGCTCAAAAAAATTTGATGACGAAATTGAAAATAATTCGGATTTTTTTTTTGATAAATCACCGCAAAATTAGGGCAAATCAAAGCCATTTATGTTACAAAATATTTTATATTATTGTGATTTAATGTTTCAAGGATATTTTAAAACAATTTTGGTCAGGATTCATTTGAAAAACGCGGTTGTATTTTCGCCTCGTGATCTCCAGCTTTAAGTACCGAAATTTTGGTTTTATTAGTGGAAAATCAACTTGTTTATACCGTTTTTTGAAAAAAAATACTTATTTTTATACTTAAAGTCGAAAAATTTAGGAATATTTCAAACTTATTTTCATTAAAAAATTAAACTTTAATCTTGGAAGTTTTAAGCGTAGAATCTTTGGTCGTTTGGCTTTAAAGTTAATTTATTAACCCTTAATTGATAAGGGAAATTCTATTAACTTAAAAATTAGTTTAAAAGTGAAGCTATTTTACCAAAAATCGTTAATTTTGTGTTATTATTAGCATTTAAAATTAACCTGACATGAACACCGGTTGCCTATACTTTTCCATTACTAACGTTTAGGCAACCAGATCAACATAAAGTTGCTTATTTAATAATTAATTAATTTGCTTATTAATTTGAAGATATAACCTTGTATCAGACATGTCAGATTCTAAGAACCAAAGAGAACGGTTAAAAATAGTTTGGTGATTGTTTCTGCAAATATTAACGTTGCAGAGGCGCGAAATTCAAAAGTAAGAAATGGGGTAATACAATTTTATTTCGTTAATATCGTCAAAGAGGGTAACGACAAACGCTTTAATTTTAAAAAAAATACAATAAAATAGTTTTATTCTTCTGAAATAATACTAAAACATTTTCAAGATGAGCTTTTATCAAGCCTTCGACCATTTGAAACAAACATAACCTCGCTATTTTAATAAAAAAATGGCAGACAACACGTGTCACGTGTTTAGGGAGTTTTGGGCTGAAGTGATTTCTACTTTACCGTCTCGCTAATTGTTTGAAAGACGAAGCAATTAAATTAAATCAGATATAGTTAAAAACTTTTTAAAAGAACTTTGGTGAAATATTTCACTAAATATTGAATAAAAATTATGATTTATTGATTGAAATAATTTTTTTAATTACTTAATTTGGCAAGGGTGATAGATTTCAATGATAATAGTTATTATTATTAGTTAGTTATTTGTGAATATTTAATAGGATGTCCATTATTTCCCAAATTGATTATTTAAGAGCGATCACCCCCTGAATTTTCAGTTCAAGATATTAAAAAAATTATCCAATACAATTAAGCTCATAATTTCTTAATTAAACCGTGCCGGAATCAAGTTACTTTTACCATTTAAATAACATGAGATTATTTGACTTTTTACTTTTAATTTTTTTTCTGAGAAACAAATGAATAAAAAGATTTAAAGTCATATTATTCTGACGTAAAATTTAACGCTCTACAAAAAAGGTCTCGTATGAATTTTTGTTTAAATCACTCCATTAAAAGTAATTCAACATTTAACTTGTGCCTAATATAAATCTTGCAATATTTTCAACTTTTTGCTCATTTTTACTTTTTTTAACTATAAAATCACTGAAAGAGAAGATAAAAATTATTATCATTAGAGCGCCAGTGATTATTTGTGTTAATTTTATGGCTTGAACTGAAAATTAAAAAAAAAACATTATTTGACAATTAAAACAGGTGACATAAGATCCAAATTCGCTATAGTTGTGAAATTCAACTTTATCCAGGATAAATTTTCGTACTTTAATCAATATTTTATATCTACGAAGTGAATTTTATACTAATTAATGAGACTATCGACCCTATCGACAAAAGTTCAATTATTATTTGAATTTTTACCATTTCACCTGACGCCATCTATGAAAAATTTCGTAGAACTTGTAGTTGAATAAATTACAAAATACAAATTAAACAAATTAATTCAAGTTAAATGTTGAATAACTTTTAATGGAGTGATTTAATTAAAACTTTATAAGAGATCTTTTTTGTAGAGCGTTAAATTTTACGTCAGAATAGTTTAACTTTAAATCTTTTTATCCATTTGTTTCTGAGAAAAAAAAAAAAAAAAAAGTAAAAAGTCAAATAACCCCATGTTATTTAAATGGTAAAAGTAACTTGATTTTGGCACGGTTTAGTCAAGAAATTAAGAGCTTAATTGTACTGGATAATTTTTTTTTATATCTTAAACTAAAAATTCAGGGGGCGATCGCTCTAAAAAAATCAATTAGGGAAATAACGGACCCCCTAATGTTTATAATAAATTCCGCTAGTTTTTAATTGATTCTTTGGGTCATTACCAACCGTATAAGTTTTAAAACAAGTTTAAATCGTGTCGAGATGCAATAAAATGCACCGCTTAATATCAGGTACTTACTTTTTTATCTAAAATGTAACTACCAGGAAAAATTAATGGAATGTACGTGACCATATAGATCATGGACGTCCAATCGATAATCTGCGGACTGACTTTGTAATATTTTTCAATTATATTCGCAATAATCGAATATTGAATCCACTGCATCGCATTGGACGCCGAATACAGCACGAACAGCGCCAAAATGAACCATCGTCGACTGTACGTCTTGTACTGCTTGACGTCCTCGCCAGTTTCCAAACTATTTTCCGACGATGGTGTCGGCAATTTGATCGCAAAAACTTCCTTTTGATTGGCGGATTTCTCTGAAATCGGCGACGTATCCGACATGATTACGGTTGACGGCTAGAAATGTCTGGAAAGAGAAGAATACAGAGCAATTGCTTTAAAACAGTGGCGCCCATTTTTTTAAAATTTTAGTTGATGAAAATGCCACCTTGGTGTGGTGGTAGCAGGAGCTCCAGGACATGATGCAGCATCTGGGAAAATACGTTTCTATGGTAACAAATCGATACGATGACGACGTCACACTTAAAAGCTTTCTTTTTTGCAAGTTTTGATTTATTTTTTTTTTCAATTGCGTATATTTTTTCTTTGTTACATAATGTCATTGTTATGAATGTCTTAAATATTTATTGTTGTACTTGTGAAATTTACAATGTGGTTAAATACATTTAAATGAAAAATACAATGATTTTATTGTAAATAAATAATGTTTTTGATGAGATTTTCGTTGATTTTGTCCCCTGTTTCCTGCGAAACCAATTGATTTCCTCCACGTATTGATGAATCTAAATGAATGTTTCAATTGAAAATGAATTACGAGCGATTGAAATGAACCAGTGGTTGTGCAAAAAAATTGATGTGAGTGAATATATTGTATCATACAAATGAGATGAAAAATGATGATGCATCTACGATCACAAAACATAAAATTAACGACAAATGAAAGAGCCTACATAAAACACTAATATGTACTCACTTTGCTTTAGATAAATATATGCAGGTGCAAGTGCAATTTGTCAAAAAAGTGCAGTCAAAAAGAAAAATGTGAACAGAATGCAATCGATTGCAATTGAACAAAAATGAAACACTTGGAAAATTAATTAGTGGTGATTTGTAGTAGAGGCTGTGCAGAGTAGTGCGGCCGTGCTATGCGTTTTCTTCCAATCTGATTCCTTTTTTTCCCATTCACGTTTTCGCTACCAATATATTTATCGCAGTATATAGCGAATATAATAATATATAAATGTATATGTGCTAAACGTTTGTAGGATGCAAAAACGCACGAGCTATCATTGTAACGTGAACGTTGGACTTCAACTAAGGCCCTTTGATAAAATGATTTTCATTGAGGCCGCTTATATGTACCACTGTGTAGTTAGAGGTATCGTTTCATTCGTCGATGTGGGGGGGGGGCTTTTCCATACTCTCTAATTAATTCCCACACATTTGGGGACACACTAACTGCTTTAAACACGATAGAGGCGGTATAGGGATTTGGGTGGAAAAGCGAGGGAAATGTGCGGGTGGTAAAGTGCGTCGGGAAATTGGTACGCTTTGATGAATTTTCAGAGATAAACGCATTAAAGTCACATCGTTATTACCTTTCGCGACAATCCCTCGATCGGGAACATTAAATTCATAACTTCCAAGTGATTTATTTCGCAAATATAACACCGAAAAGTAATGTTTTCCCATCATTTTCATATTCGCATAAATACTTACATTTATACACAACTGTATACGTGGTTGCCTACCTCATCGAAATATAAATGTCAAAATATGCATTGGTAAACTTTTATCAAATTTATAAACTTTATGGGTGCAAAGCTTTTATCATCAAATTATGTTCTTATCAAAATATTAAACCAACATTTTTTTTTCTTAAAAAAATAAATAAAAAAAATTAAAATTTTTCTTATCTAAATTATGCAAGACATTCAGATTAAATTCCAAAGTCTTAGTTTTATATAAATTTTAAATTTTTTTAAGCAGATTTACTTTTAAGGCTTACAGTTTCATTGTTAAGAACCAACTGTACAACAATGACAGTTTTAATTCCAACAATTGTTATGATAAAATCGATTTTCAGACGAAAATGCTAATATTGGAGGGCCAGAAGAAAAAATAACTTTTCGGAACAATTTCGGATATTTTTATTAATTCTAATTAAAAAAAAAAGAATATAATCGACATCTAAAACTTCGCCTGGATGGTATATCATCAAATTAGCACGTTTTTTTGTCTAAAAAGTTATCATTTAAATTGTTAAAGCAAATATGATTGCAACCATTCTCCACGTTTACTTGTTGAAGTATGAATATTTTTGTAACTTGTTTCTTAACAATTGGCA
Source organism: Sisyra terminalis (assembly GCA_958496175.1). Taxonomy (NCBI): domain Eukaryota; kingdom Metazoa; phylum Arthropoda; class Insecta; order Neuroptera; family Sisyridae; genus Sisyra; species Sisyra terminalis. The sequence goes on from OY292278.1 coordinate 6,986,799, forward strand.
TTGTTGAAAATCAATAATATGAAAACAATCTTAATTTTACTTATCTAAATTATGCAAAACTTTTCAGATTAAATTTCAAAGTCTCAGTTCTACTTAAATTTCAAAATTTTTTCGCAAACTTACTTTTTAGGCTTACAGTTTCATTGTTAAGAATCAACTGTACAACAATGGCAGTTTTAATTCCAACAATTGTAATGATAAAATCAATTTTTAGACGAAAATGCTCCTTTTGGAGAGCCTGTAGAAAATATAACTTTTCGGAAAAATTTCGGATATTTTTATTAATTCTAATTAAAAAAAAAGAATATAATCGACACCTCAACTTCGCCTGGATGGTTTATGATTAAATTAGCAGGTTTTTTTTGTCAAAAAAGTTATCATTTAAATTGTTAAAACAAATATGAATGCAACTATTTTCCCCGTTTACTTGTTGAAGTATGAATATTTTTGCAAGTTATTTCTCAACAATTAGCATTGTTGAAAATCAATAATATGAAAAATAATCTTAACTTTACGTATCTAAATTATGCAAAACTTTTCAGATTAAATTTCAAAGTCTCAGTTCTACTTAAATTTCAAATTTTTTTCGCAAACTTACTTTTTAGGCTTACACTTTTTTGTTAAGAACCAATTGTACAACAATGACAGTTTTAATTCCAACAATTGTAATGATAAAATCGATTTTCAGACGAAAATGTTAATTTTGGAAGGCCAGAAGAAAAAATAACTTTTCGGAACAATTTCGGATAATTTTATTAGTTCTAATTAAAAAAAAGGATAAAATCGACATCCTCAACTTCGCTTGGATGGTATATCATTAAATTAGCACGTTTTTTTTGTCAAAAAAGTTATTATTTAAATTGTTTAAGCAAATATGACTGCAACTATTTTCCACGTTTACTTGTTGATGTATGAATATTGTTATTTTTTGCTATTTAAGTTATTTCTCAACAATTGGCATTGTTGAAAATCAATTATATGAAAAATAATCTTAACTTTACTTATCTAAATTATGCAAAACTTTTCAGATTAAATTTCAAAGTCTCAGTTCTACTTAAATTTCAAATTTTTTTCGTAAACTTACTTTTTAGGCTTACAGTTGCATTGTTTAGAACCAATTGTACAACAATGACAGTTATTAATTCAGATGAAAATGCCAATTTTGTAGAGCCAAAAGAAAAATATAACTTTACCGAGCAAATTCGGAGATTTTTATGTATTTCAATGAAAAAAATTTTAAAATCTATATCTGAAACTTTGCCTGGATGGTATATCGATAAATTGGTCAGTTTTTTGTCCAACAAATGTTATTATTTGAATTGTTGAAGTTGTTGAAGTGTGCTTTTTATCAGTTAAACTAAAAATATTTTTACAAATTATTTTTTGAACTTGAAATTACCTTTCCAATGATGTATAATTCACCTGTCTAGTGTAAAAATTTATGTTTTCATCCCTAGGGAATAGCTTCCCTCATTATTTTTTTGGAATGATAAGTAGCCTATAGTCTGTAGAAAATTGTGTTGTATCTTAGTACCAAATATTATTAAATTCGGTTGTTCCGTTCTTTAGTTAAATCGGGACACACAGACAGACAGACAGAAAAAAAATTTAAAAATGTTAAATTTGGAATAAGGGCCTTTTGAAACAAATATTTACCCTAAAATTGGGTTCAAAATCAAAATGTACAGACAGACGTTAGAATTTTAAATATTAGTATAGATGTAGAAAATTTCTCATAGAAAAAACGGCCGTTGATGTATCAATGGAAAAGTTGAACAAAACTTATAAGTAAACAAGCTTACATATGCCACTTCTGACGCGTGGTATTTCCAAATTTGCGGAAAAGTTTTCTCCATAAATTTCCACATAATTTTCTTTTTAAACTCGTCAAATAGTTGATCTTTATCAAATTTTTTCTCCGTTTCTTTACATTGTATTGAACATTTTAACATAACAATTCCTCAATAAAAAACCAAAACAATTGTAAAGTACAATTTTTATCATCAAACCGCTACGATGTTTGATTGATTGATAGGTTTGTTTGTTTTTTTCTATTTATTCTTTCATAAAATCGTATCTAAAGTTGAATGCCTTAATATTGACATAAATCAACAAAACTTTTACAAATGATGACATAATTCTCATAAATGATTACTATGTCAATTTCGTTTCCAATAAAATATGATAAACAACTCAAACGTTGATAAAAAAACAAAAAACCGGACGTATTTTTCTTATTTATGAAGAGATTGTTTCAAACACCAAGATAAAGCACTTGAAGTTATGTAATTAAAACAAAAAAGGGGGACAAGAAATCAGATATTTTTTTTTTCAATTCAAATTGAATTATATTCGTTATTTAAAAAGCAATTTTAACTTTATAATTACTTTCTGGGAGTTTCAGAAAATTAATTCGAAATTCTACGCTCGGTTTTTGGTTCAATAAAACGTTTTTTTTTTTTTTGTTCTTTCCAAATGGAATGGCTAAAATATTAGGAGATTTATGACTCTTAAATAGCGGGAGAAATGTCAGCGAATTTTTGTATTAAAGTAATCAATATTTTCAGGGGCGGAAGCTTTTGAGAAAATCAAGGATTTGTACAATTTATTGTACAGAAATATTAGATTAAAATGATTTTTTCAATCCATTTTTAAGAAATGTTTTTTTTCGTCGAAAAAATCAATTTAAAACAGGTGATAAAAGTTTAACAGGCTTAAAAGCATACAAAGATTCAACTTTGAAAAGCTCCGCTTTTCATAAATATTCTATGCGCGTTAAAGCTCCTCCAGCTGTTTTGAATACAAAAGCTTACTTCCCCATTATCGACTTTATAAATGCCAATTTTCCAACCATGAAAATTCACTGTTCCACAATTTTGTTACTATAAACTTTCAATATCAATTTTCCTTTTTTCTAATGAAAAATTGGAATAGCTTTTGTGTGCTTTCGTGTGCTTTCATAATTTTCCGGTCCCCGAAAAAAATGCGTCATTTATTGAGTTTAATCTAGGTCCATAAATTTATAGCCTATGCAATTGTATAAGGTGTACAAATAAGTTTAAAGGGATTAAATAAGGGGTGTTACTAGGATTAAATTGATTAACGATATTCATGTAGAAGCCTTATCTTTTTCCTCAAAAAAAAAAAATCCATATCTATTATTTCGTTGAAGTATTAACAACATACTTATTTTGTACTAAGGTTTATAAATTATAAAGGTTGCCCCATTAGAAAAAAAATGACGTCATACGAAGAATCTTGAAATTTGAATCAGTCTGAAGATATGTACGAATTTCTTCTGGATACGTCACGTAGCGCATGAGACCACCGGTGTATTTTATAAACCTTGATTTTGTATTACAATTTTGTATAGTTTTTTGTCGACAAAACGCAATTTACGGAAATGCCATTTTTTCGTTGAAATTTCAAAAAAAAGTGCAATCGATGGACATTGATTGCTGGGTAGAGGTCTTAGAAACATGCTTCATCAATTAAACCACATAAATTTTGGTTCTGGCGTTTCCAAAGTGATATATTTGGTACCTGTGACCAAAAACGTAAACGTAAATCATTAAAGTTTTAAGACAATGATTTAGAGGATTTAATGGATTTAGATTCATGTCAAACTTAAAAATAGATCGCAAAAATTTTAAAAATAACTCAATAAGTGGTTTTAAGCCATCTGAAGACCATGAATTTGGTACAAAACTTGGAAATCGGGTTCCGCAAAAACTTTAAGGCCAAGAAACGTCAAACTCCGATTCTTCACGCACCAAAAATTGTTCCAAAGACTAAAAAGGAAAACTTTTTGTACTACAGAGTATCGGAGGACTGAAATTGGATTTAATTTGACAATTTAAAGAGGAGAAAAGTTTGAAATAAGTCAGGAAACGAACCAAAATCAACGATGAAACCGATTATTCCTGGCAAAAAGTTATTGCTGTACTTTTGGTGGAACCTGATCGGAATAATACATTATATTTGATTTCTGGGGAACTTTGTCAAGAACAATTAATGCAATTGTGCCCAGAATTAAAGCCAAAATGCTTTCAATATCCCAAAAAAAAATCATGTCACCGAAATACCACAAGAATTCCTTGTTTTTTCTACTTATCAGTAGAATATTGCGTAGTTCTTTCCTCCGTCCATAAGACTTTAAGTATATTTCTGTAAGTATAAAGTATCTCCCATAGATCAAAAGCTTCATTCTTGTGCTTTTTGATTCTTTAGGAATCAAGCTTTATAAGCGTTTATGACCATTAAAAAAATTATCCCAGTAACTAGAAACGTAAACGTAAATCATTAAAGTTTTAAGACAATGATTTACAGGATTTAATTGATCTAGATTCATGTCAAACTTAAAAATAAATCTCAGAAATCTTAAAAGTGACTCAATAAGTGATTTTAAGCCATCTGAAGACCATGAATTTGGTGCAAAACTTGGAAATTGGGTTCCGCAAAAACTTTAAGGCCAAGAAACGTCAAACTCCGATTCTTCACGCACCAAAAATTGTTCCAAAGACTAAAAAGAAAAACTTTTTGTACTACAGAGTATCGGGGGACCAAAATTGGATTTAATTGGACAATTTAAAGAGGAAAAATTTTAGATATAAGCCAGGAAACGAACCAAAATCAACGATGAATCCGATTATTCCTGGCAAGAAGTTATTGCTGTACTTTTGGTGGAATCTGATCGGAGTAATACATTATATTTGATTTCAAGCTAATAAAACCATTTCTGGGGAACTTTGTCAAGAACAATTAATGCAATTATGCCCAGAATTGCAGCCCAAATGTTCTCAATGCCCCAAAAAAATCATATCACCGAAATACCAAAAGAATTCCTTGTTTTTTCTACTTATCAGTAGAATATTGCACTATTCTTTCCTCCGTCCATAAGACTTTAAATATATTTCTGTAAGTATAAAGTACCTCCCATAGATCAAAAGCTTCATTCTTGTGCTTTTTGATTCTTTAGGAATCAAGCTTTATAAGCGTTTATGACCATTAAAAAATTTAGCCCAGTAACTAGTTTAACTCAGTTTTCTCTCATTTTGGCTTTCAAGCTTTTACTATGTTATTTCATATCACCGGTTGAAAGTAGGATAATATTTGCATTCCATTCTGGCTTACAGTTAACCTGGTTTGGATCTTTACTAACTAAATTTTATCTCTTATTAGTTACTAACATATTTAAAGTTTTACCTGATTTTTACTAAATTTTACCGTCGCTATTCGAAAAAAATAATAGCTTATTTTCTGAATAAATCATTAAAAGTACAGGAAATACCCCTTAAACATATTTGCAAACCCAACATAAACAAAAAATAACTCTCTTCAAAGTATTTACATTAACAATGTAATTTACATGTCTTTATCGCAAACATTCCATTGAAAATATTTCGATAAATTCTTTCGTATATAATTCTCTAATCAATTTTAAACACAATAATGACAACATAATTTAAATAGTTGGTGTTTTTTTTTTGTTCGAAAATCTTTCCATCTGTTTAGATAATTAGTGAATCATTTTAGTCGTAAGTTATCAATTAGTGGTGGCAACAGGAATTTTTTTCCTCGATAATTATGAAAGAAAATTTGTTCCCGCTATTATATTTGTATCAATTGTATTAATTACTATTTGTCAGTAATTTTTCTTGGATTTTTTTTCGGCTCGAAACGATAAAATTGTGAACTTTTTATAAATGACTTTTTTATCGGTTTCAAATTAATTTTATCTGGAAACAAAGTTGTAAATCAATCGAATTAAAATAGTAATATTAATACGAATGATTTATTTTCTTTAATAAAAGAGTTTTTTTCATAGAAAGATAAATTCCGTGTATTTTTGTAGAAATTTGTCAGGAGAACATTAGCTGAATTGAACAATTTTTCATTTGGGATTTTATTAATATTTTGTGGTAAAAAATCAATGATTTAAAGAAGTATGAATTTCCTGAAGGATTTTTTTCAGATTTTTACCAAAAAAATTTCTCTTGAATGCTCAAAGTATACACAGAAAAATTCAATACAAATTTGATGACATGTTGGTGTCTTAATTTTTGTATGCAATGAAAATTGATTATTTTTCAACAAATGTCCTTGCAAACTCACATAAAACAATTACGAGTTGGGATTGCACATTTTTGAGAATGGTTATTCAATTATAAACCGATTATTCATTGCCAATGTCACCGAAAAAAAAATCATTCATTTACGAGAAAGGTCAAACCAAAGAATTCTTTTTTATGATTTTGATTACTTTAATTGCGTTTTTTTTTGTTTTGTATAGATATAATATAAAATCAACATTTATTCTGGAGAAATTCGATGCTAAATGCAATTAAATATTTAACTTCCATCCAAATATACTTAAAAAAACAATTTCAAAAAGCCATAAATGCACTTCGTGTTATTAATATTTCGACAAAGAAACTCGATTGTTTGGGGTGTTACAAATGACAAGTTATTGTTGTTATTTTCAAGGAAAATAAACTAATAAACTTTTTGTATGATAAGATCATAGACTTTATTTTTATTTAAAAATTTTAAAGTTAAAATTGAGGGTCAAATTTTTACTGAATAATGCGTTTATTATTTGATACAAATTTTTTATTATCATTAAAATTTCAATTAATAATTGGTAAACAATGCCGCAAAAAAGTTTTACTTTAACAAGGCAATTGAGTGGAATTTTCTTTGAAAATATTTTTTATATTTTTTTTTTGGAAAAAAGCTTTAATATTTGATGTACAAATTGGTGGATCTATCCCAATTTTGTCTGCAAAATGCGGTGCTACTAAACCCTTTTTTAAACCTCTATTTAGTTCCTAATATAAGTCCTAACATAATAACTATTTTGGAGATAAAAGCACCAAGAATTTGTGTTGGAAATTAATCCAGTAAAATAAAATTTTCACCGACAATACGATTGGTTTTAGGAAGTGTTTAAAAAGAAATATATTTTCTTTAAAGCTTTATGCTTCTGTATAAATCTTTGATTTCTATAAAAGCTTTTTTTCGTATGAGCAAGGAAATACAATTAGGGGTGGTGATTATTTTAAAAATGGAACCATTCCAAACGAAAATCGAATTTGGAAGAAAGTTATCGCTGTAAAAAAAAATGTAATGAAATTTATTATTATAAGATTAAAGATTAATGGAAAATCAATTCCACGAAAAGCTGACAAATGATTCTGGCGTTATTGCAAAGCTGCGTATAAAATAAATTAAATAATTTAAAAAACGGATTATTCTGATTTCTTATTACGATTTAAAAAAACATCAACCCTTAACTTTTTGGCTTATTTTCTTTGTGTAAAAGTAAAGAAAAATGAAAAAATTTTTGCTGCAGAAAATTCATTGTAAAATTTATTTGCATAGCAAATAAGTTTATCATCTTTTTTTATTATTGCACCTAAATTAGCATATTTTTTTAATAATAACTGTCGTTTGATGACTCAAGGCATTAACAAGTGCAACTTTGTTGGCAAAATTTAAAGTTTTAACAATAAAATTTGTTATTTGCCCAATAAATTGCAGTTGTGAAACAATTGTTTTCAAATAAGATATTTAATTCGCGAGTCTTATCTAATCTAAGTCTTATATAATTTATATTATTTTCTTTGGAATTAATATGAGGTATAAACTACACAGAAACGACTGCACTTACTTTCGTAATATGGAAAAAAATATTTTAATTTTAAAATTTATCAGTTTTATTGATAAAAATCAAAGTTTAAAATTGTCTTAGAATCAAAAGTTAAACTTTACTTTACAAAAACTTTAATAAAACATAATCTTTTATTACTTTAAACAAGGCTGAAGAAATTAGTTTAGTTCCTTCTAGAACTTCCATCACCGTGCAGCAATTCAAGTTAATGTGTAGAAAAGACAGCAAAAAATTAATTAAAGCACCAATCTAATTACATTGGAAATTAGTTTCCAGTAGTTGGAAACTTTTAACGGGATTTTAGTTTTAACTTTTTCTGTGGTAATTAGCAGCAATGGTTGTTTTAATTAAAAATAAATTTGAATTCATTTCATCTCTAAATCAAAAGGAAAACCAAATTTTAATTAGATTTGCTGGATAAATAGATTCCACATCGACAAAATAATCGATTTTATCTACTTTATATCATACTTAAGTGTTTTTATGAGTTAATTTAATGTTTTTGTTTCAATTATTGATTTAACGTGGAATTTTCAAAGATTTAATCTGAAAGAAAGATGCTTTTAAGAAAAAATATTTACTGTCGTTATATTACTGAGACTCTCCAATATTTGTTGTGGTAAAATTAAGTTTAAAATTAGAATTTCAATGAACTTATTTCACTCCAACAACGCCCAGAAAAAATTAGTCAAATTATGTATTTTTCAATAAATTTTCATGCATCCAGAGAATAAAATAATATCTTAAGTTGTCTTAGTTTATTTGGACAGCCCTCATGTAAATTGAGAACAATAAATCTTTAGAAAATTGACGAAAAGCTAAACGAAAGAAATTTGTAAACCCTTTTCCGTAAAAGTGTTGTAAATAGGTAATTATTGCTTTGATTTTGCTACAAATTCAAATTTATAAATTTGAACTATTATGGTCTTAACTTCAAATTAAATTTCGGTAGTTAAAGCTCAAAAAGCTCGAAATTTTAAGCTCAAACTCAAATACTTCTAATGAATTATAAATTCTATCCACACGCCATCTACACAAATTTAAATGAAAACGTCCACTATCAGATTTAATCTGTCAAAATTCTTGATTTAAACAAATAAACTGTTTAAGGCTTATATAAAAATCTTCTAAGAAACACATAATTCAAAATTATTTTAATTTTTGACAGTAAAATGTGGTTTAAAATAAGCTTAATCAAGTATAAGTTTCAATCTGACATTTATCATATTTCCAAACCTTCCAAACTATCATTTCAGTGTCATGGAATTTAAAGTTCTAAATTACAAGCAAAAATCGTAAATTCAATTCCAAAACTGTCCAAAACATATCAAAAGAAATTGATATCGTACAAGAATATCAAATTTGACCTGATTTGAGATATTAATATAAAATTTGATATGAAAATCAACCAAAATTTAAGGATTTGCAAGTGCGCATGATCAATCAGCAAAAAAGCGATGGGAATCAGTTTTGAACTCTTATCAAAACGAATCTATCATTAATTTTGATTTTCCTTGTTGAATTTTTCTTTTTCTTTGACTAAAATTTGCCTTTGATTAAGTAGATCGAAGAAAATCTACAAATTTGAACTAACTGACATTTATCATATCTCCAAACCTTCCTCGCTAGCATTTCCATCATTTCATTGACATGAAATTTGAAATTCTAATTTTCTTAGTTAAAATTGGAAATTAATTCTTAAAATTCTATTGGATAAGTCAGGGATACGTTTTGATCGTTCAAGAATAACTAATTTTTCAAAATTTAAAATCTTCAATTCTAAATTTTGTTGTAAAAACGTTAAGTTTGCATTATCTATAAGTTCCAAAGCAGTCAAAAGCAGTTTGGAACTTTTACAAAACCGAAGAAAAGCTGTATTTTAAGTAGATATCAATAAAAATAAATGAGTTTAGTCTTTAAGTGATGGGAACCAGTTTCGAACTCTTATCAAAACGAATCTATCAAAAATGTTAACTCTACTTGTTGAATTTTTCTTTTTTCTTTGACTAAAATTTGCCTTTAATTAAGTAAATCGAAGAAAATCTTCAAATTTGAACTATCTGACAATTATCATATCTCCAAACCTTCCTCACTAGCATTTCCAGCATTTCATTGACATGAAATTTGAAATTCTAATTTTCTCAGTTAAAATTGGAAATTAGTTCTTTAAATTCTATTGGATAAGTCAAGGATAAGATTTAATCGTACAAGAATAACTAATTTGGCAAAAATTAAAATTTGCTATTCTAAATACGTTAGTTTGCATCGTTTGCATTATCTATGAGTTCCAAAGTAATCAGAAGCAGTTTGGAACTCTTACAAAAACGAAGAAAAGCTGTATTTTACGTTGATCAATAAATAAAAATATATTAGAAGTTTAGTCTTTAGTTTGATATTCTTTAAAGACTAATTTTCCATTGATTCTTTCTAAAAGAAAACGAAAAATAATTTTCTTTGTCTGTTTTTTTAACGAAAAACACTATCAAAGTATCATAATTCGACCCTGTTTCATGCTAATTAGTTAATTTTAAAATCTTTTATAAGTGCGAAATTTGTAAAAACCATTTGACGTCATGTTTTTATAATAAAACAAAATATATATATAACAAACTCAATTTTATGATTCAGGGTATTTTTTTTTTGAGGTCACAATACGTTCAATTGGAATTCAAAGTTTGTACTTCAAATATTCTTTTTCTTTAATATCAGTAAATCATAACAACCTTCTTTAAACAATCGGTCAATCGAATTAACCGTGAGATGAAAATGATTCGATCAAGGTAACCAAATGCAACGATGCATTGATATCAATGCATATTGCACCAATAACATTAAAAACGTTTAATTTTCATTTGATTTCGAAATAATGAATATTAAATTGAGGCCAGGAAAGTGATTAAAGGTGAGTGTGACAATTGATTTAGCTTGAGTAAGTAAAAAAAATACGATGATAAATTGATAAAGAAAAACAATTAATCAATGAAAATCACGTGCAATTTTTTTTAACAATTAAAATGGAAACTAAAGCAACAATTGACTTACCGAAAAAAATAAAAAGTTTCACCAAATCACTAACAATTTCCTCGAAATTCACCAATTTTTCCGTCAGGAACAACTCATTGAAGCGACAATTTTCTCGAGAGGAAATCCGGTTTGATTGTGATGGTATTCTCCGGGATTTCAATCCGCTTTGGCGGCTTTTCTTTTGAGCTTATATTTTCCACGGTTTTCCATACAAATGAAAACGGGCGCGCGTGCTTCAAATGATGATAAAAAAGCACAAGAAAAAAAAAATAATAATCCAATTGTTGCCGTAAAGTTGTAGAGTGATATGTTTTCAACAATAGAATATGGTGCTGGCTGTACAACTCGCGAATGAATTAACACAAAATATTTACTACTGTCTGTTATTATACTTATTTTTTTCAATAGTATTTGTATAGATATATGTCAACATTGCGTACAAATCGGCCGATTGGTAATGCCAAGTAGTTGATAACGGATAATACGATCGACTGTAATTCATATCATATTTCAGACGATAAACATGACACAACCGTTTTATACAATTATAAAAATCTAGGTAATTCAATTTTAGAATTAATTAATCGGAAAATACATTTTAATAAATCAGCAAATTTGTGATAAGAACATTTTTTTCTGGTCAAGTCAAGCAATTCAATTTGATTAATAAACAACAATGAAAATGTTAAACGAAAATAATAATTAGTCGAGATAACATTTTTACATAATATTTTTATCAGCTGGCTTTTAATGTGTTTTCGTGCATTTGATTTATCTCTAATCCATTTCGAATTTAATTTTAGGTTATTTTTCAAATAAAAACACCAAATTTTTGGACTAAATTCACGTACTTACATGTGCTTTGTTTTAATTGTTCGTTGGGCCACTTTTGGTGGACCATTAGGTCAGGAAGTTGGGGTTGAAATTTTGGTTGTTTTTTGAAGTGACTTTATATACAATGCACTTTTCACGGAATGCACGCGGTTGCGTTTGTTTATTCGACGGTTTTTTTTTTCGGTGTAGTGGTTTGAGTTTATTTTGGATTTCGATGAATAAAAGAAAAAGTCGAGTTGAATACACTTTCGGGCGCGGAAACTTCCAAAAATATCTTCGAACATAAAGAGAACTAATGTGGTGAATCATTGAATTTATTAAGTGATGCGTTTAGGCAACCCAACATACATCTAAGTATATATAACATTATTAGACATCAAACGATTTTCCAATGATTTATGAACGATTTTCTCGATCAATTTTCATAAAATTTAATTGAAAATGACCCAAATAACATTTGGCTTCCCTAAAATGAAGCTTTTGGTTCCAAAATAAGGGTATTTAATTCGATTATTGGTCTCCCACGTTTGTCAAACCACGAAACATTGAAAGTATAAGAAATGTTTTAAAGAAATTCAAACAAAATGTCTACTTTGACTCAATTTCAAATTTAAGACACCTACCGGAAAAATATAGGAAAAAATCAGGAAAATATTAAAAGTAAAACTGCTCAAATTTATTAAAGATTTGTATGGAAATGCCAAAGCTAAAACTTTATCATTTTAGATAAAAAAATAAGTAAAACTAATCCCAGTCTACCAATATTATAAAGTAAATCAATTCTTTTTAGTATAACAAACTTTTTTAGTAAAATTATAAAAGTTTTAATGGGAAATCAAAGATATTTCAGATGAATTTATCAATTTGAAAGATAAGCCAATTGTACCTAAAGTGGAGATACTTAGATTAAATGATTTAGGAATATTTTTTAATCTTTATTCAATTCAAAGCGTAAAACTTTAAGCTTTTAAGAAGCTTATCCAACCATTTCGTAAAAATTTAAACAACATATTTTTTTTTGTCCACCAAAAAATATCAATTTTTATGCCAACAAAACTCAATCTACAGAAATGCTATTTTTGGATTCAATTAGTACCGAAATTGGAGATACTTAGATTATATGATTTAGGAATATTTTTTAATCTTTATTCATTTCAAAGCTTTATCTTTAAGCTTTCAACAAGCTCATCCGACCATTTTGTAAAAATTTAAACAAAATATTTTTTTTGGTCCACCAAAAAATGTCAATTTTTATACCAACAAAACTCAATTTACAGAAACGCCATTTTTGGATTCAATTTAACGAAAAGTGCAACCAATAGATATTTGTTGTATCATAAAGAATATAATTAACTAGGTTCATCAATAAAAATATAATTTTGGGTTCTGGCGTTTTTAAAATGGTAATTTTAATACCTTTGCCCAAAAAAAAGCGATTGTTGGCAAGTAAAGTTTAAAGACATTGATTTCGAGGAACAATTGGATCATGATTCTTGTAAAACTTAAGAAAAGATCACAAAATCTTTTGAAGTTTGGCAATAAGTGGTTGAAAATTATCTAAAGACTATAAATATGGTGCAAAACATGGAAACTGGGTTCCACGTAAATATCAGCCAAAAAATATCATACGCCGTTTTTTAAGTGCAAAAAATTGTTCTAAAGACTAAAATGGAATGCTTTTTTGTATAAAAAAGTAACAAAGGAGCAAAAGTGGATCCAATTTGATAATTCAAAGAGGCAAAAAATCTTGAATTTAGCCGGGAAACGAACCAAATTCAATGATGAAATCAATTATTCCTAGCAAAAAGTTATTGCGATACATTTGGTGGAATCTGCTCGGATTAATAGATGATGATTAATTCCAATTTAATAAAACCATTAGTAAGGATTTTTTTTAACAACAATTAATGCAGTTTGATCGAAAATTGCAGCTAAATTGCCCTCAATTTATCAAAAAAATATGGTTAAATCATTTCTTACCATGATATGTTTGCGCCGTTTTTCCACATGGAAAAAATTGCTCCAAATGCTAAAATGGAAAGCTTTTTGTACAAAAGAATGACGAAAGACAAAAAGGGGACCCAATTTGATAATCCAAAAAGGAGAAAATTTTGAATTAACCCGGGAAACTAACCAAATTTAACGAAGAAACCGAGTATTCATGACAAGAAGTTATTGATGTACATTGGTGAAATCTGAATGAAGTTATAAATTGTAATTGATTTCAATCTAATAAAATCATTACTAAGATTCTTTTTCTACAACAATTAATGCTTTTGGGTCCAGAATTAAAGCTTAAACTTCCTCAATATATCAAATAGCATGGCCAAGTCATCTTTTGGCACGATTTTCTGTTATATATCACAAAATGGTTAAGCGAGCCATGGAAACATCCCAAAGGGATGTTTCACCCCTCTTTCCTTACTTCTCAGATATTTTCCCATCCGATTATTATTAATTTCGGTCCTTAAACCATGATCTAAATGCTTCAATTCATCGGAGAAACCAAATATTAATAGCAAGAAGTTATTGCAGTACATTTAATGGAATCTCATTAAAGTAATACATTATGATTGATTCTAACCAGATAAAATCATAAATATGAAAATTTTTCAGCAACAATTAATACTTTTGGATCCTCAATTGAAGCTAAAACTTCTTCAATATATCAAAAAACCATGACCTTGTCATCTTTTGACACGATTTTCGGTTATATGCCACCAAATTGTTAAGCAAGCCATGGAAACATCCCAAAGGGATGTTTCACCCCATCTGCCATATTCCTCGAACATATTTTCATCCGATTATCACAAATTTTGGTCCATAAATCATGACCTAAATGCTTCAAATTCATCGGGGAACCCAAATGTTAATGACAAGAAGTTATTGCTGTGTATTTGGTGGAACCAAATCGAATTTACCTATTATAAGTTATTCCAATCGAATAAAATCATTACTAAGAAATTTTAACAATAACAATTAATGCAATTCACCCAAGAATTAAAGCTCAAATGCTTTTAAAATACCAAAAAGCACGACTAAATCATGTGTCGTCCAAATTTTCGGATACATGTCGTAAAATATTTAAGCAAGCTTTGGAATCAAACCAAAGGGATGTCTTACCCCATCAGCCTTATTCTTCGGATATCAACTTTCCTCTTTTTTCGATCCATAAGTCAAAGTTTGGTTGATTTGCACTTCAGATCTTCTCAATTCCTGGATCACCTTGAAAAGCGTGGATTTTCTTTCAAAAGAACTTCTTATACTACCTGAGGAATGAAAAAAGTTAAGAAATTTGTACCTTTCGTTGTGAATAAAGCTTTTAAGGAAATGAAAAAGAACCTCAAAACTTACTTGTACTTCTCGTCCAATTTCCCTTAAAAGTTTTCCAATGAATTTAAAGGTTAAGTGCACCAATACTTTGACTTAACATTTAAATAATGCAATAATTACATTTTGATTCAAATATTTGTTTTAAGCAACTTATTTAAAGTAAAAAAAACTTTTTAAACAATTATTGCACTAATAACAAAATGGGATTGTTTGTTACACTTCGATCCTCATTTTTTTTTGCTTTAATTTTCGGTTCGGAACTACTTTATTTGCATTAAAAAAGAAAACAATACAATATTTGATTTGGTCTTTGTCTAACAAATTGATTTATTTTGATTTACAATTTTTATCGAATTTCTTATGGGTTTATTTGGCTTTAGGAAACATTGTTATTTGTAATAATTAAATTGTGGGCAATAAGGACGAAGCTTCTTGTGGAATATTATTTATTTAATCGCCTACATTTCGTCAGTCATTCCTGACTTTTTCAGGGCTCTATAATGAAAATACATAAAATTTAAAGGGCCCTGAAGAAGTCAGGAATGTCAGACAAAACGTAAGCGATAAAGTTAGCAATATTCCACAAGAAACTTCGTCCTTATTGCTCACAATTTAATTATTATATTTAAAAAGACAAGGACTTAAATAACATGGATTGTTAATTGTTTTGGGTCAGTCCAATTCAAATTTTTTAATTCTGATTTTTTTTTTGTCATCATCCCAACATGTTGGTAGTTCAAATTCACGATTATTTTAATTTTATTGTTTTTAGTTTTCCGGTGGTAGCCATATTAGTTTTACTAGGCGTAGATATTTTCGCACTTTAAAGGGTTTGCGGAAACTTGATTATCTCAGGCCCTATTTGGCCTATCAAAATGAAACTAAAAGCAGTGGGTTCATAAATATATAAACTATAAAGTTGTAATAAGACATTTTCACCTAAATGTAATTCTAAGGGGTGAAATTTCAGCCTAAATTTTTAGCTCTCATTTGTAAAAACTCCAATTTTTACGGAAAGATTGTGAAGGATGGGAAAGAGTCTACACGTTAAAACTTTTTTACAAACAATTAGGTACTAGTTGTATTCAAAAACAAAATTTGAAGTCTGAGACTATAAGCTTTTTTAAAATAAAAAATAACAAAATTTGGAAATTTTCAAAATTTGCAATTTTCTGAGCTCAATATCTCTGGTGTGGGATCAGATAAAAATCTGAAATATCACCCTATTATAGTACTGTATGATAGTATTATGCACCTAAAATTTGGAGTTTGAGCTTTGACTAGGAGCAGAGGTATTGCAAGCACAAAATATCAAAATAATGCATAATTCAGTAGGTGAATATAATGTATTTAACCATTTAATATGTGACATATACTTGGCAAAAAGGGCATTTTAGACGTAACAACATATACTCTGGGCAAACTGTTATTCATATCTTAAATTTAAAACATATAATTCTTCCTGAAAGCTAATAATGTATGTACATATCCATAGTCATGGTTAAATCCATTATATTCACCTACTGAAGTATGCATTATTTTGACATTTTGTGCTTGCAATACCTCTGGTCCTAGTCAAATCTCAAACTCCAAATTTTAGGTACATAATACAACCATACAGTATTATAATGAGGTGATATTTCAGATTTTTCTCTGGTCCCCCACCAGAGATATTGAGCTCGGAAAATTGCAAATTTTGAAAATTTCCAAATTTTGTTATTTTTTATTTTAAAAAGGCTTAAAGTCTCAGACTTAAAATTTTATATTTGAATACAACTAGTACCTACGTGTTTGTAAAAAAAAATTAACGTGTAGACTCTTTCCCTTCTTCCACAATCTTTCCGTGGAATTTGGAGTTTTTACAAATGAGAGGTAAAAATTTAGGCTGAAATTTCACCCCTTAGAATTACATTTAGGTGAAAACGTCTTATTACAACTTTATAGCTTATATTTTTATGAACACACTGCTTTTTGTTTTGTTTTGAAAGGACAAATAGGGCCTGAGATACTTTCACTTTGACATTCAAAAAATTCCAACAAAAGTTTGTACATCAAATTTTCGGAAAAAATGCATTTTAGTGCATCAAAACTCTTAGTTTTCTTAACAGATTTTAAGCTTTGAATCCTTTAAGCATATACGTTTCCCCATTGATATAGTCGTTGCTAAAATTTTAAAGTTTCTACTTTTCCAAACACTTAATTTTTTGATCATAAAATATGTATTTTTATTAAGCAGAAACTACTGAAGTATGCATTATTTTGACATTTTGTGCTTGCAATACCTCTGCTCCTAGTCAAATCTCAAACTTCAAATTTTAGGTGCATAATACTATCATGCAGTACTATAATGAGGTGATATTTCAGATTTTTATCTGGTCCCCCACCAGAGATATTGCGCTCAGAAAATTGCAAATTTTGAAAATTTCCAAATTTTGTTATTTTTTATTTTAAAAAGGCTTAAAGTCTCAGACTTCAAATTTTGTTTTTGAATACAACTAGTACCTAATTGTTTGTAAAAAAAGTTTTAACTCGTAGACTCTTTCCCTTGCTTCACAATCTTTCCGTGCAAATTGGAGTTTTTACAAATGAGAGCTAAAAATTTAGGCTGAAATTTCACCCCTTAGAATTACAATTAGGTGAAAACGTCTTGTTACAACTTTATAGCTTATATTTTCATGAACTCACTGCTTTTAGTTTTATTTTAATATGACAAATAGGGCCTGAGATAATCAAGTTTCCGCAAACCCTTAAAAGTGCGAAAATGTCTGCGCCTAGTAAAACTAATATGGCCACCACTGGAAAACTAAAAACAATAAAATTAAAATAATGATGAATTTGAATTACCAACATGTTGGGGTGACAGCAAAATAAAATCAGTATTAAAAAAAATAGTTAAGCGACCAGTGCTGGCCGACTGAATTGGACTGACCCTACCTCTAAAAGATTACAAGAAAAACATAGAAAATTGGCTGAAAGTATTATCAAAAATTTAATCTTTCATTCGAAATTTTTTTATAAGTATTCCATAAAAGATATATTTTCTTTAATTTGAGATTTAAGGATTTATCCTGCTACAAAATAGGATAGTTATTGTCCCATTTTCTCCAGGTATATTATGTCTAAGTTCTCAAAAAAACTTACATTTTCTTTTACTTTATTTGCATAGTTTATTCATAAATGCCAATAAATTATACACCAAAGAAAAATACCGATTTCTGGTTAGATATAAGTGGAAAAAATTAATAGTTATTGGAGAGAATAGTGCAATATTTTGATGAGGCAAACACCACCGGAAAATTAAAAACAATAAAATTAAAATAATGATGAATTTGAACTACCAACATGTTGGGGTTATAAAATGGTCGAGCAACCATTTAATTTATTTTTGGACCACTTTATTTGGACTGACCCTTTTGAAAATAGGAAAATATATCGGAAAATTTTAATATATACTTATTTATTCCATAGAATATAAGGATTTTAAATTTTCAAAGAATAGAAAATCAGGTATGAGTTCATTAAATTTCTGATGCAATTTCATTGATAAACTTGAACTTTAAATCATCTATAAATACTTTAACAATCAAACATATAATGAAAGTTCATTATCCGCAACCATATAAATATTAGGCCAGGTCCAAATATGGACTCGAAAATTCTTTATTCGATGTCTATAAAAAGAATGGTGCACAAACGGATGTCATTCCAAATATTAAAGTTTTCTAATAATTCCAAAGCGAAACATTAGTTTTTCTTCAGCCATGGTCAAACAAACTTATCAACAATTAACCGAAAAAATTGCAACGACATCGAAATCACATCAAGGTATTTTTCTTCGTAAAATAATCACCCCAACAATTAGCATTAAATTCAATTCGATTTATTTCTAGATATTCACAAATGGGACCACATCTGTACATTGACTCCTCTGCGGAAAATTCTCAAGAAACGTACAAAGTAAGTGTGTAAATTTTCCAAATAGTAATTCGATCGTTAATTAGATCCAATAAAATCGATAGTTTTACGATTGAAAAATGAGAATTATGAGGATTGTAAATAATCGGTTATTTTTTTTTTATGAAGCAAGGTTGCATTACGTAAAAGTAAAGTATATTTTTTTTCCAAGTGAAATATTGGTCAATTTGAGAAATGATTATTTTCCGTGGAAAATAATTGATGCTTAGAGCTCAAAAAAAAAAAAACGGCGACAAAACACGAGGTGTATAAATGAAGGTAAACATTGTAATCGTAAGATGATAATTTTTCATTATTGATATTTGTGTATTTTGTACCCAATGTAGAACATAAAATATTTTACATTAGGCGCTCATTAGATATCTACCGTTTGTTGTGAGTGTATGATAGAGCAAATATAATAAGATTTTCAGATAAGGTGTGAAGAAAAACATTATACATTATCCATTCATTTGGTGTGAAATTATTTTTATGTCTAACGGACGAAAAAAGAAATAATAAAACCATCATTTCCGAATCATAACTCGTTAAGTTCAAGTGCGTGATTCTGTGAGTGCTAGTGCAACGTAAAAGTGTGGATTGTCAGTGGATTTTTCGATTTAGAAGATTTTTTTCAATCAGGTCTTAACAATTAAATATTGTAGATTACCTTGACCTTGGATTTGATAACAATTCTCACGAAATTCTGTCGTAAAAGTCTTTATCGTTACAAAAATTCGATGTAATCTAATCAAAATTGATATATTTTACACCGAAGGTCTTTAATTTCTTTTTCCAGGCGAAATTTATAACAATTTCAACGATTTTTGGAACAATTTTCAAACCCTTTACTGTTCCAAAAGTTTTTGTATTTTTCTGAGAATTTCATTAAAAATTTCCAAGTACAAACATTCTTTTTATATCTAAAAAGCCAATTTAGGGGTCCAAAGTTTAAGTTTTATTATTTATTTAAAAAATTTACCATTGCAAATTTGAAATTTTTCTTTATTTTTAATCTTTTTTATAGTTACGACACCACTGAGGTAAAACTATCATTATTATTAATAAAATTCAATGTCAAAAAGACAATTCAGGATGTTTAAGATCAGCTTTTTTATTTAATATCATTACTATTCAATTAGCTACGTTTCGTTACGTATTGTAACTTCATCAGGCTTCTTGATTCACAAAAATAAAGGTCCTCAATTTCTTTTTCCATGCGAAATTAATAACAATTTGAACGATTTCTGGAGCAATTTTCCAACCCTTTACTGTTCCAAAAGTGAAAAAACCAACATTGTTTTCCTTCTCAACAATATAAAATTTTTTTCTGAGAATTACATTAAAAATTTCCAAGTACAAACATTCTTTTTACATCTAAAAGCCAATTTAGGGGTCCAAAGTTTAGGTTTTATTATTTATTTAAAAAATTTACCATTACAAATCTGAAATTTTTCTTTATTTTTAATCTTTTTTATAGTTACGACACCACTGAGGTAAAACTATCATTATTATTAATAAAATTCAATGTCAAAAAGTCAATTCAGGATGTTTAAGATCAGTTTTTTTATTTAATATCATTACTATTCAATTAGCTACGTTTCGTTACGTATCGTAACTTCATCAGGCTTCTTGATTCACAAAAAAAAATATTTTCAATTTAAATTCAATTTAAATTGAATTGAATTTAATTAATTGTGAATCAAGAAGCCTGATGAAGTTACGATACGTAACGAAACGTAGCTAATTGAATAGTAAAATTATTAAATATAAAAACCGATCTTAAACAACCTGAATTGCCTTCTTATTATTATTAAGCTTATATTATTAAGCTCAAAATCTCTGTTTTTAATCTAGAAGGAATAACAATAGTTTTTGCCTACTCTTAAGAGGGTGCTTTAGCCCCTTTGCAAAGGATTTTCCTATGGAAAAAAAAGAAATGTTTTTGGATCTAAATTTTCTTTTTTCACTGATAAAATGATAAATTAGGCATAAAGTTAGACACTTATAATCTATTTTTTGATTAATTCTATCCCTTTCCTTCATTTTTTTTGGTCTACAAGGGATGAAAAACTATTTTTTGAACTTGAGGCCATCCATAAAATAATTCTTTGTTTTTTGGCTTTTAAATCATTTTTGCTAACACAATTACACCACTAAGCAAAAACTACCCTTATTAAGCTCAAAATTTTTATTTTTGATCAAATCGGGGAAATTATTGTTTTTGCTCACCCTTAAGAAGGTCTTAAAGGCACTTTCTAAAAGATTTTCTTTGGAAAAGGGATGAAATATTTCTGATACCCAATTTTATTTTTTCTCTAAGTAATTGATAAATTAGGCATAAAGTTAGACACTTATAATCTTCTTCTTGATTAATTCCATCCCTTGTCTCCTTTTTTTTAGGTCTACAAGGGTAGGAAAAGGGGTTAAAATTGGTTAAAAAAATGATTTTTTAGGACTGAATTTTAAAGTATGAAAATTTATTGCCAACACGTTTCTGGTCTTCCTTTACTACTATTTTTATAGTTTTTTTGATTATATTTAAGTTTATATTCTGAAAAAAATTAATTAAGACCCAAAAAATCACTTTTCACTCGTGGAAGATTAGGGGGTGAGAAGAAAATAAGGTAATCACTAGAGAAATCAAAAATATATTAGTTCTTGTTTCCTAGTGATAATTTGATGCAAGAAAAAAGAAAATTAAGGATCGCAAGTGTTTCACCCCTTTAAACAGAAAGCCCCTTAATAAATTTACCACCCCTATGCATTTGCGCCTTCTAGTTTCTAGAAGATAAACAAAAATTACAAAACCTATTTTTTTTGGTGAAAAAATCGTATTTTCTTCCACAAAAAAAATTACTACTCCCCTGTACTATAACGGATGACGTTGAAAAAATTTTAATAATCAAAAAATTAATTTTCATCCGTGGGAGGTCTAGGGGAGGGGAAAGAATAAATTAATGACATGAGAAATCAAAAATATATTAGTTCTTATTTCCAAGTCATAATTTGCTGCAAGAAAAAAGAAAATTAGGGACCGCAAGTGTTTCACCCCTTTAAACAGAAAGCCCCTTAATAAATGTACCACCCCTATGCATATACGCCTTTTAAATTCTAAAAGATCAACAAAAATTTGAATACCTAATTTTTTTGATGGAAAAATCGCTTTTTTCTTTCTTTCACAAAAAAATTTACTACGCCACTGTACTGAAACAAATGACCTTGAAAAAAATCTCAAAAAAAGTTTAAATTATGTTTCAAGCTTGGGATTTTTTTCAAATTTTTTCTATTAATATTTACGGAGAAAAAAAATATTTTTTAACCGCTGGAATGCTGTAGGGCGTTGGGGAATAATCGACGGGTTTATTTTAGGGCCTTATTTTTTCCCCCAAATAATCATTTAAGGTCTAAAATTTATAAATTTTCATGGAAGAATACTTCATTTAAGTCCTTCAAATCCTTACTGACCTTCTTTTAGATTTGCAATCAGTAATTGATAGTTAATAAGTGGAAGAACTTTGGATTCAATGATAATTCGTTGAAAAAAATTGACCCAAATATTAATCAAATTTTGTTCATTTTTGTACATTATATGCTAAATTGATTCCATTAGGTTCCGGAAATGCATAATAAATGCAACTGTCATGTTTTCTTATTCGATTAAAACAATTTGACGTAGTAAAATCAATCGAAATTGAATCATTAAGGCTTATGAAAAGATGGAAATTTTATAGAAAAGTAAATATAGATTTTGATTGAATTGAGGAAAAGCCTTCGTGCACATGTCATTTAATCCAATTAGCATATCGCTTTTGGTTTTATTGCAATAAATGCATACCTACAACTGCATCGACAATCGAATGCATTTGAACGTGACACATTTATAAGTAGCACATTTTGAGCTTTTTTAGTGCATTTCCGGTCGTTTTCCACCCCCAAATTCATCAATATCCATTGAAGGATTTCAACTGATAAATTTAAAATTTGTTCCATAAAATTTTTCCATGTTTTTCCGCGTGAATAATCAAACGTGACCTCTAATAAATCGAAAAATCCACGTTAATTCCAATTAGATACAAATCTCCGTTTCGAACAGCTTTATTATTAGTTGGTAAACAGTTGGAAGTGTGAATTGTCGAACGATGGTCGAAGTGACACCTCTACATTATTGTTCAATTGCTTTGTATGCAAATTAAAATCGGACGTCAAGGTGTTTTATTTATTTTTTTTGACTTTGTACATTCGCCGAAATCGTAGAAAGATTACAAAATGCCAATGGATGGTCTTCACATAATTTTGGGGTCGGGAGTCGGAGTTGGCGTCATCGCTGGTGTTTTTTACCTGATTTTTGCTGGTGCAAAAGGAGACCGGTATGTACTTGTGTGTGTAATCATCCAACAATTATCATAGCCTCGTTAGATCGCAATTGTCTTCGTAATTAATTTCATACCTCGTTGGCTTGGGATTTTTGGTTTTTAGTACCACAATTTAATGGGAGAACTTCACTGAAATTGTTATCAAAATATTTTTTACATCTAAATCTACTTTCAAGGTTTCCATCAGGAGTGTATTTCTTCAAGAAAAACAATAGATTTGTTTGTTAAAAATTGAAGCTAATCTCCGATAAAAGTAATTGTTTGAATTACTAAAAGTATTGTTCAATCTTACCAAGGTGCCAAAAAACCACTTATTGTCAGATTTTTTCAAAAATAAATTTCCATAAACTTTGGTTCCATCAATTTTTATTTGTAAACAAAAACTTCAGACACCAATTTACATAATTTTTCACCTGAAAATCGTCAAATATCTTATGGAATTTTCATCTCTTAATCCTCAGGAAAAGATTGGTAATTTTACTATTAACTTTTGGTTCGTTTGCCATTTTAAAGGGATGAAATCCTCTAAAGTTTAGTTCGACTAATTTTTTTTTGGTAAGCCCAAATTTAAACCCAAATTTCGATATTTTTGGGCTTCCAAAAACAGGCAAATTTTTTTTAAAGTTACATCCCCTACTTATTTTTTCAAATTATGAGACTAAGCAAAAAAAATCTTTTGAAATTTCATTCCCTATTTAATTTTTTAAGGGATGAATAATGAATTTCTCAAAACTGTGTTTCAACTCATAAAAAACAGACCTTAATTTCTTCGTTTTTCATCGAAACATTTATAGATTTTCTAAAGATTTTCAACCCTATTTTTGTCCTGAAAGACCTAAGATAAAATTGGTAATTTCTATACTAACTTTTGTTTTTCATTTTACCCTCTAAAGGGATGAAATTTCCTCACTTTAGTTCAACTGATTTGTAAATCAAAATTTGAACACCAATTTAAATAGTTTTCACTTTGCAGAACTGCAAATTTTTATTTCAATTTTCATCCCCTATTTGTACTGTTTAATATTGACGATACACAAGAATTTTTTCTTTAAAATTTTCATCCCTTTTGATTGATTTTTATTTGTATTCTTAAACCAGATCACCAATTTTTATAATCATTACTTTTTTATCATTATTTTTATTTTCATAGAGTTTTCATCCCCTATTTGCATCCCTTAAATCTAAAATAACATTGATAATTCGTATACTAGCTTTTGCTACCCTTATTTAACCTTTTGAAGGGATAAAATCCCAAAAATTTTGATTTATCTGATTTTTATTTGTAAGCCAAAACTTTAACAATAATTTGCATAGCTTTTCTCTAAAATCACCCCCTACTTAAGCTCCAGCTCCCCAATTTTAGGATTACATTAGTATTTTTCCTTATTCCTTCTAAAGGGTTAAAATTTCAGAATTTTGGTTCAACTAATTATTTAATAATATAAAACTTAAGCATCAATTTCTTCAAAAAAAGGACAATTTTTCAAATAAACTTTAATCCCTTACACATACTCCTTATTTCTGAGATCTCCCCGATATTATTTATACAAAATTTAATTTCTTATTTCCGTTTTTAAGGGATGAATCCAACATAAAATTGATTCATCTGATTTCTATCAGCAAACTAATGTTTAGAGATCAATTTTTAAATTTTCTGACTTCAATAAAGTTAAATTCTTACATTCTCACTTTCATCCCTTATTATTAACTATCATCGCCTACTTTACGCCATTTTAAGGGATAAAATTCTTTAAAATTTTATCCGACTAATTTTTATATTATCCAAATCAAAGATTTAAAATCCAAATTTCATAATTTTTGTTTAAAACCTAATAAACTTCTAAATAAAATTCATCCCCTCATGGCTCTAAAAATAAAGAAAGGATAGGTTTTTCTCATATTAATTTTTACTAACAATATTACTTTTTAGGGGATGAATTTTCATAAAGTTTCATCTGCTTTTGGTTTGGTAACTTATACATCGAATTCTTTATTTTTTTCACTTCAATAAACACCAATTTTCATATAAACTTTCATCCCCTATTCTTTCTCTTAAATTCTTATAATATAAAAATAATTTTTATTTTATATTTTATCCTCCTTTGGGGATGATTTCTCAAGCTTTCATTCATATAATATTAAATTTTCCGAAACTTAATTTTCAATTCTAGTTTCCAAATTTTTTGCTCTAAAAAACTAATGTTTTCCATATAAAAATTCATCCCCTGTTCACATTTTTGAATTGTAATATGATGTAGGTTCTCTAATATTAACTTTTGATCCTTATTTGTCTTTATTAAAAGATAAATTTTCAAAAAAAATGAATCTTTTGATTTTAATTTGTAAACAAAAACCTCGATACCAATTTTTATAGTTTCAACTTCAAAAACTTATAAATTTTCATCCCTTGTTAACGTGTTTTAATTTTGATATAATTTTGGTAATTTTTATAAAAAAATTAATTCCCTATTTGATTCGTTTAAGGGGTGAAACATTTTTTGTTGATTACACAAATTTCTAAAGTTTTTCCTCAAAAAACAGACAATATATCCAAGTAATTATTATCCCAGTTTCGTACCCTTAAGAATGAAGATATAATAGATATTATCCATACTAACTTTCGTGTCCTATTTTACTCTAAAGGGATGACACAACTAACTTTAGTTTGACTTTTGCTTTTGTTGTCTGAAACTTCAACACCAATGGTAAATTTTCAACCCTTGTTCAAACCCATAACTTGTGGTATTATTTTGCAATTGTCAAATTAACTTCTATTCTCTCTTAAATGTTTTAAGGGATGAATTACTTGAATTTCCAAAAAAATAATAAAAATATAGGTTTGTAAACTTAGATCTAAGCACTAAATTCCATATATTTCACAAAGAAATAATAAATTTTATACCCTTTTTAGTCGATTTAAGGGGTGAATATAAAAAAAAGAAAACTTAAATCATACCAATTTTTGAATAATAAAAGTTTATATACAAATTTTTTCCGTATTTAATGCCCGGATAAGGCTGTGCAAAGTATTTAAAAATTTTATTAAAATACTTAGAAAAAAATCGTTTCTATAGGCCAAGAGGATAAGACGGGAAGTTATTGGGTATTATATTTTGTAAAAAAAAAATCAAAATAATTAATTATTTCCATATTGGTATTATATAAGTGTATAATTTTCCCCAATTCAACCGTAAATGACAGTGCTACAAAAGTGCCATCTTATGATTTTTTTTCAAACCTGCCTTCCTGATCCCTAATGGAAAATCAACTACTTTATCGACCCGAATGGTTCCACAGAGTCCTTGATTTTCATTTGGAATTAGCACTTGCTTGCTAGTAATTTAATCAAAAGATTATGAGTCTTTGATCATTGATCTTAGATCAATTAGATTGACAATGATTTTTCTTAAATATTTCAATGGAAATATATTATCTGGTTCTTCATTTTCCACGGTGGCTTGAAGAAAAATATCTCACTTAAACTGGTAAAAATATTCCGAGGACTAGGATCAAATAATAATCTGTCAAATTCCCTAAAATAATCCCCTACTTAAGCTCCCCAATTCTAGGATTACACTAGTATTTTTCCTTATTCCTTCTAAAGGGTTAAAATTCCCGAAATTTTGGTTCAACTAATTATTTTATAATATAAAACTTAAGCATCAAATTCTTCAATTTTCACTTTAGAAAAAATGAAAATTTTTCAAATAAACTTTCATCCCTTACACATACCCCTTATTTTTGAGATATCCCCGACATTATTTATACAAAATTTCATTTTTTATTTCCGTTTTTATGGGATGAATCCAACATAAAATTGATTCATCTGATTTCTATCAGCAAACTAAAGTTTATGGATCAATTTTAATATTTTTCTCCTAAAGAAAGTTAAATTTTTTTAGGCGCCTACTTTCATCCCTTATTACTTATACTTTACCAGCTTTAGGGGATGAAATTCTACAATAAATAAATTGTTTTGACTGATTATTGTTTTGATTCTAGTCTTCTGAATATTTTTACCAATTTATCATCATCGAGGATCTGAAATTCTACAATGATCTCTCACTTATTTTTTTTTTGTACAGATTATCGATCTTTTCGTATTTGATCCATGAATGCAATCAAAAGATTAATCAGGTGGAAAGGGAATAGTTTGGAAAAGCATCGAAATTTATCTGGAAAAAACTTTTTAAAAAAAGAATTCTAGTGATTTTATTTTCAAGTTTTTCACTTACCCCTTTTTTTTTCTCTATGATTTGGGATTCCAAGAAATATCCTGGATCCTTTGACTATCTTTACAACCCTTAACACATCTACTCCAATATTTTCTTTAATATTAAATCCATTCGAAATTAAAAAAGTTTTCTTGTCTAATTTTTGTAAGCAATACTAAATCACCAAATATTTTATTTGGTGATATCACCAAAGATTTTCTATGATTTTTCATTAGAAAAAAGATCCAAAAGGACCAAATCTTCTAAATATATGATTAATCTAATTATCAAGGATCTAATTTTCAACAATTTGTACAGCAAATTCATCAAATAATTTTTCCAAAACATTAACAATAGATTTGTTGCCAAATTATTAGTTTTACTCAATTTTTATTTATTCAACAGAAAGTCGAGACAATTTAAATATATTTTACGAAGAAAATATTAATATATTTTTCAAGGTTTGCCAACAATAACATCGATAAGCACCCAACATAAAATTTTGCGCCATTGAAATGGTGAGAAAAGATAATTACAAATATTTTTTCTCTCATTTACTCGAATAACATTAAAACGGAACATGTGATCCACATTTTTTTTTTATATATATATTTTGATGAAATAATTATTGAAAAGAAAGAGAGAAAAAAAAACACAAATTTTCTCAGACGCAATATTCGAAACCGTTATACGATGCAATATTGTTGTACTTGAAAAATTTAAAATTCAAATCAGCCACTCGAATATTATGAACTTGAAGAAAAATTATGATGTTTACATGAGTAATTTTTTGTTGCTTGGTTTTTTTCAGATAATTTGTAGTTAATACCCTTTTCTACCCTTATTTAAATTGTTTTTTAAGGGCGGCCAAAGGCTTGTGAGTTTAGGAGAGCCTTTCGGCGCCCTTTGAACCATTTAAGTCCACCACTGTTATTATTAATATTCTCTTCCGGTATTCACATCTATAAAATGACAATGGCACGATGATTTCCGGTCGTCTATATGAAACAGAATTGTTTAACAGGGACGTATTTACCTGTTTTCTAAGAAAAAAAAATTTTTAGAACTCTTATTTTGAAGAGCAATTGAAACTTCTACCCAAAAAAAAAAAACATTTCTTTGATTTGCAATTACTGTAGTGGTGGCCTTGCTTTCTTTGCAGTTTTAATGATTTAACCTCGACTTACGTAAGCCCCGATTTACATATATTATTCTCAGTAAAAATTTTAAGATATTTACTTGTCAATTATTTACTTTACTAAACCGCAAAATCACTCAATTACTTATTGAAGAAGTTCCAAGTTTCAAAGTATTTTCCGCCAAATTTTAAGGGGGAAATTCAATTTTATTAATGATAGGAATCCAAAAAAAAAATAAAGAAGATAATTCCGATAAAAAATATGCACCGGATATGTACAATTGCATAAAATCCCTCCATTGACTGATTCCGAGCCTGGTAAATTTATTTCCGGTTAATTTGTACGTTATTTTCGTAACATATCACCTGTTAATTCATATCGTTAATGAAACGCACTCGCGTCTCTCCATCGATAACATAAACGTGAAATTTTTTCGATCAATAAATCAATAAATATCTTCCGATTTTGACAAACAATTTAATAACAAACCCAGTGCGGAATTTATGATCGGAAAACTTTAATTTTCCATGGAAAAAGAGTGATTAATTAAAATGAAAAAATGCCATTTTCCTTGTGACTGAATTCATTTTTTACAAGGTAACATTTTTTTTTTTTTTTTTTGATGCTTGAATTTATATCTGGGTTAAATTATTACTGTGATTTTTTATTTCATTACAAATATTTCTTTATTGGAATGTATAGAAAAAAACGTACAGGCGCTATTTATAAAATATTGAGCAGTTTTTCTTCGTATAAAATAAGAAAATTTCTTATGGAATTATTTGTTTATGTTTGATATTTCTTTTGAAAATTAATTTTCGGGTTTGATTTTTCATTGGAATGATTTCCTCTGTGGTTAAATAGAATAAATATGAACCATTTCAACACCTAAACAATGACTTGTCTTTTATACACTTTAATAATTGATTTTTAAATTTTCATTGTTGGAAATTCAAAAAATTAAACAGGCAAATCTAAAAATAGTTTAACCTACGTAAATTTAAATAGTTAAGAGCTTTTACGAAAACTTTCAATGATCTAAATTTTCTCATTATTTTTAAAGAAAAATGATTTTAACTTTGCGAATGAATTTAATATGGATGAGATTTGGATTGAAAAAATCGCCCAAAACTATGCCAAGATCGATTAAATATCCTTTTAATCCCAAAGAATCCCAAATATATAGTTTAACTATAAATAAACGATATAATAAAAGAACTTTTATATTAGGTGTACAATTCAATTTTTGAGAACTCCAAAAAGAGTGGCATTACTAAGATTAAATCTTTACCGATTTTTTTTTATTCTATATTCATATCAAAGCATTAATTTTGTCCGTCAAAAATCACAATCGACCATTTTGCTGAAGTTTTAACAACATAACTTTCTTTGTACTCCAATTATAATAACTTTTTTGACAACAAAACACAATTTGCGGAAATGTCAATTTTGGGTTTTAATTTCAAGAAAAGTGCAATTGTTGGACATTGATTGCATAATAAAGCATATAGATAACATGTTCCTCCAATAAAGATATATAAATTTGGGTTCTGTAGTTTCTAACGTGGTAATTTTGGAACCACAGACAAAAAAACGTAAAAGTAGAGTAGTTAAGTTTGAAGACACTAAATTGAAAGAATTTTTGGATCAAGATTTAATTTAAAAGTAATTGAAGATCAAAGAAACCTTTGAAATTAGTCAACCAGTAGTTTCAAACCTGTGAAGACCATAGATGTGGTGCAAAACGTGGAAATTTGGTTCCTTATAAAGTTAAGCCAAGAAACATTAAATATATTTTTTTTGCAAGCAAAAAACTATTCCCAAAAGTTCTAATGGATACGTTTTTGCATTGGATAGTAAAAGAGAACATAAAGTGGATCCTAGTTGATAATCCAAAGAGGAAATAATCGGGATGGTATCCCGGAAATGCATTAATTTCAACGGAGAAACTAAAAATTCATGGCAAGAAGTTATTGATGAGCATTTAATGAAATTTATTTGGAGTTATCTATTAAAAGTGGTTCAAATTAAATAAAATCATTACTGGGGAACCTAATTAACAACAATTAATACAATTGAATCAAGAATTGAAACTTAAACATCTTAAATATGCCAAAATCCACGACCAGATCATGTTTTGGCACGATTTTTGGTAACATGTCACAAAATTGCTAAGCAAGCCATGAAAAAATTCCATCGGGTTTTCCTGCCCCATGTGCCATCTTTCTTGGATATCCCCCCTTGATTATTACATATTTCGGTCCATCAATCATGGCCTGGTTGATCAAAACTTTAATTTTTACGAATGGGTTCCACATGAAATCAAGCCAAATTTCTTTAGGTGCAAAAAATTGATCCAAAGTCAAAACTACAACAGTTTTTTTTTATAGAACTGCAATGGAAGATAAAAAGTAAATCCGATTTGATAATTACGTTGGGAAATTAGTCGGAAAAAGTATCGAATTCAAAGAATAAACCGAATATTTATAAAAAAAAATTATTGCGACGCATTTAGAGAAACTTGATTGTAGTTATTTATTAAAAGTGGTTCTTATCTAATAAAATTATTACTGGGGAACTTAATCGACAACAATTAATGCAATTGAGCCAAAAATTAAAGCTCAAAGGTCTTTAATATATCAAAATGGAAGACCAGGTCATCACTTGGCACAATTTTTGGTTACATGTCCCAAAATTACTAAGCAAGCTTTGGAAAAAATCCTTCGGGATGTCTTATCCTACCCGCCATAATCTTTGGATATCTCTCTTTGATTATTACTTATTTCGGTCCATCAATCATGGCCTGGTTGATCAGCACTTCTGATCATAGGAAAACGTCAAAAATTGAGATGATTTCTAAATCGCCTCAAAGGATGAGGATTTTTTTTAAACTAATCCATTTTCGGTTTAAAAGAAGAAAAAAAGAATGAATTATCGATGGACAATACTTTGGGTAGAAAATTTAGTACGAATTTTAGAGAATAAAGCGTTAAACTTACATCTTATTTGTACACCTAATATATGAAAAATTTCTACAATGATTTTTTATTGATTACCGAATATTTTGGGCTTTAAATTCATTGAAATTACCTAAAATTGATTGGAGCTTTACTAAATTCAAACTTAAATATCCAAAAGAAACTTCTATGCATTATTTTGGCATTTATAAACGTTTAAAGTTTGAGACTCTTCTGCAGAAAATTGTTCAATTTGTTTCCATATTTTTACAAAGTTGTCCTTCTAAAATCACTAATTAATGCTAGTAATTAGTAAAATTGTATTTTTTTTTTTAAAAAGGGTGAGTTTTAAATGCTTTTCTAAGACTGCAATTGCACTTTGAAACAGTAAGTGCATTAAGTTAACCGAAATTTTGGTTAAAAAAATCTCTACGTTTTTTGAAAGTTTTTCAGCAAAAAATCAAAACTAATATCATTTGCATTGTTTCAAGTCGAAACTTTGATATTTTCTGTTAATGACTTTTAATTAAAAATTTAAATTCATTTCCCAAAAAAAAAAAAAAATCGTAAAAATTTATTTGACACATTTGAAAGTTTGTCCTCGAAAATTTTTTCTTTTCTGCATTAATTTGTATGCCCACAGTGTTATAAATATTTTTTTAAATTACAAAAAAAAAACATAATAGATTGATTGAAACCCAAAAACCAATTTTCGTTCGGCAAAATATTCATTTAAAATTGCATCAAAAGCTTTATATAACCGAAAAAAAATAATGTTATCTTTATCGTTAAAGCTTTGAAATTAATTTTCTTGGTAATGACGCAGAAAAGCTTTTCAAGCTTTAAGACAAACAAAAGTTCAACAAAGAGACGGAAATTTATGTTTTGATGTTAATTTTCTATGGAATATTACAAATTTTACAACAAAAGGAGAAGTTTAAGGTTTTAAAGCTTGCGAAGCAATGAAAGCTTTTCCTTAATAACACCCATTTGATATTTCGATAAGATTTGATGAAAATTACCAACATTTAAAGCTTACAAAAATCCGGAAAAATTGACAAATTAATGGAACAATTTTCCATGCAATCCAATTCAATGATAGGCTTAGACTTTCATTTGAAAGTGCAATAATTGAAAAGACAATTTTTCTCCAAGTAATTATTGTAATTTCACAATTTTTGAGTGAAAGAATAAATATATTTTGTGTAATATATTCGAGAAAGTCAAAACTTCTTTTAGGTAAAAATGATAAAACCATATGTTTTAAAGAAGTAAATAATCGATCAAAACGTGAAACTATTGCACAATTGTTGCATAAATGTTGGTGCATATGACTAGAAAACTGTAATCACTTTGTCTTCCCTTAAAATTCGAAAGTTAACATCAAATTTTTTAGTGATATTAATAGTGAAATTATGGATTATTTCAGTGAAAATTGGACACAAAATTGTTGCTCTTTAGACTGTAAATCAACAAAAGTTTTTCTTTTCAAACTATCAAAAATTGGAGGCAATTTATCAAAAAATAATTAAAATTTTATTTATTTTTAGTGGACAAGAAAGGATATAGATCCATGTACTAATTATTAATTTTGCTCTGGATGGATCTACATCCTTTCTTGTCCACTATCCTACTAAAATAAATAAAATTATGTAAAATATGGACACAACCAATTTATTGAATAGTTAAAATCTTTTTGTTACCGAAAGCCAATAAAATTTTCCGTGAAACTTTCAGTTGTAAACTGAAAATTGACTCAAATTTCTCAAAAATTATAATTCCATGATTTAATGGTTCCAATGTCGAAAAATTTCCAGAAAAATCAAACACAAACACTACCATAAGAAAATTCCTTTGTCATATCATTTACACTTAAAAACTAAATCCGGAAACGGAACTAGAGCTTAATTAATAAATCCTTTAATTAAATTTGATCCTCGTCGAACCATAAACTAGCCGGTGGTCGGCGATGCGTTTGCCGAAACTCTTCGATTTGCTGATCGAAAATGATCAATTTGATGACAACCACTTCCAACAAGCACATAGTGAACAAAATCATGAACAAGATCATGTTAGCCTTGGTCGGCTGGTCGTAGGTTCCCGGAGGACGATCCGTGTACATGGCCAAACCGCACACCCCCGAAAAAATTGGCGAAACCATCATTTTCTTTGATCTCTTTTCCAAAAGTTCTACTTGACCATTTTGATGTGACCGATTGCAATCTAGGCTAAACCAACAATAATTAGTCGTTTCCGGTTTCAAAAGTAACTATTGCACTTTGAAAATATGTAAACTTACTTGTGTTTTTCTTTTGGCTAGCCCAAATTCACCAGGTGATCCACATTTGCAGTAAGAGCTATTAATGCAAAAGTTTTCTTCCACAAAAATTTACACATTGGCACAACAATCACCTGCACCTGCACCTGCACAAAATCCAAACCGAATTCCTGGAGGTGTTAATTGTTTCCCTGGTCTAGTGCTCCACAGAATGTGGACGGTCGCCGTATTGCGACTGGAATTCCAGCGGAAAAAAAAATCACCACCAATGTGCAAAATCTCAATCTCATAATACTCTCCCAATTGTGGCGGATTCGTTGAAATGTGACGGTTTCGGGAGAGAGAGCATCGCATGGAAACTCTATCTTCGGTCTCTTTATTTAGAAAGTGACCACTATCGCTATCGTTGGTGATGCAATTCGTGACATAATCGTCTCAAACCATATACCTATACTTGCACTTTCACTCTCGTATTCTTCAAGTGGGGTTTTCGTGGTGTTTGGCTTAAGATTCTGGCCGGTCACTGGCCGGCAGGGCGGGGACGATGCGGTAGTAGTTGGTCCAAAAAACTCGATGTTTTGTTCCACCAAAGAGGGACACCATGAAAGTAGGGAAATGGTACAATGGCACGAGAAAGTCGTTATTGTTGCCCAAGAAATATTTATATATGAGCATTTGTTGGCACAAATCTTGACGAATGAAAAGTTCAAGACGTTGAGTAAAGATTTTCCTCAATATGGACCAATTGTTACGTCAATCGATTGACTTTTCGATTTTTAATCATTGGAAACTGGAATTGGAATAATTTTTTTTTTCAAAATCTGACAATCTTTTTACGAGTATTTTATTAGTGTGGGTCAAAAAAATCGATTATTTTTTTTTACCAGTGACTCGGAAAAATGAGTTGCTAGACACCTTAAAAAAATTCTCACCAAGTATGAACTCTTAATTTTAATAGGAAGATCCTCCGCATCGCAGTTTTGCATTTTTTGTTAAGTCCAATGGAAAAAAATTCATACCTCATCATTTATCGATTGTACAGAAAAATGTTTTGAAAGAATTTTTTAGGAAATTTAATGCTCTACAAAAAAGGTATTGGATATTTTTTCCGTAAGCCTCACCATTTGAAAGATATTAAGGAATTAATTTTGATTATTTTAAGACAAATTTCATTTGTTTATGAATTTTATAACTCGACATTGAATGACTCTTATACAATGCGCAATACAAATTTTTGTTAGACTATTAGATGTGAAAAATAGATCTTTTATAGTACCAGAACCTGGCTTGAGAAAATGAATATCATGATTATTAGAATTTAATTGATTTAAAAGGAGCAACAGATCAATATCTTGACCCACAACAATGATAGTTTTATTAGTATCTCTAATCTCTATCAGTATTTTCTGAGAACATTTACCATAGTAGTGTATATTTTTTTTATACCATCAGAAAGAAGAGATTTCAACAAACAAAAAACACACCAACTTTTTTAAAAAAGCAGATATTTTGACGTGAGAATTTTCGATTGAAAATTAGGGTGCTTTTTGGATATTAAGTCAAAATAAGGTGAAAAAATGAATATTTTAAATCAAAAAAATTACTGTATGTTTGAAACATACAAAGGTAAGTTTTCACCAAATTTCGTGACAAAATATTTTTTTTTGCAAAAAATAAAAATAAAAAACCAAAAACTCGGTTATTCGAATTTTTCACATAAATTTTGAGGTTAGGTGAAAAAAGTGTCGATACAAAAGTTGTAGATCTTTTTATTACCTACAACTTTGCTATTTAACTTTTTTTCATAGGACTTGCAGTTTTACCGGAAATTGAGATTAACCGTTTTTTACCCTTAAGAACTCACCCCCTCTCCCTTCCCGACCTCAGATCGCCCGTAATTTATTTTTCCTTTCATTTATGTTATATTCTCTACCTTTTCCAATGGGTTTCATTCTACTATAATTTTTTTTGGTCTCAAAAACTATCGACGCTGGTCTAAATGTACAATTTATTTTTTTTAAATGGATACAAATATACTTAAGCATAAAAAAACTAACTTGAAAAATATTTTGAAGTTTCTCAGTTGATAAAAACTAAAATTCGTGTAAATTTTCTCAAAAATTATCAATTAAATTGAAATTTTTCGAATATCTCATCAAAAACTTTTAAAATCCG
Source organism: Sisyra terminalis (assembly GCA_958496175.1). Taxonomy (NCBI): domain Eukaryota; kingdom Metazoa; phylum Arthropoda; class Insecta; order Neuroptera; family Sisyridae; genus Sisyra; species Sisyra terminalis. Next base: position 7,022,755 of record OY292278.1, read on the forward strand.
TACACATGAAAGTTTGATGGTGAATATCTTTTGAACGGTTAATTTAATCGCCAAAGCATAAGAAACCATTTTTATAGAGCAGTTAATTTCCAACAAAAATTTGTATTGCGCATTGTATAAGAGTCATTTATTGTCGAGTTATAAAATTCATAAACAAAAATGAAATTTGTCTTAAAATAATCAAAATTACATCCTTAATATCTTTCAAATGGTGAGGCTTACGGAAAAAATATAGAATATCTTTTTTGTAGAGCATTAAATTTCCTACAAAATTCTTTCAGTCCATTTTTCTGTACAATCGATAAATGATGAGGTATGAATTTTTTTCTATTGGACTGAGAAAAAAATACAAAACTGCGATGCGGAGGATCTTCCTATTAAAATTAAGGGCTCATACTTGGTGAGAATATTTTTAAGGTGTCTAGCAACCCATTTTTCTGCGTCACTTGTAAAAAAAAAATAATCGATTTTTTGACCCACCCTAGAGTATTTATTTAGCCATAAATTGCTACTTTTAATCGTTAACTTCAATATTAAAACCCCCAAAAAATCCACTTGGTTTTTTGAGCTTTTATGAATAAAAGCTCTCCAGATTTCTGGTGCAATTAATTACCTATTTTTTCCTCATTTACATTGAAAAAACAACCGACCAAAAGTTCAAATAGGATGCGATAACCCTCCTTTTCCTTTGCTTTGTAATAAGCTCCATAAAAGCTCAGCGCTTTTTTACTTTTCACCATAAATAAAATTAGAATAAGCGACAAAAGTCTATCGATAAAAAACTGGGTTACACCATCGAAAAGTGGGTCAAATAAAACGCGGAAATCACCGCGACTCTTGCAAGACGTTGAACACTCAAGTGAGATCATTTCTCTTCGCAAAAGTGGGTCAAAAGAATCGGCGCCTTTTTGACTTTACTATTGCATAATGCAATTAATTGAATAATGAAAAGTTTTACTCCACAAATAAAATCAATTTAATTGACGTGATTTTTGTTGCAGGGAAAAGAAAAAAGCGGCCACCCATTGCCACGTGTGTTATCAACCGTTGTTGACGTCATTTCCGTCGCAAAACGTGGTTTGTTTCCTTTGCGAACATCGCGTTTGTCGGCCGCCCGAATTTGAGAATATTTTCGCCGGCACCAATTTGCTGTACCACAAAGGCTCGCGATGTAGCCGATTTGATAATTCCGTGAAGAAATGGAAGTGCTTTAAATGTATACGAAATAATTCCACTGTGGAGGACACATATCGTGCGATTATTGGCGCCAGAGCTTATTGTGCACGTCGAAATTCAACTGGAAGTCTTTTTGGACGTGGCTCATCTTTGGATTGTAAGAAATTTTATGTTTAATCAACTTAAAATCAATTTTTTATTTTAACTTTTAGCCCGAATGAGTTTTGTGGATTTGGATTCGGAAGGCATGATTTCCGAGCAGTTGGAACGCGAACGGCAACGTATTCGGGTCTTAATTGAAGGCCAAGCCGGAAGAATGGTCGGAGGAAATCTTGACGAAGTCAAAATCGGAAGATTATACGCTCATCCCTTATGTAAGTCAAGTAATTTAAAGAAAATTATAACGGCGATCTGCGATTTCATTAGGGGAAACCAAGTGGGAAAAAAAACCCGAATAAATATGACAAAATTTATTTTCATTCGCAATGTTTTTCGCACGATTAATTTCCGCTAATAAATTTACAGATGAACAAATGTTCAGTAAACATCACGGAATTTTAAGTCGAGCTTTGGTTAAGCTCGCAACCACCCTCCATCAAACTGTCACGAGTAAGTGAAAAAAACATTTAGCGCGGAAATTTTCACAATACAGACGATTTTCCGCTTCGGATATTTTTGTTTTTACGCGCTTTTTTTTTGCATGGCACAAAATATAAACGAAAAAAAATACAGTTGAATGATTAATTGCACTTGCAAACAAGCGGTGATTGTTTTACAAAGCTTGACACGTGAGCTTTACAAAGCACTTTTTTTTGGCAAAATTCTTTGAATGAATATTTCAAGCACGTGGAGGAAAAGAACTAAAAGTATATTGTTATACTGAAAACTTGATTTTTACAAATGAATTTGGACGATATTTTCCTACCAGTTTAAGAGGCAAATTACTGCAAAACTAGCCAAATTTCGTAGCAAAATGTTTATGCTTCTAAAACTGAAAGTTTTTTTAAAAATTTGACCAAAATTTATCCCAAAACTAAGTTGTAATCCTGCTGAACAATTTACAAGTTTTAAACATGAACATTTCAGTTTCATTAACTCTTAAAATTCAATTTGTATGATTCAACCAATACTTAAATATTTTTCTATGATATCCTTAATATAAAAGTATATAAAAGATTCCAAATTTTTTTTGAAAAAAAGTAAAAATTTCAAATTTTCTCATATCTATGTAAAGAATATTCGGTCTAGTTCCACATCTTTGTACTAGTGCGACAATATTCCATTCATTCCATGCGGCATTCTATGTTATTCCCAAAAAATGCTAACATAACCCCTATAAGGCGAACGTACTTCATAACCCTAATGATAAATTGAAAAATTTATTCCGTTCAATATATCACGTCTCCGATCCACTTCTAAAGTATAGTTGTACCAAATATCTTTTGATTAAAAGTAAAAATTTCAATCTAGTACCATTAACGAATAATGTTTTTCTTATTTCTATGTAAAGAATATTCGGTCTAGTTCCATATCTTTGTACCAATGCGACAATATTCCATGCGGCATTCTATGTTATTCCCAAAATATTCAAAAATAACCTCTATAAAGCGAACGTACTCCATAACCCCAATGATAAATTAAAAGTTTTATTTTCCTTCAATATACCAAGTCTCCGATCCACTTTTAAAGTATATTTGTACCAAATATCTTCCTTTCTTAAGCACAATGATCTAATATAGTGCTAAAGTTGTATATGACCAATGCTTTCTTAATAGTCCAATAAAGCATCTCAAATTTCAGAGATTCCATCTCTGTCTACCTAATTTGATCGTTAGATACTCGTTGAAGAGAATAATACCGTTAAAAAGAGATAGGATTTCCAAATCAATTTAGAGCTCTAAAAAGTTATGCAAACATAGTTTGTAATATGTCTTTAAACGGTATAAAAGTAGAGTTTAAATTTAATTTGTAGACAAAGACTATAACAATAATTATATAAAAATTATAAACTTTTCCTCAAAAAACTTAATATTAATTCAGTGTAAATTATCATCAAATCGAAATACTATCGCATGGGGATAAATGTGGAATAATACCGAATTTATAACTGAAGTACATGAACGGTTCACAAACTGTTCCGGATTAATTTTTTTACTCAATCACTAATTTTTAGTCTTTTTGTATAAAAAAAATGGATTTTTTTCGGACTAGCAAAGATTTTCTATAAATAAGGCTTATTTAAACAAAAATGTACCCACTTATAAAGTTATACTTCTTTGGTATAAATAAAAAGATGTTTTCAATCCACTGCCATATTATACAATTATAAACACAATTTGCTTTTAATACCAAAATATATAATAAGCAAACGTATGTATTGCGGCAAAGACAAGGACAAAGAATATAAATATGTAAAGTTGTAAACATATCGATCAGAGTGGAATACTAATTAATAATTATTGTCTCAAATTTGAACTATCATGTCATTGGTTTCAACTGCCATTTAGATTTCATTCAATTGCTAATTTTAACCATTTGTCAGTTGTGTCAGGGTTGGGCTGTGAATATTTCACAGAAAATTACTGGTTTTAAAATTAAATTGGCAATTTATACAAACATATTGCATAAATGTTACGCCTAAAAATACCTAATCCGCCAAAAACGCAATGTCTTTATCTAATACCCGAACTAGGCAGAATAATTCGCTGAATAATAATAATAATAATAATAATAGTAATGGATAACATACAGTAGCACTTGGATGATATTTTACGCAACTAAACGTTTTATTAATTTAATTACATTAAAATAAGCCAAAAAGGATGTTCCAATTCTACCGGTGCCACGATTTAACGTTGGATTTTTATAGATCTCGACCAAATAAAACGAAAATGAAGAATAAAATTTTACGATATATTGCATAGTTAACGAAATAAAGATATTTAAAAATTGAATTAATATTTTGTTAAATGTTTTTAGACCAACTTCTAAGGATTTTCTTTAAAAAAAAATGTGCTAAAAAAATTATGAATCAGGGGGCCAGAGATGAACCTCCGATGGAGGTTGACGGGCAAAACCAATAATCAAATATAATCATTAAATTGTGGGCAATAAGGACTAGGCTTCTTGTGGAATATTATTTATTTAATCGCCAACGTTTCGTCAGTCATTCCTGACTTCTTCAGGGCTCAAAATTTAAAAATTACTCCACAAAAATAAGCTGTAAAATGACCCAACTGGTAGAATAACAGACCAAGAATACAATTTGGTATTGATAAATAAAAAAATGTTTAAAAAACATTATTGAAAAAACACAAACACGCATGTTATAATCAATATCAAACCATCTATCTCTTAATTTTTCAACCTTTTTTTGGTATATTTCGATCGAAATTATGAACTAAATATGTCAATATTTCCCAAAAACAATTTCAAAGACCAAAAATTTTAGTATACAATTTTTCTTACACAAATGCATACGCAGTTGCCTATCTTCTTAAAATTTTCTTTGCTTCTTTTTCATGTTAACATCAACTTAATTCACTCGTTTTTTTTTTCATTTATTTCAACGAGATAATAATATAATTGAGTTTTTTCTCGCATTTGCCAAGAACAACGTGATATCTTTCAATTATCGTTGATGTAGAAAGGTTAAACCATTTTTTGCTGTAATGCTAAAAATACATATGCAAATTATTCGTACAAAGGTTGCGAATATTATCATATCATGACAATTGTTTGATTATTGAAATCAAATTTAATCTAATAAATTAAATGGGGGGGGAAAGAAAGAGACGATTTTTTCTTGCTTTAGTACGAGTTCAAGGCTTTGGGCGATGATCTAACGCCACATTGCTAATTATCCGAGATAAATCCCTACAGTAAAATACCAGTTTACCTTGCCAATCGTTTTTTTTTAAATTACTTCAATTCGAATTTCAAAATCCGTGATGGATCTAAAGAAAGAGTTTATCTAATTGTTGGGATGCTGTCGTAGAGAAACTTTTCTCTTCAATGTCATGAGAATCGGCTCTATCGCTTCGACGTAAAGAACTTTCTTTTTGCGATAATGTGCGATGATAAATTAATTCAATTAATTATTTCCAAAGTTGTCTTGAACATTGTCAAGATTAGAAACTGAACTAGAGACTGGTTTGGACCCTGTTTCGGATCGAAATGCATTTATCGGAATCTAAGATATATATATATATATATGTTTCCTTTTCGATGTAAATATGCCCCGGGGGCTATTGGTGTCTTTTTTCTGAAGGAATCTCTCGAGAAGTGGTCGATGGTAAAAAAGTGAAATTTTCAATGTTTTTAAATGAGCCATGAGGAAATTTTATCAAGTTTATGCTTGGAAACTTTGACTATATGAAAAGATGTTGAGAACATTTACAATTTTTTTTCGTTGGTTCAAGAATTCAAGGCTTCAGAAAATCAAAGAACGTTTGAATACATTTAATATGATTACTTTGAGGAAATGATGATACAATTGGCATTCGTGCGTCATTTTTAAAAGATATTTTAAGACTTTAAAAAGCAATAACTATTGAACAAAGTTCTCAATGAAAATAGCAACAATAATGCATGATTTTTATTAGAAAGATATTTTGATGTCAACAAACTATTCTTTTACCCACCCAAAGAAAAAAAGGTGTAAAAAAGAAAACCGTTATACCGAAAAAAAATTGTACTTATTTTAAAACAACAACGATGACCACACATGAAGTTATTTTATAATTAACTGAAACAATCGGTAAAAAACTATTAATGAAACGAAAATTTGAAATTTTTCTTTGTAAAAATCTCATTAAACGAACTGTTTAACGAGCTGAAGAGAACAGCGCAAAAAAAATGGCCAACAACCAAATCTAAATTAAGATTTCTAACAGTATTTTTTTTCTAATACCATTTACAATCATTGTTGCCAGTACGGTTATATTATTTAAATAAAGCAACGAAAAAAGTGCAAAATCTAATGAAATAATTCGAAACGCCTCGTCCACAACAATTGTCTTTTGATTTGGTGCAGCGGAATTTTCTCTTCAAAATCTCACCCAAAAGAAAGAAAAAAAACAAAACCGGGCCAATTGTTTAAGTCTCATCAAATTGGCGGTACAAATTACCAAAAGAGAACGTCTATTATCATATGTAAAAGAATAAAATTGGTAGGTATAATAAAAATAGAGATCTTTATTTCGTCCAAAATAAATTCCAGGTTGATTGCATAAGAATTACTTTAAGTGTGTTATATCTTATCGAAAAATAAATAGATTACTCAATTTTTTCTCCTTATCGCATATTAATACACTAACAATTCATTTACTTAAACTATTTCTGTGTAAAATAAATAAAATGTTGCGCAATTAAAACAAACAATTGTTAAGTATGAAAACAATTTCATAGAATTCACTGCATATTAAAAATAACAAGGGAAGTATGGAATTGCAGTGGGCATTGATGGAGCTTTGAGCTTTACGTTCACTTGTTAATGCGCTACGCGCATGCCTACTATCCTCATATCAACGCCACTGTGATAGGAATGCAATGCATTCCTTTAACCATATTTGTTTTACAATAAATTCTTTCACTGTTTTCAACGCAAATTTTATGAAATTCCATCAAAATATTTAAAAATAAACAATCTTTCAATATTTAAAAATATTTTGTAGATAAAATCAGATAAAACTTTAGTAATTCCCTTGTAAATTTGAACCGGATAATATCATTTTTTTTACAAAAAATGATATAATTTTTTATGGTTTTCATCCCCAAAACTGGTTATTAAGGCGAAAATATTTCCAAATATTTGGCAACTATAAGATGATTATTGATACCTAAAAAAAAAGGGGTAAAACCGTTAGTTTTAAAACAATTATTTTAAGTGAGATTAAGATAACAGGCCAATTGAAAAATCCCCGGTCTACCATGGTAAAACACATCTTTTTGGCAAAATTTTAAAAAACAAATTCCACCAATAAATTCATGATACCTTTAAAGGTTTTGAAACCACGAGACTTCAACTTGAAACAGGAATTTATCGCAAATTCGTGAAAATAACTAATCAGATCTTGAACTGATTTTTTCTAACTTAATCAAACTTTTGGATATTGAGGACTTATTGAATTAGTCGCGGCTTTACACTTAAAAGTTTTCCAAGTCACTACCTGGAAAAAGTAACTCTTCAAAAGAGGTGAAAATTAAGGCTCTTTTAACTATATCTAACAGGTCAATTGAAAAGTCTCCGGTCTACCATAGTAAAACACATTTTTTTGGCAAAATTCGATCTTTTTATTCAACATAGTTGTCTTCGAGGGCGATACAGCGGTTATAGTGATCTTTCAATTTTTCAATACCATTTTTGTAGTACGATTTGTCTTTTGCTTCAAAGTAGGCCTCAGTTTCGGCGATTACTTCTTCATTGGCGCTAAATTTCTTTCCAGCGAACATTCTTTTGAGGTCTGAGACCAGGAAAAAGTCACTGGGGGACAGATCTGGCGAATATGGTGGATGCGGAAGCAATTGGAAGGCCAACTCATGCAATTTTGCCATTGTTTTCATTGATTTGTGACACGGTGCATTGTCTTGCAGAAACAGCACTTTTTCTTCTTCAAATGAGGCCGTTTTTTAACGATTTCATCCTTTAAACGATCCAATAACGCTGTATAATAATCGCTGTTGATGATCTGACCCTTTTGGAGGTAATCAATGAATATTATACCTTCTGCATCCCAGAATATTGATGCGATAATCTTGCCAGATGATTGTTGTGTTTTTCCTCGTTTTGGATTTGGTTCATCGTGTGTAGTCCACTCAACTGGCTGTCGATTGGACTCCGGAGTGAAATGATGGAGCCATGTTTTATCCATTGTCACATATCGATGCAAAAATTCAGGTTTATTGTGCTTAAACAGCTTCAAACACTGCTCAGAATCATTAACACATTGTTGCTTTTGATTGATTATGAGCTCGCATGGCACCCATTTTCCAAACAGCTTTCTCATGTACCAATATTCGTGAATGATATGATGTACATATTCAGATTAGATCTTCACAATATCTGCGATCTCGATCAACTTCACTTTACGGTCATTCAAAATTATTTTGTGAGCTTTTTTGATGTTTTCGTCGGTGACAGCCTCTTTTGGGCGTCCACTGCATTTGCCGTCTTCGGTACTCATTTCACCACGTTTAAATTTAGTATACCAATCAATGATGGTTGATTTTCCTGGTGCAGACCTCGGAAATTCTTCATCAAGCCAACATTTTGCTTCAACTATATTTTTTCCCGTCAAAAAGCAATATTTTATCAGCACACGAAATTCCATTTTTTCCCATCTTTTTCAAATAACAAAAGTAGCTACACTCATAATGCAATGTCTCACAAACTAATGATCGGACTGCTGTCAAATTTTCGTATCGTTTAAAGATTGGTACTAACTAAAAATCATATGAATTCTAAACGAGCACCGCCATTTGTGTGTCAGACCGGGGACTTTTCAATTGGCCTAATATTTGAAAATTGAATTCTTGAGGCCAAAATAATACTTTTATTGTGGTTTAAAGATTAAAGATTGTTTGTAGTATATAGGAAAAATTGGATTAAATAATGAAGTAGTGGCCACAATTACGGAATTAATCTCAAAAATTATAATTAGAAGAATAAAAAAAAAGATCTTTTATGATACAATTTATCTCCGATTTTTTCATTTTGAAAGTCATTTCTTCAGGTAAAATTGTTCTGAATTTCATCGAATTTTATTTAAACTTTGCAAAAATGTAATTGAAGATTCCAGAAAAGATAATCTACTGTTTCTTTGGAAGATTTTTCCTGGTTTATGTCCAATTTTTCATGTTGGATTATTTTTATGAAATTGTCTGAGAACTGTTACTTGATTCCCTTGGAATTTACTCAAACTTAATAGAAACTTTTGTTGGGGATCCAAAAAAGAAAAATATATATTTTTTATTCGTTAATTTTTTAAACTTCAGTCCCAATCTCCTATTTTAACCAAATGGGAGCATTCGAAAATTATAAATTTTATACTTTAAAGACTTGGCATTTAAAAAAATTTCCGTAGGAGATATTGTAAAATAGTATAGTTATTGATGGTATCAACAAAAATTCAAAAGTCATCTCTTTCCTCTTTAAAATACAAAGTTAAAAACATGTCAATTTTTAGGTTTTTTCACCCATTATTTTGGACGCTTTTAATGACTCAATTGTTGAATATTATGACGTTAAATTTTTCTTAGATCAAGACCTGTTAATTGTTTACTATATTATTGCCCATATGGGTTCCTAAAGAAAACGCCCCAAACGGAAATACCGTTTTGAACCAACCGAAGATATCTTTAATTTCAAAGTAAAAAAACTTATAAAAATTATAAATTTTATACCTTAAAACTTTGGCATGTAAAAAATTTTCTGTAGCAGATATTGCTAAATCTTAAGTGATACTTGAAAGTAAAAATTGTATAGTTATTGACGGTATAAATAAAAATTCAGCAGTCATCTTTTTCCTCTTTAAAATACAAAGTTAAAAACATGGCAATTTTGGGTTTTTTCACCGATTATTTTGGACGCTTTTAATGACTCAATTGTTGAATACTATGAAGTAAATTTTTTCTTAGATCAAGACCTGTTAATGGTTTACTATATTATTGTCCATATGGGTTCCTAAAGAATACACCCCAACGGAAATACCGTTTTGAACTAACCGAAGATATCTTTAATTTCAAAGTAAAAAAACTTAAGTTTTTTTGAATGATCTTATACGATTAAGCAGGGGAGGAGGGGCAAAAGGCATTTAAAAATTAAAAAAGGTAGATTTTCTTTTCTTAAATCCCAATAAAATTATTTTAAAATTTTCTGCAAAATCCATTGTAATCAAGCACTAATTTTCAAACAATTTCATATGATACGATTTTCAATATGAAAAAAAAATGGCGATTAATTGTATCTACGATGATCTTTTTTTCTGATCTCTAAGATCTATTCATTGCCTATCTTTTATAATCTATGAAAAAATCCAAGATTTATCTTTTTTTCCTCGAGAAACTTGAAAATCAATGATTTTTCGTCAATTCCATTTTTTTGTCCATTTATTTTCTGATTTCTTCGAAATCATTCATTTTTGAAACTTGAGACTTCCTTGACGATTGATAATGATACTTTTTCCTAAAAAAATTTAAGTTTAGCTGTTAAGATTGAAAAAATAATTCGTTTTTATTTGGAATAAATCAAGTGGATCACAGAAAATTAATGTTCTTACTTTGTTAACAATCGGTGTCATATCGAAGGCCTTTCAGGCCTCAGAAACCTGTAAGAAGTTTACTTGATTCATCCTCAGGTGCTCCTTAAAGGTACCTTGCAGAGGGTACCATTCTTTTGCTCCTGTTACATCCCTTTTCTTTGCATCTTTATTTCCCGATTTATGACTTTTTCCCATAAAAATTGGCACTTTTGTGGTCGAATCTTTAGTAAATTCTTTACATTTATCTAAAAAATATAAAATTTTTAAAAATCCTTTAACAATTTCCTATTCTTCAAGGATACAAACCTTTTTAAATTTTCATGTTAAATTAAGAAAAAATCATTTCGTTTAGTAAAATAATTTTAGAGATAGTACAAGTTGTTGAAGGGAAAAATTAAAGTCCAAGGTATATTCTAGTCTGACATTTATATGAGAAAGGACAATTTAAATCCTATTATAAACTCAATAAGGTTGACAGTGTAATAATATAACATTATCATTGCTATTACACAGAGAAAAAAAAACATTGGTTGATATTCTTAACTCAAATATCTTGAAAACTTCATAGAAAAAATAGATTCTAAAAAAATGTGCTTATATAGTACCTGAGTGCTGGAGAATTGGTGTTAGGTATATATGTATATATATATATATATATATAAAATAAATGTGTTTTAATATACGTAAGTGAAGATATGTGAACAAGTGATTGGAATTGGAAAGGGGGGGCATGGAATGACCTCTTGAATTCATGTGTGTGATATGTACATTAATAAAATATCTATATGGTTATTCCACACCGAAACATTTCCACATTGGTATTGGTAAAAAAGACAGAGACTGGCGTAGAAAGAAAGAAAGTAATTCGATAGTTATTTATTTTAAAATGAAAACGTATTATACGGTTTTTCAAACACTACAGAATCGTTTAAATGCGGCACGATTTTTTCCGTGATCACACGTGGAAAATTTTGGCCAAAGTGAAGAGAAAAAAAAAACATTTTTTTTCTCGAATTTAAATAATGAACTTTGTGCTCGACCTTGTTCGATCGATTCAAGTGCAATTCGTGTCTTATATCCATCGATGTTAATTGTTGCAAGAAATTTTCCGCGTTTAAAAAAAACAACCTGCGAATAAAGTGCACTTTACATAAGTTAAAATTTTCAAATTTATGGTTCTTAGGGGAAAATTTTAGTGATTGTTGAGTGTCACGTGTTGGGCTTTCTATTGGCAGTGATGTGTAATTTTTGATAAATTAAAAATGTGATTATTGCGGTGGAAGAAAATTCATCATATTTTGGCTATTCGTAAGAAATTTCAAATGGTTTCAATGATTTTTTTTTGAAAAAAATCCACTAATTACCAATTAACTCACAAAAAATTATCTTTATGGCATTTTCTTAAGACGATAAGCCCCGAAAGGACACAGATAACGCAACAATTAAAGCAAAAATGGCGACTTTACAATCGCTCGACAAAGATTAACAATTATTCAATACCGAATTTTGGTGCGAAACAAATTTTCCTAATTCTTTGCACCAATTCCTCCCCAATTTCAATTAACTACTTTCCACCCCTTAAAATTATTCAACAATTGCTAATTAAAACCCATAAACATGTCTAAAATTACACCGTGTCCAATTTATATCATATATATTCTATAAATAATTTATAAACTTACAAATTTACAAATTCAATTGTATTTCTCGAAACTTATTGCCCAATCACCAATGACTGAGCAAATTTTTTTTTTAAATTTCCCGCTTTTAAAGCAATCAAAAACAATAGGTAGACGGTCAAGGACTCGATATTTTGATATTTATATGAAAAATTTTTGCAACCTGCCTATATATAATTTTCCTAGTCGAAAAAATTGACTTGCAAATCATTTAAATTTTTATTTCTAGTTCCTAATTTTTGAGGATGTTGTCAATAACTTAGTGAGGGATACGGTTTCATTAATAACTTCCTAGTTAATATTTGGGTCGTGCTATTTAATTATGCAACAATTTATTGTTGTTGTTTGTTAATGTTTGTTTGTTGTGAGTTATCAAGCATTTAGCAAGAGATTTTTTTTTTATACACTTTAACACTTTGATTGATGGTTGTTTTTCAAGGCCTAAATCGAAGTTCAGAAAGTCAAAATTTCAAGAGCAAATACTTTTTGTTGTTTAGTACGATTGGGACTACGGTACGATAAATAATTGAAAGAAGTTGAGTGGTAAATATTGGAAAATTTGCAACAATAACGTAAGAAATTGTGAAGGAGTTTTTAGCGGTGGTTGGTGTGTGATATTGTGAAAGAAATGTTCAAGTTTTAATTGGTTTTTGGGCTTAATTATTGAAAATAATTGAGTGTTTTGTAACAATTAATAGAAATTAACTTCTTAATCTCCTCAACTGAAATTTGGTGGAATTTTTTGCTTCAATTCTTTAGAATAGCCTTAAAAATTATAAAATATTCTTTCCCTTAGAAATTTGGAAAAATTTCAAAGAAAAACTAAACAAAATCGTTGACAAATAAATGATTTCAATTAAAACGTAAGGATCCATTTCAAATATCAAAAATTTTAAATAATCTTCGTCAAAACTTTCACTTTGACAATCAAAAAATTCCAACAAAAGTTTGTACATCAAATTTTTTGAAAAAATGCAATTTAGTGCTTCAAAACTCAAAAGTTTTCTTAACAGATTTCAAGCTTTTAATCCTTTAAGTATATACGTTTCCCCATTGACATAGTTATTGCTTAAATTTTAAGTTTCTACTTTTCTAAACATTTAAATTTTTGATCAGAAAATATGTATTTTTATGAAGCAGAAATTTCATATTTTAATAAGAAATAATTAAAGGCTTTGCGGAAACTTGATTATCTCAGACCCTATTTGGACTATCAAAATAAAACTAAAAGCAGTGGGTTCATAAAAATATTAGCTATAAGGTTGTAATAAGTCGTTTTCACCTAAATGTAATTCCAAGGAGTGAAATTTCAGCTTAAATTTTTAGCTCTCATTTGTAAAAACTCCAAATTTCACGAAAAGATTGTGAAGGATGGGAAAGAGTCTACACGTTAAAACTTTTTTTACAAACAATTAGGCACTAGTTGTATTCAAAAACAAAATTTGAAGTCTGAGACTTTAAGCCTTTTTAAAATAAAAAATAACAAAGTTTGGAAATTTTCAAAATTTGCAATTTTCTGAGCTAAATATCTTTGGTGGGGAACCAGATAAAAATCTGAAATATCACTATATTATAGTACTGTAGGATAGTGTTATGCACCTAAAATTTGGAGTTTGAGATTTGACTAGGAGCAGAGGTATTGCAAGCACAAAATGTCAAAATAATGCATACTTTCAGTAGGTGAATATAATGTATTTTACCAATTAATATGTGACATATTCTTGGCAAAAAGGGCATTTTACACAAAACAACATATGCTCTGGGCTAACTGTTATTCATATCTTAAATTTAAAACATATACTTCTTCCTGAAAGCTAATTATATATGTACTTATCCATAGTCATGGTTAAATACATTATATTCATCTACTGAAGTATGCATTATTTTGATATTTTGTGCTTGCAATACCTCTGGTCCTAGTCAAATCTAAACTCCAAATATTAGATGCATAATACTATTATACAGTACTATAATGTAGTGATATTTCAGATTTTTATCTGGTCCCCCACCAGAGATATTGAGCTCAGAAAATTACAAATTTTGAAAATTTCCAAATTTTGTTATTTTTTATTTTAAAAAGACTTAAAGTCTCAGACTTCAAACTTTGTTTTTGAATACAACTAGTGCCTAATTGTTTGTAAAAAAAGTTTTAACGTGTAGACTCTTTCCCTTCCTTCACAATCTTTCCGTGAAAATTGAAGTTTTTACAAATGAGAGCTAAAAATTAAGGCTGAAATTTCACCCTTTAGAATTACATTTAAGTGAAAACGTCTTATTTCAACTTTATAGCTTATATTTTCATGAACACACTACTTTTAGTTTCATTTTGATAGGACAAATAGGGCCTGAGAAAATCAAGTTTCCGCAAACCCTTAAAAGTGAGAAAATGTTTGCACCTAGTAAAACTAATATGACCACCACTGGAAAACTAAAAACAATAAAAATTAAAATAATGATAAATTTGAACTACCAACATGTTGGGGTGACAGCAAAAAAAAGTGCTGGACCGACTGAATTGGACTGACCCTACCTCTAAAAGATTACAAGAAAAACGTAGAAAATTGGCTGAAACTATTATCAAAAATGTAATCTTTCATTCGAAATTTTTTTAATTTGAGATTTAAGGATTTATCCTGCTACAAAAAAAGATAGTTATTGTCTCCTTTTCTCCAGGTATATTATGTCTAAGTTCTCAAAAAGTTTTACATTTTCTTTTACTTTATTTGCATAGTTTCTTCATCAATGCCAATAAATTATACACCAAAGAAAAATACCGATTTCTGGTTAGATATAAGTGGAAAAAATTAATAGTTATTGAAGGGCATAGTACAATATTTTGATGAGGCAAACACCAATTTATACCGACACAAACTTTGTCCAATAAAAAATTTTAAACTTTAGAATTAAATATAAAATCTAACAGATTTCTTATAAAAGCAAAAAATGATAAGGTAATCGATGCATTAAGTGTATTACAAATCGAGAAAAAATAACGTAAAACCTTTGATAATTACGTCAAAAAGATATCCGATACAAGAATTGAATCCCCAAAAACCGCACCCAATTTATTCCAACGATATCAATTCGTATCTCTTGAGATCTAATTGAAATTTTTCGGTCAATTCTTACACTAATTGCTGACAACAATTTTCAAGTGTATTTACTTAAATATAATTGCTATTAGTTTACTATTTAACGCATAATTAGCAAATGGGAAAAGAAAAAGATAATATTTCAATGAGTAAAAAGTAAGTGCCAACGGTGAAGGTTCTAATCGTACAATTTCACCGATTGAATACATTTTTTTTTTCTCTTTTAATTTTTGCAAAGAGAGGGCATTTATTCGAACTTTCACCCGGTGACTAATTCACCTTTTCATATTTTTCTATGCTAAAATATTAATTCTTTAAATTACCAACAGAAATCCAATCGTACATCGGATAATTACATTAACATTAGATGTAATCATGCGATTCCATCATGTAAATTACTCGAAACAAAGTCAACAAGATTTAATTACACTTTTACTGATAGAGATGAATGAAAAATGTATGAAAAAACTTATTGTATTCATGCGCACATTATCATTGACTCAAATTAAATCTTTTTCTTTTTCAAATCTTTGCAAATGCATCATTTTATCAACAATCAATTAGTTGTGATTCAACTTCTGACCAATAAACATTCAACAAAGAATCAAACTATTGAATTTATTTTAAAAATGGGGAAATGCTTTTGGAGATTAAGAGGATTTATTAGCTAAATCAAATTAACTAATTGTTGTTTTATTGCAAATTGTTGGTCAAGGTGAAGAATCGAACTTGGTGGATATAAACTATGAGTTTACTTTGGATTGCAACGATTTACAAATAGGAAAAAAAATGTTAATAGAATTAGTGTTTTTAATTTGGATGTTTTTCGCGGCTATTGTTTTTGTGTGCCATTATTACTTGGAAGTGATTAATGGTAAGTGAGACGACGAGGAATCAATTTACATTTGTTTGAAAAATGATCGATGATTTGGTTGGAATGAGTAAACAATTATACTAAATATGGAAAGATTGTAAGAGGGGTCGTTTTTCTTTCTTTATTCTTCAGATCTTCCTTCGACATCAAACGCATCGAAATCTTCACCAGATGGTAACAATTTATCTTCGGCCGAAATTGGTCTTCGGGATGCTGTGCGACGTGTGGCTCGAGAGGCGTCTCGTTTACCGCTGCTTTCTGGGGATGCTGGGGATTCTGAGATAAATGGTGCTGGTCGAATCTCACCAAGACCTCCCGATGGTACCTACGAGGAATTGGTAGCAACTGCAATCCTGAATAAGGTATTATTGGAATTTTTAAAAAATTCAATCCAGCATTTATTTTTTCATCTAAAAAAAAATTAAGAAGCATTAATTTTTTGAGATATTTTTTCAAGTTAAAAGGTCATTGATTTTCTTGGGAAAATAAAAAGCTGGTTAACTTCCCTTTTCTAGACTTCTTTTGAACATAAGGTGGTTTGTTAAGAAACACTTTGTTAAGTTCCTTCTTTAAAATTTTCATATTTTTTGGATGGTTTTCCTTTTATAAACACTGGCAATCTTCCCATTCTGGAAAACAAGCAAAAAAAAATTAAAATTAGATAATTCTACTTGAAATTAAGGAAATTCGGGAGCCTAATTCCAACGAAAGTTATTTGCAAAAAGTTAACAGTTTATTAAGGTTTTCTTCAGATTATTTCCTATAGATATCAATTGGGTCTTCCCGTTGTGGTCAAACTATTTGGTATTCAAAAACCAAAGTTACCCTGAATGAAGCAAGATATTCAGCCCCTAATGGCCATGGATTATTTAAAGGAAAAAATCGGTTTTTTCATCTAAAAGAAAATTAGGAAGCAATAATTTTTTGAAATATTTTTTCAAGTTAAAAGATCATTGATTTTCTTGGAAAAATAAAAAGCTGGCTAACTTCCCTTTTCTAGACTTCTTTTGAACATAAGGTGGTGAAACACTTTGTTAAGTTCCTTCTTTAAAATTTTCATATTTTTTGGATGGTTTTCCTTTTATAAACACTGGCAATCTTCACATTCTGGAAAACAAGGAAACAAAATAAAAATTAGATTATTGTTCTTGAAATTAAGGAAATTAGGGAACCTTATTGCAACAAAAGTTATTTGCAATAACTAAACTTTTTCTAAGGGTTTTCTTTAGATACTTTATGACACCAGGTTCTCCAAATAAATTCCAATTGGATATTCCTGTTGTAGTCAAACTTTTAGCATTCAAGAACTAAAGTTACCCTGAATGAAGCAAGATATTCAGCCCCTGGCCATGGATTATTTGAGGGTAAAAGTCAGTTTTTCGAAAGATTAGGAAGAAGAAAACGATTGTTTTTGTAAAAAAAAAATCACATTTTAATAACCACAGTCATATAAATCAAAAAATGCAACAATTAAATGCAAAGACCATGAATAACCACCACCTACATTTCAAGACTGAACGGAAGAATATTCAAAACATTGATTTAATAAATTTGTATAACAAATTGTATATTAAAATTATGACCAAAATCGTTAAATTTATTTGGACAATTAAATAAATACTTTAGTTTTTTTCAACTATGTATTCAAATAAATTAAAAAATTCAAATTAATCAAAATATTTTTTGTTACGATTTATCGTTTACGATAAATCAACTTCTAACAATAACTAGTACACATAAGTCGTTATCTTCACTTAAGATATCATTAATCGGAGTTTTTAAAAAAAATAAGAACTTTAATTTAATGACCATAAAATATTCTCAATTTTCTTTTTGATAAGAAGAAAAAAACCAAGACATACTTTAATAAAACGTCCCCATATACAAAAATAGTTTTCGATTTAAGTTTGCAAAAAAATATATTATACTACATCCAAAACTAGATAAAATAATTAAAAAAAATAAAGAAAACCTAGTTATTTTCCAAAACATTGTAAAGAAAACAATATTTATATTGAAGTTTTCAAAAAACAAAACTTTAAAAATGTACCAGTCTTAAAATAATTTCTTAATATCAAATTACGTTGAAATAATTTACAGGTACAATAACTTTTAAAAAATACCTAGTACTTGTCCTACGTCAATGTTTATATAACGATAATTTGTATAATTTATATAACTTTCTCATTTAAACAATAATTTAAATCTGAAACTCTTTCGTAGCTTAGGTTCGTCATAACTAAATGTATTATTGAATATTAATATTATTGATTAATCTTTTTTACCAACTTTTTTGTACAAGGATTTCGGTTTTTCTAATAGTAATTTTGGTACCAGTGCCAAAGAACGCGAAAGTAAATCGGTAAAGCTTAAAGAATGCCAAATTGGAAAAGTTATTGGACAAAATTTATGTTAAATCCAGGCGAAATTTGGAAAAACTTTGGGAATAAGTCAACAAGGGGTTGAAACTCGTCTGAAGATTATGAATTTGATGCATCCAAAGTAATTGGGTTCTACATAAATTAAAGCCAATAGACATCGAAATGTTTTTTAACGTACGATAAATTGCTTCAAAAGCAAACCTGGAATATTTTTTGCTTAAAATTATCAAGGGGGACGTAAAATGAATCCAATTTGATAATTCAAAGAGAGGAAAATTGTGGAGTAAGACCGATTATGCATCAAATTTAGCAGAAAATCCGAATATTCAAACCAAGAAGTTATTGCTGTACATTTTATGCAACCAAATTGGAATAATCAATTATGAATTATTACCACTTAATGAAACTATAACAGAGGAACATTATCATCTCAAATTAATACAACTTAGCCGATAATTAAAGCTCAAACGCCTCGAAATATACCATGGGACATGGGAAAGTAATTTTTCAGCACAATTTTCCGCTACATGTCACATAACTATTATGCAAGCTTTGTAAGCATTTCAAAAGGAAATTTTACCCCGTCAGCTTATTCTTTTAATGTCCCTTCATCCAATTATCACTTATTTTAGTCCATGGAAATTTTTTAAAAAATAATTACAAAGATGTCTAAAAATTGAATCAATTTCTTAATCACTTTCATGGGCGAAGAATTTCTTGGAAATAATCCACACATTACTTGGGTGATGGGACAAAAAAGTAGCCAACGATGGACTAAAAAAATATTGGACCTCTTGTTTTGAATAAAGTTTTAAAAATACAAAAAAAAAGCTTATTTCTACACCTAATATAATAGTAATGTTGAATTTTTGAAAGAAAGTTATTCTCATTTAGTTATTAACTTTTTGTTCTATTTCATCTTATACTTTTTGTAAAAGTATCTTTCGCAATGAAAATAATAGACCAGCAATAGTTCCTCTGCAAATTGATATTGTCATTTAGAAAATCAATTACAATTTTTTACATATAAAAGAAAAAAAAATTAGTATTGCTTCAATTATATTTTATAAACTTTGTCTTTCCATTTTCTTTCCTCCAATTTTCTAATGGGTTTTTTGAACACTTAACATGTTTTTAAATATCTTCTTTTAACAGGGATTTCATTGGACTTTATTACAGGCATCTTTAGTAATTAATAAAATTGAGCAACAATAGTTCCTTTGTAATTTTACATCTTTGATTCTGCTCAATTTAGAAAATTCATTACAAATATTAACATTTAAATGATAAAAAGATTGCCATTGAAAGTATTGCCATCCAATTTGCTTCAAAACTCAAATTTAAATAAAGTTTTCTTTGGGAAATCACTACCGAAAATTGCCCAATTGCACAGCGTTTAAAAATTGATAATTTATTCTAACTATTAAAATAAATCTAATGACAATACATTTCATGTCTTAAAGGATATTTATGGACATCATAATCGATATTCAAAACTTATTTTTCGCTAAATGTAACTGAAGAAACTAAAACAAACTATAAAGTTTGTGAAAAAAGTCTAATGCATTAAGAATTCGAACGTACCACCGAAAATATCGAAGTTGGTAATCCAAAGTATGAATAAAAATTGAGATCAATTCAATATTAATATTATTTTTGCATAATTTGGTTCAACATTGGAGTTTTAGACTTAAATTTTTATGAAATATCCTTCTTCTATTTCTTTCGGTTCTATACAAATTTCGAGGAGAAAAAACCATAGATAAACAATTGTTCTAGCGTAAAAAATAATTTTTGATTCTTTTTCAAAATGATAGAATCGTAGGCTTTCCAAAATTCCCGAGATTCTCAAATCCTAAAAAGATCTACAAAAAATTTCA
The DNA here is from genome assembly GCA_958496175.1 of Sisyra terminalis. Lineage (NCBI taxonomy): Eukaryota > Metazoa > Arthropoda > Insecta > Neuroptera > Sisyridae > Sisyra > Sisyra terminalis. The sequence continues at coordinate 7,043,097 of OY292278.1, forward strand.
AGATTACTTTATGGCTTTTCAATCGCAAAATAATATTTTTACTTAAGTTTAATTATTTCATTTTTTTTGAATTCAAAATTGACCAGATTCATGCCATTTTTATGATGCTTTTCAAGCCTTAATAGTGTCTTAAGATTAAATTGTCCTTCTGCAAGTTGAATTCCGAAGAAAAATCCTTCTTTTCCTTCTTATGGTCTCCAGAGTGTTCGTTTCCAGAAATAGAAAACTCTTGATGAGTTTCTAAAGTATTTCTCTATCTAAAAAAGAGTCTACGAATTGACATTGTACTATCTTTTATGGATAACAATTTATTATATTCATACATTTTCATAAGCTTAAAGGATATACCTTTATAGTTGTTATCTTTCGGTTCTGTACTAAGTTCCTGGTATTAAAACTGAATTCTCGATCCCTTCTTAAAAGAAAACAATCATTGGCTTTCCGAAAATCACAATTCCTCAAAAGATCTAAAGAAAATTTCACGATTACTCTATGGCTTTTTAACAAGAAAATTATATTCTTACTTTGGTTTAATTATTTCATTTTTTGGCTCAAATTAACCGAATTTTTATCATTTTAAGATGCTTTTTAATTCTTAAGAGTGTCTGAAGAATAAATTGTCCTTCTGCAAGTCGAATTCCCATGAAAGAAAAATATTTTTCCTCTTACGTTTTGTACTCATTTCCAGAAATAGAAAACTCTTGATGAGTTTCTAAAACATTTCTATATCTAAAACAAAGTTTACGATATATCGTGTAATCTTTTATGGATAACAATTTATTATATTCATACATTTTCATAAGCCTAAAGGATATATCTTAATAGTTGTTATCTTTCGGTTCTATGCTAAATTCCAGGTGTTAAAACTTAATTCTCGATTCCTTCTTAAAAGCAAACAATCGTTGACTTTCCGAAATTCCCAGGATTGTCAAATCCTCAAAAGATCTACAGAAAATTTCATGATGACTTTATGCCTTTTTAACAACAAAATAATATTCTTACTTTGGTTTCATTTTTCCAATTTTTGGAATCAAATTGACCAGATTTTTACCATTTTATGATACTTTTTAAACCTTAATAATGTCTTTAGAGTAAGTTGTTCCTGCAAATTGAATTTCTAAGAAAAATCATTTTCTATCTTACGATTTAGTGCTTGTTTCCAGGAAAAGAAGTCATGATGAGCTTCAAAAGCATTTCTAGAACATTTCTCTATCTAAAAAAGAGTCTACAATATACCAAAATGCTATCTTTTATGGATAACAATAATTATCAAATTCATATGTTATCATAAGTCTAAAAGATATACCTTAATAGTAATAATTCTTCTACAAAGTCAAAGTAGATCACCTATCCAACAAATCACGAACGATTTCATCTTCTAGCCAAATATCCAAATTCAATTTCTCAAAAAAATCCAATAAAAATTAATTCTTGATTTTAAACAGCCAATAATTACCAATTATTTGATTTTAACAAACGGTTAATTCTTGGCCTACGTCAACGTTTATATAACGTTTGTTGTTTATTTAAATTTTTCCACAATAAAAATGTAAAATAAATCATTTATTTAAATATTAATAAACCAACACTTTCTTAGCTCAAATCCATATTAATTTGAATTTCAATTAAATGCAGGTACTTTAATTTTACTAAAAACTCTTAATCCAAATTTTTCTTTTGCGGTCAATGGACGTTCCAATAATGTAAATTTCAAAAATCCATTATCACTTGCATAACATTTTAGTATTTGAAAATATTCAGGCTAGTGGTGTGGCTTCTTAAAATGCACATGATGAGGGCATATTTAGCCATTATCTACGTTAAAAATTTACCGAAAGGTTTTCTATAACGGTTTTCCCAATCGATTGAATTGCTGGCTTCAAATTATTCAGAACAGGTAGTGAGACTAACGTAGAAAAATAAATAAATCAAATTTTCGAGTAATTACAATATTAATATTCCATAAAATTTTGCGTCATTAAGCTATAAATAAAACATTATGCATTGATGAAAAAATATATTCATATATCGTATTATATCACATTAATAATAATTCTTACGTTAAATTCGTTCAAGCATATTTTTTCTATAAAACTTTTTCCTTCACAACTTTCGATTTGAGTATTTCGTCGAATTTCAGTCAGTGTGGATCGAAAATTGAGCGAATTACCTCCTTAATTTTAAACGGAAATAAATATGGAAAATTTATCATTTCGATTTTCAAATATTATCATTTCTGTGCAGGTGATCGATACGTTTCAAAAAGATCGATATGGATTACAACCGTCAATAACGCCAGGCAGTGTTTCCAGTCATCAATCTTCTCGTAGCAATTCTTTTCGGGTTAATCCCATAGAAGATCTATCCGACGTTAATTTCGAGGAATTGGAACGCAGAAGTTGTCACAGTGGTCGTTTTCGAAGAGATTTATCATCGTTGGAACCGGAAAATTATGATCTATCCGCTGATATTCTTTCTGTTGAGAAACCTCGAAGAAATTCGGGATTTAGACGTCGACATAAAGTTCGTGAAATCGATGATGGGTCGGTGTCAAGTTTGGATGGTTGCAGTGAAGATTCACGAGGACATCATCATCAAGAAGAAGTAATTTTGTTGGTAAATTTATCTTAGCTTTGCTAAAAAATAGTAACACTATTTCTTTTGTAGATTAAACAAAGAATCGGGGAATTTACTTCATCGGATATTGAAGCCTACGATAATCAAGTTGAGTCGTCCGACTACTCGGAAATCAATGGAGCCAAACCAAAAAATCCTAAAAAGCCCTCATCAAACAGTGGCCAGTATATCGACGAAGAATATCCGGCACCGGTGACAGAACCATGGGAAGAAAATTGGTTGTTTCAAAAGAAAACAACCAAGAATTCGATTCTGTCAACTCCGGTCGCCATGTTGGTACCAAAAGCTTCGATTGAATATCGAGCTTTAATCGGAGACCGCGACGCGGATGACACCACCGATTTGTCGGAAGCCGGATCCGACTACGAAGATTTACTCACTGAAAATAACACGAACGATCTAAAATCCGTTTTGGTAACATCCCGAACACTAATTGGTGGCAAAAATGATTTTGAAATCGTCCAGGAAATCAACGAGGAAAATAATCCGCCAGAACAAGTAGCAAACGCAAGTGTTGAAATCGTGGAATCTGAGCAACCAATAAGCGAGTCGTATGAAGTTTTCGATGCGGAAAAAGATGTGAAATCGATCAAAAATAAAATTGCGATTTGGGATAATTTTTATCATAAACGTGGGGAGGAACTTCGGCGCGTTGAAGATCTATCAAACACGGAATTTACGTCGTTAAAGCCGGGCATGAAAGAAAATTTGCTGGAAGCAAAAAATTCACATTTGCTTGATTCACAATGTGAGAAATAAAATAAAATAGAAATCATTTGGACAGTTATTTGTAATTGATTTGTTTTAGGCTCCGAAAGTAGTTCGATTGAAAGTCACCAACAAGAAGGAGAATATAGCATTCACTATGATTCTATGGAAAGTAAACCATCACATCCAATTCCTTCGCCTAGGTAAAATCAATCGGACGAATTTAAAGGTTTTTTATATACTATTTTTCTTTACAGAAAATATACTAGCAAATATAATTACGATTCGGGTATTGATTTAAGTGAAGGGCCACCAATGAAAGGTACTGAGATATTTCATTTTCTTTTAAGGAGATTTAACTTCTTTTTTGGGGCAGGAACTATTGCTGAACGGGAACACAAAAAATGGGAGAATGCAGTACCAATGCCAAACAATCCTTACACCCCCGAAAATATTGAAAAACGCTTAAGTCAACGATCGTCTTCGATTATTTCTTTGCCTCAAGTTACGGCTTTGGAACGTCGAAATAGTTATAAACGAGAAATTGAAGGCGAAATTTTTGTCAGTGAAAATAAAGCTTCTAATGTTAATGGATTGTTGGTGGCTGAATCATGTGAAGAAAATAATGCCTTACGACCCTTCGATAAATCACAATCTTGTACGAATTTATCAGAAGGAAAAACGAGCTCCTTGTCGCGAAACGGAAGTTCGTGTTCAATAGGAAAAAAATCAAGGTTTTATATCGATTTATTTCTTCGAAGAACTTAAGACAAGTTGAATTAATTTTAGGCTGGAAAGAGATTACTATATAAACGATCCAGAATCCATATCCCGTAGTAAACGAACCGAATTCGAACGACCGACGAGTGTTGAATCCTTTTACGACGACGAAAAGGTGAGTAATTCGTCCAATCATTTCGTCGAATTGGAGGCCCAAGTTACGTACAATTCTCTGCAACGCAAACTATTCCAATTCAAAAATGCCAGTTTCAATTTCGTGTCAAATCCATTACGCAACTTTGAACCATCCACGTCATCCGAATGTGTGCCTAACACGCCGGAACCACACTCGACAGTGGTCCATCCGGATCGCGCGATTCGCTCAGAATTTTGCGATTCGATCGACAATGATTTGGACTCGAATCCGGCCAGCTACAATGTGGTAGAAAAGTCTTTCGAAACGTTGGCAAATCTACGCAAAACGAATAGTCTACGAAGTAGTCGTAGCTATAATTATAGGACGCGGTTGGAACGAAATAAATTTGGTGGCAGTTTACGGTCGAAGAATTTGTGGTGATTTTAATGATCTGAGTAAAGATTAAAAGAGATGAACTTGAGACGATATTGTAGCTGGAAAAACGTTGATGGATAAGTACCAGTAGCGAATTTCTCAAGAATAAATTTTCGTCGGTAAAAAGAGCAAAGTTTTGAAAAAAAATCCATTCTTTTACAGCATATACTTGAAGGAAAATGGTCTAAAATTAAAATATTAAACTTGTATTTTATTCTCATTTTTTTTTCATTCTAGAATTCTCTTTATTTCTTAAAAATTTTTTGATACATGGTAGTGTTATTTGTTTTTATCTGTATGTGACTTTAACAAATGTTTAGCTGTTTACTTAAATATTGTCCTAAGTCTTACAAAATATCTTATTTTATTTTTGTGGTGGCAAATTTGAAAAAAAAAACACTTTGAACATATTTCATTCTCAAGATTTTAAGCTCATTATAACCAAGGTTGAAGAACCAAAGACAAAAAAAATAATCTGTCAGAAAAGCTCAATTTTCTTGAGAAATTCACAGTTGAGAATTGCTTACCATCAACAATTCATTGCAATTTTTTATATTTCTAGTCCAAATTGTATGTGTCCTTATATGTAAATGTGATAACTTATTTTCACTGCTTTTCCTGAAAATCCTTATCCTTTCCGTTACAATAATAATAAGAAGAAGAAAAAATAAAACTTTATCTAGAAAATGTTTACATTTGTTTCTTATCACATTAATGTTGTAAGCGACTCAAATAAAAATTTGTGCTCAATTAGCCAAGTATTGTTATTATGCAATAAAAATTGTTGAAATAAAATTGTTGAAAATAATGTAGATATACATATTTATTACAAAGAATTATATAATTTAGTTGAGAAACAAACATTTGTGGTAAGTTAGTAAGTTATTAAAAGCAAAGCCAAATAAATTGGTGAAAAGTTAACATTTTTTTTAAAGTAGTGCAATACTAACAATACTTGCTTAGCATTGAATAATTTCCATTGATTAAGAATAATGTGAAATTTTTATGGGAATGAAAGGCAATCGATGAGAAATTTCCCTCCCATGTGTCGCTTATTTTTATTTATTTTCTAAATTAGTGGTGAGATACTAAAAATTAATGTCAATTCGTTTCGGTTCATGATTGCATTTTTTATGTGAAAAACGAATTATCATAAAATATTAGAGTAGAAACAAAATTTTAATTGAATTCCCCAATTATAAATTGTAATAATTCCTTTCATTTAATCGTTAACATTATTCTAACTAACAATAAATGGTTTTAGGGTGAAAATGGGTCGCGAAAATTACAAAATGCCGGACCGAATGGGAAGGATTTGGGGGATACTTTATCATTGGATAGCAGTGTTTCAAGTTACGACACAATTAATAGTCCGACTGATGTGCAACTTGTTTACAATTTCAATAGTCAAGTGATCACAATATGCAAACCGCAGGAAAATTTAAGGTGAGATTTTCGTTATTTTAAAGAAAAAAACCCAATTTTTACTGTATTTGGAATATCAATAAATAATGATTTTGAGTTTGTGACGCAATGATTTCTTCAACAGTTGTAACTAACTTCATTGAACAAAAAATTAACATCTTTTGTGTTTGAAATGATGAAAAATTTTCGTAACAATTAAATAAACATTTCCTAAACTGCCAATCCCCAACTCATTTTACCAAATAATTGGAGTAATTTTAAGTCAATATTTCCTTACAATTTTTGAAAGAATTGAAAGATTTTGGTGTTTTATATATTGAGCAAAAAATATAGCTTAAAACCATTAAATATGGAGCATAAATTTTGGCTTAAGACCAATATCTGACATGGATGCATTTTCAACTTTGTTTTTTATTCCATTCAGTTCTAAAATGATATATTTTTCTTTTTTTGAGACTAAATTTTCACTATGAACCGAATTATTTGCGAATGAAATTAAAAACAAAGTAGAAAATGAAAGGCTCCCAAACATTAAGCGACCTAAAAGGGAATTGAGCCTAAATTTCCATGGTCAAAACCACCCTAACGAATATGTAGGATTATAGCTTCTTTTGTTGAGGAATCTTGATAAAACTTAGCTCAAATTAATCTTAAAACTTGATTTATTCTGTAAGCTAAAATCGTTGAAAAATAAAAAGCATTTTGAATTAAGTTTCCATAAAATTCGTTCAAAAATAAAGATCTAAGCTTTCATAGATTTGCAGATTTGAATCCCAGAAAATTTTGTCATCATTTGGTACACTAAAAAGCTCCTTAAATGACAGGGGTTGGTTTTTGCTAGTCTTAAGCACGAAGAATTGAAGAGCAATTAAATGAATTAAACCCTGCTTGGTTACAAACAATAAAAAGGGTAATTTTAGCAAATTTTAGATTCTTTGAACCTCTTTTGGGATATTTTTGCTATTACAGAAAGTACTGGAACTATTATTTTGACTTTGTACGCATAAAAATGAATCAACTTCTTGATACAAGTAATTCTGTATTTGAAACTTAAAGATCTTAAAGACAGGCTTGTATTTAAGTAGAATAAACAAATAATTGGATTCTTGGAATAATTATAGATGCATTATCGCATAAGTTTCACAAATATCAATTTGCAAAAAAATTTTTCGTTAGTGAAAATATAGGACCTATCTTTGCCGATTGTTATTAACGCCAAATTGGCTTAGCATATCCGGATAAATCGCTAGATTTTATCTGGAAATGTAAGTTCAAAATTTCAGAGAACTTTTTGTCAAATAAACTAAAATCTTTTTGGACTTTAATACCAAAATCGTGAAAATTATAAATCTTTAAAAAAAGGAACCTGAACTGTTTTCAAAATTTATCAAAACTGCACATTTATACAATTTCCATGAAACTATTTTCGAAGAAAGCATTTTAATCAAAAATGATTTCATAGTTCTTTTCTTATTCTTAAAGTTCCGTTGGTATTCAATAGTCAAAATAGCCAAATTTTCAGTGAAGGAAATTAGTATTCATAGGCGCATTAAGTTTCACAAAAAAGGAAATTTTATAGAAAATCACAGTTATTACACAAGTATTATTAATGATTTTGGTTCATGTGTACTTTAGCACACCCACAATCTGGCAATGTTGCATTTTCGACATTGTTTTTAATTTAATTCGCAATTAAATAGGTCCATAATGAAAATTTAGCCACAACAGAGAGAATTATACCATATTAGAATTGAATAAACAAAAATATCGCGAATTAAATCAAAAACAAAGTCGAAAATGCAACATTGCCAGATTAAGGGTGTGTTAAAGTACACTTGAGCCAACTTGAGCCATTTTTTATTTAAATTTCCAGAAGTTTTTAACTTATTGAGCCCAGCAACAGCTAATAAAACTACGATCAACCAAAGCTCTGATCATAAATCATGCCATACCCCCATCTGTCAGACATTTAATCAAAATTTTCTTTAAAAAATTAATTAACATACTTTTCCTCACACCAATCGAATATTTTTTTTCCTCCAGTGAAACAAAAAGCCCTGAAAAAAACAACAACAACAACATGGAAATTACTACTCCAAATGTAAAAAGTCGTTCTTTGATTGACATCACCCAATTTGATAAGAAACCTTCCGAATACAGCATCGATAACAACACCCATTCCTGTGTCAACTTAACAAAAAGCCAAATCAATTGTTTGCCATCGTTTATCGACGAAATTACCATCAAAAATTTGAGGTAAATTAATGGAATATGATCTCCGGAAAACTCTTTATTAATCCTTTCAAGAAATAATTTCAGTGGAATTAATAAGCTCGATAAAGAAGTCGAGGCCGATTTGAATGATTCCCTCGACAATCTCCAAGGAAGTGATTACGAGGACACGGTTGAATCCACTCCCCAGTTGGCAGCGGAAAATGCAATGTTCGAGGAAATCAATCGATCCAAAGAACCAATTCCATCGGTGAAAGAACGGCTCAAATGTTTCCTAAATCCAAAATTCATTGTACGTAATTCATTGTGTTTCCAAAGAAAACCACAAATGTTTTAATTTCCTTCCATTTTCTTTAAGGATTTTGATCAAGATAACATAAAACCAAATCATAGCATCACAGCTCGAAGTATTTTCCGGAGATCCAACAACACATCCGCGAACAATCCTTTGCTGATTGACGGAAACAATTCTGAGGGAATGACAAAAAGTTTACTCGATGACATGTGCAGCAAAACGTTGAAAGAACGACGGGAATTTTTTGAAAATTTAAATAAATAATTAAACTAAATTACTTTAAGCATTAATTTATTTTTTTGTTACTTTGATCTGTTAACATTTTGTGTCAGCAAAATGAATGATTATTCAGATTTCAAATGTAGCCATTCCAAAGATGTGTTTTCTTGTAAATTTTTTTCAACTCTGTGTTATTAGAAAAGCTAGTCTCAACTATCGTAAGTTAAGGCTTTTTTTATTGTTACAATTAAGTGCCATTTTTTGAACAGGAATTGGAATTGAAGATATTTACGTAAATTGTAGTCGTTATTTTTTAATAATAAATACTTATAACTCGATGAAATGGAATGTTTTGGATTTGGTCGGCGATTTCTCGCCGCAATTCCCACAGGTATTGGTCTAATAGAATTGAATTTATGTTGGCAGTTAATTGAGGATAGTGCTGGTGTAACCATTGATTTAAGAGTTCGATGGCGTGGATACTGCAACCTCGAATTTCTATTTCAAATTTATGTCCACTCGGTAAAATTGTTTCGGCTTGTAATTGTTGCATTAGTTCGTCGGAGTACTCCAAAACGTGGAAATAGTTGAGAATTTGTGGTACACGATAATCGGCGAACATGGTGATTTGGTGGATGTCATGAAAATTGGCCAGATCGGCGATTTGTTGCAATTCTTTGGTGGTTTCACAGTCTTGATAACACGACCAAACATCAGCGACTAGAATTTGTGCTCTTTTGTAGAACGAAATTTTTTTGGTATGGAAAACCGTTTCGTCTCGAAAACATGGAAAGTTTTCAACGATTATTTGTAAAAGTTTTACGGCCGATTTGTTGGATTGTTGCAAGCATGTTTTGAATGTTCCGTTGAATTTCTCCAGCAAAATTGTTCCGATTTCGTTGAGCATTTGGATACGTTGGTCCAGCAGTGGAATCTGGGCGATTTTGTCGTCCGATTCGAAGATCTTTTCGGCATCGTTTCGCGTCAATTTTGATAAGAACTTGGCGTCGAGAATGTCGATTTGGTTCTGTACAGAAGTAAGGGTAAAGTGTGTCATTTGAGAACTTGTTTTTTTCGTGTTTAAAATAAAAATATAATTCATCATGCAAAAATATTACACATACATGCGCGTCTTTTGAAATATGACGCATAAATAACGTGTACCATTTGAATATGGATGGCATGATAAATAAAACAACACATGTGACTATGTCTCAGTATATGTATGTGTGTTTTCGATTACGACATAAGCGAATGAAGAAACATGAAGTAGTAAAGATGTTTTATAAATAAAATAATAGTAATAATAAAATGTTACTGACCCTCATGGCCCGATTGATAGCGGCACATAATCCAAAATAACCAGTTTCGCTATCGACTCTCCAACGTGTTTCTGCATCCCCAACGTCTTGAAAATTTCGCATCGATTCATTTTCGTTAAGTTTTGGAGTCCAAAAACAAAAATTCAATGTATCCACCACAAAGATCCAATCAATGGCCCACGTATCACTCGGCTTCGGATGAACATCGACATTGCAGAACTCTGATTTCTTCATGTACCCATCTCTAATCCGTTCAACAATCTGAAAAAATATTCCATCCCATTAATTATTCCAATTTTACTGTCCATCATCCTCGATTATGCAAACCTAGCACACAATTTACTCTAAAAATCTCCCACCATATTACAAAATTTGATTTGAAAACCACCAAAATTTCAAGCCAAACCAGCGGCAAATATCCACCAAAAAAAAAAAAATCAAAAATGCCGCCGCGAAGCGGCATTCATTTGTTTAAATATTCAAAACATTCACCAACAATTAAAGATTCATTCTATAATTCATAACACTGCACATTTGCATAAAATATGCATTGATTCGTTCAATATCAACGATATTTGTTAACACGTGCTAATAGTGATAAGAGATAACCTCTCTCACGTACCTTTTCCCCCAAATTTTTTATTCCATCTTCGCAAATTTTTACATTCTCGGCCTGTTCACTGACAAACTTTCCCGACTCTCGAGGATTCAGCACCATTAAAATTGATTTGATATTTCAATGAGAAATAACAAGACCATTGAGATTCAAACCACACTAAATTGGACTAAATTAGTTACGGAAAAAAAACGTGCTGATCTACTTTTAACGAAAGATAAATGTTCCTAAATATCCACCAACTTTTCAGTACAAGTTGCTTCCAAGATAAATAAAGAGTTTGGCCGGGTCTTTCTGGTTTTTTTCGACCAGAAATTCGATTTAAGGTTTTGGGTTTTAGAAGAGAATTTACTAAATGTTGAGGAATCAACTTGTTTCAAGGTTTTTTTTGATTATTTCATTCGTATTCAATTGTAATTGAATAACACATGTTATTTTAAAAATAATTCTACACATTTAATGCAATTATGAACTGCAATAAACTTATTAGTACAAATCTAAATCACAATTGATGCATTTGTGCAAAATTTTTCCATTTTTAGTAATAAAAATCACTAAAAATAAAATTCCACTGCACAAACTTTGATTTGTATAGTTTTTAAAACAAGAACCCAGAAATTTATAAGCCAATAATTGATTTAAAGATATTTAAAACCAAGTTGTTTATATCTCAAATATGCATATATTTCATGCAAGATTACAACTTCATTTTTTTAAAAAATCATGAAGAAACTTAATTCAAATGATCCTCAAGGATGAGAAAATAAACCATCAATGTTCCACCAAATACTTTGACCAATTTCCATCATCATCATCATCATCCAAATCCACTGATGACATTAGTCCAGCAACCTTAATCTATCTAGAGTTACCAATTTTAAAAGATTCAGAAAGTCAGGAGATCTTATGCCTTAATCCGGAGAGATGCATTTAATAAAAAGAAGAAGATATATTTACAAGAAAAAGTATTCAAAATAAAAACAAAAATCCTTTTTTTTTTGGTATAAACTCGAGTCTGGAGAAAGCTTAATTTTTTAGGAGTAATTTTTCCGGACTAAAACTGGAGAGTTGGTAACCCTAAATCTATCAAACGATTAATAAGAAAAGCGCTGCATGACCTATCAAATGCTTAAGAAAAACACCAATGCAAGTGTTCTCTACCATGCTCAATTTCTGCCATTAACTTGGATAAAAGAACCATAACCCTGATGGCCAGTCAGTGGCGTAGCTACCTAGGGGCTAGGCGGGGCAGTGCCCCGGGGCCCTCAAGCTCAGGGGGCCCTCGAATCCTTACCATAAATCTCGATCGAATTGAAATTTTGGAAATTTCTCCTACACCAAGTATTAATTGCAATTTATGTTGTTACTGTTTAATATTTTTATTACCTGCCATGCAGTGCAGAAAAAAGTGCTTAAGTAGCTTAGCATTTTTAAAGTATTTGTATATTTCATATTTTTATTTGATAAAACCTAATCAGTTTACATAGCAGTGGGGCCCCATTTTTTAATTTGCCCCCGGGCCCTTGGTTACCTAGCTACGCCACTGTGGCCAATATAAGATTAATAACATGTAAATGATCGGAAAACGTTTAATTTTTAGAAAAACGAACTGATTTCCTAAAAGAATAGTTCTTTGTCAATGCATTTTAAACCAAAAGCACGAAAAGTATACCATTTTACAATATGTAGAAATACCGTTTAATTTTTTTTTTTACAAATTTTGCTTAAATTAATTTCAAAATTATCTCAAGACCTTTAACTTAACGTGATAAGATCATTTTTTTTTCTCCAAAGTTATCTTTTGACTGCTCCAATATGATGACGAATTGGATTTTTTTCTGTGGACAATTTTCACCTCAAAAAATAAATAAAAATAATTTCTTTTAGAACATATGTTATTTTCTACTAAATTCTAAAGTTTTGGAATCACTTTAAACTAAATTCCTTCAAAATCTATCAATAAATAGAACTATAATCCTTTAAAGTGATTAGCATTTTTTACCTTAAATTTTTAACGTTGTAATTGCAACTTTATGAGTAACCAAATATTTTTTTTTTCATAAAATATAATTCAATCATTCTTTTAAATATTAATAAATGCTTTTCAAAGTCTGTGACGTTAGAAGAATGAAAAATAAAAGTTTCCAACCAGTGATTTAACAACATACACTCTTCTAGAATTACCACTTGTATATACTGCGAAAAACTACAACTAATTTCATTGAAGGAACTAAATTTTGAGCTGGATTCTCTTCCTTAAAATTAAAATAAGAAATTAGCAAATAATAAATTACAAAAAGACACAAAATTTCGTTTTAGATTTGATCAAACTAATTGAGATTCAAAATATATCCGATTATTGCTAGGCTTACCAACTCTCCAATTTTAGTCCGGACACTCCTGAAAAATTAAGCTTTCTCCAGACTCAAGTTTGTACAAAAAAATGGATTTTTTGTTTTTATTTTGAACACTTTTTCTTGTAAATATATCTTCTTCTTTTTATTAAATTCATTTCTCCGGATTAAGGCATAAGATCTCCAGACTTTCTGAAATTTAGAATTGGTAACTCTATTTATTGCCAATAGATGCTGGTACTTATAAGCCAGAAGTAGTAATCCTCCTCTGGAAATCTAAAAAAATTATAATTTAATTACTTATAATTAAAACATTGTCCGTACAATTTTCGTCCCTTATTTCCTTTAATAAAAGATGAAATTACCAAAAATTTTATCAATTTCTGTCACCTGATACAATTGCATACAAAAGTCTAAGTTTTCTTTTAAATCCTTGAAAATTTTAACTCAACAATTTGTGGGTCATTAAAATTTATATTTCTTTAGAATTCGGAGAAATTGGATTAAAATTTACTGATTTTGGGTTACCTAAGCATTCAATGCATGCATCGTAAATCCCCATTCAAAAACCAGAGGTAGTTTTACAAGGATCTTTTAACAGGGATCAGATAAGGTCATAGAAAAATGCATGAAACAAATTTACAATTACCAGTTTATCTTAACTTTAAATATCAATTAAATATTTGAGAATACAAAGAACCAAACTGTGAAATTTAATTTACAAACGAACGAAAAAAAAAAGTTTAAACAAAACTTTCAAAATTTAATTCATAATTACATAATGAAATTGTGTACTCTCATAATTTATGAAAATTTAAATGTCATAAACACATTATTATTGTTCTATACGTTTAAAAATAAACGAAATTAATGTAATAATTTCCATTTATCTTTTCATTTAACGACAAGTAAGGCCATTTGATTACGGCATTCCTAATTTGGCCGAAATGGTAAAAATTTTCCCCACAAATATTGTGACGATTTAACATTGTTAATTATCTAAAGTTTTCTAATTCAAAATGAATTGTTTTAGAAGGAAAATAAATATCTAAAAATATCCTCTTTGCCTTGTCGTTTATTTATCGTTAATTTTTATTTTTCTTGTCAACGATAAAGATGATTCATTTTACTGATAGTTTATTGAGAATGAATAAAATTTATATAAATCATACAATAGAGTGTAACCTTGCAAATTTTTTTCTTAAAATGGAATATTTTAAAAGCGGAATTTGTGAAATGTAATCGTATGATAGGGTCAAATGTACAATTGTGTTCAGGATGGAAGATTTGGTAAAAGATTAATTCACTTGTAACATAATACATTTTTCCTTTTAGGCTTGTAATTCACAAATTTAAATTTCACGATCCGGAATCACACAAAAAAAGTTGTATTGACATTAGCTGAACAATAAATAATTTAAGGAAAGTCTAAACGATTGAAAAGTTTTCAATTGAAATGTCGTAATGGGTAAAGTAAGGGATAAAAAGGTCTCATTTATCAAGGAAAACGGCATGGCTGTGACTGATTTAAGGGATGATTTATTGAAGAGGGAAATATCAGGTACTGACCCGGAAATAAAAGTGAGAAATTTGCAAAAAAAAATATGAGGGATTCAAAGATAATAATGCTGAATTTCCAAAATGTTTGATTTAAAAGTTTTAATCTTATGAAGGTGATTTTTAAGATGTTAACGTTGGGAATTTCAGAATCGAAATTACACTTTTTCCTCATTTCAAATCCATTTAACGTCTGAAACTTATTCCGTTGAATTCTGCGATTCCGGTAATGTTCTTGACCTGTGTGACATCTGCCTAAAAATCAAAAGGATTAAATTATCAATTTATTAGCACTACCAATCCATCAATTAACGAAGAACCTTTGCGGAAACCACTAACCAAAAAAAAAAAAAAAAACACGAAAAATACCAAGGACAACTCCAAAAAAAATATATGTTAGGTATTGTTGTTGTAATTTCTTAATTAGACATGAAATATATTGGCTTTTAAAGCCTTTTTACTACAAATTTTTAAGTGAATACGATAAAGAGAAAGACGAGCCACTAATTTATGCAAATGGTATTTAAACTAAAAACACATGTAATTTTTTTAATCGAAGGGCAAATTAGTTTCTAATTTTATACTAAATTTGATTAATTGTTTGTTTATCTATATGTTTTTTCGATTTGTATTTTAAACGTGAAAACATTAATCAAATCAATCGATATTTACCAATTCTGAAATTAATCTGTGATACCCACAACTTCGTTTGCAATGAAAAGACATTTTAAAGTAAAACTTAAAAATTAAAATTTCTGATTTACATTTTTCTATGAAAATCAAAATTGGTTTTTGATATTTTCAAAGAAATTGTTTCTTTGAAAACAGAGACCTTGAGAAATGTTTTTTTTTTCAGGTAAGTCATAAATTTGTGGTCGACATGTTTCCAGAGTATGTAAATTGTATAATTTTCGATATAAATACATGTACCAAGTATTGCAAGTATGCGATATCAATGAATTTGATTATGAAAGTAACCATAAACAAGATAATGCATCATATTATCTGAAGATAATGTCGAGTGTTGTATTGTCCCAAAGAAACCACCTGAAGCCATTTCCATTTGCGTCTCATTGATGCCCATCCATATACCCTAAAAGATATATTCAACACACAAAGACTCCCATTATTATGCAATAAAAATATATATATAATAATTGATTTGTCGTTATCCTAAAAGGTCACACGTTTTCATTAAACAATTTCAAAATTAAATGAAATTAATCGACTGTCCCAACGATTTTGGTGTTTCGACAAAAAAAAATCGCCCACGCAAAAAAAGCCGGCGAAAAAAGGCAATTACATATTGTAAACGAGAATCTATAATTACAGTGAAGTTCCAGCCGCTTCATCTGCAAATTAATTATTGATTAATTCTACATATTACAATTTTATTACCGCACTTTTAAACGTCTTACTTAATCTCGCATGGATCCAAGGGCTCCAAAACGTATTCAATGTGGAGAATTTGAAATTTCATTTCAATATCGACATATCAATTGGCATTTAATTTCTGTTGTGGCTCTTTTTTATTGAGCTTTTTTGACAATTAAACAATAATGGTTAATAAATGCGGTATTTAATCTGGGTAAACCGGTATTTAACATTTGTACAACAGGCCTGCGGCCAGAAGAAATCCAGAGTCAATAAATTACCTTTATATTTAGATATTAGTGTCTGTATTTGTTCGGATTTTTTCGCTTACAAAATCTGTAAAACATTCATTAAATTAACACGAACTTATAAGATGAAATCTATTATTACTTTTGTATGACATGAAGAGTATTATTTTTCTGATTAAATAAAAATGATTCAATTTACTTGATTTTCAGAAAAAAATAGTTAAATTATTATCGACAATATTTTTAAAATAATTTGCTGAAGTTTTAAAGGAAAGATTTAGAAAAAATGGTCACAAATGATAGACAAAGATCTATTTGGCTCCAGAAAATAAATCCAAAGAAGTTTTTGGTCAATTACCTCGAAAAAATTAAGGAAAACTTTTGGATGAATCCATTTTAGGAAATTGACGAATTTTCCTCGAAGAATTCAAGTTGATTGGAGGTACAGACGATTCCAAAACACCTAGAAAACAGAGATCTTCCCTCAGGATACTATTGATCATTCACGACGTTTGATATTCCCGTGGAGTGGTTGGCAAATTGGGTCATGGAAGAATACAAAGATTTTGCAATTGATCCACAAATCATTAAAATCATCAAAATCGCTGACATCTTCGTAAGGCGTTGACGAATTCGGAAAAGAATCTACAAATGATATTTAATCGTTATTGTTTATCATTGGAGGAAATTTTGGAACATATTATCAACATAATAGTATGGAAAGCAAATACAGCAGGAACAATGGTCTAACTAAAATAATTAAGGTCAAGAAAAACCACTTTAATGTCTAAAACAGGTATGAAACAAAACCATCCCTAAATACCTGAACACCTGAGCTGAAGGTGCTAAACTTCTGGAGGTCTCAAAATAATGATTTAAAAATCATAGTGTAGCATAAAAAAATATAAGTTTCGGTTCGTTTAGAAATGTAACAAACAAAATAAAACATGTAAATATGATTAATAATGAATATTTGAAAATTTAAAATAACTGGACTTTGATATTTAGATGATATTCAAAAGTTGATTGTTTGAAAATTTCATAACAATGCAATTTTTGAAATTTCAATACATAAAACGAAAGCTATTATCGTCTTTATTAATGTTTTCAACTAATTTTTCACAACTACATGCAATTTCTAACGAAAAAATAGATACTTGAACAAATATTTTGTATGAAAATTTATTTAGAAGATGTTGTGCTGGTTCATTATTATTTATTTATCATTTTTCTATCTTTTGGGTAATTTTTATTGTTCTCAACTTCCTTTGCATTGCTCAATGATTAATAAGATTTTTTTTATAGTTTAACAAAAAAAAAAAAAAAATTACTGCGGTATGTGAATTGGAACTTCCTCCGGGTCGGAATACCCAGAACTCAAAGACCTCGTCAGAGCCAAGAATTAACGCATAAAACTTCGCTAAAAATTCAATTTATACACAGAAAACAGAAAAGCAAATATCCTGAAACCTAAATTTATGTAAAAGAAGGTAATAAAATTTTAAAACATTTGATATCATCTAATTTTCGTTATACGATCAAAAATTGGTTTTCTTAAAATTGGTCATCCGCCATGCAAGACTACAACGTCATTTTTTGATGAATCTCGATGAAAATTGGTTCAAAATGATCCTTTACATTTTTTCTTTTGTTCAATATCCAAATTTTGCGAAAAAAAATGTTTTGTTAATTTTTGAAGCCATTTGGGGAAATGAAAGTACATGGAAAGTGAAATCCAATAATTTTAAATACCATCGCTTAATTACCGCAAAAAAACGGCATATTCTGTACAAAATTAAATTATTTAGTTTGTGCTAAAGTTGCTGAATCATAAATATTTCAAAAAGAAGCCTTAAAGCAATTTTGCTTCACAACAATGCTTTTTATGCTTCCATTCTTGTCGATCATTCCGTACATCTCAAGGAAACCTACATGAACTTGGAATTAGTTATTTGACAATTAAAATATAAAGACCATAGTTGGCAAGTATGCGGTGGTTTTACAATCTTGGGCATATTCCTCGGACAACAATCTGGGTTTTCCAAATTACCTAGCTTTTTTTGTCTATGGGATAGTAGAGATCGAGAAAATCACTGGACCAAAAAAGTATTAATCTCCGAGGGAACTTACAGTTGGCGAAAATTCCTGCATGAAAATTTAGTGCCTCTTCATAAAGTTCTTCTACCATCGCTTCACATAAAGCTGGAATTGATGAAGAAAATCCAAAAGATGGAAATTGCTTCAAATATTAAATATCAAATTGGTTGTGTTCAAAATTTACATAATATTATTTATTTTTAGTAGGATAGTGGGCATGAAAGGATGAGATCCATATACTAATTATTAATTTAGCGACACGTTTCGGTCTTTTTATTAGTATATGCTAAATTAATAATTAGTATATGGATCTACATCCTTTCATGTCCACTATCCTACTAAAAATAAATAATATTAAATATCAAAGTTTCCAAGCCTCTCGAAGGCAAAGTTGAAGGAAGGTGTTTTTATTAGATCAGATATTAGATGGCTTATGGTTAATCCATAATTCATCACAACTATGACGGATCCTCAAAGAGAAAAATGGATTACTTTTAAAGAGGTCTTAAAGAGTTTTTTAGGCAATAACAAAGACCCTAACAATAAACAAATTGTCAAAAGAATCTTAAAAGCATTTCAAGCTTTAAGTGTCCTAATGAGTTTAAAAGTGCATTTTCTTCATTCCCACCTCGACCACTTTCCAGAGAAAGTTAAGGAAATGTAAATGAAGATCAAGGTGAACGATTTGATCCAGATATTAAGGAGATAGAAAAAAAATACCTCGGAAGGTTCTTTTGTGAAACACTTCACTAGTTTTCAATCATGAACATTTTTGGTTGATATTTTTGTAAGGAACCCAATTTTCATGGTTTGTTGTTTTTTTTTTTAAATATTTAATTTCATTATATTTGATCAAAAAATTATGGTCGGTAAATAAGTTTTCCGGTGACGAATGTAAGCGTTTTTTTCAAGCTAACTTTTTGTAAATGTTGTTGGTATTCTTTTCCATGGTTTTATTATGCATTAATGATTCTTATTTTCTGGATACTTTTTAATATTTGATGTTTTTATTAAATTTTTTGTACTACGTTTCGCCACTTTCGCAGCTTCTTCAGCTACTACAAACAGACAGTAACAATATTACATAATTAATGTAATAAATACTCTTAATAAAAATACCTCAATTACAAACATCAAATTTTTAAATCCTTGTAAAATAATCTTTCTCATAATAAATTTAAAATAAATAATTTTATAACAATTTTTATAAATGATTTTAGGATCGATCTTCAGCTTTTGGACAACACTTCGATACTATTAATCATCAGAGATTTATCGAAATTTTTGACAATTGATCGAAATTACATGAACAGAATCGGAGAAACTTAAATCAAGTTAAATTAGGTAATCTATGAAAACCAAAAGTTTATATTTTTCCCTAATAGGAGTCTAAAACATATATTTAAGAATCCAAGCGGTTTCTAAATATTGATTTTATGATTTAATAGTTCTATTTTAGAAGGTATTGAATTCTTTTACAAATTTCTCACTACTCAGTCGTTAAAAATATGTTATTTTTAGCAAAACAAATTTAATTTTTATATTTGTACCACCATTTCCCCGTTCTACACATTTGCGTTTATTTAAATCATTAAAATTTATTACCTACAATTTGCACACTTCATTTTATTTATAATTTCTAAAAAAAAATCCAAGATTCATGTAATAAGATTACAATATCTGATTTTCACAAGCCCATCTCTTACAATATACGATATTTACCTACATATTATTCATTACAAGAAAAGGTAAGATCATCTTTAAAAAGTTTATTATTTTTTTTGGGCATAAATTCACGAGTTTCTCATCAATTACCCAATATGTTTCGAAAAATAAAAAATAATTAAAGCAAAGAGAAATTCGCCAACCAAAAAAAAAAAAACTTTCAATTAATTACACTTGTATTTATTCAAGCTAAATTGTCAAAGAGAGGAAAATTATCGATTATGTTTTAATGATGCATTACAACCAATTGAGGATTTATGGCCGTAAGTGGTTGTGTAGATTAACGATATTTATGAGAAAAAAAATATAAAAAGCCATTTGGATATGACAATCAAATTATTCAACCGATTAAGAATGACTTAACGCAATGTAATAATCAGAAGCGCCGTTGCCCACCAAAAAAAAAAAAGCAATCCGTCAAAAAGCAAAAATGCAATTAGGACCCCCACAGGCCACAACACTCGAATTCCAATCATAAATCAAAAACGACTTGTTTTCATCATCTCTTCGCCAGATTTGATCTAAATTGTTAGATTGGACGTCTCGATTAGTCCTCCAGTACCACACATTACGTACGTATATGGAGAAAGAACGAAAGTTCATACTCATATCGCAACAATTAGAGATATTCATCCATTTTGTTCAAGTGAACATGCAAATTTTATCGTCGGAAAAATGTTTACGTATATCTCGCGTATTATATAAGCCACAATTTATTGATTTTTTCGATGAGGGGTCAGCGGGGTTAGAAATTCGATTTATTCACAGTTTGTGATTGATGTGTGGGAGTTTTGGGTCGAAAAGAAATGTAGTAATTCTTTTGATTCTTTCATAAACGAAGATGCGTTATTTTGTTTAGTTTTAAGAGCCAATAAATTTGACAATTTAATTATAATTGATGTGGCCACGATGGAAAATGAAAAAATCAATGAAAGATGATTGATTTTTAAAATAAAAACATTATAAAGTTAATAAATGTTAAGTTCATATAATGATTTTTATTAGAGAGTTATAACAAACTTGTTTTTTTCTTTTGCTTTTTTAGGCTCAGAGAAAAAAGTGAATGGATAGTTAATCAAAGGATGGTTTACCTCAAAAAGATCATTTGAAGATCCAAATATGATTCCAGTTCACTGAATTAGATTACATTTGGAATATACATGCAAACAGTGGCGTAGCTACCTAGGGGCTAGGCGGGGCAGTGCCCCGGGGCCCTCGAATACTTACCAGAAATATCGATCGAACTGAACTTTTGGAAATTCAGTTGGAAGTTTACCAATTATGTAAGGAAATAATGAGCAAATATGGAGTGCTAGAATGCGACCTAACGGAAGTATTTACAGCGATGTTATTATTCCTCAAGGTTTATAACATACACAGGTGGCCTCATGCGCCACGTGACGTATCCAGAAGAAATTCGTATGTATCTTCAGACTGATACAAATTTCAAAATTCTTCGTATGATGTTATTTTTTTTTTCTAATCGGGCAACCTGTGTAATTTATAAACCTTGATTATTCCTTACAATTTCTGTCACTTCTGCAGCAGCTGAAAGATCATTTAGCAAATTAAAAATAATAAAAAAATATTTCAGAAATAATATGGGCCAAACTAGACTCCGATATTTATGGCTAATAGCAATTGAAAACAAAACTGCATCAAGCCTGGATTTAAACGAAGTTATTGATATTTTTGCGAAAACTAAAGCTAGGAAAAAATTGCAAATTTAATTGTTATTTAGTCAGTTGGTAGGCCCGACCTTTATATAATAAACCCTTGAATCTTCTCAATTTCGTTTTATTAGCCAAACCTACACCAAGTATTAATTGTAATTTATGTTGTTACTGTTTAATATTTTTATTACCTGCCCTGCAGTGCACAAAAAAAAAGCTTAAGTAGCTTTGCATTATTAGAGTACTTGTATATTTCATATTTTTATTTGATAAAACCTAATCAGTTTACATAGCAGTGGGGCCCCATTTTTTAATTTGCCCCAGGGCCCTTGGTTACCTAGCTACGCCACTGCATGCAAAATTGCTTTGTTGTTTACTAGGACGAGAGCAAAATATATATTAAAAGCAGGTAAACTTTACAAAAGCTTTGAAGAATGATTTTCATCTAAAGAAATGTTATTTTTGCAGGAGGTTTTTACATAGTGTGAACTGGAGTTTTAAAATGGCAAAAAGGACCCAAAATTGGGGATCTAACGAACAAATTGATTTGCTGAAAAGGAATCACATTTAACATTTGTATGACCAACTGAAAGCCTGAACTTCTGTACCAGAAAATTCCAAATTTAATGAACCAATAGTTAAAACTTCTTCGTTGTTAATCAAAATAAGATTTTTTCGTTGACTTTGAACAGTTATACTGTGTATACAATATATATGTTGTCTTTATTATCAGATTTGTGTCAATTTGCTTCTTTGAAAGTAGAGCTGGATGAAGTTATTAATAGCGAAAAAAAAATCGATTAGAATCCTTCTTAAACATTGAAAATTCACGTAAATGTCCTGTTGTAAAATTTATATTTAATTCAATTCTAAAGCCAATCGAAGTTATTCGAAGTAATTAAAAGTAATTATCTAATACTAAATTGCTATCGTTACTTGGTGAAAAGAACGTTTTGAAAAGAACATATCAGAATCGATTTGAAGAAGAAGTCGTGAGATACAATTGAGATATTTTATTAAATTTTAAATAACTATAAATACATTTTTTTAAATCTTAGCTGTTTTGAAATTATTATAAAATCTTAACTACGTTATTATTTATAAGTACATCGGTAAAGTTATATTTTTGATGTTGTAGCCAAATAAAAAAGGCTTAAATATAGATGTCAATGGTAAACAAATTGCAACTGATGATTAGCATTTCGTAGCATATCTGATCACCGGCCATATTTAAGTTCTTGTCCTTTTTTGTTATATGTACATCAGCTTTTCGATCAACCTTGTTAGAATGAAATCTATTATAAAAAATGAACTAAGAAATTATTAAATGCCTTCTTTATTGACCGCCACCGCCATTTATTGGCAAATTTTGGTTTCATATTAGCACTAAATCAAAGAAAATTACGTCAATGTTGTGTACACAATGTATGAAATATATTGCGGTCCAATTTATGTAGTATAATTTGATATAATAATAGATAAAAATCACAGCATAAACATTTGGGTGTTTTTTTTTGGGACTATCATTTTTTGTTTTGCTCCCATGCCGAAATTTTGTTGGAAATACTTCAAAAAAAAATCCCTGAAAGTTTGAGCTCTTAATATTAATATTAAGTACTCGCTCACAGCGTGTGAATATTTTCCATTTAAAATACACGTAAACTTTGATTTTTTTTTAAAATTTTCATAGCTCAGCGGCATTTTATGGTATCGCCTCGCTCAAAGTCGGGATTTTTTTACAATTGTATGTTCTACAAAAGTGCCTATTTTTAATAAGGAATAAAAAATCAATATTTTCTTAAATTTTACTCAATAACCCCTAAAATTTTATAGTAAGAGAAATTCAAGGCTCAATATCTCGAGAAATATCGATCTTAGCAATTTGGTTTTCTGAAACTTTTTTGTAGGAAATTAAATTTCCTATAAATTTGGCATTTACATTTTTTCTGTAGGTCTTGTAATTCATGAGTAACTGAGAGAATAACGAGAAATCTATGAAAAATCAAGGCTTAGTGACCCGTACTACCTCGCCCGTGTAAATTACGATTTTGCCGCAATAGGCACTTTTGTAGAGCATACAATTGTAAAAAAATCGCGACTTTGAGCGAGGCGATACCATAAAATGTCACTGAGCTATAAAAATTTTAAAAAAAATCAAAGTTTACGTGTATTTTAAATGGAAAATATTCACACGCTGTGAGCGAGTACTTAATATTAATATTAAGAGCTCAAACTTTCAGGAAATTTTTTTTTGAAGTATTTCCAACAAAATTTCGGCATGGGAGCAAAAAAAAAAACACCCTAATAAACATAAATTTGAGCAGAAGTTCAAACAAAAATATTCGTGACGTATTGCCCAGATACGTATTTCGATTGCCAAGCAATCTTCCTCAGTGGTCTTCAAGTAGTTTGGATCACTCCGTAACTGTTTTGTGATGATTCACATTTCTTCGTTATTATTTATTTGTCGCCTCCAAACCTAAAGTAACTTCCTCAGTATTATCTGTGGCTTTCTATTAAGTTTTATAGCTTTTAAATCGATTTGCAACTCAAAAAACAAATCAACGGATTGGCAACAATTTCAATGAATAAATGTGCAAAATTTATTTCAAACTTTTTTTCAGTTGTATAACCGAAGACTTGTCCAAGTCATACCCTCACATTTATCGACTAATTGATTTATGATTGACGCAATTATACAATGGTATGATTGAAGTAAAACGCCAGCAAATTATCAATGATATTTGGCGAATCGACAAATGTCACAAACGAATAAAAGCATATAAAATGCGTGCAAAATATCACATCTCGTATGATTCCTATTCAAATTAAACTAACAATCTGCAAATACAATGCGTGTGATGTAAGAATTAGATGACCTTTACGAAGAAGTCATCTCCTACATGTTACGAGAGTTATATGAATATTTCATGTATATCTATCCGTGAAAGAATGAATGCTAGTTCCCTACAAAATAAACGACAATTCTCCGTAACATTGTCCGTAAAGACTAATGTCTAAATAAAATAAATAAGCAATGTGGTGGATTTGTAGATACAATGCGTTCATATACAAATAAAATGTCAAACATTTCCTAAGAAATTAGTTAATCATTTCACTTTCTTACCAAACGCCCCCGTATCGACGTACTCGTAACATCTATAAGACATTTCTTTCAATTGAAATAATTCTGAATTTTTTCATGTTAGGTAAGTTTTTTTTTTTTTTTAAATTAAAACGATGAATCATCTAAATGAAGAGTGCAAATCTGCACTTTTTCTTTGAATCCAACCAAGGCCAAAGTGACATGTTTGAAGAAGTTTAATTGTTTAATTAATGATGATACAGATGAAAATTCTTTTTCCTTAATCAGACACTGAAGGTCATGTTGTTTGTAACCTCCGACACAAATGATTTTATTATATTCCAACGACATTAATCAATCTTTTCAAATCAGGGAATAATCATTAATTATTTATTATTTGACAATTGCAGATTCACTTTCACTTGAATTTTTAATTAGTGTAGAACAATGTACCACTTTATACTACGAGGATGATCTAAAAGTATTAACAAGCAATAAGAAGTCTTAGATAAAAATGCCAGAAGTTATGCATTGAATTTTCTTCGAAAATGTTTCCCATTTTACTGTCGCTATTGATTGTTAAAAATCTATTTTGAACAGCACTAATCAACTGGGACTAATGCTTACATGTGATTGCCTATGGATTGAATGCACTTATTGCAACCCTATGTAGATTGTGCAATTTATTTGAAAATAAAAAAAAAATTATATATTAGACTGATTAAAAAAAAAAGATGATTTTTTTCTTAATTATATCGAAAATATTGTTGGGAATGACAAAATAAAATGCTGTAAAAGTTTAAGCTCTTAATATTAATATTAAGAGTTGCCGCATCGCAAATTTCGATTTTCCATTTAAATAACATGGGAACTATATTCTCTTGCACTTTGGAATTTTATAGCTCACGTTGGTGACAATATTTCGGAATGACCAAGGTATATTCTTGTAGAAAATTGAACGATCTACAAAAAAGGTCTCGAAAAAGTTTTTGATATATTTATTCCTTCAAAAGTTATTCGAGATCAAAGTTGAACTAAAGATAAATTTTAATATTTTTTTCAATTTTTTGACGCAACCATCAATTTTATGAGAAAATTTTATAGGACATTTTTTGTAGAGCACTTTTTTGCCAATAACTTAGCTCTAAGTTATGATATTTTTCACAGGTCCTAAGTTATTTAATTAAAATAAAAAAAAAAAATTTTATGTTAAAAATATAATAATTCAGGGAATTTTCAGTTTAATGCAAATAACTTAGGACCTGTGAAATATATCAAAAACTTTTATGGAGATAAGTTATAGAAAAAAGAGTGCTCTACAAAAAATGTCCTATCAAATTTACTCATAAAATTGATGGTTGTGTCAAAAACTTGAAAAATTATTAAATTTTTTCTGTAATTCAACTTTGACCTCGAATAACTATTGAAGGAATAAATATATCAAAAACTTGTACGAGTCCTTTTTTGTAGAACGTTTAATTTTCTACTAGAATATACCTTGATCATTTCGAAATATTGTCACCAACGTGAGCTATAAAATTCCAAAGTGCAAGAGAATATTGTTCCCATGTTATTTAAATGGAAAATCGAAATTGGCGATGCGGCACCATCAAGCAGTCTAATATTTATATTTTTTTTTATTTTTCAAATAAATTGTACAATCTGCATTGGATTGCAGTAAGTGTATTCAATCCATAGAGAATCACATGTAAGCACTAGTCCCAGTAGATTAGTGCTGTATAAGAAGAAAGATTTTTAACAATCAATAGCAACAATAACAATAATAGTAATTCTTATAGCAATAACAACAATCATAAAAAAAAACAACAGTAGCAATAAGAATAATAATAATAGTCTATAATAACAATATCAATGCTAATAATAATGTGAAACATTAATGTATAAGTAATATATAAAATTAAAGCTTTATAATATGAAATAATAATTTGGCAATTAAAAGTTAATAGGAATATTCCTCCCACGTACTATTTGATTGCCCAGTCATGACTCAAAGTCGTCTCAACTCGCTTGGTCCACCCGGACATGACCTGGAGAACATACACAGAGATCCAGTTGACTGTCTGCTGAGATTCATATCAGAAGCAGACCTGACCAACTGGAACTGAAATTAAACTAGGGCGCAATAGTCCTTCTAGGACGCAGCGCAGAAGAACTCGCAGGAGAGGCTCCCAGATCAAAGGAAAAAAAATAATAAGTAGGAATATTTGTTTAGTTACAAAATCTATCAGGCAAATCTTTTACATTCCATTTTGTACCAAGTTTCACCACTTTCGCAGCTTCTTCATGGACTACAAACAGACAGTAACTACATTACATAATTAATACAATAAATATTACAATCAATCATTAATAATTTAACTAACAGATTATAATAAACCAGTATAAATACACTTAATAATAATTAATAATGTTCTTGGGAACTTGGATTCAAATAATAAGATGTTATTGTTCAAATAATTTCAACGTTTCGTTGGTATTTATTTCCAGCTTCTTCAGATCTAAAACATAATAACAATGGATGTTGTTCAAAGCCAAACTTGTGTAATTTGACTTTGAACAACATGCATTGTTATTATGTTTTAGTTCTCCTGCAGAAGTTGGAAATAAATACCAACGAAACGGTGAAATAATTTGAAAAATAACATCTTATTATTTGAATCCAAGTTTCCAAGAACATTATTAATTATTTACCACACCATGGATGAGAGCAACCAACACTTAATAATAATAATACCTGAATTACAAACAACAATTTTTAAATATTACTAATTTTTAATAAAAATATTAATATAATTGTAAAAGGTAAATATTTTAATTATAAATGAGCTTTTAAAGCTCTTGATCCTTTTTGATTACTTTCCTGGTTATAATTACCAATTTCAACATTGAAAATCAAAGATTAAAATGAAGTTAGCACAATTTTTTGATTAATTCAATAAATTTAGAATGGCTATCGGAAAATCAATTTTTTAAATCTTCCAATTATCAAAAGTTCATATAAGTTATATCAATAATATTTTCAAATGAATGGGCTTATTTATTATTTAATTTTTCTCAAAATATATTTCATGAAAAATTATTTTAATTATGTTTATAATTAATAAATTATTATCATCATCATAAAATTGATCTCTTACTTAATCGCAAAAACAACCATAAAATTTTGGATTTATCTAATCGATTATGAAACATTTTCACTGATTTAAATTGTATGTGTTAAACATATATTTTACACGTAAATGCCATTTATTTGTTGGATATTAGTATCCCACTTATAAGCCAAGTTTACACATATTTAATTACTAGTTTGACATTGTTGCATCTTCTATCTATCAATTAAAAGATTTTAATGATTCAAAAATAATAAATCAAATAAATTGTTTTTTTTCTCTTGATAACTTTGTAGTGATTTCATTAATTATGGAACAATAGATTGCTGCATTTCACGATTGTAAGCACAGAACATTCCAAAGTTAATCCATTCCAAAGTTAATCCATTTTTTATTTAATTTTTTTCACAATCGATCTGTAAAAGGAATCATCAAGAATACAATGGGAAAAAGAGATTTTTCTTAGATGTGTGATCGAAATTGGATGATTGTTTGATTGCATTTTTTGCTCAAGTATGCATTTGGAATATATTTCCATTTAGGAAGCGGCCACCACATCAACAATCTCTAAGTTTGTCAATATCCGTTTTGCAATCGAACAATCCGAACGAATTGCGAAAATACGGCAAAATATTTCCTCTTTGTTTCTTGGATACATATATAGTTATACTTTGGTGAAAGAATAGATTGGCAAAAGCCTTGGCCTTTGCAAGAATTTTCGTTTCTCTAGTCATTGAAAATAAGGTTAACAAAAATCAACCGAAAACGTAGTGGCTACTATATCTACAGGGACGTTGCGTAACTTAGATTTATGTTCAACGTTGATATGATGTGATAAAAAATCAATTTTATTGCAACAATTATAATAAAATAAATTCCCCCTGAACGAAGAGCCACATAAAACGGAACACAAATGTGGGTCAAACTTTTCTAAATTGATTTCAAATGAATTTGTTGCTCGAGCCAATCACGCGGTAAAAGAAATCTTTTACCATTTAAATTTTACAAAAAATCGAATAAATTTCATGTTGAATTTGTTGATAAATAACAAGGATTTTTATTTATTGCCAAACCGGTGGTAACATTTGGTGTTTAATTGATGTGTGTCCATCATTTTTTTTCACAAATTATGATTATTAATTACCGAAATAAAAATGATAAATTGTGAGAAAATAATCAGCATTGGTCTGTAGGCCTTTCTTTAACGTAGAACTGCGTTATATTTTAAAAGAATTATGATACCCCAGATTTATTTCCAGTTCCAATTGACCAGATTTGCTTCTCTGATCTCAGCAGGTAGCCAATTGGGGTTTTATGAATGTTTTCCAGCTCATCTCCAGATGGACCAAAAGAGTTAATAGCGACCTCTTTTACCTGTGATACCAAATAAAAAGAAAAACCATGTTTCCGGTAGCTGTGCTGGTCCATTTTCCTTTTCGCACCATTCCTTAGATTGGATAATCTGCATACTTTTTTAAGTTGTAAACTAACAAGAATTTGATCTTTCTGTGTTTTCTATAAGTACTTTTATTATAAAATTTGAGAATTTACCCCCTGGGCAGTCCTTCGGAGAATTTATTTCCTCATTTTCAACCCGTTCAACTGTCGGATGTAATGTGTACAGCGATACATTTACAGCTGGTTCTGGGGCCATAAATAGCATACTCAATAGACTGGGCCAAAAAAACGACAGTAAATTTTAGTATAAAACATTTTATGGAACCAAACCCCATAGTTTTAAGATTATTTAAAAAAAAAATTGTATTAAAATACGTTCCAAATGTAAGGTCTACGAATGCGAGACCATTAATGGGTTTTAACCATGAAAATGCAAGTTTTCTATGATCAATTTGTTTAAAAGTAAAGCAAAAAAAAACTTTTTTTGGATAAAATGAGATCAATTTATGAAAGCTATGAACTCAAAGATGATATATACCAAATTATAACAATAGGCATCAAAAAATTTAGTTGTAATTTTGGATGACTAATATTTATGAGTTAGAGAATAAAAATGCCATAAAAGAGTCCAATTCTTTGGTAAATTACGACCAACCAAAGCAAATTTTGCTATAAAACGTTCTGTAAAACTAAACCTCATAGTTTAAAGACTATTTTAATGGAAATTGTATTAAAATTCATCCAAAATTAAAGCTCTACGAATGCGGAACGATCGAATGAATTTTAACCATGAAAATGCATTTTTTTTATGATCAATTAGCTGAAATTAATGGAAAGAAAGCTTGTTTTGTATAAAATGAGTCTAATTTATGAAAGCCAAGTAAATTTGAATATAATTTACAAGTTGTAGTAAAAGGCATCGAAAAAATAAGTTAATCGTAGAAATATTTGTTCTTCATGCTTTTAAACTTTTCTTTCAAATGTAGGAATTTCTTCAGAGCTTTTAATGTGACATCCTAGAATTCAAAAAGCATTGCCCTTAAGAAGGTTCAATGTCGTTACTAAATTTTCTTAGGATTGTTAGTTATTCTGAGTTTTATCTCCATTCTTTCCAAATCTCAACAAAATTACAATAATTTTTTATTGATTTTTGGTTTTTAGATCATTAATTAACAACTCTATTTTCATAAATCAGTGACCATTTTGCTGCTTTTCTTAGTAATTATCCTCTTTCCCAAATAAGAGATTGATGTTCTTTAATGTTAAGTTCTATTAAGTGATATAGATTTATTGAATTAAATTTAATCAATTAATCCATACATATATGATAAATTTTTATTAGTTTGAATAAAAATTGATTAAGTTATATAGTTGACCAAACTTTGTAACTATTTAATAAACAAGTTAGTGATTTTATGTTTTCACTTGAATTATTTAATGAAAAAAATCATCAAGAAAAAGACATTAACTACATAAAATATGGAGGAATTTAATTAAGAAAATGAAAACCAGAAAAACAAGACTAATTATCTGTGGAATGGCAACATTTAAGACGCCATATCAACGAGGACAATATTTCGCTCACTTTTAATTGCAAAATATGATTGATATTTTCGAGAATTCGTAGAAAAATTGTTTTCTTTATTCCTTGAGCAATGTATTTTTAGATATATACGAAGGCAAACACCAAATGGCACAATTGGCCTTTATCTTCTTTATCTGTCAATTAGACGATTTCGCCAATTTCTCGCGAATAAATCAAATCCGTTACATCGATAGTTATGTGAAGAAATCGCGAGAAGTTTCTCACTAAACATTTACTTATTAATAACCGAAAAAAAATGGCAGATATAATACCAATATGATGATATCCAGGTTGACTTTTTATCCGTCAATCTCTATTTAAACTATTTTAACAAAAAAAAAAAAACATTCCGCAAGATATTTATCATTTTGATGAATCGTGAACGCAATTGAAACGATTCAAGCGAAAAATAATACAATGAACAATTAAAAATTATTACGAAAAGCAAATGCATTATTATATGTGTGTGGGGACGAGACTTAGAACATACATATTTGGTGCTTAAAATGTCTTTATTGTCTTTTCTAAAGCGTAAAACAAGTCTCATAGAAAATGCAAATTTATTAATGCAACATTTCTCTAATGCAATATTTCCATTGAGACAAACTATTGTCTTTGGCTTTCGAGAAGAAAACTCGAGTGGTTTATTTTGGGAAATTTTTATAGTAACCTTGACCAGAAATCCAACGTAAGTTACACCAGAAAACTAAGCTTCTTAATGTAATTTTTCTTTTCCCGTCACAATATTTAAATTTCCAGTGAAATATATTGGACAAATGTGAAAACAAAATTAAAATGACATCACTTTAGATGAGAGTATAGATAAACTTACGTAATTGCAATAGATTTTCGTTGAATAAACACTGACATTAAAATATAAGATAAAATTTAATCTCATTTATCTTCGCTTCGTTTAATTCTCTTATTAATTATTTAAATTGAGATGTTAACTTATTGGGAATTAGTCATTTTCTAGCCAATTAATTATATAATTTAGTATTTAGTGTTCAAGTTTTATCGTTGAAGAAACATTTTATAGTATTTGTATTTTATAATTTTATGCGAATAAAACCTTATCATAATAATTGTAGTGGTCTTTTGTCAATGCTTGCATTGATTAAGATATTGGCTTTGATGGGACGTTTAACTATAAAACTTGTTTATTTACGTATAAAAAAGAAAACCATGTGCCACAAAAATACTGAATAAGTTTTACAATTGATTATAATATCTTCGAAAATAAATATTTTACAGATCATCATAGAAATGAGGCATACGTGAAGACGAAAAAATTTCAACATTAAAATACACAACATAAAGAAAAGCCATCAATAGAAGTCCTTCAAATGAAAAAAAAAATTCATAAGAATTTAGAAAAACGGAAGAAATTTAGGATTGAAAATCTGGACTTATTGAAAAGAAGAATGAAATATATGTTCTAAGGAATCAAACGAAGAAGAAATACAAACCAAAACGATTTTTCTGGTAGTTTTTTGACATAAAAAACTTATAAGATAATAATTTTTTGCTTTTTTTCGATTAGCAGCATTTAATTGAACTTAAAGAGGGAAACGTGGCAATACCAAAAAAAAAAAACAATAAGTAGAATATCATCGTTTAAAAGACAAGTCCAATAATTAGATGCAAAAGAAAAACAAATTTTACACATTGACAAAAAAACCAAACTGGAGATTTTCAGTTATTCGTAGAGAAATATTGCAAATATTTCTCAATGAAATTTGACGTTATATTCTTTTGCCAAATATCAAACTTTTACAAGGATGCATTTTCATAGTTAAAATCCATCGGTCATCACGCATTCGTAGAGCTTCCGTTTTTGACGAATTTTGATATAATTTATTTTAAATTAATAATCTAAAAATTTTGAGATTTAGTTCTAAAGAACGTTTTATAATAAAGTTTGCTTTAATTGATCGTTATTTACCTAAGAATTGGACTCTTTTTTGGCATTTTTTTTTCTCTAACTTATAAATATTTGTCATCCAGAGTTATAACTAAATTTTTTGATGCCTATTGCTAATACTTGGTGTATATCATCTTCAAATTCTTGGCTTTTACAAACTAAATTCATTTTATACAAAACAAGCCTTTTTTGCTTTATTTTTAAGCTAATTGATCATAAAAAACATGCATTTTGATGGGTAAAATCCATCGATTGTCACGCAATCGTAGACCTTCCATTTTTTACGATTTTTTATATAATTTCTTTTAAAATAATCTTGAAATATTGAGTTTTAGTTTCAAAGGACGTTTTTGATCAAAATTAGTTTCTGTTGGTCTAAATTTACCGAAGAATTAGACGTCTTTTTCGGCGCTTTTCTTCTCACAGGAAATCATCTAAAAATAAATTGAAGATTAGTTGTTTTGAAATAAAAGCTGGAAATTTATAAGGTTAATAATTTTAGAACTTTATTTTTTGGCCATACAATAAAATTTATCGAAGAATTTGGCAGTAATTCAACCAGGAAATCTACATGTTTCATTCTTTTAAAATTATCGTTTATTTTCCTTCTACAAAGAGAGGAAAATTTGTGCTGGGTTTTACGAATTGTTTATTGGCAAATTATGATTGCATTTAATGAAAATTAACATAGTTATGCTTAGTATTTATCCGAAAGTTCATTACAAAACTTCTAATTCCCAATAATATCTTCAGTAAAATGCTCAAAAAATCAACAACATCGCTTGAATTATGGACAATTAATATGAAAATTTTTCAACAGTTTCATAAAGTGAGATTTTTATCTTGTAATTTTTTCCACCGAATTTATGATTGGCGTCAAAATATTTTCATTTTTCTCCATAAATAGCATCGCAAGCCGTACGACAGACTCGATGAAAAATGTTTCAATAAAACTTCTTATTCAATCGACAAATTTTTCATATAAAAAAAAAAATATTCTTCACTTTCGTCTCAACACGTTTTCGTTATGAATTTAATGTGTTATATAATCATAGCGAGTGCAATTTATTTTCTACATGAAAGGTTATGTCGTCGAAAACGTTTTCCATTTCCATCCAGCGACGTCCGAGGTGTGACGTCGGAAAAATAGTGATCGATTACAAATAATTTAAATAGGCATATAAATCTCCCGCGTAATATTGAAGAATTATTACCCGAAAATAATATTCGTCACTATTGTTATCTCTTTTCCATAATTCGAAATCGAAAATTTCTTTTAGAGAACTTGAATTTTTTTTCGTTGGCGTTGTCGTTTCCACGTTTTATTTTCACGATTTCATTATAGGGTATGTGTAGGGTCAATGCGTGCATGAAATGCCTCACACCTACGTCTAATACCTCAAGATACGTAGGTATGAGGTAATTGGCATACATTTTTTTTATATTCTTACATTTTTATATAATCCCCATTGAATAATTGATTTCAATGGAAAAAAAGTCCCATTTCTCTCGTCCAATTTCATTATTCAAAAGAATCAATTGAACTTTATTCAAAAATTTCTTATGCAACTTGGCTTCGGATGGATGGCGACTGACCTCGACTCGAAATCTAAACTACCGGATTTTTTATTTAGAATCATAATCATTTCTTCGTTGGCAAAATGATTCACATAATTGACCCTCTTTTCATGAAAATACTTCACGTAAATTGATTGCCTAAAACTCTTCAACGAGGAAAAGAAAAAAAAACCTTTTCCGTTCGAATATTTGCTGATACTAAGCTGTGGGTGCGACACAATGAATTATCTTGAGCAAATAAATTTTTAAAATCTCAACAAATACGTTTGCCAAAATGCACACCTTTGCAAATTTTGAATTTACACTTTTCAACGTTATTCTTTCAATCATCGTTTTTATGAAGACATGGAAATGCTAAAGGTGCTCAATATATTAAACTTTCATTCTTCCTAAATGAGAAGATTGCAAGTATTTACTATTTTGGCAACAATAGAGCAAATAGTGAAAATAGCTTAGAAAGAAATTTTCTAAATTTTGAATGTTTCGTTTCTTTTTTTACTTTCAACTTAAAATGTTAGTTACTTTATTGGTCTTTTATGTTCTTGTGTATAAAGTAATAATTAATAAATACTATTATAGCAAATCAAACATACTGATTCACGCAACTTCGTTTGTATGACACATTTTTAAGTCGAAAGTAAATTTTCCAGCAAAAAACGTATTTATGAAAGTTAAAAGACATAACTAAGCATTTTAATCAGAAAATTACTTATTTTTCAATGTTTTTCCATGAGTAGCCAAATTGTGTGAAATACCAAATACCTGCAACTTCGTCTCTATTTATTTTTTTATCAATATTATGTAACGTAACAACTAAGCATGCATTTTCTTTAATATTTTAAACCTTCTTCATGTAGAAAACCATCAAAATTTTAAATTTTTACGAGTGAAATCATGTGTTTGATCATCAAAAGATTACAAATAATATTTTGGCAACAATAGAGAAAATAGTTTAGAAAGAAATTTTCTGAATTTTAAATGTTTCGTTTTTTTAACTTTTAACTTAAAATGTTAGTTAATTTATTGGTCTTTTATGTTCTTGTGTATAAAGTAATAATTGGTAAATAATATTATAACAAATCAAACATACTGATACACGCAACTTCGTTTGTAGGACATATTTGAAGTCGAAAATATATTTTCCAATAAAAAACGTATTTATAAAAGTTAAAAGACAAAACTAAGAATTTAAATTAGAAAATTACTGCTTGAATTTTTTTCAATGTTTTTCCAAGAGTAGCCAAATTGTATGAAATAGCAACTACCTGCAACTTCGTCTCAATTTTTTTATCAATATTATGTAACGTAACAACTAAGCATACATTTTTTTCAATCTTTTAAACTTTTTCCATGTAGAAAATTATCAAAAGATTACAAATAATCCCTGTTGTTTAAGTCCTTGTCTTTTTAAATATAATAATTAAATTGGGGGCAATAAGGACGAAGGTTCTTGTGGAATATTATTTATTTTATCGCCAACGTTTCGTCAGTCATTTCTGACTTCTTCAGGGCTCAAAATTTAAAAATTACTCCACAAATGTCATAAAAATAAGCTGTAAAATGATTCAACTGGTAGAACAACAGATCAAGAATACAATTTGGTATTGATAAATAATTTCTTTCTTAAAAAACATTATTGAAAAAACACAAACACACATGTTATAATAATAATAATCAATCGACTAACTGACTATGCATATGTGCATGTGTGTTTGTGATTTTTAAGAAAAAAATTATTTATCAATACCAAATTGTATTCTTGGTCTGTTGTTCTACCACTTGAGTCATTTGAAAGCTTATTTTTATGACATTTGTGGAGTAATTTTTAAATTTTGAGCCCTGAAGAAGTCAGAAATGACTGACGAAACGTTGACGATTAAATAAATAATATTCCACAAGAAGCCTCGTCCTTATTGCCCACAATTTAATTATTATATTACAAATAATATTTTAGCAACAATTGAGAAAATAGTTTAATAATAAAAATAATTAAGAAATACTATTATAACAAATGAAACATACTGATTCACGCAACTTCGTTTGTATGACTCATTTTTAAGTCGAAAGTAAATTTTCCAACCAAAAACGTATTTATTAAAGTTAAAAGACAAAACTAAGCATTTAAATCAGAAAAAACTGTTTAAAATTTTATAAATGATTTTCCAAAAGCAGCCAAATTGTATAAAGTTGCAACTACCTGCAACTTCGTCCCCACTTATTTTTTAATCAATATTATGTAACATGACAACTAAGCATATATTTTCATTAATCTTTTAAACCTTTTTCATGTAGAAAATCATCAAAATTTTAATCTTTACGTGTGAAATCATGTGGTCATCAGAAGATTACAAATAAACAAGTAGAGTATAAGTTTTTCCCGTTTTTCCTCTCCAAGTTTAATTGAAATGAAAACAACAGAGATAGAGAGGAACGAAAACTATTGACTTATTTGCAACTAGTTAAAATTGATTTAAATTAATAAAATCAGTCAATTTAAAATCTATTGTCTTCGTGCTGAATTGAAAAAAAAAACCGGACCGCTTTGTCTTAAGTGTTAAATTTCAAGAACGAACATTACATTGTCTAAAAATGCATCTTTCACTTCCAATCAATCACGTTTCGGCCAATGTTCCAATGATCTACAAAATTTCTATTATTAGTCGTTACACTATTTAAAAACAATATAGAATAACTAAATCGTGTTACCCACTAATTGTAAATTGTTCAATCTGGTTTACGACGAAAATCAGTTCAAGGCGCTAATCGATTCGGTTGAAGGTCTCGGGTGATTTTTCTCAATAAATCGAAATACAAAGCTTGATCCATAAAAAAAACGAAACATAACGGGAAAGCTATTACTCAATACTCCTTGTGCAACCACTTTCGATTTTGTATACAATAGGAAAAAGGTACAAAAGCCGCAAAGCCTGCAGACATTTTGAGGTAAAGAAGAAGAAAAAAAAAAGTTAAATGATGATATCGAAGATGAGGTATCACAAAATTTCTCTACATGTAATTGCACATACATGCAATGATCCACCTCAATACTGGCATGTCGAATGTATGTAGATATACGTAATGACTTCTTCTTCGGCGTCGTGGAAGATTTTTGAAATTCGAATGGGTAAGTGGGAGGTATGCGGTGGGATAAAGAAACGATTAATTTAGGGAGATGATCCATCTATACCTTCGATCCTTCCACTCTTTCCTCCCAATTTTTTTTCTCGTTTCTTTTCTCTTCAACATTACAAATATTTGGACCTTTTTCTACCTTTTTGTATATAAATAGCGAGAACAATTCAATAATAGCTTACATTCTTATTGAGAGTGAATTTTTTTGAGTGAATTTTTTTTTCGTACTAACGGATATATCTGCAAAACAAATCAAAATGCAGTTTTTCGTAAGTTGATTTTTGTGCTGTATTTACCACTGTGATTTTTGTGAACCAAGTTCAACTTTTCCACCCCCTTAATATTCCGCAAATCTATGTTGAAAACCTGAAATGTTATCGATTGAAATAAAAACAGCAGTTATCTGTTTATTTACAATAATACTGACCTTTATTTCCTTTGGCTTATCAACGCATGAATAAAAATACAAATCTTCCGATTCTCGTTTCAAAATATTTTCAAAATGATTCAAAAGAAAAATGTTTATTTTCACTATCTCATGATTAATTTAATTTAATATTCCACGCGTATTTTTTTTATTTTAAATTACCCGATTGTAGTAAATCAATTCAAAAACATCACTTTATTTTTTTTTTACAAAAATCGTTTGGCTTTGACAATCAATGAATTGTTTAAAATTCAAATTTATTAGTACCAACGATGTTAATAATTAAAATTTAAACTCAACCGACCAATTTCTATTTATAAAAATTTAAAATAACACACCTTTTTTCAAAATTATTCCTAATTTGCGACCATTTCGAATAATTGACTTGAGTTTGAAAATTTAAAATTTCCTTTCAAAAAAAAATCCACCCGAAACACTTTAAAATGCTAATTCAATATCGAAACTTCTCCATTTCCTCAAAGCAACATAATAACTCATTTAAATTGTCCGATAAAATATTTCAGTTAAAAAAATATATATAGTTCAACTGGTAACATTTGGTTTAATTGAACGATTTTGAAAATTATGCAAATTGATCTAATATATTTTTTTTTCTTTATTCTAAATGCTAAAACATTAACGCTAGTGTATCAGAAAATCAACAAGTTTAATAGGTCTTGTATGTTAATTTAGCTATTTAATTCTGTTTGGGAAATGATAATAAAGGAATTTTTTATTGTTGGGAATAGATCGCCGTTTTTTCTGTGGTTTTGGTGAGTGTTTGGGCAGCACCTCAACAGGATCAACCGACCACAGAACCCATTCCCATTCTCAAACAAGAACAGGAAGTTAATTTCGATGGATCATATAAATGGAGGTAAGAATTGACAAATTTTATATTCAAAAACGGATTTTACGATATGAAGAATTGCAGCTTAATTTCTGGATGCTTTTTGATAAAATGTCATCTAAAATGATCCAAAAACTTTAAACTTCCCAAAATAAAACAAATTTCTCAAAATAGTTAACTTGTACTTAATTTTTCAAGTCTTTAAAACGAATGAACAAAAATTTTTCCTGATTAAATCAGCCAACCGACATGAAAAACCATAGCTTAATGTTTGGTCAAATCAAGATGAAAATAGTTACAAAATGAGATTAAAGCATTGATTTTTAAGGAAATAAAATTATTTATCTAAGATTTGTCTTCGGGAGTAGAAATTTATCAATTTTGGTAACCTATTTTTTGATATTTGTCACGTCATAATATGACTTAAAAATTAAGCTTAACAAAGCTTAATTTGAGTAAATCAGGGTATTTTTTTAAGTTAAAGGTTTCCATAAATCTTTGAACCCAAATTAATCAAGAACTATCAAAAATTGAGGTTGTAATATTGTATATCGGTTGGCATATTTTAACCATGTACATTGTAGTTAAAATGTCCATAAAATTATTATTATTTTTTTTTGTTTCCTTAAATTACCATGAAAATTTTTTAATGAAATAACTTTACTCATCAAAATAAGATTTTTTCTCTGACTTTAAACAGGTTTACTATGTATACAATATATAGAATATATTGCGGTCCAATTTAAGTAATATATTTAATATAATAATTTATAAAAATCATACCATAAACATAAATTTGAACAGAAGTTCAAACAAAAATATTCGTGACTTAATTTCCAGATACGTATTTGGATAGGCAAGCAATCTTCCTCAGTGTTCTTTATCACAAAGCAGTTACGGAGTGATCCAAACTACTTGATGACCACTGAGGAAGATTGCTTGGCAATCGAAATACGTATCAGGTCAATACGTCACGAATATTTTTGTTTTGAACTTCTGTTCAAATTTATGTTTATGGTATGATTTATATATATTATTATATTAAATTATACTACATAAATTGGACCGCAATATATTCTATATATTGTACACACAAACTTTACTCAATTAATTTGTACAGTTTAGTATTAGGTTAATGTATTAAAATATTTTATCCAAAGGCATTAAGAAATCGTTATTCAGAATTACAGCTGAATTTTTTAATGAATCCTGTTCAAAATTAGGCCAGAACAATTCTGGAACCTTAAACATTCTAAAAAACAAACAATTTTACCAAAGCAATTAACTTCTAGACCATTTTTATAAGTCGATGAAAATTTCAACGAATAGTTTATCTTAATTGTGAAATTTAAGCAAAAGAAGGAAAACTAAAATGAATCGCCTTTTATTAACGAAAGCTTTGATTTATAAGCTCATTTTAAAATAAATTTTATCATGCTTTGCCATACAATTAGGATTCAATCTTGCATTTCGGTTGCCATTTTTAATCGCCTACAGAAATTTTCTTTTTATAAGTTGCATTGACGTAAAAATAAAATAAGAATATTGCTTTTTTCATAAATATATTCCCATTTTACTTAAATTAAAAGCTTTAAGGTCATTTTAAGCCAAATTTACTCCAGATTAATGAGAAAATAATGTAATAATCCTTCTCACTGGAAAATCATGTTTTTGATTCTTTATTGTAAAATAAATTGTTTTAAATGGGAAAAATATTTGTAAAGGCTTTAAACTTTATACTTTATTTCTTTCATTTAAAGCCTTTTTTTCCATTTGATTCTGGTCTAATTCCTGTGGCTTTCCCCAAATTTAGAATCCTGAATAATCTTGCAATAACCATTAAAAATTTAGTTTTAATCCTAATTTTTCATGTTTATTATTGACGGAAGTTAAATTTTGTTTCTTCTAAGCAGGACAATACGTATTGGATTGAGAATAAGGAAAGTCAAGGATTTGAAACCAGAAAATTAGTTGCATTGACTTATACCTTTCGAATTAATTGTATAACTAAACTCAAATTATTAAAAAATAAATCTATCAGATACATATAATGATTTAAAATACTTTGTTCTTTGTTAAAATCGTTAAATATCATTAGATTTACGTTTTGTAATAAGAAATCCTTGGCACTAACGTTTTAAACAACCATTTGAGCTTTAATGGCTGACTTTAAAGCTTTATTGTGACGAAATCGCGAAGCAATTTGCTTTAAATCGAATTTTTATATGTTCTTTAACTATTTTTGTATTAAATAGAATTAATATAAATGTAGAAAATACGATATTATATAATAAATTGATAAAATTTAGATTAATAATTTTATATGGAAGTGATGAAATATTAAAATCAGTTTATATATCAACATGAAGTTTGTACGAATATGTGTCAGGATGGCCGAGCGGTCTAAGGCGCCAGACTCAAGGTATACCTTGCCCGTTACTCGGGTTATGAGCAATTCTGGTCCTCTCTGAGGGCGTGGGTTCGAATCCCACTTCTGACATTATTTTTTTTTTTTTTTTTTTCACTTAACTTTTAGTAAATGATAGATTTAATCATTTTTCAATAATTATTGATATTAAATTTAATTATTTCAACCAAAAAAAATAAATATTAATACGTTTTAACAATGTGATGAATGATATGATGCAATAGATAAGTACGTTACCGTAAATTTCAAAAACGTGAAGTAATCTATTTTAATTCAATACGCATTGTTTGCTTTTTGTAAAATTAGAATCCAATTAGTTTGGTCAGAATTCTCTCACGATATTATCTAAGAATGAGATTTGAGTAAATCGCACTCTTCGAAATTGTCAAGGTTTTTCACGAATGATTTAGCCAGAGTTAATGGGCGATTGAATCCTACTGTGTTGTCTGTCTAATTGACGGATTTTACTGTGAAAGTTAACCTTTCGACATTTCATTATATGACCTCATCAAAAATAAAAAAGAAATAAAAAGTAAAAAAAAACATAAATTCCGAAAGAATGCCACTTATCCGGCTCGATGTGAAAGATGGTGGAGAATGCGGAGCTTTAGGGGTGCGTCTGATGTGTCGCTGTTTTTTTTTTTTTTAAAAGTTGCATTTTATGCATTGCTTACAGCAAAAGGGGCTCACGTGAATGCTAATATTTCCTATATTATTAAAATTAACGCCACACGCAATTCTCCATCTCAAATAGTTCGTTAACAATCCCGGAACTATTTGCCATTCAATTACCAATCTCTTACCAATCGTTTGTTGCGATCATTTTTAATTTTTGAAATTAAAATATTGAAATCGGAATCAATTGAAGTACCTTACGAAATTTCTTCGAAAATCTTGACACAACTATAACAAGAATCAATTGCCCAACATTTCCTTTTATTGTTCTCGAAAATGTCAGTCAATTGTGAAATTTCACAGCACTTTACCAAGAATTTTCTCACCTATACACCTCCTTTTCTTTTTTTTTTTTTAGTTACGAAACGGGAAACGGGATCAAAGCCGAAGAACAAGGCTTCCTGAAAAATGCCGGAGAACCAGAAAAAGAAGCGCAAGTAGCCCAAGGCCAGTATGAGTACACAGCTCCGGATGGCACTTTAATTAAAGTGGTTTATACGGCCGATGAAAATGGATTCCAACCCCAAGGAGATCATCTACCAACACCACCCCCAATCCCGCCAGCAATTCAACGAGCACTAGACTATTTGGCCACATTGCCACCACCGCCAGAAAATGCACAAAACTAGATTCTAATTTAACCGAAAATTAATTAAGTCCTAGACAAATAAGTTTTCATTTTTTATCCAATAGGTTTTTTTCTATCTTTTTTTTTTGTAATTTTAATTTAAACAAATTGTCTCTTTTCCTTCTTGTATCCCCCAATTCGAATGGTGTGCCAAAAAAATTATTTTTTAAATGTAAATATTCAAAAATTAAATATAAATGATTTTAATACTAAAGTTTGTACCGTTTTCTGGCATAGTTCTTCAAGAAAGTTAAATTAAGTTCAGTTTTCCGACTAAATTCGTCTTAAGTTAGAATTTTCCAAAGTTTTGTTTTGCCAATCGATGGAAAATCATTCGTAGTGGTTTGCGAAAGAAACCGTTTCGTTTGTCACAAAATAGTATAATAGAAATTAATAAATTACGAAAAATTAATTATTTAGTCATTGATATAGTAAAATGTTAAGAAAACAGGATTTTTTAACGACATCTAATAGCGAAAATTCAGGCAAATTTAGAAAACTGTATCCAAAAATTGGAGAAAAAGGCATTTATGAAACTATTTTTTTTCCTTTAATTGTATTTTCACGAAATTTTCCAAAATAACAAAAATCGAGACATAACTAACCACGATTTTCACCGAAATATTTTTGACCTATAAAATCACTTGTTTTTGAAGACTTAGAAAATATTTTCCACACTTTTCGATTGAACCAACTATTCTAAAATGCCACAAATAATAATCATACAATTCACATATTTATATTCAATAATTTTTTGTGGGAAAAGTTGATTTTCAAAGTTGATGAAAATATTTGGAGAAACAGCGCGTTTAATCTTGTCTTGGTTTTTGTTATTTTGGAAAATTTCGTGAAAATACAATTTGAGGAAATCAATAATTTCATAAATGTCTTCTTTTGCTCCAATTTTCGGTTGCGGGGGAGAATTTTTTAAGTTTCCTTTAATTTTACAAGTAGTTTTATTATTAAACAACAGTTTAAATTTTCCTGAATTTTTGTTATTATATGTCACCGAAAACCCCTGTTTTCTTAACATTTTACTAAAGCATTAACTAAAATTTTTCAAAATTAATTAATGGCTACTAAACTAATTTGTCCCAAAAGAAACGGTTTCTTTGACAAA
Organism: Sisyra terminalis; assembly: GCA_958496175.1. Lineage (NCBI taxonomy): Eukaryota > Metazoa > Arthropoda > Insecta > Neuroptera > Sisyridae > Sisyra > Sisyra terminalis. The sequence continues at coordinate 7,086,831 of OY292278.1, forward strand.
CCTCCACGAACTATTTCTCATCGATTGGCAAATAAATTGTGGAAAATTTAATCGAAATAGAGTCAACTTAACGCTTATTGGTGTAAATAGATCGAAGAAATTACCTCATAGGACTAAAACTATTTTTTTTTGAGTCCAAGACCATTTCTCAATCAAGGGCGTCGCCAGCCGATGGCGCAGGGAGGGGCAAGTTGACTTTACATACTACAATTCATACTTTTCTCATTCTCTATCAATGAGAAAAGTAGATATGAATTGTAGGTAAAGTAGGTATGAATTGTAGGTATTCTGTGACAGTACAATGCAATAAAAAACTTGTAAATAAGTTATAATAACATTTATTAGAAAAATAGAATAATAAGGTTAAGAGTGGAATTGGTGAATTCATTCGAGTTTCGACGAACGGGAATGATTGTTCAAGGCTTGAACTTCAAGCAAATCAACTCAAATACTTAGGACTTTGGTTGCATTATATTTGGCAACTTTTTTAGAATCTCTAGGGGGGGGGCAGCTGCCCCTCCCTGCCCCCCCTTGGCGACGCCCTTGTTCTCAATCATTTTTTTCCAGAAATCTTCCAACTTTATTAGTGGTAGATTACTGAAAAAATGATTCATTATTTTATGACCATTTGATGAAATATATTTAACATGACTACAGCCATTGATTTAAAATACATTCCTCAAACTTTACGATGATTCATTGCCTCTTAAAAAGCAATTTTCTTGTACCATCTTCCTGAAATTTCTTTTTTTTTATTGACTCAAAATGAAAAATGAGATTTATATGACAAATATTTCTTTAAATCACTTAGAGGAACAAAAACATTTGTCATCGGCCAAAAAGACTAAGATTGGTGCCAATTCAAATTTTAAGGAAAATTAGGCCATCAAAGTTAAAAGAAGTATGGGGTTTTTCTAAAACTCACCACTTCTTCTACTACTCAGTTTTTGGTCCAAGACCATTTCTAAATCATTTTTTTCCGGAAATTTTCCAATTTTAATAGTGGTAGATTACGGAAGAAATGATTCATTATTTTATCGCCCTTTGATGAAACATATTTAACATGAATACATCCATTTATATAAAACTTATTCCTCCAACTTTTCAATGATTCATTGCCTTTTAAAAAGCAATTTTCTTAGCATTTTCTTAAAATTTATTTTCCTTTAGTGACTCAAAATTAAGAGTGAGATTTAACAAATATTTCTTTAAATCCCTTTTAAAAGACTATAATTGGTTGGTTCCAGTTCAAATTATAAGGAAAATTAGGCCATCAAAGTTATATGAAGTATGGAGTTTTTCTAAAACAAACCACATCTTCTTCTTCTCAGTTCTGGTTTCTTCTGGATAACTGCTAATTGTAGCTGATGGATTTTGTATTAAATACATGTTAGGAAATCTTCCAGATCGTTTATCTTAGTTTGGCTTCCATTTGGACAAATTTATTGGTCTTCAACCATTGATATCTTCGATTGGTTACTTGTTAATTTTTCTTAGAAAAAGTTCGATTTTATTATATTTATTCATGGAATTCCAGAAGATAATATGGTCCAATAAGTTATGCATTTTCTTAAAGTAAAATTTATGAAATGATTTAGATTGTTTCATGGTCCTATACTAGAATATTACAACATTACAGTATCTCTACCAAATGTGAGTATTTCATTGATATTTCCGGAAAAAAGTTTTTCTAACTAAAATGCATCATAATTACAGAAATTACATGAATACAATAGACGAAAGTAATATTGCTTTAACAGTATTAGAACAGTTCATATTTTCAGCCCCCTGTTCTTACGTTTTTATCTTTACTGAAGAATAATTGTTTTTTATCGATTATTACCATCTTTAATCAAGTTTTTTCTCAGAATTAAGAAAAAAAAATCCTCCAATTTAACTACAGAAAGGATAATAAATTGGTGAAATATGAATAAAAATGTTTTGCATATTGATTAGACTATGGTCGGGTGAATACAGTTGTTGATATAGAGCAAACTTAGTACTTACGGAAATTTGATATTTCTGTTGTTTTAACGCAAATATTTATGGTTTAAAACTGAACAAATAAAAATAATTTCGTAAATTTAGTGTTAGATAAAATCTTTTACTGAATTATTGCAAAAATTTCAATAAAAAAAAATAAAAAAAAAAGTTCGACCGTGACAGGACTCGAACCTGCAATCTTCGGATCCGAAGTCCGACGCCTTATCCATTAGGCCACACGGTCCTGTATTCCCGTGTCCTTGTATCCATACATATCCTGCTTTCATATACCAAATTATACACTTAAAAAAAAACATATTAAAAATTAAAATATTAATTGTTACAAAGATTCGTATTACATCACCGCCGCGCCGTTCAAAACAGGGACATGTTGTCAATTCGAAAATTTTCTATTTTCTCGTATTGCTCAAAGAAGATTTATAACACATACCTAGTACCATACAAAGTGATGACATTCCTCTCGAATATTTATTATTATTTTTTTATATTTGGACGTGCAATTGGTAATTTATCGTTTATTTATCATCGTCGATAATTTTACGACTTGAAAAAAAATTCGCTACCCAAAATTTGTTTCACAAATTGGAAAAGCTAATCACTAATGAACCACCTACATATCAATCTATACATTGACCATTTAAATGTTAATTATGCCCAATTTGAACGAAAAAAAACGGGTTTATTGCATCTAATTTACATTTTTATTGACTTGAAATGGCGATCAAGGGTTTTCGAGCCCTGCAGAATTGTATTAGAGCAGTGAAATATACAAGGATTGATGATTTTAGCTGATTAAATGGCGGAAAATTAAAGATGTCCGGACTGGTGATGGTGGTGATTGAAACTTGTCGCATTTGCATAATGTTACAATCGTAAATTAAAGAGTTTTGGGTCACTAAATGGATTACGAAGTTAAATATTTTAAATTTTTCAACCAAAAACTTAATATAGATATCTTTTAACGTTGATGTTGGTGCCTCAATCGATTGGTGCAATTTTTCGTTGGAATTTTACAGTAAGTGACTAAAAAAATGTTTGGTGATGGAGATGGACGTTGTTTAATACGAAACCATTACAATAAATAATGTCTTTAGGATACAATTCAAAAATTCATTATGAAATTGGTGAAAAGATTTTGGATATAAGTTCCGGAAACATCCAAAGTTATCAGTAAAATGCAAGTACAGTGGAATTCCGATAATGCAGCCCTCGGCTAATCCAACCCTTGGCTAATTCGGCACCCCCTGTAATCCGAGATGCTCTATTATTTATTATGTATTGAATATTTTTTTGACAATCTTCGCTACACAGAGAGAAAAAAGTACTACTATTAAGAAAATTTGCTAATTTGCTTAATAGACTATGTCGGATTACAGGGGGTGCTGGATTAGCCGAGGGCCGGATTATCGGGGGTCCACTCTATTTGCATTTTATTGATAACTTTGGATGTTTCCGGAACTTAAGTCCATAATCTTTTCACCAATTCCATAACGAATTTTCAAATTGAATAATCCTAAAGAAATTATTTATTGCAATAGTTTTGTAATATATTAATTATATATATTAAATATATATATAAATTATATATATATATATATATATATATATATATATATATATATATATATATATATATATATAAATAAGGTGATTTTTTTTTACTTTTTTTGGTCCCATCGTGAAATTTTGTTGGAAAAACCAAAAAAAAAAAAAATCCCTGAAAGTTTGAGTCCTTAATATTAATTTTAAGTCCTCGACCAAGACGTGTAAAGATTTCCAATTGAAAATACACGGAAACTCCGATTTTTTATTTTAAAGTTTCTTTATCTCAGCGGCATTTCATGGGATCGCTTTTACCGAAGATGGTTTTTTCTCAGAATTAAACGCTCTACAAAAGTGCCCATTGCGACAAAGTCGTAACTCACACCGGTTAGGTAGTACGGGCCACTGAACCTGATTTTTCCATAAAATTCAAGGCTTAATATCTCGTTTAATATTGATCATCGCGATTTGGTCTACAAGAACTTTTTTGTAGGAAATCAAATTCTCTACAAGTATTTAATTATAATTTTTCCGTAGCTCTTGTTATTTACGAGATAAATGCAAAAAAAAACGCGAATTTTATGGAAAAATCAGGTTCAGTGGCCCGTACTACCTCACCGGTGTGAGTTACGACTTTGTCGCAATGGGCACTTTTGTAGAGCGTTTAATTCTGAGAAAAAACCATCTTCGCTAAAAGCGATCCCATCAAATGCCGCTGAAATATAGAAATTTAAAAATAAAAAATCAGAGTTTCCGTGTATTTTCAATGGGAAATCTTTACACGTCTTGGTCGAGGACTTAAAATTAATATTAAGGGCTCAAACTTTCAGAGAATTTTTTTTTTTGCTATTTCCAACAAAATTTCACGATGGGACCAAAAAAAGTCTAAAAAAAATCACCCTAATATATATAATGAAGTATGATCTGTACTTCAGAGCACATAATATGTATATAACATGTAGAATCTCATCATTGGATCTATACTTTGTCGGATTACAAGGTACTCTTTCGTAAAAAATTCCGGACTATAGGGGATCTTAGGCAGTACTCTATAATCCGATAAATTCGCTAATCCGACTCTGCTCTGCAAACTGTTGGATTACCGGAGGTCCACTGTATATAAATTTTTTGGGGTTCAGCTAAAAGTTTTGGAGAAATTGTTGCAGAAAACCCTGAAGAATATCAAAATTCTGATGAAGATTTACGCCAACAAATAGTGGAACTTCAATAAAAGAAATATAATTCTCAAGAATCAATCAATTGGATTTATATAAATTTCTTGAATCCACTGAAAACTCTCTAAAAATTCTACCAACCTTTACCAGTAATTTTCTTCAAATTTCCAAACACAAATTGTTGGGAATCTCTGTTTTGTGTTCCACTATAAAATATTGGTAATTCAACATTTGAAAATATCAATTTTTTTTGGACTTGATGACCACACGATACCAAATTCTTAACATTTTCAAATTTATTGAATAATCACTTATTTCCAATATCGTAATAATAACGTATGGCTTACAGAATCAAGTTTGATTGGCGTTTAATTTATAAATCCAAAAAAAAAAATAATAATAATAATGAATCTGTGTGATTTATTGCGCCTAAACGCTTGTATAATTAATACAAAAATGAAAATGTCGCCGTTGATTAAATATGAAATTTGCAAATTAAAATTCAATTTATGGTAATTGATGAATTATTTAAATTTTTCTCGTGAAACAATGGCTGAAGAGTTTGGAAAATCTGCGTAAATCGTTTTTGGGTGTTAAATTTGGTACATAAATTAGTGAAAAGATTTTTACATTTTACAAAAAGTATTTTGTCGAGATAACACGGACGGATGACACATTTTATATTTCAAGGCTGATGATTATTAAAATATTTATTTACCCAGAGAGCAACAGGTTGTGTATAACTTTGAAGAATTATCGGCGGTTTTTTTTCTCTCCATATTAAATCGAGCTATTAACGTAAAATTTTTCAAACGATCCAGCAAAAAATAATTATTGTAAAATGTGGCTTATGTCATTTGGTAGTTTGGGAGAAAAAAAATCATATTTGGTGGGCGGTTTTTTGGTCGAAATGCCAATGGTGAATTTATATGAGAAATGAATAGTATTAGAATATGTTATGATCGTCGTTTTGTTCCTGCCAGCCGTTTTTCGGCGTTTTTTTTTCCATCCGAATCGGCGACAAAAATTCGAAATTTTATTGTGGCGACCTTTTGAAAAATGGGCAAGTGAATATAACAGGATTTGGAATCGATTGCAAATATTATTATTATATACCTATCCTTTGAATTTAAAAAACTGGTTTGTACATGTTTTCGTCCATTATTTGTCCACGGTGGGAAGGTTCAATATTTACTTTCCGAGAGAATTTGCAACAAAAAAAATACATTCACACGTTTGTGGATTAATTAAAAATTATTAATTAGTTGATTCGTTTGGATTTTAGCGTATTTTTTTCTTCTTTTTATGCATAAAATCAAGTTTCTTGATGAAATTCTTATTTATTTTTTGTCTAAAAGAAAAAAAAAACAACGGTTTTATTGAAGATTGAAGCTTTCAAAGTTCATTGCCTCTTTGGAATATGAAAAAGTTTAATGAAATCTTTTGGAAATTAATTATTTCAATATGTTTGGTATTTTTTTGAATTTCAACTAGTAAAAACTTAGTTGAAAAATAGTTAATTTTCTGGAAATAACTAAATAATCAATGTTTATATGGAAACGTTTGAAATATACTTCAAATCTTAGACAACCTAGTGCCAGTTGCAGAGCTTTGAGCTTTACATGCACTGGCCACTGTACTAATGCGCATGCGCAATATTCCTCACTTGACGTCTACCAACGTCGACGAACGTTTACTTTAAATGCAATCATTATTCATTCAAAATTTTAATCAATAAAATTATGAAAATGCTTTAATATTATTTATACAAATATTTTTAATTTTTGACAGATATAACCTAAATAATCCTTTTGGAATTTTGTTTTAAGTTTAAATTCGTCGTTCAATCCGAATTGTGTTTTCAATGGAACACTTTAATCATTAAAATTAGAGATCTAGTAGACGTTTTTTCAGCAAAATTTAGAACTGGAAATTTTAAAATCGGTCAAACCATTAATGCTTGTACAGAATGGAACTAATTTTTTTTAGTTCTGGAACTATATTGGACAGTATTAGCTGAGGTGGCTGGGGATTTAAAATTTAAATTTCCTTGTCAGTGAAATTCTAGGATTCTAGTTTGGATGGTTTGGAGATATGGTAATTGTCAGCTTGATATATTTTTTAAAATTAAAATATATTTTACTTCTTAAAATGAAATCAGTTTTGATGTAGAGTTCCTATAAATATTGTAGATTTTATATGATTTAATTTGAAATCTTTCAAGTGATACATCAGATGTAAATGGCTTTTCTTAATACTGTAAATGGCGTAAATTTTAATTTCAAAATTTAAACTTTTATTTATAAATTTCAAAGCAAATATATAATACTAACATATTATTTTGGATTGAATGCAAGATTCAATTAATTTAAACTACTTATTTCTATTTACTACTTTAATTTGTTCGATCATTTTGTATCCCAGATAAAATAAAATTCTTTTCTGCAGATAACAATATTTTGGCTTTTTTAGAGCTTATTTATATAAAATTGTTGAAATCTTCCTCAGTAAACAATAAAATTACTTTTAATTATAAAAAATAATCATTTTCAACGAGCTACACTTCTATCAAAAGCATTTTTGGAAGAGATTAGGGGATTGGTGCATGAAAAGTGTTTATTCAGATAAAATGATGAAAAATCATTGAAAAATAAGGAAAATTGAGAAATTAGAGAATTTTAGTTAAGTTTATAGAATTTCCAGTGGAAATTTTAGAATAAACTTAAAATTATTTGGTCGGTTCTCGAGTTTATAGGCATCTAAAGAATCATTAATAGTGGAAAAAGAGAACAAGGAAAAACGGGGTGACAAGAGCAAAGAGAGGGTACTCATTTCACGGTACCCTTAAGGGGTCCTGAGGAATATTACAGTTAACTTAATTTAGCCTTCTTTGGTTCAATTTCCGGGTGAAATTCGAAACACTGAGTCACTCTTCGAAAAAAATCATATTCTTTAAAATTTGGAGATTTTTGCAGGATCTACATGAAAAAAAAAAAAAATATAAACGTCATAAATTAGAAAAGAAAATCATCCACGATATTGTTTTCCTTTAATTAGTTGAAAGAAAAATTGTTGGCAAACTTGAATCTTTCCCCAAAACATTGCGACAATAATTATGTGGATTTGATAAAAATATGGATCATCTTTTACTGTATATTTTGACAAAGGATATTCCAATGGAAATGGTGGCAATACTAAGTTATTTGTGGTAAAATACCATAGAATTATTATCAAATATAGACGGGAACTTCTATCTTCAATTACGTGAAAATATATTTAAATAATGATCAGTTGATAATTAGAAATTCATTGGGATTCATCAAAAAATTGGACCATAATCTTACATAGAAGTTAGAGAAGCATGAGAACTTTTCTTCAATTTTTAATTAACTTTGGAAATCATTCCCACCTAAAATATAGTTTAATTTTTGGTGAACTTTTATGGAAATTAGTTTAAAATGATCTTAAGAATTTTGACCTTAACAAATAAGGACGTTTTATTCCCAAACTTGGCCAAATTTTTACGGATATTCATTGATACGTCAAAGATTTGTTTGTCAGATATTTTTACTTGAAAAAATGGCTTAAAAATTAAACTGAAAAATGCTAATTACGATAAAATTAAGTCTTTTTTCCAAAGATCAAAGTGTTAGACATATTTTGATCTAAATTTCATTGAGATTTATCCAAAAATTGGGCTATAATCTTACATAGAGGGTACTTAATTAGTTGAAAGAAAAATTGTTGGCAATCTTGAATCTTTCCCTAAACATTACGACCTCAATCTTATAGATTTGATAAAAATATGTATCATCTTTATATATATATATATATATATATATATATATATATATATATATATATATATATATATTTTGGTAAGTAAACTTGGCAAAGGATATTCCAAAGGAATGGTTGCAATCCTGAGCTATTTGTGGTAAACTTTCAAAGGAATTTTAGCCAATAAAAACGGGAACTTCTATCTTAAATTATGTGAAACTACATCAAAGAAATGGTTAGTTGGAAATTAGAAATTTTACGGATTATTGGAGGCATTCGTTTGGATTAATTTAACCGAAATTAATCAAAGATTAGTGCCTGAAAAGATTGAAAATTTTAACTAGTTTTCAGGTATTAACTTTGTTGGATAAAGCGACATTATACTTTGTTTAAAAACAATGTTTTTTGGTTTCCAAAGATGACCAAAGAACTTTAAATTTTCCATTTTTGACAATAACATCTACCAATAGATCTTTGGCTTAGAACTTGGAAATCATTCCCTCCTAAAATAAAGTTTAAATTTTCGGCAGATTTTTATGGAGATCTGTTTAAAATGATCTAAAGATTTCTGATTTTAACAAATCAGGACGTTTTATTCCCAAATTTGGCCTATTTTTACGAAGATTTATCGATAATTCAAAAATTTGTTTATCAGATATTTTCACTTGACAAAGTAGCTTAAAAATTAAAATTTAAGAAAGCCTTTTCATCATCAATGAATGATCAAAAGTTTTAGGCTAATTTTGAACTAAATTTCATAGAGATTCGTCAAAAAATTGGGCCATAATCATACATAGAAGTATGAGAAGCATGAGAACTTTTCTTCAATTTCCAATAAACATCATTTAAACCCACAAGTTAATTTTTCTTGATTATTATTCTATCATTACTGAAATTAATTAATCGAAAGATAAAATCAAATTCTTTAGGTATTCATCTACATAAATGGTGATGCTTACACCATCTTTATGATTTTACAATCCTTTTAATATCCATTGAAATTCGAGGGCATTCACCATATTAGAGAAAATCACCATAAAACATTTCAAGGAATAAAAAACGAAGTTGCTTATTTCTTTCATTATTTTTTTTTCAGAAACTTGAACCGTTAGTAATCTTTTTTGCCGCGTAAAAAAGGTCACTCTTAAGGAAACTTGATGAAAATCAGCGGTTTTGTTGCATAACACATACAATAATTCAAATCAGGGTTGGAACAAAGAAAATTCTTCGCCCATGAATTTATTCAGAAATGAAAAGTTATTAGACATTGTGAATTAATGTGTGGCCATTAAATGGCCATAAAATCGGTTCTTTGAAAATTAAATTTCAATAATTAATCGTTATGGTTATTCTGGGGATTACGATTGTGGCGATTGGAACACTGGTCGGGCTACTGATGTGCTGTGCTCTCTCCACTTGTTCTAGTGTGGTCGCCGTGGTTCAAAAGGCCACTAAAATACATTTATAAAATATGTAAATAATTGATGAATTCACATTTAATTTGCTACGCGTGATAGCTTGAGAGGGGCACTGGATTTTGACAAACCAGGAATTTCGATATAAATACTTTGTCATGTGACGCATTCGTATGCATAATCGGTTTAGGATTAGTGGTTTTTAGTGCGATTAGAATATTGATTGTTGGACAATAATGAAGTTTTTGGTGAGTGGTCCATTCAAATGATTTAATTTCATTGATAAAATAATCACTTTTCAATGATTGGATAGTTTCAAATCGAATGACTTGATTTTTTTTCTTACAATCAGAGTGTTTTCTAGTTATTTTCCGTATAGCATTTTTCACACTAAAAATATTCCAATCACGTGAAACACACGATTTATCATGCGATTCATTGACATGAAAATATCATAGATAATTTTATTAAAATTTTTGAATGCATAGTATTCAATTTCTTTTATCGTTGAACTCAAAGTCAAGGAAAACATTTCAAAGAAAGTAAATTACAATTGGTAAAAATATTCAGAGGACTAGAATCAAATAATAATCAGTCAAAACTATTTATTACATTTATTACATAATCAGTTTTGACTGATTATTATTTGATCCTAGTCCTCTGAATATTTTTACCAATTTATCATCATCGAGGATCTCAAACTTTGCAATAAAGTAAATTACAATTTTTGCCTTAATTCTAATAAATAAATGAAGCAAAATTTAAGAAATCATAAGCTATACAAAGAAAATAGTAGTGGTTAATGGAGCTTTGAGCTTTACATACACTTGCCATTTTATCAATGCGCATGCCTCATTTATTTTATCATCTATTTCTCTTCAAAGTTTTTGAATGAGAAAATTGCGAAAATCCTTCAATTTCTGCAAAAAAATTGTTTACAATAGCAACAAAGAAAATATTTAATTCCTTGAATTTATTGTTTATCTGAAAAAATTAAATTTGAAGTTCTAAACCTTCTAAACATTGAAAAATCACTCGGTTGATTTGTGCATTTCAAACGTGGAGAAAAATATAAATTTTAACCCCAAACAATTCTTTGGTTATTGGATTATTATTCCCCAATTGTTTGTAGAAAGTTCAAGTAATTGAAGGATAATTTATTTGTTTTAGTGGTTCTAAAAGAACTACAAGAATTTTATTACAGAAATCTGTGAAAAAAAAATTTCACTTACATCTGAACAATAACATTCATTTTTGTAAAAAATTTAGTAAGTAATCATAACTTTATCGACATACAATAATAATTAACTTGAAAAAAGAAAAATTTGTAAATTGAAGTTGAAAGGAAAAATAGCTTCGTTTTTACATAAGTCGAAATTAATTCCGAACACTTTTGATCTCATTGATCGTATTTGAAAAACACCAATTTTTGGACTTTCTTCAATATTCCCGTGGTTCAAGAATGTATTCAAAACCTTTTTGATCTAATTTATTTGCAAAAGTTCTTCAAAATCCACTGCAAATACAATGAAATATGTTCATGATCTTTTTAGGAACATCAATATACTGGTAACATTGAATTTTCTATTTAGTTTTTACTTGTATTCCCGAATAAATTCGGTTATCATGGTTCTGATCTACGCTTACGATCCTGATCTGTGAAAATAGTCATTTTTCCTCTAAAATTCGGTTCTGAGATTATTAAATTGGGCAAATTCATGGCTTTTTCTTCATAAAATCAAATTAATTTAAATTTCATGCCGGTTTGGAAGGTTTGGAGATATGATAAACGTCATGAAACATTAAAGTATTTATTTGGATTTACTTAATTTAAACCAAATTAACTCTGAAGGAAAGAAAATTTCTTAAAAAAAAGAACTAAAGTACATAGTAAAAGCAAGTTCGTTTTTGTAAGAGTTCGTAACTGATTCTGATTACTTTTGGACTGATTGATCATGCGTACTTGCTTTTAGATGGGCTTACATTAAATCCAAAAATATAAATTCGGATCAATCCACCTCTTTTATACAGAGTTGAACTTGATTGGATTAATTCATTCGAATTCCAGAACTGATTTACAGTTCTTACTTGGGATTTAGAATTGAAAATTTTTGTGTTAGTGAAATTTTAGTTTCATCGGTTTGGAGATATGATAAATGTCAGTTTGAAACGTTTGATGCATTCATTAGTGTTTCCTGAATTTAAATCATATTTTTCTGCTGAAAAAAAAATACTAGTTCATTTTATAGTTTTTCAAGTAACAATTCCTCTACCAAAGTAACAGTTCTTTAAAATTTTTGTATTCTCGTGAATCAGGAATGTTAGCATGGATCAGAACCATTGTGTATTAATTAATTCCCGAATTAAAGCATAAAAGAAAATGCAACGTTTCTAGATATTGACGCCTTTAAGAGGATCATGAGCTGATTTTACTTTATTTGCTGTAAATTCCGATTGAATTTTTGCAAATAAATTTGGTCATAATTAAGAATATTAAAAGGATTAAAAGCTTTACAGTAAATAAATTTGATACAATATTACTTACCCTAAAGGTATTTGGAAGATGCAACTATTGCATTCATAATTGAACATTTTGTGACCTTCTGTATCTAAATCCTAGAGCAAATCCGCAGTTTTTAATTCATGAATTTAATTCAATGAGTTGCATTCAGTTCATAATGCAATTAATCTCAGAACTAATAAAACTAAGAAAATTAATCGGTTTTAATTGAAAAAAATCAAAAATGAGTTGATGTATTTCAAAAATATAACTTTAGCGAAACTTTTACAATATCTTATGCAAGTCCAATACCAAATTGGATCTACTTATAATCTTTGCATAAATGAAATAAAGAAATAGTCTCCGAACAAAACTAGAAAGATTTTTAAGAAGTTTGAATTAAAATATGCATTTTTGCGTAGTTGCAATCATTAATATTTATTGCTTTTGATTGCAACTTCTAAAAAGGATACAAGCACTAAAGTATTGTAAATATTTGAAACCTATTTCTATCGAAACTCGGAAATTTATTCTTAAGAATTAATGCTATAAAATTGTTTTTAAATTGGTGTATAATTAACTTCTAAAAAAAAAACAGTCTAAAAAAGCATTGAAGAAGATTTTTCCTGACTAAATTCTAATTGCAATTGTACTATTGAAATCAGGAATAAATGCAAGTCCATGTAAAAGAAGTTTTCTTTTTGGGTAGCAGAAATAATTAAGAGTATTTTTCTGCATCCTATTCTATTCCCAAAGCCAATATCATTCTTAATGGAAATCAATCTTTTTTAGCCCAGAAATGTTTGAAACTTTAAAATTAACCCTTGGGTTTTGAATAAAATATTACAAAATTTAAACTAAGACTATGCTCCGCATCTTCTTTCGTTTGCTCTATTTTTAACGAAAAATGATCTCTTTTTCATATTTCTACTTAATTTAAAAGAAATGAACGACAAACTTATAATTTTTTTAGACAAAATTTCACATTTTCTAAAGTGGAAATAATTTGGCCTCTAAGCTTTGAACTATTTCGTCAAAAACATTAATTTTCATCATAATTTTCTCAACATCTAAAATAAATTCATCAAACTCAAACCTTTATATTAGCATTTCTTTAAAACTCGTTCTTTTTATTGTTTGGAATTACCGACCAATTGCAATGGTTATATTTTTCAAAGAATTAATGATTAGGTCATAAATCTCAAGCATTTTTTATAGACCTGAGTTGTCCTTAAGATATTCTTTGAAAGACCATAAGAGTTTCATTTGCACATGCGCAACGACTTGCAAATATTAAGCTCAAAGCTCTAATAATAAATTTGATTAAATAGCTCCTCTTCAAAAGAGAATATTTTTAAGTTTAAAGTAAAAACTTTAGAGAAATATTTCACGTCATAATTACCATATTTTCAGGTGGTTCTTTTGGTGGCTCTGGCATGTGTGCACGCCGATAAATTAACAGGATACGAGCCAATTCCGATTTTACGTCAACTATCCGAGATCAATCCGGATGGCACATATCAATACACATACGAAACGGGCAATGGAATCACGGCCGAAGAACGGGGTTTCTTGAAAAACGCAGGATCGGATACGGAAGCTCAGGTGGCCCAAGGCCAGTACTCGTATCAAACGCCCGAGGGCGAAATTATTCAGGTGAAATATTTGGCCGACGAAAATGGATTCCAACCGGAAGGTGCGCATTTACCGACGCCGCCACCAATTCCGGTACTAATCGAACGGGCTTTGGAGATCTTGGCTCGACTACCTCCACAATTGAAAAACTAAATTTAACGTAATTTTGTACAAAGTTTTTATATCACTAATATTTATGTATGATAAAGTTATTTTTTATACTTAATAAAAATTAAGGAAGACTTTTTTACTTCAATCTATATATTAGAATCTTATATAGTTTATATCTGACACTTAAATAGGGTAAAATCTTAAAAAAAAGTGGAATTTTACCAGCTTCGAAAAATTTCGATTCCTATTCTTCCAACATCGAAGTTAAACACTCAAAAAATTAAACAGAAATCGAAATTGATGGAACTTCCAATACTCTCAATAGCAAAATATACTGCATTATGTTATTGAACTAATTGGCTGGAAAAAATCAAAGAAAAACACTTCCATTAGGCAAAGAAAATAATAATTTTCCTATAAAATAAGATATCAAATTACCAATTGATCTTACAATTTCAATTTTTCACATATTACTATTCTAATTGATTTAAGTTAAACCAAAGGTTTAAGTTATGAAAAATCAAAAGTTTCTTTGGAGCTTTGAACAATTTGTTCTGTGAAAAAGTTATATAAAGAAATGAGTTTAAATTTTTTAGTTATCATGGTTCATTTATTACTCTATGAAATCGAAAGCTTTTGAACCAAAAGCTATACTAAAGAAATTTCCATTATCAACTTAATCTTAGTTTTCATGAGCTTTCGTATATGGATTTACGTAATTACCTGTATTACGTACTATAAGGACGACAGGATGGCCCTGGCAATTTTCAAACTTTTGGAATAAAATTTGTATATATGTATAATAAAATGCCATCTATGTTTTATAATAGTAATATCAGTTGGTTTATGTTTATGCTTATGCTTAAATCTAATATTTCATTCCATTAATCTTTATGGAAAACTTCCGAATTTTATCAATTTACTGGATAAATGAATGGATCGATTGATCTAATTTTAGAGTAACGCTTCAAAAATTCTAACTACATTTTCTATGGAAATCAAATGTTGGTTTGTGTTGGTTTTCCGAAATACCCGAAATACAGTAAGCAAATATTAAAGGTAAAACACCAAATTTATTACTTTAATCTGTGGAAAAATTTTTACAGAAATAGCATATTAAATAGTTTTAAATTTTATAGTTGAAAAATCTATTTTGAATATTTTTTTATCTGAATTTGTATTAATAAATAGAATTTTCTTTAATCAAATTGGCAAACAATCTAAGTGGTAAAAATATTCGCTAAGAGTTGATTGAATATAAGGGAGATAGCACCACAGTCGATGATGAAATTTGTCTAAAAGATTAAAATATATATTTTCCAACATAGATTTTGCGATACCATAAAATTTTCCTCAGCATTGAGTTCCAAAATTGTCCAAAATATTCCTTAAGAAAATTCAATATGGAGATATTAACAATGGAGCCATTAAAACACAGAAACGAAGGACTTCCTCGAAAAAAATATATGTAAAACTTAGATATTATGAAAATTTCGACATCGATATTCCAAAAAAAAAAATTGGGCTAAATTTAAGGTATTTCTATTCAATATTAGGCACTTGCCAAATTTTCTTAATTAATTTTTTTTTTCATAAAATTTCTACGTTTTTCAAAGGACTGATTTTGATCTACTTTCATCGTTTACGATCGGAAAATTGGCGTCTGCTTATGCAAAAATGTGCAATATGCATCTTTTAGATTTCTGCTAAAAGTAAACATACATATTTTTTAGAAAATCAAAAATAAAATTTCAGTTTTTTAAGTGGGACGTTTTGGAAAATTTGGAATTGTTTTGAACGTGATTTTTAGGCAATTAATCTTTCAATTTGAAAATTTTTAACCCAAAAACATTTTAAATATTACAGTACAAGAATAAAAGTTAATATTTACAGATTAAAACAACCCTTAACTTTGTTATTTCACATTTTAAATAAGTCTTTTCATCGACTTTAGAGATAGGAAATTGGGGCTATTTCTTTGCATATGGGAATGCAACTTTTCCTCAGATTTTCCCAAAAAAAATAAACTTTTTCAATTTACACGTTATTACATGTTTTTCCAGTTAAATAAACAACCCTTAGTTAGTATTTAGCATTAAAAATCTTTCCATATAAAGTGGAAAAACTTTTGTAATTTTAAGAGTTGTTTTTTTAAATGCTTCTGGAATAATGGAAATTTCGAAAAATCTCAGTGTTAACAGGTGTCTTCGAATATGGAAGAAAGAACCCCCCCCCTTCTATGTAGGTAGGTCCCAAGGTTTGAAAATTACACAGGTTACTCCATTAAAAAAAATGAAGTCATACGAAGAATTTTGAAATAGATCAGTCTGAAGATATGTTCGAATTTCTTCTGGATACGTCACATATCCATCACGTAGCCACCATGAGGCCAACTGTGTATTTTTATGTGTATAAACCTTGGGTAGGTCCAACATCTAATCTAATTTCAAAATCAAAGAAAAAATAAATTTCGATAATTTTTTTGAAGAAATCAAAATTATTTTTTTTTCTCGGTAATAAACATTTTTAACTATAACAATATATACAAATTTTCTAGCTTGACCACTCTTGATTAAAAAAATACTTTTTAAGCTCATATCAGAACCAAAATTTCTACATATTAAATAAAGGACCAGATCCAATTTTGTCAGGACAAAAAGAACAATTTCCCTAGCCAAAAAATAATGCATTAATGGATGTTTTTCGATAAAATTTAATTAATAACTGTTTATTTCAATATTAAAAATGTTATTTGAATAAATATTCTCAAATGATAGCTAAAACTCATTTTTTAACCATGAAATGCAACAGATAATAATCTTAAAGTTTTTCCAAAAACCGTATGATTTTAATTGAAATTTTTTCGACTTAAAAGGGAGTTTTTTGAGTGGTTAATAGTAAATTAATTGCTTTAATTATTAAGGTGGAATTTAAATACGTAAACAATGCCTTTTTCAACCCTAAACTTGGAAAAATGGCCAATTTTTTAAGCCAAAGTTGAACCGTAAGACTTGATAGTAAAAATGAGGTTTTTATGACATAAAATTGTGCATATAAAATCATTTAGACCTCAACAGGTATTGAATACATTATCATTTAATATATTTAGTAATCAATGACATCAATATTTGTTAATAAAGACGAAAGATTTCATTGAAAAATTAAAATATTTTTGTACATCTCTTAGCATTTCGTTTCCAAACTTTACAGTGCATTTTAATTGATTCAAAATGCATTAATCCAATGTTTACAATTGTAAGAATTACTATTTATTTACCATTGATTTTTTCTCTAAACTTTTCAATTTAGTAACTTTGGTTTTGAGCGAAGAATTGCGAAAAACTTTCATTGCCATTAATGTGTTTAGGATTTGTCAAATTTCAACCAGTTTGTTGCAACCTTTTTTCTCGTCAGATAAATGTCACGAGTGTTTATAATTCTTGCGTTTGATTTGATTTTAGGCCACGAATTTTTATTACAAAATGAAAATTTAAAATTTTAATGGGAAACTTTTATGCATTTTGGATATAAATTACGACATTGGATTTTCAATAAATTTTTTATAATCAATTCGAAACACCTACATTCACAAAAAAGTTTGTTTGAAAGATATGTTAACATTTGTGCAAAACTATCCACTCTTATTTGGAAATTGAAAGTTCAAGAGTGAAAATCTGATGAAATAAAACCAAAAATTTGATAAATTTGTCTTTTTTTAATTGGATTTTCAATGCTATTTTCCATAATTTTTCTTATTGTGAATTGCTTCAAATCCTTGCAAATTTCTGCCTGAAGTAAATACTAGAAAATTAATTAACCATCTCATTTTCAAAGTACAGAATTTCTGAAGTATTAAAGGAAAATATTAAGAAAATAAATTATGCTTTGCATAGAAAAAATTTCAAAGTGTTTATACAAATAAATCGTTGACCTATTTTATAAACTCTTTTGGTATTTCAATTGATTTTCCTCTGTAGAAATTGTAATCTACAAATCCTTAGACATTGAAACCAAACTTCTTGTGTATAATTCTATGACTAAATCATGAAAATTTATAAATTTTTATACAAATTTTCAAATTCAAAAACTTAACATAAAGTTCATCATTCTCAAATGTTTATTTCACATATTTTTTTTCGTCTCCAATCGATAAATAAATAAAATATTTATTCAAATCAGTGATTTAACTAAACATTTTTTATGAAGGTTGTTTGATAAAATGTAATTTGTATTCGATTTTTAACGTAAAGGTAAAATAATGAATTAAAATATTCACTAATTTGTGTATCGTAAAAAGATATGATAATCTTTACAAATTGTTTACAAATGCCAAGAATTGATTCACAATTTTCGAACTTTAAAGTACTTTTTTGAACATTTGGGAACCAAAAATTTTAATATTTCTAGAATTTTTCTTTGTTAATCATATTTTGGATTAATTTGAATTTATGTTACAAGAAAATGTAAAGAAAATCTTGAAAACTTTTATCAAACTCTTAAACTTTGTAAGCTTATAAGTTTCCAAAGTTTAAAATTCTTTTTTAAAATTTCAGGCAATTGAAATTGGTTGCAATAAATTTTAAAGAGAATAATTTTATGACTTCATAAAATTGTTGTAAAATGATACCATTGATAGTTTGCAAAATGGTTTTGATTTCCATTCAAAAACACTGGATATTTGCTGGAGAAAACTTGAAAATTTCTGAAAAATTCCCGAAAAATTTCAAGATAAGGTTGTCTTGGACCAAAATCTATATTTCATTAATTTCCTTAAGCAAATTATCTTCATTCATCGAAGAGAATTGTTAACTGATATTTCACAGAAGATTTCATCTATGGTTTAAGAATATTTACTTAAAAAACTTCGGAAAAGTGCCCAACAATTTATTATTGAAACAAAAAGAAAAATTCATATTTTGTTAAACAAATTTTCATGGATGATTTCCACCATCAAGTTCTGTAAAAAATGATCGCAATTTACAAGATTTCTTGAACAGTTTTTTCGTCATTACTCCAGCAAAATTTGCCTACAACCTCATTGATATAAACTTTTTTTGAATGATCAAAATTTTAGAATTTTGCTTCTTACTTTGAAATGATTTCCTCAAAAATTATGGAAAAAAATATCAGAAATCATTGATAAATTCCCGAAAATTTATTTAAGAAATAAAAACATTTTTTTCTCTGGTATCAATACAAATTTTCTCGGCCCAATTCCAGCTTCAAATTCTGTGAATGATTTTACTTGAAACCATAAATTTTGAACAAATTTTCTTCATTCTCCAAAGTGAATTATGTACCGATATTTCCTTTAATCAATCAGGAAAAGTTTACTTTTTCATTGATCAAAATTGGTTGAAATTTTCCCCAAAATTTCTGTTACAATTACCAGTTTTCCAAGGAATTTATTTCTCCTAAATTTTCTCGAGAAACTTTGGAACAATACCCAAAAGTGTGTTATTGAAATATTAAAAAAGTCATTTTTCTTAAGATAAATTTTCGTGGACTATTTCCAGTCTTAAATTTTGTAGAATACTTCTCAAGTTTTCTTGCACCAATTTTCTTCATTCTTCGAGAAGAATTTTCCCCTTATTTTACCTAAAACATTAATGGAAAAGTAAGTTGGTATTAAACAATAAAAATCAACTGAAATTTCCTTAAATCTTCACTTTACTATGAGAATCAGTAAAAATCCTTTGCTGAAGAGAAGTCGGAAATCTTTAACAATCATCAAAGTGTTTATTTTTAAAAATTAAAAGATCTATCCATGTGTTTTTTTGCCAAACATTCAAGAATGATATTCTGTACAAAATTCTATTGAAAAAATAACTTTAAGAAGTTTTTTTAAACAAATTTTCCTTATTTTTCAAGAAGAATTTTCCATTGATGTTCCTTACAATTAATGAAGAGAAGTTTACTATTATAATGTTTAGAATTGATTGAAATTTTCTATAAGAATTGTGAGTTTTCCCAAGAAATTTTTACATCGATAGTTTTGGAATTTTGGCTTGAGAAAACTCAGAAAAACATCCCAAAGTTTAATATGGAAATAAGAAAAAAAATCCATGGAATTCACAACAAAACTCGGCTACAATTATCAATATACTAAAGAAGTTTTTTTATCCATAAATTCTCCCTATTGGCTAAAAAAAACATTCTAAAGATTGTTTTTAAAATGAAAATATTTTTCTTGATTTTCCTACAAAATAAAGTCTTTTTTTATACTGATTAAAATTTTCTTGAAAAATTTATTTGTAATTATTAGTTTTCTTGGGAATATTTGCTTGGAAAAACTCGAAAAAACATCCAAAAGTTTTGTATGGAAATAATAAAAATAATCCATGGTATTTTACCACGAAATTGTTAAAATATTCTTAATAATTTCGGCTATAATCATCGTTATATTTTATAGGATTTTTTGATCCATAAATCCTCACTATTTACCAAAAGAAACTTCGAAATCTCTGAAGAACATTCATGAGATTATTTTTGAAACTAAAACATTTTCCTTGATGTCCTCAAACATTGTTTCTGGGACCATTTCCAGCAACAAATTTCTTCAAAAAATTTTTTAAAAGCTTTCTTGAATAATGTTTCTTCATCTCTAAAATTATCAATTGGTTATAATAATTAAACTGTGGGCAATTTATTTAAATAATGGTATTGAAATTTAATTAATTTTTGGTTAGATTTCACATTTATTAACTAAGATTTATTCAGACTAAGACTTATGAATTGTAATTTATTTATTTATAATTTTGACAATAATGTGGCGCTATTTTTGAAACGTTATGTATTTTCATTATAGAGCCCTCAAGAAGTCAAGAATAACTGACGAAACGTTGGCGAAAAAATAAATAAGATTCCACAAGAAGCTTCGTCCTTATTGCCCACAATTTAATTATTATATTTACAAAGACAAGGACTTAAACAACATGGATCAATTGGTTATTTCAAGAATAATTTTCTAAATCCAATTTCAAATACCATTTTAATTATTTCCTTAAACTATCCTTAAAATTCTGGCCACTTTCCCAAAGTTTTAAACGATACCAAAGCACCAAAAAAAAATCAGATAAAAACCAAAAGGTAAGTTTACTTAATGGATGACAATTCTAAATGGAACCCCTGAAACTTATACCGAAATCCTCAAGTACTATAAAAATTTATCTAAAGACCAAAAAAGAATTAATTTCCAAGGCTACAAAACCACCAAAGTTTTACTTTTCACCGATGAAAAACTTCAAATAATTCCGGTTTGGTGTTCCCAAAAAAAAAAAAGAAAAAATTGACAAATTTATTATAATACTGCATCAAATTGATGGTTTCAGAGGTCAAAACTTGATCTTGCTGTACTAAAAACGCCAAGTTTGACGAGCCCAAGTTTATGTAATCCATTACATTTATTCGCTTCGATTAATTGGAAATGAAGATTTTTTTTAATCGAGGTAGAAGTTCACAAGGCGTGGATTTACGGGTTTGGAATTACAAAATTAATGATTTGCGACTTTGACATTCAAAATTGGGCACTTCTTTCGCCTTAATTATCGAATTACTGGCCAAAAATCTAGGTCTAACATTTTTGGTTTTTGGCAAAATTTATATTTTTTCGTGGCTTTTTGAACGTTGATTATTGAGCGAAATATGATGGAATTGGTGTTGGTGGCTGGCTTGGCAGCTGTTCGTGGATGTGTTAGAAAGGGAAATTTTTTGGGCAGAGCACCTCATTCACTTCATCTTATCACAAAAAACGATGATGCCTCCCATATATAAATGTACCCAGTGGTATTAATCGGCTCGTCAGTGTTATTGTGGTTTGGCTGGATATTGCACTAGTTTTTGGATTACAATTTCACCCAATTTTCACACCATGAAATTTCTCGTAAGTAACTTTAATCCATTAAAATCGTTATCGCACCCAGCATTGAAATCTCTTACTTTGATTAGATTTTATCGGCTAAAATGCACTTTATTCTATAATTATCGAGTAGGCGTTTGTTTGTTGAACAAAAAAAAGCTATCAAATTTCAAATTTAAATCTTCCAACTCTTTTTTTTTTTGGTGAAATAATCAAAATATTTGGACATAAATCGACGGAACTATTGATTTTTTGTTTGACAAAAAACTTCCAATAAAATCAAAATTTATTTGGTTTCTTTAACATCTTTGTTGGGTTTTTTATCAGGAAGAAACTTTCTCAAAAAAAGCACACATAAACATTCAAAAGTAAAAGTAATTCCTGTACGAATGCATTTTATGTAAGATGCATTTTATCGTCAACATATTACGACAGTAAAGTAAAAGTCTATTATTTATTTGTTGAATAAGTTGAAGTCTTCAATTGCATTTAATTGCACATAATTACTGATGACCAATTCGATAAGCCGAATCCTTGAAGCAAAAAACGCTTAGTAAAGGTCACGAGATTTTTTGACCCCGGATTTAAAACACCTGTTCAACTAAACACGGATTTTTTTCACCGCAGATAACTCTTTCGTTAATATTGGCGGTGGTTTCCAGCCAATACGCAATTCCGCCGAAAACACTTCGCGAAATCAACACCGTTCACAAACAAGACGGCATCTATAACTTTGCCTTCGAAACGGAAAACGGCATTGCCGCCGAAGAACAAGGATACCTGAAGAATCCAGGATCGACCGAAGAATCGCAAGTAGCACTCGGCCAATACCAATACACATCTCCCGAAGGACAACTAATCCGGCTGGTATATTCCGCGAGCGATGAAGGATTCTTGCCCCAAGGTGACCATTTACCATTGACGCCCCCGATTCCGCCCCTCATCTTGAAATCATTGGAATACCAAGCGAGCCAAGCTAGACTGAAGCAAAAAGTTTAGTTTTTTTTTTTTATTTTATGTACATTAGTATTTTAATATTAAAATAAATGCCAAATTAAATATTCTTCTTCATCGTGTTTTCACATTTATAATTTATCTATTTTATATTTTTGCAATAAAAAAAAATAAATAAATTATCTCTCGATATTTTATAATATATTCGACGGATAACATTTGTATACAATTATTTTTCCTATAAGTGAATGTATAAAGCGAAAAAAAAACCTTCAAACTTTCAAATAAAGTTTATGAGATGAATTACAATTCAATGATGTTAGAATGGATCAAATATGATCAAAAAAATCATAAACTAACAATTATTGTGTATAAATTATAAGACAATGATTTAGTTTAATAAAAATTCATTCCTTAAATAATAAAATCCACAGCATAAAAAAAGACATTAGAGGACATAAACAATAAATCCTTTCATTTTAAAAAGCAATCTTTGGATGTTCTTCAGAGTATTCCAAGTCTTCTTCAACAACTATGGGATAAAATACTTAATATACTAACAATTAATTTATCAATGTTCATTGTAAGTTTATTAGTAATAAGTGTGGAAAATTTTTCGTGAAGAATGAAGACAATTCGTTCAAAAAAACTTGTGCAATAAATATTTTAAGTGGATATTTCCACCAACCTAGAAAATTAAATTTGCCAGAAAAAAGCATGAAACTATTATTTATTGATTAAAATAAAATAATTATTTTATTATTTATTGTTTTGGTAGCAAATATTTAAAATATTTGCCAAAATGAGTTAATAGTTTTAATGGAAATTTGCAGGAAAATGTCATTAAGTTTTGATCATTTATAGTTCTATTTCTTTTTTAATATTTAATATACTAACAGTTAATTTATCAACATTAATTGCAGGCAATAAGTGTGACAAAATTTTCGTGAAGAATAAAGAAAATGCGTTCAAAAAAACTTAAAAAATTGATATTTTAAGTGGATTTTTCTACCAACCTAGAAAAATGAATTTGTCTATGAAAATTTGCCAGAAAAAAGTATGATAATATTATTTATTAATTAAAATTAAATAATTATTTTATTATTTATTGTTTTGGTAGCAAATATTTGAAATACTATAGTCAAAATGAGTTAACAGTTTAAATGGAAATATGCAGGAAAATTACTTTGAGTTATGATCATTTATCTTTCTATTTCTTTTTTTCACCCCTGCATTGATGCAGGGGAAGAAATTGACGAAAATATCGTGGATTGGTGGAAAAGTTATTTTTTATTACCAAATAATTATCTACCTTAATTACCAGTTCCAATTATCAATGAAAATACATTCTGATTTTCTATCAACTCTTTCTTCATATTTCACCCTTAATTTTAACCCTTAAGTTTTGTTATTTTGTTGCCATTGTACAAAAATCAATACTTCAACATTTGATAAGGGTATTATTTGTCTAATATTACATCAAAATTGAAAAATTAATCGCGAAAATCATTCAGAAAAAAAATATATTTTTTGTATTAGCAATGTAAGATTGATGAAGAAATTTGGTGCATTTGAAATAGTTTTTCCACCAAAACCAACGAATTGAAACTAAATCTTCTTCAGTGGCATTTACCATTGAACTAAAAAGTATTTTAAATGTAAATTTGGTTGCCTAAGCAATTATTATTTCAAGTGTAAGTTGGGTTGCCCAACTTTTACTCAAATAGATATGTATTTAAATTTTGTATTTGCAATCTGTATACACAAAAAATGCATTTAGCAAATTGTTAGCTTAAAAATATGAGACTCTTTAGCATAGAATAATTCAAGGGAATATAAATAATGCAAGTATATATAAATATACAATAAATTGTATATAGTTTAGAGATAAATTTAAACTTTTTTGGTGACATTTTTACCATACAAAATGTCAAAAAATTGAAGTTAAAACTATTCTACGGGAAACATTAATCTATTGTGCTTGAAGAAAGAATTTTAAGGATCGTATTGAATCAAATTTCGTTGAAATTCATAAACTAATAGGGCTAAAATCTTACACAGCGGTTTGGCAAGTTTTAACAATAAAATTTTATGGTCCATATATTGTGTTCATAACTAAAAGTCATATAAAAATTTTGATGAAAACTTTAACTATTTTCTTTTAATGTTAATACCTTTAATTAACTTTCGGAATCATATTTTCCTATAGTTCAGCCTAACTGGCGAAGTTGTATTTCTTTTTCCCAACGCATCTCGCCTCTGGCGAGGTCCTTGAAGTTTCAATAGGAAAACTTTCCTCGATTTTCTGGACAACTAAAAAAAATCTTCTTTAACAATTTATTAACAAGTTATTAAACTGAGGACAATACAAGGGAAGAGAAGCATCGGCAGAAGGAGCTAGTATCCTGGTGGAAAAATCAACAGCGGTCGACTTGATCGATCTACTTGGAGCACTAGTCAACAAATCCATAACGTATAGGCCATACGCCTTGCAATTAAAGAAAAATTTATTAATTCAAAGGAAAATTAATAATAATGAAACTTACACATAAAATTGAATGATAATAATTAATTTGCATATTTCTTCTTCTTAATTAATTTCCATGTCAACATCTTTTAAAGTGGTTTTACTCTTTATTGCAATAAATCTTTTAAATAAGTAAAATGAACATTGCACTTGAAATACACAAGTTAGAACTTTTAAATTATAATCTGCGGTAATAAACAACTATTTAAACCACTATTCATTGAAAATAGTATGTGATTGTGAATACTAATTCGAAATTTAAACAATCAAAATTATTTTTTTAGTGTTACCGATTTAAATTTCAAAAAATGCAATTGTTGTGAGATTTTCAAACAATCAAATTTTGAATTTATAAGTTAAATTATTTATTAATGTTTAAAAAATTCATTTTTAACTAAATCTTTATTGATTATGTTATATTTCTTCAGAATTTAAACGTAAATTTTTAATTTCTAACATCATAATTGTAAAATATTGTTTGGAAGAATAACGGTGTCCCCAAAAGCACTTTTCTTACAGGTAAAAAAAAATTTTACCAACTAAATTTAATATATTCTGTTTTTTTTTAAGACCTTCAATGATGCCAAAATGATTATGCAAATTCTAAGGGGATTGGATATTTAATTGTAAAATGAAATGATCATGTGGATCAAAAATATTAGCATGTCGACCTTTCCAAGTAACTTCTAGTCCAAGTACCATCTTCATTGCGGATGGGAGCAGAAACACTGAAGAGTTTTAATATTTTCTTAGTAGAATTCCAGAGGAAGTTGTCTTTGATAGCAAAAGATTCAAGATGTTCGAAGTATTGATTTGAGATAAGCTGGGATTTTAAGAAGGAAGATCTCTTAAACATAATTTTATCTGAAGGATATCTAGTTATTTGCCATCTACTCCTTGCGATTACATTATATGATCTGGCAATAGAAAATTGGTAATTTGGTGTTTCGATTTATTTTCGATGGTGCACTGTTATATTGATCACTGAACTTTATTTCAAAATTAGATAATGATTTCCTGAAGACAATGGTGGATTCAAATCCTTGACAACTAATTGAGGAATTGTCCTTGAAGATTGGCTGGCAAAAAGCGTTGGAAAATGATTGAAATTAATTTGTTGATTAGAAATAAAGATTTCTTTGTTTAATTAATACTTTTGTCAGCGATTTAGAATCTTTTTTAGTCCCTCTAACATATTTCTTTCTGATTAGTCCCAATTTGAATCATTTCTCTTTCTTATTTAACAATACTTGAGTGGTTTCAATATTAATTGTTTTTTAGGCAGCAATTTAAAGGAAAACCAAACACATAAATAATAATTTAGTCAGTTTATTTATCAGGTTTTCAGTGGTAGTATTACAATTTTCAGAAATGATTAATCAAATTTTAATTTTCTATTTTTCCTATCCAAAATGATTCAAAGTAACAATGATTCAACAAATTTACATTTCACAATCGATCAACAACGATACAAAGTTATTTCAACTGAGGAATTGACTTTGAAGATTGGCTGGAAAAAAGTGTTGGAAAATTATAGAAATTAATTGGTTGATTAATGTAAAGATTTCTTTA
This sequence comes from Sisyra terminalis, assembly GCA_958496175.1. Taxonomy (NCBI): domain Eukaryota; kingdom Metazoa; phylum Arthropoda; class Insecta; order Neuroptera; family Sisyridae; genus Sisyra; species Sisyra terminalis. The sequence continues at coordinate 7,113,904 of OY292278.1, forward strand.
TTAAATAAAAATTTTCGCCAGCAATTTTGGTTAATTTTTGGTCCCTCTGACATATTTCTTTTTGAATAGTCCAAATTTGAACTATTTCTCTTTCTAGTGTAACAATACTTTAATGGTTTCAATATAATTTATTTTCTGGGTGATAATTTAAAAAAAAAAACAAACTCATAAATAATAATTTAGGCAGTTTATTTCTCAGGTTTCAAGTAGAAGTATACAAATAAATTTGCTATTTTCCGATGCTAAATGATTCAAAGTAACAATGATTCAACAATTTAAGACATTCCACGATCGATTAACAACTATACTAAGTAATTTCCATACAGAAATACAGCAATGTTTGCCTATCAAATTATTTTGATTAAAAAAAATTAAAAATTCAATTTAAAACCGGTAAAGCGTAATCTAACTTTTCGATTAAAAATCGTACACCCCACCTGGGTGTGTATTGGCCAAATATATTATGCAAATAAATTAAAATTTTTGCCGTTGAATTTTGAATTTTCAAAACGAAAAAAAAAAAACACCTATCGAATTAAAAAGGGAAAGTTGTATAAAATTACAATAAACGAAGATCCATACAAATTACATTATGAAATTGTGTTTTTAGTTTTTGAAAATAAAAAAAAAATCTCAAAAAATTCCAAAGAAAACACTATTTTTTTTTAAAAAAGACGATTTCTCAATCATTTATTTCACTAAAACGGAAACTTTGTTTGTAAGAATATAAAAATTAAATTATTGTAAAGTTAAATAAAAATTGTTTTAATTGTCAAATTAATCTATTTTAGTTTGAGTGAGGGTTGTTTCGGTGGTAGTGAGGCCAAATAGTCCAAAGCGCGTTGAATATCGGCCGGAATTGGTGGAGGCGTTGGTAAATGGTCGCCTTGGGGTTGGAAACCATTTTCGTCGGCAATGTAGGCAACACGCAACCTTTGACCATCCGGAGCTTGGTACTCGTACTGTCCTTGAGCCACCAAAGCTTCGTCTTCTCTTCCTGCATTCTTTATTTGTCCCTGTTCAGCGGCAATAATCCCATTTCCGGTTTCGTACGACCAACTGTACGACCCATCAGCATTCACGTTGGCCTCCTGCTTCAAAATGGGAATCGGTTCGTTTCCGGAAAGCTGAGCAGCCCAGGACATCCCCAACAGACTAAGAACAATACACTGGAAAAGAATCCAGCAAAAGAATCAAATAAATAACTGAACCCAACAATTTTGGGCAGACTTACCGATTTAATCATTTTGGCTGGTCGTTTTTCGATTGGCACTGGTTTGAATTTGAATAAAATAGATATTTCCTGCCGGGCTTTATATACGTCGGTGCGTTTAACGGCGTGAAAATGCGGATGGTACTTTTTTTTCGTTTCTTTGTCTAATGTTACATTAGTGGCTTCCCACTTTTGAACACCCGACACTTGTACTAAACAAGATGTGTGTGTGTAATTTTTTGGGTGTAGTCCGGTTAAGAGATTATTGAAATTCGTCAGATTGTTGCCTCGTTCTTGCCCATTTTTCGATCGAATCTCGTGTCTTTTTCTTGCCGTTTTCGGTCACGTAATCGTCCAATTCAATTGATTAGATTATCAAATAAACTATGACCTAATCACTGCATAACTTTTATTTTATTGCTTTTGAAAGTAATTTGCATTTATTCGAAAAAATAACAATAATTTCTTTAAACATTTCCTAGATATTTGTCAACGTTAATTTCGCTAGTTTCGAAAAGGTTTTTTGTATCTTAAATTCTTTCAAACTATGAAAGAAAATTCAGCAAATAAATTTGATAATTTAAATAAGATAAATATAATAATTTATAATGCTTGAAGATCAATCAAATAATTATGAACTAATATCTTTAGAACAACAAACGTAAAAGTGATAATTGATTATTACTTTTTGACATTTTTGGCTTTCGAATTGTTACATTGGATATTTATGCCACGCAAACGAATTTGCAAGTATTAGTTCTACTTAAATGTATAAATTTGAAGAAAAATTAGAAGCTTTTTGAATAAATATTCCATTTGTTAATGGGAGAGCTTTGAAAGCTCGTTTTCAATAGAAATAAGTAGAGTTATTCAAAAATAGTTTTTATTTAATATAAAAATATTTAATGTACAAGTTATTGAGCCTTATGGATCTATGGTTTTGGTGGGGGAAGAGAAAGAAGATATTTGACAGCCTTGGCGATTGCTGGAGGCACTTCTGGAGCAACCGGGATGTGCGATCCTTGTGGTTGATATCCGTTTTCATCGGCGACAAAAGTCAAATCAACAGGCTAAAAGAAAATTCAATTAAAAATTTGTTTTATGGGAAATAAACTTGAAAACATTTACTTGACCATCAGGGGCGGTGTAGTGGATTTTTCCGGTGATGCTTGATGCCTCGTTTTCCTTGCCAACATTCTTCAAAACTCCACTTTGTTCGGAGATAATTCCATTGCCGGTTTCATAGGCCACACGGAATGAACCATCGGGATTGACCTGGACGTCCTGGTGGACAATTGGGATTGGTTCGTGTCCACTGAGCTTATCAGCGGCGGCAACAGCCAAAAGGGCCAAAACAATCTGCAAATATATCAGAGAAATGAATTGATAACGAAATTTTCGTTCAACACTTACAAAGTATTTCATTTTCGACGTTAATTTCGTGATGATTACAGTGTACAGAATGACAAGGTTTTGTGCATCATTCGTATTTATAGAAAAATTTACCAAAGTCGTATTAGTTAGAAGAATTTAAATAAGGTAATCTACAAACTACAATTACAAAATAGTCTTTTTTTCAAGATTAAGAAAAAAACTTCTGTATATAAAGTTAATAAAATTTAATGTTAATTTCCAAATACAGTTAAACTTGTCAATTTTTTATCGATCAAAAATTCACAAGGTCTTCCATAGGTTTCATCCGAAATCATCGATTAATTTTGCAAAAAATCAACGTTTTTTTTCGCCTGAAATGATTGACGATAAGTTCTAATCGGGTGGTGTTAAAAGGACTTAAAAGGTTTTTTTTCGGTGAGGAATTTTTGAGCAATTTTAGCGAGGTTCCTTTTTATCAGTTGGTTGAGATGTGATGTGATATTTTTGACCAAATTAAAAATTCGAATAGAAGGGAATTAACAAAACTTGTTCGTGAAGATGCCTCACCGAAAAATGTCCTTAACCTTTCTCGTGATTAATGTTGTGCTCCTCTACTCTCTGTAACAATTCAAGGATACATTAAAAATAATTTTGAGCGACGCCTTGACGAAATATTAACCGAATAATATTCACACATCGATTTGGAGTTTCCCAGTGGCAAATTTTTTCATAGTTTTCTTCGGTATATTTTCAGTGGATTTGGTGACAAAAATTTCATTATAAAATCGACGATGATTTGGTGTTTGAACGATTAATAATCTCCGAAACGAGAATTTCGAAATTTATTCAAATATGTTCCCTAATGGTGTGATGAAATATTGCCGAAGTAGTAATCGTCATTTAAAGAACTTGAGGTCTTCATATCTTTGTTATATGATTTTAAATTGGTGTCAGATATAAACATAGTTTGATGCTCTCGAATTCTTCAATTTTCGATTTTTAAATTTCAATTTAAAAGCCAAAAAAAGACGATTCTTTTTTGATAGATTTTCTTCAACGATAATCGTTGAAAACTTAAAAAATAAACAAGTAACCGTGAATTAAATTATGTTTTTTTTTTTACATCAAAAATCCATTTTCAGACGACAGAAGTCAAAAATCGACCAAAAATTTGCTTTTCAAGGTTTCAAAAACCATATAATGTCCTACACAATCTTTTTAGTTGAAGGTTGCCCGTTTATTTTATTTTATTTTTTTCAAAAAATATTTTAATTTCGGAATTTATCACTGAAATTTGCTAATATTTTTGGCGATTTTCTCTACAGTTTTGATTCTTTAAATCAATATACTTTTCCTGGTTTACTAGCGAAATAATTTAGTAGTAAAAACTTTCCATAGTTTTGACGTAGGAAAGTTATGGAAAAGTTATTGGAATGATAAAAACACATGAATTATTTATCGTCAAAGCAATTTGTAAGACATTTGTGAATAAATTTTATCTATAAAAATGTTTTTGCGTATCAAATTCTATATAAAAAGCAAAGATGTCAAGCGGTAATCGTTTACCAACTAGAAAATCCTTTCAAACTTATCAATCTCTTTGAAAAAGATTTATACGATTTTTGTAAGGTATCAAATATGAGTTCAAGTTTCAAACTCACAGAGTGATTATTTAAAAAGATTTACATAAAAGAAATGCCCTTTAAATCTATTATGTAAGAAATATTCTAGAAGACTAAAAAAATAACAAAAAGTTTTAAGGAAGAAACATTTATTCCTTAATTTTTCCAGCATTTCATTATCCTTTATGCTCAGATCTTCAATCTAAATCTTGAATCAACCAATTAAATTTGCTATTGTAATCAATGATTTACATCTCTGGGTTGTACTGATAGAAAAGCTTTTCCTTTTAAACAATTTCTACTCGATTTTTTTCTTAATAATATTATACTATGTTTACAAGAAATTGGTTTTTCTATTTTCTAAATAATTAGTAGGGGGGGTCAAAAAAAACGATTATAATTTTTTTTACAAGTGACACGGAAAAATGGGATGCTAGACACCTTATAAAAATTCTCACCAAGTATGAGATCTTAATTTTAATAGGAAGATCCTTCGCATCGCAGTTTTGTATTTTTTTCTCAGCCCAATAGAAAAAAAATTATACCTCATCATTTATCGATTGTACAGAAAAATGTTCTGAGAGAATTTTTTAGGAAATTTAATGCTCTACAAAAAAGGTATTCTATATTTTTTCTGTAAGTCTACCATTTGAAAGATATTAAGGATTTAATTTTGATTATTTTAAGACAAATTTAATTGTTGTTTATGAGTTTTATAACTCGACAATAAATGACTCTTATACAATGCCGCAATACAAATTTTTGTTGGAAATTAACTGCTCTATAAAAATGGTTTCTTATGTTTTGGCGATTAAATTAACCTTTCAAAATATATTCATCATCAAACTTTCATGTGTACGGATTTTAAAAGTTTTTGATCAGATATTCGTATAATTTCAATTTAATTTATAATTTTCATATAAATTTCATTTTTTGTCATTAATATAAGTATTATTTGAGTTTTATTTTCAAAATTTTATTACTAATTGTACATTGTTTTTCTTTAATACTGAAATATATCATAATATATGTATAATGAAACCTTTACTTTTTTTATTAATAAATATTTAACTAAGCGATAAATAATGTACAATTTATTTTTTTTAAATGGAGACAAATATACTTAAGCATAAAAAAAAAACTTGAAAAATATTTTGAAGTTTCTCAGTTGATAAAAACTAAAATTCGTGTAAATTTTCTCAAAAATTATAAATTAAATTGAAATTATTCGAATATCTCATCAAAAACCTTTAAAACCCGTACACATGAAAGTTTGATGATGAATATCTTTTGAACGGTTAATTTAATCGCCAAAACATAAGAAACCATTCTTATAGAGCAGTTAATTTCCAACAAAAATTGTATTGCGCATTGTATAAGAGTTATTTATTGTCGAGTTATAAAATTCATAAACAAAAATGCAATTTGTCTTAAAATAATCAAAATTAAATCCTTTCATATCTTTCAAATGGTGAGGCTTACGGAAAAAATATAGAAAACCTTTTTTGTAGAGCATTGAATTTCCTAAAAAATTCTTTCAGAACATTTTTATGTACAATCGATAAATGATGAGATATGATTTTTTTTCTATTGGACTGAGAAAAAAATACAAAACTGCGATGGGGAGGATCTTCCTATTAAAATTAAGAGCTCATACTGGGTGAGAATTTTTTTAAGGTGTCTGCCAACCCATTTTTCCGTGTCACTTGTAAAAAAAAATAATCGATTTTTTTGACCCACCCTAATAATTAGTAAATACTATACCATAGACTTCTCAAAAATACTTGGTGGAATCTTCTTATTCCACTGTTATGGTTCTTGGCTGCTTAAAGTGATTTTTGTCTACCGATTTTTATTCAATTGATTACCAATTTAGCTTTGTAGGCTCCTGGAGAATTCATATTTTTTCCCAATAAATCTTTAAGTCATTTAAGTTTTGTTTTTGGTCTTCAATATCTTTGCAATATCCACCATCACCTGCAATTTAAACTCATATTATGGGATTTTTTAAATGTTTTTTGGAGTAATTACCTGCTTTGAATGTCCCATGAACGTTCAGCATCTTTTCAATCATGTTATCGTTTGAAAAAATTAATGTAAGCAATTGTGAACAGAGTAAAATTTAAAGAAATTCGACTAAGCTTCATATTTCCCAAGTGCTGAAAGTAAAAACATTAATATTTTAATATTTGATGGATGGACAAATAATTCATTTTAAGGATTCTCTTAGCAAAATTTTCGTAAATGGATCAAAGTTTTTTTTATTGCAATTCCTTAGAAGTTAGTCTGAAAGATTTGAAGGGTAAAATTAAAATTCTAACATTTTTTTTACATAACATTCCCCATTTTAAACAAAACAATATTTCTTATCATTTTCTAAAAGTTTCCAAAACATAAACTTTTATTTACATATAGAACAGTCGTATCAATTGATAGATTAGGCTCTTAATATAATTTCCACAATTTATTTATTTTTCAAAGTATTGTGTAATACATTGTCATTATTATATTAACATTTTAAATGTTATAAATGTTATAAAAAATTTGTACCAGTTCAAAATATTTTGAAATTTTAATTTTTAATCCCTTGCACTTGAGATCAGTATGAATCTTGATATTTGAAGAATATTTCCACTGAAAAGTATAGTTAAAAATATCTGTTATATTTATCATTGAAGGTTTTACCGAAAAAATTCAATTTTAATGGCCCCAACGAAAAATGACGAGATATCTGTTGAATCTTAAAATACTTTAGAATTAAAAAACCATTGTCTAAGATAGTTTATTCCATCCTACAATCAACTCTTTTAGAGTAAACTGATAAAATATTCAGAGGACTAGGACCAAAAATAATTGGTTAAAACTAATAAGTTAAACTAATAACTTAACTAATAGTTAAAATTAATAATAATTGGTAATAAATAAAGTTTTAACCGATTATTTTTGATCCTAGTCCTCTGAATATTTTATCAATCTATTACCATCGAGGATCTGAAACTTTAATAGTATGTTAACATATGATGAAGTAGTTGATATCTTCATAACTAAGAATTAAGTTTTTCATTATTTGAAACGAAAAATTACTAAGATTCTAGTGACTTTTGGGACTTGGTGACTTTTCTTAGGTAAGAAAATATAGGTCTCCGATAAATAAATCATTTGGCTCCTGATTTGTCCCAAAACGCCAACAATTTTCAGAAATACCAACAATAACGTAACACGATTTTTGAAAATGTAAACTTTTGCATGTTTTCCACCGTTATTTTCACGTTAACTATGGCACATATTGGAAATTATTAAAGTATATTTTTTATAGGAAATATTTTCAGCTTTTTTTTCGGTAATAGCATTTTTTTTTTGTATTTTGCTCGATTCAAAAGTTATAATGAAAAAAATTTTTTTTTTCTTTGGAAAAGTCAATTTGGGAAGAGATGAACGTGGCATCCCTCGGTGCCGGATATTTGGTATAAATCATTATTGGGACCAAATTAATCAATAAAAAATTGTTTTTTACGTACTTTTTGGGGACTCCACTTATAAATTCACTTCCACGACCTAAAGCTTCAATAAATACCTAATCTTAGTTTTCCATATTCTGAAACTCTAAAATTGACAATGCAATAGTCCTATAAACTTTTTGGCAACTGACTTTCCTTCATCAAAAATTATGCAGTAATCTTGCAAAGAAATATAGGGTTTTACTTTGATTAAATTTATGAAAAATGACTTTTTAAAGTTTAAACAATTAAAAACGTTCACTTTAACATTTAAAACTTAATTATTGATTCAAATTTCAATTGTTACAATAATTATTTCAATTGACTTCCAAAAGATTAAATTGGACTAATTATTTTTTCAAAATGTTCGTATTTATATTGGACATTAACAACAATGAACGTATATTGTTGAAAAATTACGTTGAAATGCCAGTGAAAGCAAAGAAGAAAACCACTAAAACGAGTTTAATAATTTTCCTCACGGAAAATTATTGATATAGAAAAAAATTTACCTTCAATGTTGCAAATTATCATTGATCTTTTACTCACAATAGTAAGCAAAAAAATCTTTGGAAAATTAGAAGAAAATAGTGTGAAATTATTCAATTGTGAAGAAGATAATTTAAATTGATTTTCCTCGGTAAAAACTTTACACCGGAATTTAGTGGTTCTACAGCAACAATTACCAAGCATAACTGTAAAAGATTGCTGGTATAACATCTAGAAAACGGTTGGTATTTAATTGTTGTGAAACAAGCAATTTTCTTTTGATGATTTCCGTATAAAAAGGGAAAAGTTTAGAATTTTGATCCCTTATTTTCGTTTGGCTTAAAGAACTTGAAATTTGTGCAAAGTTCCGCGAAAAAATTCATGGTTAATGCAGCCAAGAATACTATTTAAAATTTATTGAAAAGTCTCAATAAAAATTAATTTTCAACTTCGACAGTCTAAAAAGTAAAGGCATTTTCTTTACTTTCATGTATGACTTAAGTTTTGCATCAAAACTTTTGTGTACTATTCTTTGAATTAATTTTTCGTTTTGATATGGAAAACCATCTTAAAAATTAAAAAAATGTTCAGCTTTTGCATCATTTTTTATGCTAAATGCCAATTTCTCGAAAAATCTTTTTCATTGTTCTTTTAAAAAAATTTGTACGAATAAAAGGAAGTCAACCAATAAGTTTTCCACTCAAGTTTATGTACAATTTGGGAATTACTTTTCTTCCCAATTTATGAAGATTCTTCATTATTGAAGAATAAAATTAAATTTTTAAAGTTAAAGAATCTTTCGAAGATTTCCCGAATTTGTTGGTAGTCTCACTAAACCATATTTATAGCCGAAAGATTTTCGTCATTTCTCATAACCGATTGAATAAATTTACCGATTTAAAAACTCGATTTCAATGAATTAAAGTTTCATAAATATCCGATTTAAAGAGCTTGAAATTGGTTCAAAGTTTGGCGAAAAAATTCATGGTTAATGCAGCCAAGAATACTATTTAAAATTTATTGAAAAGTCTTAAAAAAAATAATCTTCAACTTCGACAGTCTAAAAAGTAAAGGCATTTTCTTTACTTTTATGTATGACTCAAGTTTTGCATCAAAATTTTTGTAAACTATTCTTTGAATTCATTTTTCGATTTGATATGGAAAACCATCTTAAAAATTAAAAAAATGTTCAGCTTTTGCATCATTTTTTATGCCAATTTCTCGAAAAATCTTTTTCATTGTTCTTTTAAAAAAATTTGTACGAATAAAAGGAAGTCAATCAATAAGTTTTCCACTCAAGTTTATGTACAATTTGGGAGTTACTTTTCTTCCCAATTTATGAAGATTTTTCATTATTGAAGAATAGAATTAAATTTTTAACGTTTAAAGATTCTTTTGGTATACAAAGAACTACATCAACTTAAAGATTTCCCAAATTTGTTAGCCTCACTAAACCATATTTATAGCCGAAAGATTTTCGTCATTTCTCATAACCGATTGAATAAATTTACCGATTTAAAAACTCGATTTCAATGAATTAAAGTTTCATAAATATGCGATAAGGATGCACAATCACGTGGCCAAAGCCCCTGCAGCCATCGACTTGTAATTATAAATAATTTATCACAAATGAAGAAATTTGATCAATTCTTTGACGGAATCAAAATCCAAGAAACCACGCATTTACACACCAAACCACACGAAAAGGTGAAAGAAAATTGAGAAAATTTCAACCGTTCACCGATTGAGTGGGGAAAATTTGATCTTTCGTGATAAAAATAGATTTTGATCGTTGAAATTTCGACCTTGATCAGTGAGGAAAAGTATTTTGTTTGGGTTTTGTCAAAGTAATGAGGTTTGATATTTTTTTTTAAGAAGAGTATGCGTTTTTATTTATTTTTTTTACAACACTTTACAGGTATTTACATGTTTTTTTTTTGCAGTAGAAATTTGATGGATGCAAAACAGTTCTTTGACTAGTTTAACAATTGGTGCAGGTGTTTAAAACTTCTTTTTGCTTTCGACTTGGGGATGGGATGCCAAGTAGTCCAAAGCTCGGGCGATCAAAACTGGGATTGGAGGAGAAACGGGCAAGTGGTCGCCTTGGGGTTGGAATCCATTTTCGTCGGCAACGTAGGCCAATCGTACGTTCTGGAAAATGTCAATTTGTAAAATTTATCCCAATTTTTTTATGATTTGGCTTTTCTTACTTGTCCTTCAGGTGAAGTGTATACGACTTGTCCACTGACAGATTCGGCAGCTTGGTCGGTTCCAGCGTTTTTCAAGACTCCAGTTTCTTCCACAACAATGCCATTGCCCGTTTCGAAACTAGTTTTGTATGATCCATCGAAACTGACTTCAGAGTCCTGTCGCAAAATTGGGATGGGTTCGTTACCGGTGAGCTTATCGGCAACCACCACAGCGGCGAAGACAACAATTGCAATCTGAAACCATCAAAAGTTTAGTAGGCATACCAACAATCGAAATTCCTGCCAATTCCAACCACTTACAAAGTATTTCATGTTTCCAAACTAAAAACAAGGACTGTGTTTCTACGATTGATCCATTCCGTTTATATTTATACCAAAAAATGACCGAGTGAAACATCCAATCACGATTTCTCAACAATATCTGTCATTGCACTAATAGAGATGGAGAGAATTTTAGGACAGGGCCGAGTGCAATTTTCAGTAAAAGACTCAGAATAGTCGTACGAGTCGTTTTCAATATTTTGTCCTTAGTCTTTGGACGCTGTTTGGAGAAAAAGTGTGTCGGTGGCTGGTGAGGGACAAGGATGTTCATCTTCGTAGATGAAGATTGAATTTTAAAAAAATCAATCGACCATTTGAATAAGAAAAAAAAACTTTGATCTCAAGCCCCAAAACCAGTCTCTGCAGGTAAACTTGATGATATTTAGAACAATTTCTTCAGAGGTGGCTTCAATGGTAAAAATTCTAGAAAAGAAATACGCCTGTTAAAACAATAAACACAAATCGGATTAATCCTGAAAAATTATAGTTTTCCATACACAAAAACTTTTCAATTTAGAAAGAAAATCAACGAAAATTTGATGTGGAATGTTAACTTCACCGAATCCAAACCTGGCGTTTGAATAAAAAGTGAATTTGTTCTTCATTTCATTCATATTTCTCTATTTTTTCAATTACATGAATATTTTACACTTTTATTTTCATGCAGCATTTATAATAACGACTTTCATAACTTTCCTTACTATTATAGGTAAATGTTATAGATCCAAGTCCTTGAAATTTAATCACCACTAGGAAAAATTAATGCTAGAAATATAAAAAATGTCTTAAAGATATAACAGTTAATAAATTTTCCGACAATGAATCCAAAAATAGCACAAATTGATCAAAAATTTCAAATTTTTAAGGCGATTTTCAATTTTTCACTTCGTGATCTTCTCCGCAATCAATCGATGGTCTTAGACTTCGATTAAAATAATTTGCATAATCGTTTTAGCAACATTGAAGGTCTTTAAGAAAATATATATTAAATTTAGTGGGTAAAAGAATTTTTTTATCGGTAAAAAAGTCGATTTTGGGGACACCGTTATGCTTCTAAAACAATATTTTACAATTATGATGCAACAAATTAAAAATTTACGTTGAAATTCTTGAGAAATATAACTTAAATCAATTAAAATTTAGTTAATAATGAATATTTTAAACATTAACAAATAATTGATTATTTGAAAATTCACGATAATTGTAATTTTTGAAATTTAAATCGGTAACACTAAAAAAATAATTTTAATAGCAAATTAAAATTGTATTTTTCTACTTAAACCCTGAGAAATAAACTGACTAAATTATTATTTGTGTTTGATTTTCCTTAAAATTATTGCCTAAAAAGCATATTACATTGAAACCATTTAAGCATTGTTAAATTAGAAAGAGAAATGATTCAAATTTGGACTAATCAGAAAGAAATATGTTAGAGGGACTTAAAAGTATTCAAAATCGCTGGCAAAAGTATTTATTAAACAAAGAAATCTTTATTTCTAATCAAAAAAATAATTTCAATCATTTTCCAACGCTTTTTGCCAGCCAATCTTCAAGGACAATTCCTCAATTAACTGTCAAGGATTTGAATCCACCAAAGTCTTCAGGAAATCTTCATTTAATTTTGAAATAACATTCAGTGACCAAAAGTCCACCATTGAAAATAAACCGAAACACCAAATTACCAATTTTCTATTGCCAGATCATATAATGTAATGGCAAGGTATAGATGGTAAATAACTAGATATCCTTCAGATAATGCTATGTTTAAAAGATCTTCCTTCTTAAAATCCCAGCTTATCTCAAATCAATACCTCGAATATCTTGAATATTTTGCTATCAAAGACAACTTCCTCAGGAATACTACTAAGAAAGTATTAAAACTCCTCAGTGTTTCTGCTCCCATCCGCAATGAAGATGGTACTTGGACTAGAAGTTACTTGGAAAGGTCGACATGTCAATATTTTTGATCCAAATGATCATTACATTTTACAATTCAATATCCACTCCCTTTCGAATTTGCATAATCATTTTGGGATCATTGAAGGTCTTAAAGAAAACATAATATATTAAATTTAGTTTGTAAAATTTTTTTTTACCTGTAAGAAAGGTGCTTTTGAGGACACCGTTATTCTCCCAAAGAATATTTTACAATTATGATGAAACAAATTAAAAGTTTACGTTTGAATTCTTAAGAAATATAACATAATCAATAAAGATTTAGTTAATAATGAATATTTAAAACATTAATAAATAATTGAACTTATAAATTCAAAATTTGATTGTTTGAAAAATTCACAACAATTGCATTTTTTGAAATTTAAATCGATAACACTAAAAAATTAATTTTGATTGTTTAAATTTATAAATAATATTCACAATTACTTGCTGTTTTCAATGAATTGTGGTTTAAATAGTTATTTATTGCCACAGATGATCATTTAAAAGTTCTAACTTGTGTATTCCAAGTGCAATTTTCATTTTACTATTTGAAAGATTAATTGCAATAAAGAGTAAAACCACTTTAAAAGATGTTGACATGGAAATTAATTAAGAAGAAGAAGTGTGTAAATTTATAATTATTCTTCAATTTTATGTGTAAGTTTCATTATTATGAATTTTCTTTTGAATTAATAAAGTTTTCTGTGATTGCAATGCGTATGGCCTATACTTTATGGGTTTGTCGACTAGTGCTCCATGTAGGTCGATCAAGTCGACCGCTATTGATTTTCCAACCAGGGTAATAGCGGTAATAGCTTCTTCTGCTGATGCTTCTTCTCCATGGTATTTTCCCCGGTATAGTGACTTATTATTAAATTGTTAACGAAGATTTTTTTTAGTTGCCCAGAAAATCGAGGAAAGTATTTCTATTGAGATGCGTTGGAAAAAAGGAATACAACTGCGCTAGTTGGGCTGAACTATAGGAGAATATGATTCCGAAAGTAAATTAAAGATATTAACAGAAAAAAAAAGTATTAAATTTCATAATATTTATAATATCTATATCTATAATTTTCATATGGCTTTTAGGTATAAACAAAATATATGAAACAAAAATTTTATTGTTGAAGCTATTGATTTTCCAACCAGGGTAATAGCTTCTTCTACTGATGCTTCTTCTCCATGGTATTTTCCCCAGTTTAATGACGACTTATTATTAAATTGTTAACGAAGATGTTTTTAGTTGCCTAGAAAATCGAAGAAAGTATTTCTATTGAAAACTCCAAGGACCTCGCCAGAGGCGAGATGCGCTGGATAAAAGGAATACAAGAATACAACTACGCCAGTTTGGCTGAACTATAAAGAAAAATGATTCTGAAAGTAAATTAAAGATATTAACATAAAAATAAAGTAATAAAAGTTTTCGCTATAATTTTTATAAGACTTTTAGTTGAGAACACAATAAACGGAACAAATAATTTAATTGTTAAAATTTGCCAACCGCTATGTAAGATTTTAGCCTTATTAGTTAATGAATTTCAACGAACTTTGATTCAAAATGATCCTTAAAGCTTTTACTTTAAGCTTAATAAGTTCAATTTTTGCGTAGAATAGTTTTTACTTTAATTTTAATGATATTTTGTAGGATTAAAACATCACCGAAAAAGTTTGAATTCATCTTTAAATAATTTTAAAAAAAGACAATTTCTTTCAATAGAAATACTTATTTTACTTAAATTAAAGTTTCGGGATCATTTTCATGATATTTTCGGGAAATTCCTTTAAAAATAAAGAAGTTATTCTGCTTGACAAGCATTAAATTTTTGCCTCGAAGCTTTAAATGTTTTTCCAATTTTCTTGCTACAAGTATTTGTGTTTCGTTAATAATTATTTTACTTCTTTATTTGTAGAATAATAACTCAATAATTGAGGATTAATCTCGAAGAATTTAAGAAAACTACTGTCGACAATTCTACAAAACTGGTCTTTTATAAATACTTCATCTCATTATTGTTGACCGTTCAATTTTCCAATAATTCTTCACCATTAAATATTCTTCCTAATGAAGTTTGTATTTATTTACATTTTAAAAGATGTTTTACGTAAAAAATTTCCACTGAAGTATCTGATGATTAATCGATTATTTGTTTTAGAGTAAAATTTTAACTATGATGTAATATTATTATTTTTACTCTCCATCAAATGGGATTTTCCTGAATTGAAGGACCTCGCCAGAAAAAAACCAAACACAATTACGTTATAAGTTAAATATTTATAAGTCGAATCACTGAAATGAAAATATACGAATATGAAAAGAAATTTTTCTTAATAATATACTTTTTAAACAATAATTTGCAAAATCATTAAAGGTATTGAGCAAATTAGACTAAGATAAACTTAAAACAAATCCATTAGATGTATATTTCCTGAAATTAAATGTAATTTTCGCCTTGGAATTGAAAAGCCTTGGAGTTTTGTAAAAATTTCAAGTTACTACCAAAAAGCCAGAAAAATTCACTAACTTAGTTTGTACAATTGGTAGAATAATGGACGATTTACATAAAAAAATCACCAGAAATTGTTTCTGAATCAAATTTTTGTTGCTTAAATAATTTTCCAAGTACAATTTCAGAAATCGATGTATTTTTCATTTCTCAAAGATTTTCTTCAGTTTTTTTTAGTGGAAACATTTGATACGAAAAAAATTGTCAAAAAATCGTCTCAGATTTATTTCAAACCACTTTTTTCATGTACCATCAAGCCAAAATTGGTCAACGATTTATTTTTTGAATATTTTTGAAATTCACCATATTTTTTCATATTCCAAATTTTTGTTGAGAAAAAAAAACGTGCATTAATTTGGCACATAAAATTAGGGAAGACCCGTTTCTTTCGTGAAACCGGTATTCGATTATGTTCTTGAAAAATTTCCTGTTTTGCTTTTTAAATCGACACCAAAAAAAAAATCCAATAATTATATAATTTAATCATTGCTAACCAGCCATGAATCTTTGCAGATTTACAAAGTAAAAAAAACACTTTTCAAAAATCCTAAAAACACAAAAATTAAAATCTAATTTTGATGATTCGACCTAGAATTACTTCACTTTCTCTCTATTGCAAATTGTTTCTATAAAATATCGGCTCTTATAAAGATATTACACGAGACCATGAAACTTTTTTTTGCTTTGTATTACAAAGTTTAATTGAGAAAATTATTTGTTTTTTTTTTTATTATTATTAAAATACATTGTAATCACAAAATCTCACAGACTTATATAATCAATTATTCGATTCTCTTTCATTTTATTTTTAACTGGCAATTCAAAAGATGGAAAAAAGTGGATTTTTTTATCAGTTTTATTTCCATTATAAATGGATGGATAGTCTTTGTTCTGATCCATTCAAACTTAACTTTTCTGGGCACGTAGCCATTTGCCAGATCCTCAGGGACAACCGCTTCATGTTCATATCCTGAGAATGATATTTTTAAATCGTCCCTACAAACTTGAGGCATTACAATGCAATTACTGCAAAAAATAAACGTTTGCAATCGTAAAACAAGAATTGCATTTAAAACGCCTTTGAAGCAATTCTTTTTACTTCACTCAATTCTATGGTTCTGTTTAGATTAACTATACCATCAGAATAAAAAAGGTCACGGACAAAATGAATGAGTCGAATCAAAGAATCCGAGTGCTCGATCATTTGGAAGCTGGTAGTAAATCTATAAATACGCCGCGCATCAATCCAAAGTGGTTTTTGTCAATTTGATCTTAAAATGAAATCGGTCAGCTTCTTCTTCTCCCCCAAAAAAAACAATCCTAAACTAACCATCAAAATTCTGTTTTAGTTGCTGTTAATTTTGGTGATTCTTCCGGCCATTTGGGCACGACCGGCCCAAGAAGGGGCGACAATTTTGAGATCGGAGAACGTCAATCAACCGGATGGTGGCTATCGATTTTTGTATGAAACTTCCGATGGTAGCAAGCGGGATGAAGTGGGCGAAGTTATCAATGCGGGATCGGAAAATGAAGTTGTTGTAATGCGAGGCTCATTTTCTTATGTGGCACCCGATGGCGTGACATATACGGTTAATTATGTGGCCGATGAAAATGGATTTCAGCCGCAAGGTGCCCATTTACCGCAACCGGAAGGAGGGTTTAATCAACCGAAATCACCGCCGGCCCTATTCAGTACCGGAGCTTTTGGAGCTTTGGTCGGATAGTTGATGAAGTCAAGAATTTTTTTTATGTAAAAACTACTGTTAGTTTTAAAGATATGTTTTACTAGTGATTTTACAATAAATAATTAGATTTTTTGTCATTTTTGTATTACAATTATTTATCCCGTATTTTATTCATTAAAAAACTATGGTATTTATAGTAACAATTTAAAAAATTAGGTCCTTTGTATAAATGTATTGCTTTTTATAAACATTACTTTTTATACATACATCTAAAAATTTAATACAAAAGAGAAGTTTTAGAAATTTTATACTTTTACAAAGAATATATATTCCTCTATGTACACTAGACTGATTCAAAAGAAAATTAAGATTTTTTTTTCTTAGTTATATCGAAAATATTGTTGGGAATGACAAAAAAAAATCCTGTGAAAGTTTAAGCTCTTAATATTAATATTAAGAGGTGCCACATCGCAAATTTCGATTTTCCATTTAATATCATGGGAACAATATTTTCTTGCAATTTGGAATTTTATAGATCACGTAGGTGAAAATATTTCGGAATAACCAAGGTATATTCTTGATTATCCTATTTGGGGTATCAATTAATAAAATCAACATTGCTTTTTATACATTCATCTAAAAATTTAATACAAAAGACAAGTTTTAGCAATTTTATACTTTTACCAAGGAAAAATATTCCTCTATGTTCACTAGACTGATTCAAAAGAAAATTATGAATTTTTTTTCTTAATTATATCGAAAATATTATTGGGAATGACAAAAAAAAATCCTGTGAAAGTTTAAGCTCTTAATATTAATATTAAGAGGTGGCGCATCGCAAATTTCGATTTTCCATTTAAATAACATGGGAACAATATTCCCTTGCACTTTGGAGTTTTATAGCTCACGTTGGTGACAATATTTCGGAATGACTAAGATATATTCTTATAGAAAATTGAACGATATACAAAAAAGGTGTCTGAGAAGTTTTTAATATATTTATTCCTTCAAAAGTTATTCGAGGTCAAAGTTGAACTAAAGGGAAATTTTAATATTTTTTCAATTTTTTGACGCAACCATCAATTTTATGAGAAAATTTGATAGGATATTTTTTATATAGCACTTTTTGTCCTATAATTTATCTCTATAAAAGTTTTTGATATTTTTTCAGGTCCTAAGTAATTTGCATTAAACAAAGTTATTTGCATTATATTTGCATTGATCCATAAACTTTAGTTTGCTGATAGAAACCTGATGAATCAATTTTATGTTGGAATCATCCCTTAAAAAAGGAAATAAGAAATGAAATTTTGTATAAATAATATCGGGGATATCTCAGAAATAAGGGGTATGTGTAAGGGATGAAAGTTTATTAGAAAAATTTTCATTTTTTTACAATGGAAATTGAAGAAATTGATGCTTAAGTTTTATATTAGAAAATAATTAGTTAAACCGCAATTTCTGGATTTTTATTTGGGAATTCTGGATTGGGCAACAATCGAAATGAGAATTGTACATATGCATTAGACTGATTCAAAAAAAATGATGATTTTTATTTTCTTAATTATAACGAAAATATTGTTGGGAATGATAAAAAAAAATTCTGTGAAATTTTAAGCTCTTAATATTAATATTAAGAGGTGCCGCAAATTTCGATTTTCCATTTAAATAACATGAGAACAAATTCTCTTGCACTTTGGAATTTTATAGCTCACGTTGGTAACAATATTTCGGAAAAATCAAGGTATATTCTTGTAGAAAATTGAAAAATCTACAAAAAAGGTCTGTTGCAAGTTTTTGATATATTTATTTCTTCAAAAGTTATTCGAGGTCAAAGTTGAATTAAAGAGAAATTTTAATATTTGTTCAATTTTTTGACGCAACCATCAATTTTATGAGAAAATTTTATAGGACATTTTTTGTAGAGCACTTTTTTTTCTATAATTTATCTCCATTAAAGTTTTTAGTATTTTTCACAGGTCCTAAGTTATTTGCATTAAACTGAAAATTCCCTGAATTATTATATTCTTAACATATTTTTTTTATTTTATTTTAATTAAAGAACTTAGGACCTGTGAAAAATATCAAAAACTTTTATAGAGATAAGTTATAGAAAAAATAGTACTCTACAAAAAATGTCCCATAAAATTTTCTCATAAAATTGATGGTTGCGACAAAAAATTGAAAAAATATTAAAATTTCTTTTTAGTTCATCTTTGACCTCAAATAACTTTTGAAGGAATAAATATATCAAAAACTTGGTTAGATACCTTTTTTGTTGATCGTTCAATTTTTATAATTTATAAAATTCCAAAGTGCAATAGAATATTGTTCCCATGTTATTTAAATGAAAAATCGAAATTTGCGATGCGGCACCTCTTAATATTAATATTAAGAGCTTAAACTTTCACAGGTTTTTTTTTGTCATTCCCAACAATATTTTCGATTTAATTAAGAAAAAAAAATACATAATTTTTTTTGAATCAGTCTAAGTACACCAAGCATTAGGTAAACAAAATGGTCTTATAACTCCAAGCATTTACCATAATTCAAAGAAAAGTTACAACAATTTTTGAATAATTTATCGGCACTAATTTTTATTCATTTTCAATAGTTAAGGAATTTATTTCTACATTGCAAGTCAATTGCTGTAGAAACTGAAGTTATAGATGCACCAGAAGCTCAAAGAATTCAGCCAGTAATTCGGAACTCTAATTTTTTTGGAATAAATCTGAAACTTATCATTTTCTTCAGTTAAAATGTTATTTTACCGTAAAGAAAATTGAGAAAATCGAATAATTTTGCGCTCAAATTTTATCAAAATAATACCTCTACAATCGTTCAAGCATATGGACTCACCAAAGTACGTAGAAGCCATTTTTTTGGTTAATTGATAGATTAAGTCCTAAACATGATTTCCACCCAAAAATTCATCACTTACTAGTGCCACGTCCCCCCTCAAATTGATGATTTAAAAAAAATTATCTTTGTTATAATAGTAACGTTGTAAAAATTTATTATTTGTTATAACTTTTCAACCGTGCTAGATACAAATAAAATAGTTATTATCAAAATGAAAGCTGAGGATATTTCCTAAAAAAAAGGTTCCTTACTAATTTTCTGTAAATGCCATAGTTTGGCTGGAAATTGAGGTCGAAAGTGCTAGTGATTTTCTTAGTATGAGATAAAATCGTGCACTACATATTGCGAAAATTATGATTTCTTTACAAATGTGTAAGTTTTTGCTTAAAATCAAAATGGATCTTAGAAAATAATAACTTATAATACAATTTCATCAATTTTATAACTCTTTATTATTTTATGAACTAAAAAATAATAAACGATAAATGCAATTTCTTTAAAAATTTCCCGTTTTTCAATAATTACACCTGGAAAAAAAATTGCGTATAGTACTATCATCAATTAATATGAAAAACTCAACTTTAGGCTTTGTACTACGATGTACTCAACGTGAAAAATTAAAATTACAATAATAAACAGAAATGCCGTGAAAAAATCGTGAAAACTCTAGAATTTAGCCTCATTTTTTAAAAGAACAATTATATTTATCATTGACGATTTGTCCCTGGAAAATTCAATTTTAAATGGACCCAACAAAAGATTATTAAATATCTTTTAAATCTCAGAATACTTTATGATTAAAAATTCCATGTCAAAGAAAATATATTTTATCCTGTACCACAACTGTACTATACCTATTGCAGAAAAAATCATTGAACGATAAAATTTAATTTGTAAAAATAAAATATTAAATCTTAAAATGAAATTATTGGAAATAAAATAGCTGAAGCTGGTAGGCAACTAATACCACATCGATCCAATGCGGTTTGCTTGCACCATTACTTAAATAAAAACGCCAATGAAAGTCCCAAAGACAAAAATTAACAACCATTTATTTAACTACAATCCATAATCAAGTTTCCAAAGAATTTTCAGCCTTAAACAATTCCAAAAAAAAATATTTTCGTAGCCTTAATCAACCTCCAACTTCCTAAAAGTTCCATGCAGTGATCCAAATTGATCTTTTTGATCTTCCGGACGTTTACTTTCATCAGACTTCAAATCAGCCATTCGCAGAAAATAATCTCGATTTTCCAAACAATATTTACGCCAAACTTCTGCCAACAAAACGAAAATCTTCAGTGTAAATCTTTCAAAACTTTTCCACCAAAATCACCTCGAATTTCATCACAATTGGACTCGGTGCCACCATATTCGGCCGGTAAAATCGACTTGGGAATATGTTCGTGTAATGATTCCAAACTTTTGTGGACTTTTATCTTAAAATTGTCAAATTTTAATGTGTTAAACTTTACAGTTATTGATTTTCATGTTACTCGAGCGAAGATTTTTGGTTTTAAAATCTGTTTGGTCAATGCCATGATAAAGTCGAGGAAATTTCCATTGAGGATGTGTAGCCCGCTAAATTTACATCCGTAGCCTGTCTAAATTAAGCAACAATTTAATTTTCGTATATGAAATTGATTTTTTTGAGCTCACCATCAATAAATCGGAGAGTTTTTTAATCAAAACCGGATTCATTTGCGTAATTATATTAACATTTAGGTGTTCCAAATCGTAAATAAATTGCACACCATGTGGATCGTGCAACAATCGAAACTCTTCTATCATTAACATCGTAGCAATTAAATTTAACACAACACATTTTCCATCACTTGGATATTGAAAAATATAAATCCGTTCCAAATTTGGTGTAACTTTTTTCAATGGAAAAGCCATACTATAACGAAAATATTCATTTTTATATTCCAATTTCAGTGATTGTTTAATCAACTTACGCATATTTAAACAATGTTTCATTATCGGGAAGTAATGGATCAAACTTTTCAGTTACTTCAGGAGATAAGCTTTTAAAAGCACAATATGCATCGACTCGTCGTTTTGATTTTTCCAAACTAAATTTCGCCCGAATAATCATCATCCGTAACTTTTGATCTGCAATTAATTTTAATTAATATAAATCATTGATTTTATAAATATATAAATACCTTCAATTTTTGGAAGATGAGGTTGCATTTGAACCCATCTCTTCAAAAGCTCCACATCTGAATTGAGCTTTTCTTTGGTATAATTGTTGCGACGTAAACATTCCGCTTCGTCAATTTCCAAAAAATTATCCATTTTCATTGAAATTGTTACGAGAAAAAGTTGCAAAAAATGAATGAAATTTTTTAACTGCATATAAATTATAAACATAATTTGAAGTAAAATCCTCAAAATGTTTAACTAAAGATATGAAAATCATAAAAATTTATCTTTTGAACCAGACACATCGGTTATCTTCAAATATAAATGATTCAAAAGTTACTTGAGAAAAGTAAACGAAATTTATTGAAATGATTTTCCATTGAAATGGACTTTAATTTTATTACGAATTTTCTTTTACTTATTCATATTAAAGGATTATTATTTCGCTTCAAAAATATCAATCTACCAATTTTGCTGAAGTGTTAGCAATATACTTTCTTGAGATTTCCGGAAAACGCTGATTTAATCAAATCAATTTGAAAAAATATTAATGAGTTTTTTCTTCGATTAGTAGGCAAAATTTTTGGACCATCCGCTTTGAAATTATTGTTTTAATCCCCAAATTATTTTCCCAATACTATTTATAAATTTACATTGGCTATATTTAAATATAACTTACTAATTTGATCAAAATAAGATTTTTTCGCTGACTTAGTTATACTGTGTATACAATATATAAGATATATTGCAGTCCAATTTATGTAGTATAATCTGATATAATAATATATAAAAATCATACCACCAACATAAATTTGAACAGAAGTTCAAACAAAAATATTCGTGACGTATTGCCCAGATACGTATTTCGATTGCCAAGCAATCTTCATCAGTGGTCATCAAGTAGTTTGGATCTCTCCGTAACTGCTTTGTGATGATTCACGATATTTGTGCAGTTGAAGATGTCAGTTGGGGCGATGAACGTCTTTCCATTTTACTGAGAGGCAAGTAAGTAATGTTTATTTTTATTATTTGATTAACGTTGAAAATCTAAGATAGCCATGCACTTAAATTTACACCCCTAACCCCCATAGTATCATCACAGAGCAGTTACGGAGTGATCCAATCTACTTGATGACCACTGATGAAGATTGCTTGGCAATCGAAATACGTATCTGGGCAATACGTCACGAATATTTTTGTTTGAACTTCTGTTCAAATTTATGTTGGTGGTATGATTTTTATATATTATTATATCAGATTATACTACATAAATTGGACTGCAATATATCTTATATATTGTATACACTAGGATGATTCTTTTTTTGTTTTTTTTTTTACTTTTTTTGGTCCCATCGTGAAATTTTGTTGGAAATATCAAAAAAAAATTCTCTGAAAGTTTGAGCCCTTAATATTAATTTTAAGTCCTCCACCAAGACGTGTAAAGATTTCCCCTTGAAAATACACGGAAACTCTGATTTTTTATTTTTAAATTTCTATATCTCAGCGGCATTTCATAGGATCGCTTTTACCGAAGATGGTTTTTTCTCAGAATTATACGCTCTACAAAAGTGTCCATTGCGACAAAGTCGTAACTCACACCGGTGAGGTAGTACGGGCCACTGAACCTGATTTTTTTATAAAATTCGCGTTTTTTTTGCATTTATCTCGTAAATAACGAGAGCTACGGAAAAATTATAAATAAAAAACTTGTAGAGAATTTGATTTCCTACAAAAAAGGTCCTGTAGACCAAATCGCGAAAATCAATATTAAACGAGATATTAAGCCTTGAATTGATTTTTCTGTGAAATTTTTGCCGATAATTTAAACTTATTAAAATCTTTTTTTAGAAAAATCAATTCAAGGCTTAATATCTCGTTTAATATTGATCTTCGCAATTTGGTCTACAGGACCTTTTTCGTAGGAAATCAAATTCTCTACAAGTTTTTCATTTATAATTTTTCCGTAGCTCCTGTAATTTACGAGATAAATGCAAAAAAACACGAATTTTATGGAAAAATCAGGTTCAGAAGCCCGTACTACCTCACCGGTGTGAGTTTCGACTTTGTCGCAATGGGCACTTTTATAGAGCGTTTAATTCTGAGAAAAAACCATCTTCAGTAAAAGCGATCCCATGAAATGCCACTGAGGTATAAAAGTTTAAAAAAAAAATCAAAGTTTTTGTGTATTTTCAATGGGAAATCTTTACACGTCTTGGTCGAGGACTTAAAATTAATATTAAGGGCTCAAACTTTTAGAGAATTTTTTTTTGGTATTTCCAACAAAATTTCACGATGGGACCAAAAAAAGTAAAAAAAAATCACCCTAGTATACACACTACTAATTTGAGTTCTAAATCAACTTAGTTCTAAAATCCTGATTGGTCTCATCCATGGTGTGCTAAATAATTAATAATGTTCTTGGGAACTTGGATTCAAATAATAAAACCTTATTTTTCAAATCATCTCAACGTTTTGTTGGTATTTATTTCCAGCTTCTTCAGGAGAACTCATGAACCACATGTATTGTTATTATGTTTTAGTTCTCCTGAAGAAGTTGGAAATAAATACCAACAAAACGTTGAGATAATTTGAAAAATAACGTCTTATTATTTGAATCCAAGTTCCCAAGAACATCATTAATTATTTATTTCTTAAAATTTCTTTTGGAATTTGTTATACAAAAAAAAAAAAAAACAGACATCAGTAAATTCGTCTGTACAATTAATAGAATTAAAGAGATGCAATTATAAAAATTGCTATTTTATAAAAGAGGATCGAACATTTTCAAAAATATCCACAAGTGCAATATCAATTGCTTTCATTAAAATTTATTTAAATTCTTTCCAAACGATAACCTAATAAATATTCTTGATACACTTATAAATACGATAATTTCATGTGCCAAATTTGTAAGTGCTAAACTAATCAACTTCCAATTTCCGAAAAGTGCCATGCAATGATCCAAACTGATCTTTTTGATCTTCGGGACGTTTACTTTCATCGGATTTTAAATCCTTCATCCGCAACAAATAATCTCGATTTTCCACACAATAATTGTACCAAACTTCTGCAACCAAAAAATCTTTTAAGTTATTCAGCGACTTATGATTGTCGAATTGAAATCACCTCGAAGTTCATCGAAATTCGAGTCGGTTCCTCCATATTCCGCTGGTAAAATCGACTTGGGAACTTGTTCATGTAATGAGTCTAAACTTTTGTGGACTTGAATCTAAAAAAATCATGATATTAGTTTGAAAAAAATGCTAAAAAATTATTTTACTCGATTGAAAAGTTTTGGTTTTAAGATTTGTTTCAGTAGTAACATAATATAGTCGAGATAATTTCCATTTAAGATGTGCATTCCACTAAGTTTATCACCATATCCATCCTATTAAATAAAATTAAAAGTTATAATTTTAACAAGGTGGAAATATCAATTTGATTTAATACCATTAAAATAGTTGCAAGTTTTTTAACAGTAACAGGAGTCAATTGCTTCACGATATTCATGTTAAGATTTTCCAAATCGTAAATAAACTTAATTCCATACGAATAATCGTACAACAATCGAAGTTCATCGATCATTAATAACAGGGCACACATATTTGTCACATGACATCGTTCATCCTTCGAATATTTAAAAAGAAAAACACGTTCCTTATTTGGCGTCAATTTTCTCAACGGAAACACTAAACTACAATAAAAAAAAATAACATTTATCACTCATTTTACATAATTAAACTTACGCATTTTTAAACAATATTTTATTGTCGGGCAACAAAGGATCAAACTTTTCAACCACTTCTGGCGTAAAACTTTTATAGGCACAATAGGCATCGACACGTCGTTTCGATTTTTCCAGACTAAATTTCGATCGAAGAATTATTATCCGAAGCTTTTGATCTGGAAATGTAATAATTTTAAGCTTAGAGATATTGATTAAATCAAAACTTATTGATGGTACCTTCAATTTTGGGAAGATGGGGTTGCGTTTGAATCCACTCCTTTAAAAGCTCCACATCAGCGTTAAGCTTTTCTTTCGTGTAATTGTAGCGATTTAAAGATCCAATTTCGTCTATTTCTAAAATTTTATCCATTTTGTATATTTCTCTTATTGGATTTGTTTTAACAATAAGCGGATAAAATGGAAAAATGATTTATTTATAGATGCAGATAATTAAAAGAAAAACTTTATGAATAAACATATCTTCTGCAATATCTTAACCATTAATGTGCATATAATGAAGATCATTGTTATTAATATTCCTTTCAAGATACTTGAATTAAAAGTATAGATGATTTAAAAGTTAATTAAACATGTTATTGGAGCTAATTTATTAACTTCTTATTCCAACTGTTCATTAGACTAATTCAAAAAAAATGATGTTTTTTTTTCTTAATTATATCGAAAATATTGTTGGGAATGACAACAAAAAATCCTGTGAAAGTTTAAGCTCTTAATATTAATATTAAGAGGTTCCGCATCGCAAATTTCGATTTTCCATTTAAATAACATGGGAACAATACTCTCTTGCCCTTTGGAATTTTATAGCTCACGTTGGTGACAATATTTCGGAATGACTAAGGTATATTCCTGTAGAAAATTGAACGATCTACAAAAAATGTCTCGTACAAGTTTTTGATATATTTATTTCTGCATCAAAAAGTTATTCGAGGTCCAAGTTGAACTAAAGAAAAATTTTAATATTTTTTCAATTTTTTGACGCAACTATCAATTTTATGAGAAAATTTTATAGGACATTTTTTGTATAGCATTTTTTTTCCTATAACTTATCTATATAAAAGTTTTTGATATTTTTCACAGGTCCTAAGTTATTTGCATTAAACTGAAAATTCCCTGAATTATTATATTTTTAACATAAAAATTTCTTGGAAATTTTATAGCTCACGTTGCTGACAATATTTTGCAATGGCCAAGGTATATTCTTGTAGAAAATTGAACGATCTAAAAAAAAGGTCTTGTACAAGTTTTTGATATATTTATTCCTTCAAAAGTTATTCGAGGTCCAAGTAGAACTAAAGAGAAATTTTGATATTTTTTCAATTTTTTGACGCAACCATCAATTTTATGAGAAAATTTTACAGGACATTTTTTGTAGACCACTTATTTTTCTATAATTTATCTCTATAAAAGTTTTTGATATTTTTTACAGGTTCTAAGTTATTTGCATTAAACTGAAAATTGAATTATTATATTTTTAACATAAATATTATTTTTTTATTTGTATTAAATAACTTAGGGCCTGTGAAAAATATCAAAAACTTTTATAAAGATAAATTATAGAACAAAAAGTGCTCTACAAAAAATTTCCTATAAAATTGTCTCATAAAATTGATGGTTGCGTCAAAAAATTGAACAAATACTAAAATTTCTCTTTAATTCAACTTTGACCTCGAATAACTTTTGAAGGAATAAATATATCAAAACTTGTTGGAGACCTTTTTTGTAGATCGTTCAATTTTCTACAAGAATATATCTTGGTCATTCCGAAATACTGTCACCAACGTGAGCTATAAAATTCCAAAGTGCAAGGGAATATTGTTCCCATGTTATTTAAATGGAAAATCGAAATTTGCGATGCGGCACCTTTTAATATTAATATTAAGAGCTTAAACTTTCACAGGATTTTTTTTATTGTCATTCCCAACAATATTTTCTATATAATTAAGAAAAATAAATTCATCATTTTTTTTGAATCAGTCTAGTGAACATAGAGGAATATTTTTTCTTGTTAAAAATATAAAATTGCTCAAACTTGTCTTTTGCATTAAATTTTTAGTTGAATGTATAAAAAGCAATGTTAACTTTATTAATTGATGCCGCAAATAGGATAATTTCTTAAGGAATTCTTTTACATTTTTATAAATGACTTAATTTTTTAAATAGTTACTATAAATAACATAGTTTTTTAATGAATAAAATACGGGATAAATAATTTTCTACAAGAATATCCTTTGGTCATTCCGAAATATTGTCACCAACGTGAGCTATAAAATTCCAAAGTGCAAGAAAATATTGTTCTTATGTTATTTAAATGAAAAATCGAAATTTGCGATGCGGCACCTCTTAATATTAAGAGCTTAAACTTTCACAGAATTTTACTTTGTCATTCCCAACAATATTTTCGACATAATTAAGAAAAAATAATTATCATTTTTTTGAATCAGTTACTAATTTAATACTTTTTCCTCATTCTTTTGCACTACGAAGAAATACATTTCAAAATTACTTAAATAAGAATAAAATACGAAACTTATTTGTAAAGTACAAAATCAAATTTTGTGTATTTTTCTTATTTTTTTCTTTCATTCTATCGAACATTTACTTATTTAAAAAGGAGTTAGAAATACACAAACTTTATGCTTCAAAATCTTGAGATCGACAACTTAAGAAACATTCTCTACATAAAATAGGAACTCCTATTCAGAAAATAGACATTTTTTTCGTCGAAATGAAGAGGAAAAACAATATTAAAGTTCAAGTTCTCGTTTATTTATATTCACTTGGTTGTTCCAATATAAAACATTGAAAAAAAGTGTATTAAATTAACGTTTTTTTTTGCATTTAATCAAACTCTAGCTGACGAAACGATCCATGAAGTTCTTCCATTGTAAAATCCAATTTTTCAATCCTTTTGGACTCATCCACTTGTTCCTGCATTATTTCAAGGAAATACGGTCGATGTTCCAGCAAAATTTTGCTCCAATTATCTTACAAAAGAAACAAATTATTATAAATTATTAATCCAATAATAAATAAGAAACCCAAAAGGTTTTCTTGGTCAAAAATGTGAACTTACCTTTCATTTCTTGCAACGTTTCGTTATTGTCGCCCCCATATTCTTTCGGGAGCAAATTTTTATCAATGAACGAATGTAAAAATTCCAAATCCGGACAAACTGTTATCTAAAAGTTTACAGAAATATTTTTGTATCATTTTTAATTAATTTTTTTATTACTAACGCGGTCGTATATTTTCTTTTCCGTAAAAGGTTTAACCACGGCCAAAACTTTTTCGATCAATGGTGGGGTGTTGATCAAAAATATTCCGGTAGTTTTGGTTCCAAAAGCTTTCTAAAACAATATTTTCTTGACATATAACTTTAAAAACAATAAAGTCCAATTACTTTTGTAAAAAAATGAGCCGTTTTCAAGTAAACTGGTGTAAACTTTTTGAAAAATTCCCAAGTACAATTGGCTAAATCAATTACAGCGTACGAACCCCAACAATAATCGTACTTCATCAATAATTCTTGGAAAATTGCGGTCGTTATTAGAGTTTCGAAAACATCAAAATCGTCTTTTGGATGATATTTAATGCAGAGAATTCGTTCTTGATTTGAAGTCAATTTTTTTAGGGGCACACAAGTTCTGGAACCCAAAAGAACATAAGTTTCTTTTAAAAGAAAAAAATTGAAAAATTTTACACTGATTCTCCCACAAATGGTAAAATTGGATCCATTTTCTTGATTAATTCAGGAAACGATGATTTAATTGTAAAATAACTATCAATTCGCTTTTTCGTTTTCTCCAAACTTAATTTACAACGCAACAAAATACCTCTTATTCGATCTTCTGCAAAAAACATTAAATTTAAATTCTATTAGTAATTTTTCATGATACTATACCATCCATTGGTGGTAAATGATGTTGGGATTTCATCCATTCTTGAATAAACTCAATATCTTTTTTGAATCGGTCTTCATCGCTATTAAACTTTTCCAAACACTTTTTCTTATCAAACTCCAACAAATCCATTTCAAATTATTGTCACCGCAAATTTTAAAGCCCCAGTACTTATACAGTATTGATTATGGACTTCAACTATTGTCAAATTTCTTGACAGAAAATATTTGCCAGAGTGTTCAACGAAAATTTAAGACAATTATCAAACATAAGTGAAATGAAAAAATGAAATTACCTTCATTGATAGTGAGAGATAATAAATTTTCAGACAGTTAATGCAATAAAAAGTCATTACATAGGATTATAAAGCATTCATTTTTGAAAAACGTCTGCAGTAATTGCGTCATAAATGATTGTTAAAGTATTTTGAAGTCGGGCTAATTATTTTTTTAAACCAAAACCTCCATCGTGGTACAAAAAAAGCATATTATATAATTCAAAATTTTGAGTTTTGTCGTTTTCTTAATAAGGTCTATCCAAACGACAGTTCTTTAAAAGTTCTTTTTTTTGGCCTCTAAAAAATTTCATGAGTCTCATGAACATTGTTGTGGTGTTTAATCCATACCATTGACGAAAGTTCTTGAGGAAAAATGTTCTTCAGCGGCTAAAATCATGCTTTTTCTATATTTTTCTTTGGATCACTATTCAGAACAATATTAACTTTGAATTTATCATTACTTAGGAAAAGTCTTCAGCTCAATTTTCCTGCTTCTTAATTTACAAGTTCTTTGTGAGTAGAAAGTCCCAAAAAGTTATTCGAAAAATATTAATAAGCTATGGTTTTTTTCCTGGCAGTCATTTAAGAATAGCAGTTGGGCAGTATAGAATAAACTGGAAACTGGAAAAAAACATAGTCAAACTTTTTTGCTTAAACTTCCAAAAGAATCCTACAATTGTTATTGCTTTAAACAATAAAATTTTACGAAAAAATGGAGATTCACTACTATTTTTCTTTCATACACTGCAGAAGTGCTTCATTCTTCGTCCTGTGCATTCACGGTACCCTTAATATTCCTCAGTAAGCAAAAATTTAAAAAAAATGTATTATAGATATTACCGATTATATCTAAGAAAGTCTATAGATTGGAAAGAGCCAAAAAATAGCGATTAAAAGCTTGAAAAAAGCTCAATTTTGATAAGTTATTTTACTGAAATCATGGCCGATTTAGTTGGGATTATTTTACTTGTACTTCTGCAAAACTATTATTGTTTATGATTAATTAATTAAACAATTCATACGCAAAGAATTGTAACCACAAATGCTGCATTGTATATTAAGATAAAATGACAAATTTCTTTTATTTTTGCAAATCAAATCGCAGATTATTCAGGAAGTAACATACACTAAAAAATTCCGGAAACTTGCATAGAAAAGCTCAATAATGAAAAGAAGTTATACTTAAATTATGGACAACTTAACTTGAACTATTTTTCAACTCTTCGCTTTTTATCCAGAATTTTAATTGCTTCAAGAATTGTTTAAAAAAATATTGAATTTCCTCTTCTAAAGCTGCACCTCAATAAAAATCATAGAATGGAACAATATTCAATCATTCATCAATTTAATTTTCTTTAATATTGATAGAAAACATTTTTGTAAGTTAATGTCTTCTAAAAAATATAAAGATTATTAATAATTAAATTGTGGGCAATAAGGACGAAGCTTCTTGTGGAATATTATTTATTTTATCGCCAACGTTTCGTCAGTCATTCCTAACTTCTCCAGGGCTTTATAATGAAAATACATATATAATGAAGTCAGGAATGACTGACGAAACGTTGGCGATAAAATAAATAATATTCCACAAGAAGCTTCGTCCTTATTGCCCACAATTTAATTATTATATTTAAAAAGATAAGAACTTAAACAACATGGATAAATATTATTTTTCAGAAAGTAACATAATATATTAGAAAATGCCAAAAACTTGCATTGAAAAGCTCAATACTGAAGGCTTATTACACTTAAATTATAGACATCAAATTGGACTATTTTACAAAAATGTTATCGCTTTTTTTTCTTAGAGCATTAATTGCTCCAGAAGTTGTTAAAAAAAGTCTTACTAATGATGCACTTCATTAAAATATCATGGATTGGAACAATTAATTCCTTCTTTCATTCCATTTTCTTAAACATTGGTGGGAAACATGTTTGAAAGTTATTGTCATTTTAAAAAAATGTTTATTTTAAATTAGTAGCTGCTCAATTAATTTTAAAGTTTTTCAATACTTACTTTTGAAATAGAAATCGTAGTATTGCAATCTTCAAAGCTCAAAGCTCTCAAAGCTTTCCGAAAGCTCTGGAAGGTATCAAATTGGACAAGGCCGACTTCTTCGTTGTGCTAAGAATGTGCAGGTTTTGTAGAAGTAAATGAAATTTTTATTTCAGTATAGCAAAATCTCTGGTTTTTTCATAAAAGCGACCAAAATTAAACTCATTGCATTTGCCAAAATACCTGGACAAGTTCTTCTGGTTAACGGCGATGATTTGGTGAAAGAAGTGCCATCATACTAATACCTGGAGAATATCGTGACTGATCAATATGACCTGATGAAAGAAACTGTTTTAAATTCGATATTTATAAGAAAGGAGGTACTTTTTGTGAAGTTAGATCTAAGCTTGGAGTTCTGAGTTCGAAGATGGTCTCTTAGTATTCCTGTGCGAATGCAAGAGTAAGACTCATTAGAAAAAAAAAGTTAATGTCTTTGAAATGTATATTTACCTCGGTTTACTAAAGATGTCCTGGATCTATAGTATAACGAATGTGGAAGTTCTTAATCGCTGAGATCCCATCAGAAAAGAAAAACACTTTAAATTGGACTTCTAATATTGATTAAAGAAGGCAAAATTCAAAGGAAAGATCTATCGGAAGACGCCAAAATTCCTGTTTGAAGTACATATCCGAAGATTGGCTGCTTATCTTTTACCATATTCCGTATACAGTTATATCTGGAACCACCTTAGCTTTTTAAATGGTCAATTTTTGAAAAAAAAACGTCAGAAGAACACAAAATCACTGATAACAATTACTTTTTAGGATTAACGGGGATGATTTGGTGAAAGAAGTGCCATCATATAAATAACTCGTGAATAAACAATGCGACCCGATGAAATAAATAAAGTTTTAAATTCGATATTTATAAGAATGAAACTACTTTTTGTAAAGTTAGATCTAAACCTGGAGTTCCAGGTCTGAAGATGGTAAGATATTAGATTTTCTCGGTACTCCTGCATGGATACAAAATTTAGACTCATTAGAAAAGAAATGTCTTTGATAAGTTAGCATAATTACCTCAGTTTAATAAAAATATCCTGGATCTAAAGCATAAGGAATGTGGAAGTTCTTAATCACTGAGATCTCATAAGAAAAGAAAATAGGACTTCTAAATAGGACTTCTGATAATGAATAAAGAAATTTAAGAAAGCAAAATTCAAAGGAAAAGATCTTTCGGAAGACGCCAAAATTCCTGGTTCAAGTACATATCCGAAGATGGGTTGACTGCTTATCTTTTACCATATTCCGTATATAGTTATACCTAGAACCACGTTAGCTATTTAAATGGTCAATATTTGAAAAAAAAAACGTCAGAAGTATACAAAATCACTGATAACAATTACTTTTTAGGGTTAACGGGGATGATTTGGTGAAATAAGTGCCATCATATAAATACCTCGTGAATGATCAATGCGACCCCATGAAAGAAGCCGCTTTAAACTCGATATTTATAAGAATGGAACTACTTTTTGTAAAGTTAGATCTAAACCTGGAGTTCCGGGTCTGAAGATGGTCGAATATTACATTTTCTCGGTACTCCTGCATGGATACAAAATTTAGACTCATTAGAAAAGAAATGTCTTTGATAAGTTAGTATATTTACCTCAGTTTAATAAAAATATCCTGGATCTATAGTATAAGGAATATGGAAAACTTAATCGCTGAGATTCCATAAGAAAAGGAAAACATTCTTAGTTAGACTTCTAATAAAAGAAGGTAAATTTCGAAGGAAAAGATTTATACATATTCGAAGATGATTTGGCTACTTATCTTTTACCATATTCCGTATAGAGTTATATCTAGAACCATGTTAGCTATTTAAATGGTCAATTTTTGAAAAGAAACATCAGAAGAATACAAAATCACTGATAACAATTACTTTCAAGTTTTCAACAGTTAATAGAACTGAATAATTTGGTAATTTTCAAAAGTTTTATTGTTTTCAATGTTTCAATCAATCAATTTTTCGGTTATAACATTTTCAAATTTCATTGTTAGCCACTTATTTCGATTGTTAAATTTTCAAAGAATTGAAAGGATTTTAAAGTTGTTTCTTGTAAAAAACAAATCTTGTGTTGTTCATATGGTGGTAAGAATAAAATTTATAAGAAAAAGAAGTTATATATCTAATTATTTTAAATATTTTAAGGATTAAAACTTCACAACTTATTGCCTTTTTTGTTTCAGATATTTCCACTCCATATTGGAAGAATATAGCCT
Organism: Sisyra terminalis; assembly: GCA_958496175.1. Classification (NCBI taxonomy): domain Eukaryota; kingdom Metazoa; phylum Arthropoda; class Insecta; order Neuroptera; family Sisyridae; genus Sisyra; species Sisyra terminalis. The sequence goes on from OY292278.1 coordinate 7,147,970, forward strand.
TCGATTAATGTTCTGTTATTGTAAATGATTGAAACTAATTACAATTCTGGTTCTTCTCATTTAAATCCATCAACATTTGGCAGTTTTAAAACATTTCCCAAACGATTTGAAAATTTCTGACGAACTTTAAAATGATTGAATTCCAATTATATATAACTTGAACATAAAGATATTACTTATAACATTTTCAAATTTTAAACTTCCATTGTTAGCCATTTATTTCGATAGTTAAATTTTCAAAGAATTGGATGGATTTTAAAGTTGTTTCTTGTAAAAACAAATTTTGTGTTGTTCATATGGTGGTAAGGTTAAAGTTTTTAAGAATAAGAAGTTGTATCTAATTACTACATTTTAAAGATTATATCTTCATAACTTATTCCCTTATTTGTTTCAAAGTTTTCCATTTCATATTAGAAGAATATAGCCTTTGATTAATGATCTTTTATTGTAAATGATTGAAACTAATTACAATTCTGGTTCTTCTCATTTAAATCCATCATATTTTGGCAGTTTTAAAACATTTCTCAAACGATATGAAAATTTCTGACGAACTTTAAAATGATTGAATTCCAATTATATATACCTTGAACATAAAAATATTACTCAGAGCTAAACGCCTCTTTGGTATTTCGAAGCCATCAATTGCCACTCGCCTCATATTAGCGCAGGTATAAAGTAATATCATAGTTAATATCATTGATGGCCTAGGAAGCGAAAAAATGCAAAATAACATCAACGCCAATTTATTAAAACTTTCAAATCTAATTCGCTTTTCATATTTCTATATTAAATTGAAGCTATACGAAAAGGTCACTTGACCAAGTACGATCTCAATCGGTAACAAAACATCAACGATTGCAATGTATTAATCCCTCGATCGTTTGATCATAGTTTTTTCCACTTAATTAAGAAATGAATAAATCTTTCTGTAAAAAAATAGTGAACGGAATATCTGATTGAATAATTTTTCCTTTATTTTCTTTCTAACCTTGGCCATAGAAGGCCTCTAATGATAACACTTATTTGAGTGTTTAAATGAAGAATATTCGTACAAGAATCTCAATATTTGGTGGTGAAGAAAATTGCAAAAGCTTTAACATCAAAAGAAAAACTTGAGGTCTTCATTAGATCGATAAAGTGCATCAAAATTAAAGTGCTTTAGTTTAAACATTTTTCTCGTTTTATTACGTTTTACTTTTTGTAAATATTAAAGCCTATTTTCTTCTAAAACAGGTCTTGTCGCCTATAATTGGTTTATTGTCAGCCTTGAAGCAAAAATTTCGAGGAACATTAAAAATCATTGAATTTTGCCTGGCTCCGCCTGTTTGGAACGTTTTTTTTTTTACATTAAATAACGTTTGAATATTTTTCAATTTTGACATAGTTATGGTTTACCAAAGTTGGAAATATCAAGACAATTTTTTCTAATGTTTACATATGAAATTATTAGGCAAAAATTCAAAGATTTATTTTGTCAATGGGACACCAGAAATTTAAGCATTTTAAAGATTTAAAAAGAGCCATAAATTGTGATTACATGTGGGCGAATTTTGAGGGTTTAAATCAATTTATTCCAAATTTAATTTCCTTGATACTGGCAGGTGTTTTTATTAGAAAGTTATTCCAATAAACAGTGGAAGAATCTTCCAAGAAGTGTGAACTTATCCGGCATTACTTTATTGATAAGAAAATCAATTTAAATCTTTGATTTTCCTTCATATAATTTAACCTCGATATTACAAATTGCAAAAAGTTGTGAATTATTAGCCATTTGTTAATATTTAATTATATCATTACCGTAATAATTTATCGATTATGAACTGAAATATCAAATCTTTTAAGCACATAATATATCAAACTTTCATTTGTTTCTCATGCATTGAAATCTCCATAGTGTTAAGCAACAAAATTAATAGTAAAACTTGAAAAATATCAAATGATACTTTCGGTGATAATTGAGGAAGTTTTATTGTTGGGAAACATTTTAACGAGATATAAAAGTTGATACAATTACAACTGTCGTCGTTTTCGTTAAATCTGATAAAAAAATCGATAAATTATCCGAAGAAACCAGAAGTTTATAATGAAATCATCGTAGAAGACATTTAAATTACCCATTAATGCGTCTAAATTGGTCTAAATTTTCAACAAATGACTCCAACCAATTTACCAATATGAAGGCTGAAGATGAGATTTGAAACTTGACAAAAATATTACGAAACACTGAGGTCTCCCTTCTTTGATTGGTGTGATCCTCCATATATGATTGGAACTGCATCTTTATTCCACTTGATACATAGAAGATGCCGTGTTTTTTTTCTTCTGGTAAATGAGTCTTAAAGTATGGCAAATTGTTGAGGGCTTGGCCTCAGATTTTTTTTCGTTTCTCATCTCCTAGATGCTTGGACCTCCTTTCGTTTTTTCGCTATAAATACACCGATCTCATCAGGATATTGATCACAATTTTGTGTGGTACGTAGTGAAGAAAACGTTACGAAAAATGAAAAGTTTGGTGAGTTTTTAATAGTAAGGAAAAGCGGAGGAAATGTTGGGATTTATGTTTTTTTGGATTTTAGATTGTTGTTTTGGCGGTTGTGGCTTCGGCCTACGGACAATTGGGATTCCAAAAGAATCGTTATCAACCATCGCAACCGAGTTATCAACAGAAAGCTGTGCTTTCGTCGTATTCGGGCGATCAAATTCCGATTTTGAGACAAACCCAGGATGTCAATTATGATGGAAGCTACCAATTTGAGTAAATATAAAATTCTATTTTTTTTTATTGAGAAGAAACTTTAAAAAGATGTTTTTCCCAAAAGAATTCCGGTAGATTGAAGAACTTTGTAAATTAGACGAAGTTATTCTTCTTTTTATTTATCATTGATTATCAATTAAATCACATAAATGATTTTCATTAAATTTGATCAATGAGGTAACTAAGTCTTAATAATTAACACTATTTTACATTTCCAAAAAGAATTATTTCAAAAACCTAAGTAGGAATAATATTTCGTACACTATTTTCACCATTTTCAATGGAAAATTCACCATTCTGGGCTTAACTTTCCACGTAAAAGTTAAAATAATTAAAAAGTAGATTTATCAAAATATTATCTCCACTTTATATGCAGTAACTAGTAAAATTAAGTTCTTATTTAGACGATATTTTCAATCAATCCTCTCTATTCTTTACGGATTTTGATACTTTTTGTTGAAGTCATCAAAACGAAGTTGCAGACTTCAAATTGGCATAAATATTAACAAATTAATAATCGTATTTTTATGTACTAAACAATTTTTAAATAGGTAGAAAAGACAATCAAATATCTTTAAAAGTTTGATTATTTGAAGATCTATGCAAATTGGAAGAAATAACTCCTTTTTATTTATAAATTAAGTCCCTTAAATAATTTGCGTTAAATTTGATCCATGAAATAATTAAGGTCTTAAAAAATTACATTTTTTATTTTTGATATTTTCAATCAAAACTTTCTATTTTATATGGGTTTTGATACTTTTTATTTAAGTCATCAAAACAAAGTTGCAGACTTCATATTGGCATAAATATTAACAAATTAATAATCGTAGTTTTATGTACTAAATAATTTTTAAGTATGAAGAAAGGAAAATCTAATATCTTTAAAAGTTTGATTGATTGAAGATCTATGCAAATTGGAAGAACTAACTTTTTTTTATTTATAACTTAAGTCCCTTAAATAATTTGCGTTAAAATTTGATCCATAAAATAATTAATGTCTTAAAAAATGACATTTTTTATTTTCCAAAGAAATAAAAACCTAAGTAGGAACTATATTTCATTCTATTTTATTTCTATTTCCAATGGAAAACCTAAAGATTTGGGATCTAGCTTTTCTAGACTAAGTAATAAAAGTTAAGATCATAAATTTATCAAAATATTTCCACCAAATAAATTTTAAACAGGAAGAAAGGACAATCAAATATCTTTAAGAGATTGATTAGTTGAAAATTTATGCACATTCGAAAAAAATACCTCTTTTTATTGATATTAAGCCCTTTAAATAATTTGCGTTAAATTTGATCCATGAAATAATTAAAGTCTTGAAAAATTACATTTTTTAATTTTATTTTCCAAAGAAATAAAGAACCCAAAGTAGGAACTATATTGCACACTGTTTTTTTACTATTTCCAATGGAAAACTTAAAAGATTTAAGATTTAACTTTTCTAGACTAAGTAATAAAATTTAAGATCATAAATTTATCAAAATATTTCCACAAAATTAATTAGAGTACAAGATAAAATTTAGCTTTTATTTTAACAATTTTTTGAATCAAACTTTTTAATTTTATACTGATTTAGATACTATTTATTTAAGTCATCTAGACGAAGTTACAGGTACCAATTAGGTATAAATATTGGGAAACTACTAATCGTAGTTGTAAATTGTTAAATTTTGAAGTTGAATTTTGCCAATCGATAGAAAATCGTTCGTAGAGAAAACCCAAAAATTGGAGACAAAAAAAAGCATTTAAGAAAATATTTTTTCATTCAAATATTTTCATCATTTGTGAAAATCAATTTTCCTGACAATAAATTTTTGAACAAAAATATGTGAAATATAAGTTTTGGAAGACTTGGAAAATATTTTTCACTTTTTTCGACCGAGCAAACTTTTCCAATTATCATCGTTTGTCGTTTGTGAAAATCAAATTTTCCCACAAAAAATTGTTGAATATAATTATTTAACGTAACACATTAAGTGTTTTTTTAGGATTCGAAAAATATTTTCCTCACTTTTTGATTGAATTAACTTATCCAAACTGGCAAAAATCAATACAACAATGATTACGGATTTTAAATTTAAATTTTCATTGATTGTAAAAAGCAAATTTTTTGGAAACTGTGGAAACCTTTTTCCAAATCTTGAAAAATACCAAACATGTAAATTCAAATATAAGTGGATTTTCAAAAATGATGAAAATATTTGGGTTAACAGCGTATTAAATTATGTCTCGATTTTGTAATTTTGGAAGTTTTTGTGAAAATACAATTTAAGGAAAAAATAAATTCCCTAAATGGCTTTTTTCTCCAAGTCTTTGGATGTGGAGAGATTTTGTTAAGTTTTCTTTAATCTTTCATTATGGTTTAATTAAAACAAGAGTTTTCTAAATTTTCCTACATTGTTGTTTAATATGTTCCCAAGAACTTTATTTTCTTAACATTTTACTATATCAATGACTAAATAATTAATTTGTCTTAGTAAATTAATTTCTATTAAACAATTTTGTCACAAACCCAATGGTTTCTTTTGCAAATTTCTATGAACGATTTTCCATCGATTGGCAAAAGAATGGAAAATTCAAGCCTTAAAATTTTCTTGTCCAATTGATAAAGGATCATAGTTCTATGTACTTAACAATTTTGAAGTAGAAAGAAAAAACAATCAAATATCTATGAAAATTCAAATCACTTCTGTGTCCCCCAAATTTAAATATGCAATTCGCTTATGCATTAGTCATTAGATTTTGAAACATCACCCGTTTCTTCTTCATAATTTATTAATGTGACATTTTAATCAAATCCTCCAAACCCATAAATCAATTTACGATCTTCAAATTGATCAAATAAAAAATTCAATTTTACCAACCAAATACATATTGAAAGGTGAATAAACACATTTCAATAAATCAGTCGAACTTTTTACGAAAAAATCAAGACTTGTTTTCCCTCCTCTTCACCAACCATTACAAAAGTGTTGCACTAAAAACATAAGGTCCCACCGAATTTAGAACTAAATTGTTGCGTATCATCTTCGACTTTCTTTTTGGTTTCGAGGCCGAATTTGGTCAATCTGGTTAATTTCTTTGAACCTGAACTATTGCATGTGGCGATTAGGCTTATGAAATGAGATTGATATTTAATTTAATGTCATTTTAGTTTCGAAACTGGAAACGGAATTGCTGCCCAAGAGCAGGGCGTCCTGAAGAACGCCAACACCGATTATGCGGCGGAAGCCGTGCAAGGTTCATATCGGTACACGGCGCCGGACGGAAGTCAAATTTCGGTCACTTATGTGGCCGATGAAAATGGATATCAGCCGCAAGGTGCCCATTTACCCGTGGCACCCCCAATTCCAGAAGCAATTCTTCGGTGAGTCATCAAAATTTAGTGGTATTCCCACGTGAATTTAATGTTTGTTTTTTTTTCGTTTTTAGGTCACTTGAATGGATTCGTACGCATCCAGCACCTGAAGAAAAGAAACCACTTCAACCCTTCAATCGTAACCGATTTTAAATGACAAATTAAAACAAACAACTATCTTATTTTTGTGTAGAAACTACCAAAAAAATATAAAATTAAAAATTATATAAAATTCTTCATTGGTCCATTAACAGTACAATTTATTATTTACAAAAATTAAAAGCTTGAATGCCAGAGCAGTTGCTCTTTCCCTCTTACAAAATAAAATCATATGTGAAAACTAAAAATAAAAAAATTCTCTGTTTCCTATATTGGGAAAAAGGACCTAAAAAACCCAACAAGGTTAACATTAAAAGTTATACCTTAAAGTTTTTACCCTAAACCACTTTTAATACAACATGTGAATCTTTTAGAGCTTTATTCTACAAAGCTTTACATAAAATACATAAAATTAAGTTCTTAATTTAAATTTCGTTCTTGTGTTAATTCGTTTCTAAGGGTTAAAACCAGGAATTTTCATTTCGACAAGAATGTATTCTCGTTCATCAAATTTTCATGAGAATTCTTGCGTTGTTTAAGGGTAGATTTTGATTAATTTTTAACTCCTATGATCAGTGGTGTAGCTAGGTAACCAAGGGCCCTGGGGCAAATTATAAAAACCCCATGCTATGTAAACAGATTAGGTTTTATCAAATAAAAATATGAAATATACAAATACTATAAAAATGCTAAGCTACTTAAGCTCTTTTTTGTGCACTGCAGGTCAGGTAATTAAAATATTCAACAGTAACAACATAAATTACAATTAATACTTGGTGTAAGTTTGGCTAATAAAACTAAATAGATAATATTCAAGGATTTTTTATATAAAGGTCAGGCCTACCAACTGACTAAATAACAATTATATTTATAATTTTTTCCTCGCTTAAGTTTTCGCAAAAGTATCAATAACTTCGTTTAAATTCAGGCTTGATGCGATTTGGTTTTCAATTGCTATTAGCGATAAATATCGGAGTAGAGTTTGGCCCATATTATTTCTTAAATAATTTTATTATAGTTTTTAATTTCCTAAATGATTTTTCAGTCGCTGCAGAAGTGACAGGAATTGTAAAGAATAATAACATTGCTGTAAATATTTCCGTTAGGTCGCATTCTAGCACTCCATATTTGCTCATTATTTCCTTACATAATTGATGAACTTCCAATTGAATTTCCAAAAGTTCAGTTCGATCGGGATTTCTGGTAAGGATTCGAGGGCCCTCTGAGCTTGAGGGCCCCGGGGCACTGCCCCGCTTAGCCCCTAGGTAGCTACTCCACCGAATACAAAGTATTTTCATTGCTTAAATTAGCGAAAATTAGTGCATTTCGATCAAGATTTCTGGTAAGAATTCGAGGGCTCCTTGAGCTTGAGGACCCTGGGGCACAGCCCCGTCTAGCCCCTAGGTAACTACGCCACTGCCTATGATTGTGATTTGATAAAATAATATGTCAACTTAATTACTAATACTTTAACAAGACATTTTCATTTTATTGGAATCCCCAAAGTTTCAAGTAAATAATTTAATGTATAAAAAAATTAAAATTTAAAATTACTTCCATTTCATCAAAATTTATCTGAAATTTTCTTTGATTTAAACGTTAAACAACGATTTAATTGAATAAAAAGCATAAAAAATTCAATCTAAACGAAATATAATATATAATGTAAACGTATAGATAAACAAACATACATTCATTATCATTGATGCAATTTCCTTGTCGCTGTACTATTCGAGAGGGCAATAAGTAATTAATCTGTCAATTAAGCATTGATTGATTTTCCAATCTCAATTGTGTTTTCCTGGATAAAAATAAATCCCATATTAACTTATCCATTGTCCAATTCAACCAATATCTAATCAATTAACCAACTATTTATATTGATACCATTTTGGAAAGCCAGACGAAAATAATTGATTCTCAAAAAAAAAACCTTCAGTTTTATCGATTTTCATTTATAAAAATATAGTTTTTCAAGAATTTAATTATATTTTGCCTCATTAATTTCTTATCATTTCAATGTTTACGAATGAAAGTTTCAGTAGAAACTTATCTCAAATTGAATCGGATAAATCTAATGAAAAAAAAATAGGAGGGGAAAATGTTTTTCCATTTAGTTTTTCTTGCATATATACATAGAATTTTATCGTTTTGCCAAATTAATTAAAAATTATTGACTTTTAAACTAAACTATAAACATTTGTTTCGATATTGGATGGAAAATTGATAAATTTTACCTTTGAAAAATTAATTTAAATTCTCAATTCTAAAAGAATATACAGTTTGTAAACTTTTTGACCTTAATTTGAGTTTTGACACCAATAATTATGTCCCAAAATTGTATTTTACTGACATATGTACAAGTAAGTTTTGGGGGATTAAACGAGGATGACCTATAATAAAACGCCAATGGCTTAAACGAGGATTAAGTCGTTATTATTGGCCATCAAAAAGCATCAACTGCTATTTTGTTAAAGTGAAAAAAAAAACATTATTGCTTTGTGATATAACCACGTAAATTTTGATCCCAAAAAAATTCAATTTGCAAAATGGAATGCAAATGCAAGTTCATCTTTTTGGATTCGATTTAAAGAAAATTGCTAGTAATGGTCATCAATCATTGAGTTAAGCATATGGGGAATAAATTTCATCCATAAAAATCTGTGCATTTTGGTTCTGGTGTTTCAAAAGTGATAATTTTGGTACCAGAGGCAATGAATACGAAGGAAGATTATTCAAGTTTGATGATGATGAGTTAAAGAAGTTATTGGATCAAAATTTATCTTCTACTTAAAAGAAAATTGCAAAAAACATTGATGGTGATTGGCCATTGGTTTGATACAAAAATCGAAGCAGGGTGGTTTTACAAGAAATAAAGCTAAGAATTGTTCCAGGCAGCAAAAGATTTCCTAAGAAAGTCTTTTCAAAGACGTCCAAGCAGCCCCCGCTTTAGGGGTGGGCAACCCGGGCGGTCGCCCGGGGCGGAAAATTTCAGGGGCGGCATTTTGTCATATTTGATATACAATAGGAACAAAAATGTGAAAAAATTAGTTTTTAGTTAAAAAAATATTTTTCCAAAAAATTAAAAATTTAGTGATATTAAAACTCTGTGTTTTTGCGACCCTGAAGGGGCGGCATTTTTTCATCTTGCCCAGGGCGGCAAATTTGCTAGAGCGAGGCCTGCGTCCAAGAATGACGTTTTAACAACCTCCTTTTACAGAGCTTTTAATAAATAAATCTTTAAGAACTCTTTTTTTTTGGATTTTGTAAAACGTCAAAAATATATGATCTTTAAAAAAATACTTTTCTTCTGAGGTTTAGTTGGATTAATTTTGATGAATACTTATGGTGGTATAGTACTTCATTTGTGTCAATTTTTTACATTCTTCAGTGTAGTTAGGAAATTCATCATTAATATAATAATTTAAGCATTGAGATATTAAAATAGTTTACTGTGTATAAAGGGAGTTAATTATTTTATTAAAAAATAAAAATACATTTGATTAATGTTTATATCAATTACCTTTTGCATATAAATTGCACTGTGATATTAGAAAAAGCTTCAATTGCTGAAATCCATTAAAGCTTTGCCTTTTTAAAAGTCTAAAATGGCAATTTATTTCTACTTTTGCAAAAACATTTTTTTGAGCTTAAAAAGAAGAATTCTTCATAAGACTTCCTCAAGAACTTTTTACGAAATCATATTGTTTATAGATACGTTAAACTTCGTTTCTTCACGTAAAAAAAACTCATCCAAAGGCATTTTTTTTCATTATAAAAGATTAATTTGCATGTACAAAAAAAAAATAGGATACTAAGAATATAATAATTAGATTGTGGGCAATAAGGACGAAGCTTCTTGTAGAATCTTATTTATTTTATCGCCAACGTTTCGTCAGTTATTTCTGACTTATTCAGGCCTCAAAATTTAAAAATTTAAAAATTACTCCACAAATGTCATAAAAATAAACTGTAAAATGACCCAACTGGTATTCTCGGTCTGTTGTTCTACCAGTTGTCATTTTACAGCTTATATTTGTGGAGTAATTTTTAAATTTTGAGCCCTGAAGAAGTCAGGAATAACTGACGAAACGTTGGCGATAAAATAAATAAGATTCCACAAGAAGCTTCGTCCTTATTGGCCACAATCTAATTATTATATTTAAAATGGCAAGGACTTAAACAACATGGATACTAAAAATATTGAGCAGATTGATGATTCAATGTAATTTTATCAGAAGGATATCTTGTTCTTTGGTACCTACTCCAAAGACAAATATAAAAAAGTTTTCTGCATAGAATTGTAACGGAGGACGACCAATAGGTCTAATTTGATAATTCAAAGAGGATAAAATCTTGAGGTAGGCCCTTCCATGCATTAAATTAAATGACGAACCCGAATATTTCTGACAAGAAGTTGTATTAGATGTACAACTTAGTTTTCATGAAGAAAATGGAAATTAATTGTTAAAAATATGTTACAAATGTATTAAAGTATTGGCCTTCGTTAGCTACAATTAATTCCTATATTTCTGGTAAAGCTTGAATACTGTTACGGGGAAAAAGTTCATCTTTTGAGATTATCCACGAATCATGCCAATTTTTTGATGTCTTCATATAATTGGAACTGCTGATCATCTAAATCATGTGCCATCGATTGGAACCAATGATAATCTGGCGACTCAATATCCGGAGAACACGATAGGTATGGCAGGACTTCTATTTTGAGGGTTTCCAAGTAGGTTCTTACCAAGGTTTATAAAATACCCAGGTGGCCTCATGGTGGCTACGTGAGGTATCCAGAAGAAATTCTTACATATCTTCAGACTGATTCAATTTCAAAATTCTTCGTATGACGTCATTTCTTTTTTTTAATGGAGCAACCTGTGCAATTTACAAACCTTGGGTTCTTACAACTTTGGCAACGTAAAACCGAAGGTTTTCATGCTACTTAATCATTTTTTAATGTCTTTGTCCAGTATTAAAGTTGTTTTTCACCCAGAAAATGGCTTGTTGGGTATCTTCTAGAGCTAAAATAAGCCCTTCTTGCGTTTATCATGGATCCTAATCAAGAAATACCTCCAATTCAACGTCTTCGAATGTTTTTTTTGATCTTTCTTCACGTGGACAATCGTCAACATCAAAATCTCCGTGTTTAAAGCGGTGAAGTTAATCACAGAACTTTGCTTCACCTAGATTAGCATCTCCGTAAACTTTCTGAAGCTCTTGATGCGCTTTTGCCGTCTTTTTCTACAAATGAAAGAAGATAATCAACAGTTTCTGCAAATGGTGACTATTTGACACAAAACCAAAAAGTATATAATGCTAAAGTAAAATCAATTTGTTTATCATATCCCAAAGCTTAATTTATGATTTTTTGAATATGTCAAAATTGACCAGCCCTTCCTGTTGAAGCTTTCTATTGAATTGATTAAAAGCGGTAGTTTAGTTCTACACCAAAATGTTGTATATTTGGTGGAACCAGATCAAAGTAATCAATAATTAGTTACTCCAATGAAATAATAACTGAAGAACTTTACCAGGAATAATTAATGGAAGTGGATCAATAATAAAGCTCAAATACTCTGATGTACTAAATGATGTAAAAGCTTTTATGAAAACTTTGGAGGGACCTCAATGAAAAGTCCCAACTTATCCACCATATTCATCCAATATTACTTGGTCCGTCTATAAGAATAGATTTTACGAAGATACACTTAAAGGACGATGAATTCTTAGTTTAAAGGAATCATTCTGCTGTCAAAAGGAAAAATCAGTAGCTACTAATGGACAATATTTTGTATTAAAAATATTCTAACATTTTTTTTGAATGATGCCTTAAAAGTACTAAAGAAAAAACCTTTCAATTACATCTCATATTCTTAGAGTAAACGTATTCCAGAATTTTTTTTTTAATCAATAAATTTTAATTCAAATGACTAAAAATGCATGATGATTGGATTTTTTGTCGTTTAGTATATTATTTTCATATTCAATTTTAAGTAGACACGAAATGTTTCAATGAAAATATTAAAAGTAAATTAATTTAAAGTTTTGAAGACATAAATTCATGTTGAGTACAGTAATTTCCGTTTATATTTTTTTTGGATTTTAATAGAAAATTATTTATTCTATACCCTTAATATTTTATTTTTATTTTATCAGAACATTTTATTTGTCTGTCTACATTTTCTGAACTAAAAAAAAAAACAAATTATCTCATAAAATTCCACGTGAAATTGTTTTTGTCTTATCTTTATTTTGTTGCCATTTGTGGTGTTTTTTTATGCCAAGTGTTTTTCAAACATTTTTTTTTAAGAACTAATTAAAGTTAAAAATATTTCTTAAATTTATACAAAACACATTTTTCTTTTCAGATATATCAAAAAGTTTACAGTAATCCTTAAAAACTAATCTCATTTCGGGAATAGTTGAACTAGAAAAACTTTAGTTTGTTTATCAAATTTTTATTTTCGTACCCGTAATATTGACAATATTTTTGTCGTAAAAAGCCGAGGATTCCTCCCCGTTTTATTTGGGACAAGCTAAAGTTGGAAATTGGGTTATTTTCGAGGGATTTGTCGGAGAAAATCATTACCGTTCTAAGAGTCAAGTCACCAACCGGAATGGTGATTTATCCCCGTTTTCGTGTAAATCTCTAGTTGGAAATTTTCATCGACTGCCACCGGGTGACACCGAAGCATGCCAATACAGGGAGCACATAATCGTACAGACAAATGGAAAAGTCCTCAACTTTTCCCCCATATATAGGCTTGGCTTCACTTCAGCGCATTTCTTTTAATCCCCACAATTTCTATTTTATCCATCTTTGTTGTTCACGTTGTCATGGAAAAGTGGGACTATGGAATTATTTTTGCTCATCAAAACTATTTACTTTTAAATCGTCCGCAAAGATGCAAGGATATTTCGGCTGGTCGTAAAAGACTATGCCCACAAATCGGGACTCAAATTTTTCGGTAAGATTTATCTAAAATATAAATTGTTTTTAAATCAAATTTTTTTTAGGAAAATTTTGATTCGGATATTACTTTTTGCTCGTTTTGTTCTCCGATTTGCATGGTCGTTATGTCCAAGTGGTACGTGAAAGACTCGAAGAATTCTCAGAAGAATATTTTCTTCACTGATCAACCATCCACGTCCAATGCTCTCATTCCTTTGGCTACGCCAAATAAAACGAAAAAGGTGCGGGAGAAGAAATTCTCCAAAATTCTTTCGTCTTTCCACAACAATTTTCTGTTGCCCGCCATTCCGCAAACGTCCACCGTTGAAATCACCAAAAATATTCGCCAAACTAAAGAGCGCCGAGAAATCAAAGTTCCCGACTTGCACCATCGGAAGTCCACTCCATATGTGTTACGCCAAAAGATTCGGCATCGCCAAACGAGTGCCAGTTCAGTAATCAGTGTGACATCGCAAGATCGGTGGATTTCGAATAGTTATATCGACGGTGATGTTTGGGACGAACGTCTTCCGCGAATTCGGCCTCGAACTCAGGCCATTCGACATTCTTTCACCGGAATCGTGCAACGTTATCCCGACAGTTGTGATTTGAATGCGGAAAAATCAACACGTGTCGATATTCTTCAGATACCTGATGGAAAACAAGGCGAAGAAATCAAGAAAATTCGACCGAAAACTCGTACGATTAAAAAAGCGGATAATATCCAGTTGTTTTATATCCCTTTTGATTGCTGCGAGGTTGATAATGGACAGGATGAGAAATCAGTTGTGGAATACCATGGCGAAGCCAAAGATTTGGAGCAGCCCCATGTTGATATTCTTGAAATTCCGGACGAAGAATCCACAAAAAATCGGCCAAAAGCCGAGAACATTCAATTGGTATACGTTCCATTCGATTGTTGGGATCGAAACAATGGAAAAGTGGTGGAATGTCAAGAGAAAAATCGAGTGGAACGTCGCAAGTGGAAGAAGCCGCGTGTAAATGTGGCAACAATGGTGAGGAGAGCGGAAAAACATGCGGAAATTTCGGACGATTGTTGTGGGGATATGGAATATGGAGGTGAGGGATGTTGTTGCTGCTGCTGGAAGCGGATGATGTGGTCACGACGCTGTTCCTCTCCTGCAGGATTCAAGTTTGAAGGACGTCGCAAACGGGGGCGGCGTCGCCGTCGCCACATGCGGTGCCCCGTTGCGTTGACGGCGATCGTCAGTCGTGTGGGACAGCAACGGCGAGTAGCTCGTCGCTTTGTGACCAGCGCCGTCACCTTGTCATACTGTTTTCTGTGTAAACTACCACACAAACGAAGTAAGTGACTTAATTTTCAAAAAAATTAACCCTCACTTTTCCAACCCTCTGTGTTTCCCACATCCAAAACAAATTTTCCCCGAAAAAAGTCAATATATGTGTCATTAAATATTCAAAAGTGTACAACTAGCATTGACCTTTCGTTTCAACCCCTAAATTCACCGGGTAAGTCATTTTTAACACTAAGAAAATTTTCTTCTCCAAAACATTTGCACTGAAAATCAACAGTGTGTTTTTATATGGAAAAACTTTTACAATAATTGCATGACAACAATGTTTTTGTTGCCAACTTTTCTGAAGTGAATGTCTGAGAAAACCAAAACTAAATATTGGTTGGTGACCTTATAAATTTTCTATTGTACAATCCATTTTCACGGCCAAAATTTAAACTTGAGTCGCGGAAAACAATAGACGAGAAATTCCGCGCACGTTTCCAAAATGAAATTATGCTCCAATGCGTGAGATGTATTGCCAATTCGGTGCTCCAATTATCGAATGGTCCACGTTTCTCTGAAATAAAATCATTAAGATCATAATTTTGTATAGAGATTTTCTATGTCTTTAATTTTTACCTGATCAATCTAAATATGGATCTTTGGGAATGAAAATTAAAATATTAAGGATCTTCTAGTTGATTATCCTTCCTCTCACCAACCTCTAAAAGGTATGAGAATTTGTCTTTAGGATTTTATTTTCCTTAATAGGGAAAAATTGATTTTTTGAGGCATGTAGTTGTACTTTAGAAAGCCTGAAACATGTAAAACAAAAAGGTGAAAAAAATGCTGGGAAATATTAATCTTTTAAAATAAGTTCATATTGATTTTCACACTATGCATTTTCGCAGATTTTTGAATTTGATATGAAGATATTTTAGGGGTGAATTTTAATTTTTATGGTACTAATGAAACGAAACTTGATTACTGGATTACCAAAGAAAATTCAGCCCTTATAAATTTTGTAAAAAAACATTTAAAACTTAAGAGAATGGTTAACACTTTGAAAAATTCTTTTGACAACAACATCGTTAATTTCAATGCCACTAGACTGCAAAAAAAAGATGCCAAAAAAATCGATTTTTTTTTTTTTGAAAAGTATATCGAAAATATTTTTCAAGGTGACAAAAAAAAAATATCGGGAAGGTCTAAGCCCTTAATATTTATATTAAGAGATCTATCATCTTTAATTTCGATTTTTTATTTGTGTTTTCATTTTTCCGTCAATGCTGTCAAACTATCAAGGTAAGAATATTCATCTGGACATATATTTTAGAAAATTAAATTCCCTACAAAAAACGTTTCTTTGAAAATTTTTGCCAGACACGCCGTTTCCGAATACTCAAGCTTTAAACATTGATATAATTTGTAGATTTATTTTCTTTATTTTGGAATTTTGTAACTAACGAACAAATAAGTTTATAGAAATGAACAATAAAGATTCTTGAGGGGATTTTAATGCTCTACAAAAAGGTATTTTAACGTTTTTACATAAAATCATTCTTTCAAAATTGGTTCAATAACGAAAAAAGCAATTATTTAATTTTTCCTTCAACTTTAAGTATGAATATCTTTTGAAAAAGTGATTGTATGTAAAAATGGTAAGAAACCTTTTTTGTAGAGCATTAAATTCTCTACAAGAATCAATATTGTTTATTTCTAAATATTTATTTGTTCGTTAGTTACAAAATTCCAAAATAAAGAAGATAAATCTAAAAATTATATCAATGTTTAAAGCTTGATTATTCAGAAACGGCATGTCTGGCAAAATTTTTTAAAGAGACCTTTTTTGTAGGAAATTTAATTTTCTATAAATATATGTGCAGATAATTTTTTTTACCTTTTTAATTTGACAGCATTGACGCAAAAATGAGAGCACAAATAAAAAATCAAAATTAAAGACGATAGACCTCTTAGTATTAATATTAAAGGCTCAAACCTTCCCGATATTTTTTTTGTCACCTTGAACAATATTTTTGATATACTTTAAAAAAAAAATATTCGATTTTTTTGGCCCAGTCTAGTGGCCACAATAAATAATTAGAAATTTATCTTCCTTCAAATTTGATTAAATTTTATAAATATTTGCAAGGAATTTTGTCGCAATTTCTAAATACTTTCGATTGAAAAATTGGTTTGGTCTAAGATGTTATCATATGTTAAAGATTTCTTAAATTCAAAGTATTTTACCAAATTTTTATTCTAAGTTTAACAATTATTTAAGACTTTAGTTTAAATCAATTTTATTAGCTTTAAAAAAAATCCTTCAAAGTTGAGCAACAAAAAGATTTTTGCACCTAAAACAGTACGACGAAAGTAATGTTTGTACTAAGGATATTACACCCTTGAACTCCCTGAAAAAAAATCCAAGATAAGTCCACACTAATGTTAAAAATTAGAGAAAATTTCAACTTTTTCTAATGATGTTTAAACCAAAACAAAAAAAATAAAAATCTTCAGTTACTATCCCTGGAATGTTAGAGGCAAATAATCAATCCAAAAAATCATGAAAATCTTATATTTTTGATTCCCAAATACTCACTCAAGGTGAGAAAAAAGAAAATTTAAGAATAGCAACCTTTCACCTATGTTAATTGGGACTTTCCCTCTATATAATTCCATAATAATAAAATATAACATTCACCATATTTTTGATGGAAAAATTAATTTTGTTTAAGATGGTATCAAATGTGAAGGATTTCTTAAATTCCTAATGATTTACCAAATTTCTACTCAAAGCTTTACAATTATTTAAAATTTTAGTTAAAATCAATTTTGTAAGCTTTTAAAGTCTCAAAAAAATCCTTCAAAGTTGAGCACCAAAAAGATTTTTGCACTTAAAAAAGTATGACTAAAGTAAAACCTTTACTAAAAATATTACACCCTTAAACTCCTTGAAAAAATTTTAAGAGAAAATCCATACTAATTTTAAAAATTAGGGAAAATTTCAATTTTTTCTGGTGATATTTAAACCGAAAAAAAAATTAAAAACCTCAAAAACCTCAGTCATAACCCCTGGAATGTTAGAGGCGAAAAATCAATCCAAAAAAACATGAAAATCTTATATTTTTGATTCTCAAATAATCACTTTGGCTGAAAAAAAAAGAAAATTTAAGAACAGCAATCTATCACTTGCGTTAATTGGGACTTTCCTATTATATAATTCCATAATAATAAAATATAAAATTCATCGATTTTTTTCCGTTTTGTACAGTTGAAATGTTAAATAAATTTATCAAGTGTTGTGATTTCATTAAATTCAAAGTATTTCACCATATTTTTACTCCAAACATTGAAAATAATTTAAGAATTCAGTAAAAATTAGTTTCTTGAACTTTTTAAACCGTTAAACTTAGCTTCAGGAAATCTTTAAAGTGTTGCAAAAAATGTTTGCTCCTGGAATTGTAGGTTCAAAAAAAATTCCTCTCCCAAGACTATTGCACCCCTGTACTTTTTAAAGTCCACACTGATGTTTATCACTAGGAATTTTTCAAAATTTTCTGGAAATATTTAAACCGAAAAAAGAAATAAAAACTCAAAAAAAATTCTTTAACCATCCCCGGAATGTTAGAAGAGAATAATCGAATCTAATACTTTTGATTCCCAAATAATCACTTAAGGTGGAAAAAAAATAAGATCACAAATATTTCCCCCTCTGTTAATTCAGACTACCCCTTTATGGAATACAATCTCATACTAATTAAAAATTAATTTCAACTATTTTATTCCCATTTTGTTCAATTAAAAAGCTTAAATTCAATGCAAATACGTGAAGCAGATGTAAAAAAGGACCATTTTCTTAAAAAATCATGATCATCCCCTTTGAGGTCTTTAGGGTCTACCCAAAGAAAAGATTTTCATGAAAAAAAAAATCAGAAAATAATCGATTTTAAATCAATTTCTCTCCGTAAGATTTATCATTGTAATTAAATTGAAATCTTCCAACCTTCCAAATAATCACTTAAGGTGAAAAAATTAAGATCAGCAATATTTTCCCTCTGTTAATCCAGACTACCCCTTTATACAATCTCATACCAATTAAAAATTAATTTTACCTATTTTATCCCCATTTTGTTCAACTAAAAAGCTTAAATTCAATGCAAATAATATGTGAAGCAGATATAAAAAAGGACCAGTTTCTTAAAAAATCATGATCATCCCCTTTGACGTCTTTGGAGTCTACCCAAAGAAAAAATTTTCATGAAGAAAAAATTCAGAAAAAAATCGATTTTAAATCAATTTCTTTCCGTAAGATTTATCATTGTAATCTTCCAACCTTCCCTAACTATACCTTCCTCATCCCCCTGCCTAAATTGAACCTAGAAATATATTAAAACTTTTCCAAAAAATCAAAGAAATGCACTGCGTTTTTTTTGTCTTAAATATTCCAAAACTTCGACGCACAAATTGTCCTGATTTTTTTTGACCTTCAATCAAATTCCTGATTTTTTAAGGAAAACAATTAAAAGAACCATAATTTAATCCTTTTAATCCAAAAATTTTCAACCAATTCATGTACTTACGAATAAAAAGCCATCAATTACATTAATCTCTTACGTTCATTCCAATTTTTAAGATAGAAAAGATTAAATTAATGCGTATAATCCATTAAAAAATTTAATTGAACCCTTGAGTCCCCGTATCTCGTCTCGCTGCCACTTACTCCCCAATTATTTCATTCTATTTTTGGTCCCTTTAATCTTCACTTTAAAATTTAACGCTTCGCTTTTTATTTTCTTTAATTAAAACATTTAAACCTCTCCTCTTTCTCTAACTAAATTGAACAAATTTGAATAGATTATGTCGCACGAAAAAAAAAACACCATGTGGGTCCAGTGACGCAATGGTCTCTCCATTTAATATTCGAAAAATTATGCTAAAATAATTTCAAACGTTTCGTCAATTATTTGTTAATCTTCAACCATCTAAATAATGGAGAAGATGTAAATTGAAAGTGGGAGATTTTGATGAATCGAATAATTTATCAGGGGAATGAGGCGCAATTGATTTTTCTAGTGTCGTTTAAGACGATAATAATCGACTTGTTTTGAATTGGTTTAATTGTTTTCGAGTGAATGGAGCATATGTTTTTTTTTAATTTCTAAAAATATCAATTGTAACGGCTTTGTTTATTTTGTCGCTGGAAGTTGGAGGATTTTGCGTCTAATGAAGCGGCTCCAATGTCTAGACTTTGAACGTGGAACAAAACACCGGGACTTGGGTACCTCTGGACTTGATTCTTACAAAAGTAGCCACATCAAGAAGAAATTGTTTCGTAACATAATCTAATCCAAGCCATATCAAATATCGGTGGACTCCGGCGACAATAAGCACCCGAGTAACGACCTCTTCTTCGCCAACAATTTCCAACGGTTTTTTTTTGTTGGTCTAATTCCGCAAATTCTCGGGCCTATTCTGAGCCTCCCGATCAGATGTGTTGGTGTGTAGACTTGACGATTTCCAGGAATTTGATTTATGGAGTTTGAGTAAATGGATGGTCGGCTTTGTTTCTCCCATCTGGACAAGGTTTGATCTTGGAAAGTCAATTCCTCGTTGCAATTTCTTCGTGCCTAGCCGAATGAAATTGAAAAAGATGTTGTCATTGATAAATCGTGAAGGTCTTATGTTTCATTGTGTCAAGATCAGAAGCAACAACATTTCGCTTGAAACGTCATGAAATTCCTTTTCGGTTGTACAATAATAAACAAAGCCAAGTGCCCACCGCGCGAATAAACCAATTAAATCGAAGCGAGAATTAAAATCAAGGTGGATTTTTTTTCTAGGCGATTCACATTTTAATTACCAATCAATAATATAATTCCTTTTATGTATCTAATTTGCTTGAAGTAACACAGTTAAACGTTTCAGGCCGTAAGGTATGTAAATATCTCTGAACTTGTTCTAAAGAAAATTAATGAAAAAACGATTCCCAATTGAAGAACATTATAAAGAATTATAAATAGATGATACATATGCGTGCCTTTTGCATATAAAATTAATATTTCTACGTCAAATTTCAAATCTAAAAGTTCTAGGGGATCAATTTTGATCATTTTTCCACAAGTCGTTCCTTGTTTCCATTAATTGGTCGGTAACGTTTGAAAATTAGTGTCTACTCCATTTAAAAGACACAAAATTTTCTGTGTAGCTATAGAAAATATTGCGGTAATTTGAACAGAAGTTCAAACAAAAATATTCGTGACGTATTGTCCAGATACGTATTTCGATTGTCAAGCAATCTTCCTCAGTGGTCATTAAGTAGTTGGGATCACTCTGTAACTGCTTTGCGATGATTCACATGTGAATCATCATCATTCACACTGGTGAATCATCACAAAGCAGTTACGGAGTGATCCAAACTACTTAATGACCACTGAGTAAGATTGCTTGGCAATCGAAATACGTATCTGGGCAATACGTCACGAATATTTTTGTTTGAACCTCGGTTCAAATTTATGTTTATTGTATGATTTTTATATATTATTATATCAGATTATACTACATAAATTGGACCGCAATATATTCCATATATTGTACACACAACATTGACGTAATTTTCTTTGATTTAGTGCTAGTATGGAACCAAAATTTGCCAATAAATGGCGGTGGCGGTCAATAAAGAAGGCATTTAATAATTTCTTAGTCCATTTTTTATAATAGATTGCATTCTAACAAGGTTGATAGAAAAGCTGATGTACATATAATAAAAAAGAACAAGAACTTAAATATGACCGGTGATCAGATATGCTACGAAATGCTAATCATCAGTTGCAATTTGTTTACCATTGACATCTATATTTAAGCCTTTTTTATTTGGCTACAACATCAAAAATATAACTTTACCGATGTACTTATAAATAATTAAACGTAGTTAATTAAATTGAACCGCAATATATTCTATATACACAGTATAACTGTTCAAAGTCAGCGAAAAAATCTTATTTTGATTATACAAAAAATTTTCATTGGCCACAAAGAAAGTCATACTTAATGAATTGGATAATCTAATTTAACTTTTCTTATAGTTTTCTACAGACTAATTTATTATTTGTAAAAAAATCCCCACTCGAAATTTTGATCAATTTTATGATGAAGATTGTAATTTTTATATGAACTCAGTGGAGCTTATTATTTAATCCACAGATTTTGCATGATGAAACGATGGAACTTTCATCGTTTACAATTTTAATACCAATCAAATTATCATAAAGAATTCCCTTATTTTTATTAGACTGGTTAAAAAAAAAAAGAATTTTTTTTCTTAATTATATCGAAAATATTGTTGGGAATGACAAAAAAAACCTGTGAAAGTTTAAGCTCTTAATGTTAATATTAAGAGGTGCCGCATCGCAAATTTCGATTTTCCATTTAAATAATATGGGAACAATATTCTCTTGCACTTTGGAATTTTATAGCTCACGTTGGTGACAATATTTCGGAATGACCAAGATATATTCTTATAGAAAATTGAACGATCTACAAAAAAGTCTTGTACAAGTTTTTAATATATTTATTTCTTCAAAAGTTATTCGAGGTCAAAGTTGAACTAAAGAGAAATTGTAATATTTTTTCAACTTTTTGACGCAACCATCAATTTTATGAGAAAATTTTTTAGAGCATTTTTTGTAGAGCACTTTTTTTTCTATAACTTATCTCTTTAAAAGTTTTTGATATTTTTCACTTTGGAATTTTATAGCTCACGTTGGTGACAATATTTCGGAATGACCAAGAAATATTCTTGTAGAAAATTGAACGATCTACAAAAAAAATCTCTTACAAGTTTTACAAGTACTTCTTACAACTCGCGAAAAGTATATAAAATGTGTTTGTATATCAAGCCGATATTTTGACATAAGTTTCGACATAGGTTCCTATTTGGAGGCCAACTCGCCATGTGGATTCTGCTAGACCCTTTAGTTTTAACTTTTAAATAAAATAGAGGATAAAGAAATTTAAGAAGTACTTATTTTAATATAAAAATCATCTTGGAAATCTTGACAAGTTTTTCATCATACGATGGCTTTTTATAAACAAAACGAGATGAGTTCTTTTATACGGATGCCACCCTTTGTTCTACTACATTTTTGCAAAAAAAATGAGAACAGAAAGCGTCTAAAACAATTAAAAAAAAACAATGTGGGAACAAAAAAAGCACAACACATCTGCAAAGGTGACCCAATTGTTGGACTTGTACAATATGTGCTCTCGAAAAATGAATAGGAACAGAACAATACGGTTTTGATATCCCGAGTTTTCAAATAGGGAAAACCCATTAGCGTAAGTTTTCAATACGTGCACAGCCTTTCCTTCCACAATTCCTATAAATAAATAATTTAATCGCTCCAGATCGATCGATAACTTTCACATTTAGAATGAAATGATGCATTTATAGGCAGTGTCTGGTGGGATATACATATATGCTTTATATAATACAAGGCAGGAATTGTACTCTATTCGATTTATTACAAATTTTAAACATTCCTCACTCTAAGTTCCGTTAGAACTACCGAAACTTTTACGTCTCGAAACTACGGAATTTTCCTCTTTCACCTCATTTTCCTTTTCTCCGTTTGTTTTTTGATGGGTTGGGTTGGGTAGGTTGGCATGTTTTTCATTGTTCTCCATTTCTCCACCATATTGGTGGAAATAACTGTCCTATTTTTCCGAGGTTTTTATTAATTCCGAAGGTGGAGATTTAGACGGAAACTTTAATATTTTCTTAATGGAGGCGAAGGAGAGCACAGATTGGGGTTTATAAAATCAATTGAGATTTAATTGGGGAAGCGGTAGGTAGTTGCAAATGCGATATACAACGCGATTTTATCATCAACACCAGACCACATTTTCCATATTTTTTTTTCTCACTCGAATTAAACCGATATTAAAAACTTGAATATTCCACGTAAGGTAAACTGAGTTCTATAGATATATATATTTATTATATGTTGGAGGCATTCCGCAGCATATTACATTGGATCAGCTTACAAAAATAAAACCGAGAAAAAAAAGCACTGTGACTATAAAAAGACGTTGATTTGTTACGAGTTGACTCATGATTTAAATACTAACAGTGTTCTCAAAAAATTGTGAAGTCAAATGAATTTTTTAGGGGAATTTGAATATTTTATTATTAATTGCTCGACAAAAGTAGATTTGTTAATCATAAATCAATTCTCCAGAGCTCTAGCTTTGTCCACAAGATCGAAATAAAGTTTCGGTTTGATGACTTTTCCGCATTTTGTATTTTTTGTTATGAAATCTATTTTGGGGCTTTTAATTCAAAAAAATATGTTATTATTTTCATTGAATTTGATTAAAATAAATAAAAAGCATTTATTTTAATAGACGGATGAAGATATTTATGTTTTTTTTCTTAGTATTACGGTAAAGAAAGCCAACAATCCCTGTTCCCTAAAAATAGCTTCAATTTTTAAATACAATTAAATATAAAATTAATGAAAATTGCTAAAAACGATGTGATATTCTCTTATTGTTTTTAAATTTCCAAAAGAATTATACAGTTTTGGATGAGATTACTAATAAAATAAGATGATTTCCAGTAAAAATAGACTGTAAGTTAGACTTACAATTATGAAAATAATATATATTTTGCTCCTATATGTGGCCTAATTTTTGTTGAAGTTTTGTGACAAAAGTTGGTGAAACACTTCGAAAAAAAATAAAACCGAGGTATACTATTAGGCGTAAATCACATTTCATTTTTTTTCAAGGTGTTGCACCAACTATTTTTTCACGCAATTTTTATGAGCTATAGTTCTCATGTAGAAGCATAACATATATTTTTTTCGTGATTGTCATTTTCAGAGAACACCTTAAAAAAATATTTCATTTGTTTTTGGGATTTTTTTTGTATAATTTTTTTTATAAAAATTTCAAAAAAATATATGATATACTCTGTAAAATAATCTAAAGCCTCGCGTTGGTTTCACTTCTCTAGCTCAATTAGTTTTTGAGATATTTAACTTTGAAAAATAGCCATGCGGGGGGACATTTTTGCTTATATCTGAAGGTCAAAGAGGAATTTGGTCGCGAAAAGTATATAAAATGTTGTGTATACAATATATAAAATATATTGCAGTCCAATTAACATAAATTTGGACATAAGTTCAAACAAAAATATTCGTGACGTATTGCCCAGATACGTATTTCGATTGCCAAGCAATCTTCATCAGTGGTCATCAAGTAGTTTGGATCACTCCGTAACTGCTTTGTGATGATTTACTGTTTTGATTCACCACTGATGAAGATTGCTTGGCAATCGAAATACGTATCTGGGCAATACGTCACAAATATTTTTATTTGAACTTCTGTTCAAATTTATGTTAATAAATTGGACTGCAATATATTTTATAATTGTATATACAGTATAACTGTTCAAAGTCAGCGAAAAAATCTTATTTTGATTATATAAAATGTGTTTGTATATGAAGCCGATAATTTAACATAAATTTCGACATAGGTTCCTATTTGGGGGCCAACTCGCCATGTGGATCCTGCTAGACCTATTCCAATTTTTCTTGTAAACTTAAAAACAAAAATTTAATGTAACAATTATCAATTGCAATCGTGTAAAACAGGGAAACATTGTAAGTTCGATTTAAATTTAATTGTATTTGATAAAAGTTATAGGATTGTAATAATTTTATTCTTTAGATAAATATTTTATAATTTAATTCACTCAAACTCTTATAAGAGTAATAAAGCGCTTGTAAAACCCATAAAAAAAAACGTTTTTATTATCGAAGCCATCATAAAAGGTTACATTCATAGTTTTACTGTGTGTAATAAATAGCGAGTTAAGTGAACTATCGAGTGATTATTCTATTTATTTTAATTTTAATTATATGTCCATTATTACGGCCTATTAACTAACACTTTTTCACAAATTTAAGATAATCTAGTCTGCAACCAATTATTACACTTTACATACCATAATCATTTCAACATGAAAAATATTCAGTTTGTTTTTATTATTTAAAATTTGCACCCAAAGATTATAAGGAATAAAACCGGAAAACTTATTCCTCGAAAAACATATGGTTTGCAATTCATTTTCGTCGGTAAGAAATTAGACAAGAATTAAGGAAATTCATCAAAATTAGTGTCACGTTGCTTTTCGCGATATTAAAAAGGTGACATTAATTATTTAGTGTCACACCTTGAGTTTCCCAAATGAAAACCAGTGATGGATTTCTTTTTCTCTGTTTTATAGTTTAATTTTCAATGAAATAAATGAGAAAAAAAAAATCATTTTTAGAATCGAAAATATTCGAAATTATTAAACTTAACACGCCCAAAAGTTGAAGATATTTTAAAAATAATATGTTTTATAATTTATGGTATTTTAAAGTATATTTAAAACAGTTTCTCCTGATGTGTGCTCCCTTTTTTATATTTCTTTCCAATTATTACTAGATGGGCTTTTTAATTTTGTATTTTCACTAAAGATTGTAAACAAACATTAAAATATATACTAAAAGTCAGAGAAAAGCGTTTAAAAACCGGAAAATAAAATTTAGATTTCAGACTTTGTTGGTTTTAAAATATGAACTAAATTCTCCATTTAAATTGATGTAAGAGTAAATTATTCAAATTACTTTAAACCAAATATTTGGTTCAACATCAATCTTCTCATTTTCAAGTAACATTTACAGTAGATTTCATTTAAATCGGTTCATCGGTTTAGAAGTGAATGACAAATTCCTACATATCGGTACATTTATAAATTAAACTTTAAAATTAATTGATTAATTATTAAAATGATTCTGGAAATTTTATTCATCAAATTTTGCACTCAGTGAGAAGTTATATTCTCACTTTTGTCCTTTTAATAGTTGGATATTCAAAAAAATTTTCGGCTTCCAAAAAGCAATGAAGTTCTGAAAGCTTAGTTTTCCAGCATTGGATGTAGGAACTTTTGTAGCTTTTGTGAAATCCGAGGCTACTCTTCAATTGTGGAGGGCCTTTTTCTAAAAATAAAGAAGGAAAATAATAAGTTTTCAAATTATTAAATTTATTTAAAGGAAATTGGGAAAACTATTGAAGCTGTACGGAGAAAAAATTTCATGGTTTAAACTTATCGATTATCAAGTAAAATACAATTTATTTCTAAATGAATCTGGGAGACCAATTGAAAAATGATCCAAAAACCTTATTTAAGCAAAATTATCAATTTTAATTCAAGAATATGTCTTTCATGTACAAAATCAAGACATGAATTTTGGTCTTTTTGGTGAAATTTTTGTCACAGGTTATATCATAAAAAATAATACAAATAAATTACTTTTTGAAAAAAATTGGTGTATTGTACTCAAAGATAAAATCTTTTGGAATATTTTGCGATTGATTTGGCTAAGATTCATCAAAAAATAAGGCTGTAGTTTTCCATGGCGGATAATAAGTTTTTGCAGTACAAATTTTGTTCTATGTTGTATACTTAACCAGAAATTGTATTGAAAGTATGTTTTCTAATTTATTTATATCTCAATTTCCATAGTCCACTTCGTAAAACTTCTTTCAGTGTTCAACCATCCATAGATTTAATTTTTTATTTGTTGTTCTTTTTTGGTTCATCATGTCTCTGACGAGGTCCTTCAGGTCTATGTAGTCTGACCTCGTGGTAGTTCCAAATATATGCTTTGTTACATTCTATTTTTAACTAGAAAAAATTGTCCATTAATAAATAATTTATTTAATTTAGCAGTTCTAGAGAAATCAATCAATGAAACTTAAATTCACATAAAATCTGCAGGTCTTCTCTCCTCAATTAATTTCAATACAAAAATCTTCTTCAAAGATATTTTATTTTTTACTTTTATATAAAGCTAAAACTTTACCACTTATTAAAAAAAATGCACTATGAAACCGCAAGTAGATGTTTTCGGATAATAAATTCAAAAATTGCATTGTTATGAATTTTTCAAACAATCAATTTTTGAATATATAAAATCTAATTAATCGTTAATTTTTCAAATCTCCATTATTAAGAACATAATTTTCTATTATTTTATATATTACATCGTATTAATAAAACATTAATTTGAACCAAGTTTTTCGTCTCTTTATAAAAAAAACTTTGGTTGCGGAATGAATTTGTTTCCCCTAAAATAAATTGTTTCAATTGTAAAAGAAGTGGTAGTTTGTAAAAATTATTTTCGAAGAAGTTAATGAAGAAGTTTTGTCATTTTGTACAGATGGTATGACTGTTATCATGCGGTAGTATAACGAAGTTGATGTAATTGGAAGTTCTTTTAATTTTTGTACCATTTCTTTCAGCAGGTTGCCATGTGTTTCCTCTGCAATCTACAGTCCCAATTTTAAGAAATTTAAATGGATCACACCTACATCAGATTGTCAATTATTGATCTTTGAATTAGAAGAACCGGATTACTCATTTCTGAGAATAAAGGTGCCGATGAATTTGAACGAAATGAAAATTAGATATTCTGGTTTTTCTCAAGTTTTTTAATGATTTTTAAGGCACCCAATGGTTTTTTAAGCGGAATATATTATTGTTTTTTCAAAATATTGAAAATATGAAGCAAAAGCTCAACGATTTGTTGTTAAAGTTTACAATTTCCTTGCCTAAAAACTGCATATTCAACCACCAAATATTTACTGGCAAAACTTATATTTCCAATTGGTTTTTCCGATAAGAAGATTATTTGAAAAAGGAAGAAGACTTGAGGATACTTAAAATTTGGGGCAGTTAACTGCCCATAGAAAATTAGCGCAAATATATCCACATCCTTAATTTTCTATCCCACCTGGAGCATAAATATAATTCTTCGTTGGAATTTGGGAAACCAAAGCAAAATCTGGAAACAAAACTGATGTATAACTAAAGCCAATAGTTCCAAGGAATATTTTTGAAGAAAATTTTCAAGACTCATCAAAAAATTATGCATTTCTCAAACCTGGTGTTCGGAAAATTTCACTTGTAAAAATCTTTGTTTTAAACGATGATAAAGTTTTACAATTTCCTTGTCTAAAAACTCCATATTTGACGAATAAATATTTACTGGCCAAAATTATATCATCAATTGGTTTTTCGATAAGGAGATAATTCGAAAAGGGAAGAAGATTTGCGGATACTTAAAATTTGGGGCAGCTAATTGCCCATAGTTCGACAACACAAATATATCCACATCTTTAATTTTCTTTCCCACCTGGAACATAAATGTAAGGTTTCGTTGATATTTGGGAAACCAAGGTAAATTCTGGAAACAAAATTAATGCATAACTAAAGCCAATAGTTCCAAGGAATTGTATTGAAGAAAATTTTTAAGACTCATCAAAAAATTATCCTCTACTGAAACCTGGTGCTCGGAAAATTCCACTCTTAAAAAAATGTAAGGTTTCGTTGAAATTTGGGATACCAAGGTATATTCTGGAAACAAAATTAATGTATAACTAAAGCCAATAGTTCCAAGGAATATTTTTGAAGAAAATTTTCAAGACTCATCCAAAAATTATCCTCTACTAGAACCTGGTGCTCGAAAAATTCCACTCGTAAAAACTTGATTCCAAAAATTGGTTTTTAACTAAAAAAATATACTAAAAATTGTTTGTTTTAGGAAAATGTTTCTATTTTATTGAAGCCCAAAGTTTCAGGCTCATTTACCGTAAAATTGCTTCAAACTTTATCGTAAAATTAATCAGTTATCTGGCATAACGATCGACATGTTTGTGGCCCAAAAACCATACTTAAAGTTTTAAATAGAAAAATTGTAATTGCTGGTAAATAATTGGGTGAATTATTATAAGAAATATTATACAAAACTGTGTCATTTTTAGTTTTATATGTTTACACTTCGATAACATCTCTTAGTCATCCGCAAAGGTCAAATACCTCACTTATAGTAAAGGAAGTTATTGACTCACATGTCGAAAAGAAAACCTAAACGAATTTAATTTATTTTACCAAGAAATTATTGGTTTTTTGTGATTAATTTGTTTACGGAAAGCATTTGTCATAAAATGTATGCAAACTTATATAATTATAAATTCGCTTCAACATATTCAACCCGTAAATTCCTAGAAGAAAGACGTGGAAAGAAGAAGTCGATAATTTCGCATTTGTTGACAAATGTTTCCATGGAAATATTGCAATAAAAGACCAATTTAATTTTTTTCTTGGTGGTTCCAAGCATCCGAAATCCATTTAAAAGTAAATATATAATTGATAATTGTGACCCAGATTTGTCCCTTGTTCTTCGTCCAGGACTTTTTGTCATTTGTGCCATTGTTAATTTAATTTTTTTCATTCATTGTTTGGGTTTTTTTTGTGCGTTATGTGAGGAATCAATGAATGGAAATGGCCAATGGGGAAAAAATGTACTCCGGAAATTGTTGGAGTGTATGCGTGCGTCAAACATTTGGTCAGGGTTTGTAATTATATTTTATTGTTGGTAACGATAATCGAGAAATACGACTGAGGGAAAATTTTATTTTGTTCGGGTTTATATATGTACGTATCGTATATGTATATCAGTGGAAAAGAAAAAGCCACAGTACAAAGTTTTTCCAGCTAAATATTGATCGGGTGGCCGGTTTAGAGTCAAGAAAATATAAAACGGGGTACCCAAGGTATACCTAATAAAATATATAGAACATCACCCCGTGCTAGCATGCGACCAAGCACGCGAGACTTTTCCACAACCGCACATTTGCGATTCGAATGTTTTCGAATCAAATTGTGACGGATTTTTTGTGGAAATTTCGGTGAAATTTTTTTCACACTTATATATTTCGAGTTGCACCCAATCTGTTGTTAAGTGCAGTGTGTGTGGTTTTTTTTCTTCTATTTTTGAAACGTGCCCGTCTATTTATAAATCGAAAACATATAATAATATTTTAATGGAAACTGTTGAAATCATAATATAAAACTTGAAAACCAAAACGATAAACATTTCGGTTTCTTGAAACAACAAAATGTACGTATATTAAAATTAGTTTATTCATTTAGAAAATTAATTGGTGAATGACCGAAAATCAAATTTCTAAAGCGGGAAAACATCAAAAACGTGAAAAACACTTAACGGAAGTGAACAATTTGTCTTTGTTGTTCTCCAACATTTTCTTTTTTTTTTTGGGCGTTCATCTCCAATACATGTCAAACTTTTCTTTCACGTTTTTCACGTCGACGTGAAACGTGGAAAATTGAATGGGAACACAGAACATATATATTCCTATACCAACATGTTCATCTCATCATTTATTTATCCTGAAGCTCCTAAATATGTAATTCAATAATAGAAGAATGATTTATTTTCATCTTGTGAGATAAATGTTGCAAAACTTGACATTGAAACTTTTGAAAGACGTGTTTCACATTTTCGTATTTTCTTCCTAGTGACTTTCGGTTTTTAATATCAATTTGTAAGTGGAATTGCGCCTACGTTTTCTTCTTTCGTTCTCCGGGAAGAAAACATTTCCGGCAAATAGATTTATGGGATTTCTAAACGACGATTTGTATTAATTTTGTCGGATTATCTGGGTGGATGGAAAATTCGGGATATTCCACTTAAACGAATTGCTTTCGAAGTTTTTCTTTTCTATAGAAAATGACAGTGGAAATCTGGGAAATTATTTTTATTTATTTGTAGAAAGCTACCGGGAAATTAAAGCCTAGGCTCGGTTTAAATCCAGAAAAACGAATATTTCTTACTTTATCGTTTACTTCTTAGATACTATTTCAAAATTAATTGATTTTCCCTCACCTTTTTCGTAACTAACGAAACAAATTCTTTCACAAACAATTTTTCATCGATTGGCCAATTGAGACTTAAAACTTTTGTTGTCTTATCTTCAAAATAGAGCTTTTTATAAATTTTATTTATTTGTTTTATTATTAAAGAGTTTAAAAAATTAGAAATATACATCTTTGAATTCACTTTTTAGTACAGTCGAGGAGTGAAATTTATTAGTAAAGTTCCCAAAATGAAAGTAGAGGAGATGTTTTTTTTATTATTCAAATAGATTAGGTCCCCAACACAATTTATTGATTTCCATCAATAATAAACAATTGACTTTTCCAGAAAAAGTAATATTTTTTTCATTATATCTTTTGAACCGTGCTAGATACAAATGTAATGGTAACTATCAAAATGAAAACTGAGGAAATTTCCTACTAAAAAAGCTTCTTTAAATATATTCTTTATATACCATTTTAGCGTAAAAATTACGTTCCTCATTGATGAATATTTTATTTCCGAGTATAAATTATAAATTAATTTAATAATAATATATGTCCTTTGGCTCAATTTCTTTATTACGACCCGTTTCAACAGTTCCTGGCTGTCATCATCAAGTAATGATTATTTTGCCAGTTGTAAACAAATTTCATATAGATTCTTTGTTTTATATAATATATATCGTTAAGGATGGTATTTGGATCTAGTTTGAGGACTTTGTATTTTTCATATTCTTCTAAGATGTTCATATGTGACCCTTTTTTGCAAATATGTAATACCTTAAAATTGGTTTTGAAATTTAAGCATTAATGATTTTCTTCTTAAAGGTGTTTTCTAAAATTTGAAGTTGTTGTAGGAGAGACTATATTAGAACTCACTTTGGAGGAGTAAAATAATAAAATTAAAACTGGTAGAAAGTGATTTTCCAACCTTCGATTCGTTAGACGATACAATCATAAATACGAACAGTGAAAGAAAGTTATTGGACTTCATTTGAACACTTCAAATCGTAAGTCAAAATTTCGCTTTAAAAACAATAAAATCAATGATCATTGATCGCGATAATAATCAAAATTATATTAAGATAATTCTCAGTTTACGGATCTTTATTAAGACCGTAGGTCTTAATTGTGCGAAACAAAACCAACAATCTTCATTCTCAAAAGTAAATTTTAAATAAAAAAATATTAATTCCGGATTATAATTAAAAGTTATATAGAAAAATTATTTAAATAACAATAATTTTCTTTGCGATATATGAATTATAAATCGAAGGAAATACCGTTCCAAAATCCAAATGTTCTGTACTCATAAGTCACATGAAGCGAGAAATACTAAGCTTACTTTGTACAAGGCACTGTAGTTATATGAATGGCGCAGGATGCATGGACCAATCATAACACACCGTACAAAGCTCAATCTTTAATTCGACCAATCAGTGAATTTTTTACTAAAACATTATAGATTTTAATCAATGACATGATTTTTGGAAGTTGGCGATTGCAAAACTAAATATATTATTGAAGTTTGATTTAATTTTTTTTTTATCTTTTGATGGAGTTGTTAGGTTGATTTTTTTATGAAAATTTCAATATTATTTTGTCTACGGTTGCACTTTTGCATCCGTTAGTAGTGGCTATATGTTTAAGTCCTGATAAAAGGGTGAAGAATGAATAACCCATGGCCAAACCTTCCTTTTGGTGATAAAATTTTTGATAGATGGTAAATTAATTGTTGTGTTTTATGGTGGTTTATAAGTTCATTATGTCGTTGATTACCATATTATCATATATTTTTGATATCATTAGTTTATATTCCCCAATTATGATTATTTCTTCAAGAGGTACATTTATGTATAAGTTAACAATGCAAAGTGATGCCATTTTGATGTTCTGTGGTAGTTTTATATTTTTAGTATTATTCACAAATGCATATGTGTTTTTTAATGAATAATTTTCTTTCAATATGATGCCTGATTTGATGGTTTGTACTAATTTTTTGGACAACCAATATCCAGGAGTATGTTTGTAATCCACTGCCGATCGGATTGGCATATTTATTTTATGGATTTTGGGTAAACCATGAAGTACTGGAGCTTGAGGATTCTTTTGTCGGGACTACTAGCCGACATTTACATGAATCACTTTGAAATAAATATATATGATGAACAATTGAAACGAACAAAACAAAGGGGTAGCCACTAGACTGGGCCAAAAAGTCAGCTATTTTTTTTAAAAGTATATCGAAAATATTGTTCAAGGTGACAAAAAAAATATTGGGATGGTTTGAGTCTTTAATATTAAGAGGTCTATCTCTTTAATTTCGATTTTTTATTTGTGCTTTCATTTTTGCATCAATGCTGTCAAACTAGCAAGGTAAAAAAATTCATCTGTACATATATTTATAGAAAATTAAATTCCCTACAAAAAAAGTATTTTTAAAAAATTTTTCCAGACACGCCGTTTCCGAATAATCAAGCTTTAAACATTAAAAATTATATCAATGTTTAAGGCTTGAATATTCAGAAACGGCGTGTCTGACAAAAATTATTAAAGAGACCTTTTTTGTAGGGAATTTAATTTTCTATAAATATATGTGCAGATAATTTTTTTTACCTTGATAGTTTGACAGCATTGACGCAAAAATGAAAGCACAAATAAAAAATCAAAATCAAAGATGATAGACCTCTTAATATTAATATTGAGGACTCAAACCTTCCCGATATTTTTTTTTTTGTCACCTTGAACAATATTTTCGACATACTTTAAAAAAAAATAAACAATTTGTCGATTTTTTGGGCCCAGTCTCATATTTATTATTGTAATTTCAATTCTTCAAAGCCTAAAGTAAATGGATAATAATATATGTCTTATGAGACTCAATTTCTTCTTTATTGCGACGCGTTTCAAACAATATATTATTATCCATTAATTTACTGTGACTCGGAAATAAATAAAATACTTATCAATGTTAAACCTAAAGTTGAGTTGCTCACATTGGTTGATGATATTAAAAAAAAAATGCGATTTTTCCTACGGACTTACTATTGAAAAACGGAAAATATTTATTATAATTGTATTTATCGTCTGTTATTTTTTAGTTTCAGGAATTATAGAGAGTAAAATGAATGAAATTATCGTATAAGTTATCACTTTCAAAGATACACTTTAATTTTTAGCAAAAAATTATCTACATTTGTCAAGAAATCAAAATTTTTGATCTGAACTCATGCAAAATGACATTAACGCTTTCAGCACCAATTTCCGGCAAAACAATGGTTTTTATGGAAAATCGGTACAGAGCCTTTTTTGTAGGAATTTTCCTCAGCTTTCATTTTGGTAGTTACTATTTTTTTTGTATCTAGCACGATTTAAAAGTTATAATGAAAAAATCATTTTTGTTTTTGGAATGTCAATTTTTGAGGGGGATGAGACACCTTTCGGTGACAATTTTTTGAGTTGAAATCATGTTTACGCCGTTTTCGAATAATTAAGCTTTAAACATTGATATAACTTTTAGATTTGTCTTCTTTATTTTGGAATTTTGTAACTAACGAGCAAATAAATATATAGAAATGAATAATATAGATTTTTGAAGGGAAGTTAATGCTCTACAAAAAAGGTCTCTTTACATTTTTACATAAAAACTTGAATTTTTTCGCATATTTGATGCAAACTATTATTAAACAATATTCTATCATAATATTATCGGAAATCAAAATTCGATGGAAAATTTCTGAGAAAATTCAAAAAAATGTCTTAGTTTTCCTCTCTGTTTCGTTGCTTGCAGTGTTTAATATACTTACCACATTTGTGCCACCGATACCATCGATATGTACATATTGGAAATGAGAAATTTACCACCATGTTATTTATTTTTTAAATTTTTGAAATGTTAAGTAATACATTACTATATTTTGATTGTCAAAAATGTTAAAAAAAGTTATAAGAAATTTAAAATATATTAATGTTTAATCCCTTGTAATCGAGATAACTACGAATCGTGAGATTTGTAGAATATATTTCCACTGAAATGAAAAGAAAAGATCTATTACATTTATCATTCTTGATTTTTAATCGAGAAATATCAATTTTAATGGCCCCAACGAAAAATTACTAGATATCTCTTAAATCTTAAAATGCTTTTGAATTTAAAATTTAATGTCTTAGAAAATATATTTCATCCGATAAATGTTTTTTTATAGTTAGTTAACATAAGACAAAGTTTTTGATATCTTCATAACTATGAGTTAAGTTCTTCAATATTTGAAACGAAAAATAACTATCATCTATCAATCAAAAGGAAAATTGGTTTCTTCTTACGTACTTTTGTGTTTAAATACAAAGAATTCAAGTATTTGCCATTGGGTTTCTTGAGCATAATAAAATTAAAGCTCACAGTTGGGGCTGTTGCAAAACAATTTGTGCACAGCTTGCATTGAATGCATATAAGTTGAGTTCTCCAATAAATTGTCAATAATAAATTCTGATAAGAAGTCAATCGATTTAATTTACAGTCCAATGAAAATAAATTGTTTCGAAATTGATTTGAATTGAACTGAATTCGTTTTATCAATTTATTTATAATATATTTGTTGCAGGCGGAACCCGGTGCATTTATTCCAGCAGTTGTTGCAATATTTCAAGACCCACCACCAACAGTGTCGACGAACTGCTCACGATTGTCCAAGAAGCGTGGGCCACACCATCCGCCACCACTGAAATGAACCATCGGTAAAATTTGCATCTAAACAATTATTCCCTTTTACACGTTGTCCTTTGTCGCAAATCATTCTTGTGTTATGACTTCTTCGCAAGGTCATAAAGTATTATATAAAGTCTTCCGAAATCCATGCAGCCGTGACATTTCAAGTACTAATGTTACAGCAAATGGGTGACTCATAATTAATTAGCAACGACGTGATATATATATCCGAGAAAACCAAGTCGATTGCGTGTTGGGAGGACATGACGCCAAACGTGGAGGTTGTGTCCGAGTTGTAATTTAATTGTTCAATGTCCTAAAAGAAAAACTAATTCACTTTATTTGTCATTAGGGACAAAAATGGAACGGATGTCGCAGAAAATAATAACGGTACAAGTTGCTCGTCGCCGTCCTGGAGTCCCATACTTATACGTCGACGCTTGTCTGTCCCAGAAATTATTATGCGAAAGTATAATCAGTTCAAGGTAGTCCCGAACTATAAGAAAATTGAATTCATTCTTTTTGTAGACATGCACTGTCACGACAACGGTCTCGTTCCGATTCGATTAGTGATACAGAATCAATTTCGGCGTTGCTGCCACTAGACAAACAACGAACCTCGTCTCCGTCGCCGTCACATTCGCCCACGTCTTTCGCCACTTTACGATATCGCAATTTGATTTTCGAGCGCACTTCCGGTAGCGATGGTGATCTTCCACATTTACGCGATGGCCGCGGACATCATCTCCCGAACAATCCGCACATCCATCACCATCCACACCAGCACTATCAACGGAAACGCGATTCGGTCATGCACATGCGAAAATCGGCTCTGCTAAGACGATTCTGGAACAAACAGGAACTACAAAGGAATTCTTCCATTGATGTTTTATACACCTCTCCGAATACCACTAATTTATCACCACCTCGTCGGTGGTCACCGACCAGATCACGACTGGCATCACTAAACAACATCGACCAAGAACTAAACGACAACGTGCTACGTTTAGAAACCAACAACAACACAATTCGGTCGTCCTCCTCTCCAATTTGGACCCCAAGTATTTCAACACAAACCCACGAAACCGTTTGGGTGGAAAACAACTCAATTTGTTCCACGTTTACTTCCGAATATCCCCCAAGTGCCCAGACCAACTTCACGAAAACTCCACGTTCATCCGACTCGGTGTACTCCAACGAAATTCAAATCACTGAATCGAAAAACCTAACAGTTCAATTGACCAATAAATTGGTGGATTCTTCACCAAAAAAACAGTTTACTCAAATAATTCATGGTGAAAAATCTCCATCAAATATGGCATCAAATTCTCGTTGTTGTCCCAATCGGAAATCCGATGAAAATCCCAACACTCCGTATGGGTCTTCGATGGATGTTAACGTTTCGGAAGTGGGAGTTTCTGATGAAATTACCGAAGACATGATGAGTCATATTATTAGTGGAAGTATCTACCAAACCGCTGAAGCCGATAGTGAAACTTTAGTGCCAAGATTTTCAGCGGTTCCACGTACAACTTCCATGGAAGTTGGAGTATCTTCCGGAGAATGTGTTACAGAAGATTCCGATGCGTGTAGCTTGGTTGACAGTCTAGAAGATGGAACATCGCCACGTCCTCGACTAGATACACCACCTACCAATTCTCCAATCAATAAAAAATTAGTTCAACACGTTTATATCAAAACAAATCAAGAAAATGCAAATAAATTGCAAGTGCACTCTTCGAATATTAATTCCAATGCTGCAACAATATCCACAACGGAACCCTCGTCCATTTTAACTTCATCAAATTCCCAGTGTGCTTGTTCGAAGAATGTTAAATACGATAACAAACCAGTACGAGGAGAAATCAAAATTCCTACTCCTCCCGACTCGGATATTCCAAGTCCTACCCGCAATAAACGTTCCTCTGCCTACTATATCGACATAAAACACATCGAAAACCATTCCGAACCTCCCGTTCCACCTCCACCAATCACTATGCCGAAAAAGCTCATCGAAAATATTCACAAACGCCAAGAAATCCTCGAACATCACAAAAATATTCGCAGGAAATCCGAGTGTAACTTCAACGACGCCAATGGGAATCTTCGGCCAGAAAAAAGCTTTGTCGTACGCCACGAATGCAACAAGCGGACGTTGCGAAAAAGCTCACAAAAAACGGATGATAAATTGATGAAAAGTTTGGATCATTTGGAACGGTTTCGGATTGATTCGCACGGCAATCGGCAGATGATCACCAAGGAAAACAATTGGACGCGAAGAGCAGAAGTTGTGCAAAATAAAACTCAAATTACAAATCGGCCATTGGTTGGTAATGTACAAAGGATCAGAAGATCCAAAACTCATAATGTTGGGGCAAAAATTCAAAATAAATCGGTGCAATCATTGACGATTGCCGATGAAGGGAATAGTATCAAGTATACGAATACCACAAAGAATTCACAACCGAATGATTCGATTAATAGTGAGAATAAACCAAGGAGGATTTATCAGAAAACTGAATTTAATGACGGGGAACGACATATAGAAATTTTGGAGATTGTCGAGTGTGTAAATGATAATTTGAATGATAAAAATCGAGGTGGTCCACGTTTTGGGGAAATCACCACATCGTTTAAATCAAAAATTCCGGTTCCAACTTATCAACGCAAAGATATCGATAACTCAGAAATCAACGCCAATTATCACGAAAAATCAATTACGGTCGATCAAAAACCGATTAATATCGCCCAAGCAATCGTCTCCCCGGATTTCAACTCAAATCCAAGCATTGATCGGCTCGTTGCCGGAATTTTAATCGGAAATCTCAACTCCCCGAGCGATTTGGATCACCTAAAAACGCGCGACACCCTCATCTATGCCAACAACAATAAATCCCTAGTTCCCAAAATCCCTTTGATCCAAATCCGAAACGAAATTCACCAAGCACTTAAACAACACGTAGCGCAACACAAACCCCAAAAATTCGAAGCCATTCCCGAAGAAAAATGTACATTTTCGGACCTTCCAACCGACGAAAACCATACCGATACCATTTGTGCCAAATGTCCAGCCAAGATCTCACAATCTAGTCAAACATTCAAACCAAACGAGCCCAACCAAAGTGATTCGTATAAAACGCACGTTACGGTCGTAATGCGACAAACCAGTGAATCCCAAACGGCGAAGTCGAACCAAATCGAACCAAAGAAGAAGGAAGTCCAAGTTTCCACGGAAGACAAGGTGGAAGTGAAAACAGTTGCGACGAATACTAGTCAAGATGAACGTAAAGTTGTTAAAAAACCAGAGAAAGTCATTGCCAAACATTCTTGTATTGGTAAAGATTTGTTGCCTCCGGCAACTAAAGCCAAAAATCCAAAGGTTAATTCACGAACCGTTCCGGTTAGTTTGACCAGAGATTTTGGGGTTCAAACCAATTTGACTTCGTCAAAATTTGAGTTGGAATCACTTCCGGTGACGTGTCACGAAAAGTATATCAATCAAGCGACGCAAACGGGAGATGAAGCGGGACACGCGGGAGAATCTCCAAGAAAAATGTGTTGTCAAGCTCATTACAAAGGTCGGGAAGCGCTTGAATCGCCGACGGAAGAAATAAACCCAAAACTTCCCAAAGGTTGGGAATCATTTTATTTGCTACAAAGCGTACAAAGTCCACCGCCACCACCACTTCCCGTATCCACATCAGTAGTTACCCAAACCGAAGAAAATCAAACAGGTATAAAAACACATCATTTCTAAACTCATTACAATTGCACATAATACGAGAAAAAAAATAATCCATTGGTCGATTTTTTGTCCCACATTTTCTCTCTATACTTTTCCCCTTGAACATGTAACAGTAAACAGAGCGAATATGCACCTGCACGGCTTCAAAATCATTGACAAAAAATTCATTTGTACAAGAGAGAGAAAAAGAATACTTTTGAGAAAAGAAAACCGGAAAATGAATTCGTAAAGAGACTATTTACTTTAAAGGCCAAATTGATACAAAACGCGCCCCGTTTATACAAATGAATTCAAACAGTTCGTCGAATTCGTGTAAAAGTCAGCACGGGAAAGCCGAGTGCCACAAGTCGTCGTCGTCAATGATTGCCGTGGAAAATTTACCGACGGTCATCACCAATAAGACGTCCATCGAGGAAACGGTCCGGTTGCGGTTGATGCCGGATGAAAAGAGTATTGTAACAACGAAGTCCAGTGAAACGAATATTCGAAATGAGAATAATCAGACGTCCAGAAGTGATTACTTTTCGTCGAGTGGATCTTCCAGTGATAGCGATGATGATGATAGCAACGATGACGAATTTATGGCGTCGAAATTCATTTATCCACCGTTGATTCCCACCGGCCGCCACGTGCGAAAACATCGCTCCAGAATTGAAACCCGAGATCGATACACCGCCTATAACAATTCTTCGGAAGGATGGTCAGTTACAGGTTCGTACGATTTTTATCTTAAAACTAGTAGTTGCCCGTTGAATTCGCAACTAAAGGTTTTATCTCAATAAAATGTTTAATATGAGATAATGTAGAGTTAATCAACAATCGAAATTTTAAATTTAATAATCAAAGTGTTGTTAATATAAAAAAAGTTTATCTAAAATTATATTAAGAAATAAAATATAAGTGTTTTTTTTTTATATTATTTTAATAACATTTTAAATAACGTCATTTCACTAAATTTGTATGAAAGTTTAATACTTATGTAGCACTTATACCAAATTGGCGATTTTAAATTTCGGTTCGTTTTTCGATAATCAAACTTTTCAAAATCTATTTTATTTTATGAACCAATGGTTGTGATCTGGAGTAATTATATATTCGGCTGAACAGCATTAAGGTAGCAATTTTTTGCCATATATTTCACTGTCAATTCAAATATAAAATCTTCGATCCTAACTTTTTTTTGGTATTTAGAACATTTTGAAAACCAATTATTGTTATTGAAAATAAATAAAATATTCGAATTTACTTCCACGCTTTCCACCTATTTCCAACGATTTTGCATGTAAAACGTCCAAATGAGCGAAATCGAATTCCTTTTTAGTTATGATAATCAAAATAAAGAAGGTCATAATTTTTTTCGTTTTACATTGTATTTTCAAATATAAGTGCACATTTGTGTCGATGAAATTTGGAAAGTGTTTTCCTTATACGATGCAGATCTATAATAAGAAAGGGTTTTTAAAAATTCCCACCCTAAAAGAGTGAAAAACGGTTGCAAAGTTTGTAAGGGATAACGTTTAATAAACAATCGAAATTTCAAATTTAATAATCAATCAAAGTCCGTCAAAAGCGAAACGTTATTACTGCTTAGTATAAAACAAAGTTGATTTATTATAAGAAACAAAAACTTAGGGTCTGCTTAAAAATTTAAACTCTGATATCTGAAAATGGTTAAGTTAAGTTTATAAGTAGGCATTAAGTTTTTTGGCTTTCACATATGGTAAACCTGAAAATCCGAAATACGTATTCACAAATAAATATTATAATGAGTGAGTACCCTACCAACGTTTTGAATTCGTAAGTAGGGATAACAGAGCGCATGCGCATAGCCCATTCTACACGAACGCACGGCAAGATAGCCAATTTATATAGAAGATTTGTTTTCATTAGTTGTTTGGAGAGATTCCAATATCTCCGGTCAGTATCTACCTAGGGACTTGGCGGGGCAGTGCCCCGGGGCCCTCGAATCCCTACCAGAAATCTTGATCGAACTG
The DNA here is from genome assembly GCA_958496175.1 of Sisyra terminalis. Lineage (NCBI taxonomy): Eukaryota > Metazoa > Arthropoda > Insecta > Neuroptera > Sisyridae > Sisyra > Sisyra terminalis. The sequence continues at coordinate 7,189,629 of OY292278.1, forward strand.
AACTTTTGGAAATTCAGTTGGAAGTTCACCAAATTATGTAAGGAAATAATGAGCAAATATGGAGTGCTAGAATGCGACCTAACCGGAAGTATTTACAGCAATTTTATTATTCTTTACAATTCCTGTCACTTCTGCAGCAGCTGAAAAATCATTTAGCATATTAAAAATAATAAAAAATTATTTAAGAAATAATATGGGTCAAACTCGACTCCGACATTTATCGCTAATAGCAATTGAAAATAAAACCGCATCAAGCCTGGATTTAAACGAAATCATTGATACTTTTGCGAAAACTAAAGCCAGGAAAAAATTGTATGTAGGGAAATAATGAGCAAATATGGAGTGCTAGAATACAACTTAACGGAAGTATTTACAGCGATGTTATTATTCTTTACAATTCCTGTCACTTCTGCAGCAGCTAAAAGGTCATTTAGCAAATTAAAAATAATAAAAAAAAAATTAAGAAATAAAATGGGCCAAACTCGACTCCGATATTTATCGCTAATAGCAATTGAAAACCAAACCGCATTAAGCCTGGATTTAATCGAAGTCACTGATACTTTTACGAAAACTAAAGCTGGAAAAAAATTGTCAATATAATTGTTTTTTAATCAGTTGATAGGCCCGACCTTTATATATCAGCAGTGTAAATAAGTTCTCGCTGTTTTTTTGTTGAAAAAAATGGTTTTATTTCATGAAAAAATGAATTATAATGTTATTCAAAGTATTGTCCATCGGAAGGTACGACTTTTTCCCATCTTTCAGGTAAGTTATGAATACCTTCCCAAAAAAACCGTTCGTCTTTTGAGGCCAAGAACGCATCGAGTCAATTTTCGATTCCCTCCGTTGAAGTGAAGCGTATTCCGAACAAGGCATTTTGCATAGATCGAAACAAGTGGTAGTCAGAAAGTGCCAAGTCTGGACTATATGGCGGGTGGGGTAGCGATTCCCATTCAGCATTTTCAACGTAGTTTTTCACCGCGGAAGTACGATGTGGCCGAGCATTGTCATCATGAAAAATTATCGACTCGTGTCTGGACGCATATTCTGGCCGTTTTTGCTTGATTGCTCAGTTCAAACGAATCAATTTTGTTCGATAGTAATCACCAGTGATGGTTTTACCTGGATCCAGCAGCTCATAATAGATAACTCCCTTCTGATCCCACCAAATACAGGGCATTACCTTTTACCAAATATTTGAGGCCTTCCAGCTCGTTCACGGTCCTCCAAGTCGAAATCACCACTTTTGAAGCGTCGAAACCAATCTCTACAAGTCGTTTCAGATAGAGCATGATCCCCGTAAACTTCCACCAGCACCAGCATGAGTTTCAGCGGCCGTTTTCTTCATCAAATAATGATGGAGCTAAATTCCCCGAAAATACACTTTTTTGGCTCAAAAGTAGACATTTTCGATGCGTGAAAAAAAACAAATTGATGTGTGAAAATCAAAACAATGTATATTGAATATTGTTGGCATATGTCATAGCTTTCCAGCGAAAAAAAAAGTTTGGTCAAAATAATCAATTTAATACTGCTAGCGCCATATCTTGTAAAACAGCGAGAACTTATTTACACTGCTTAATAATAAATCCTTGAATCTTCTCAATTTCGTTTTATTAGCCAAACCTACACCAAGTACTAATTGTAATTTATGTTGTTACTGTTTAATATTTTTATTTCCTGCCCTGCAGTGCACAAAAAAGAGCTTAAGTAGCTTACCATTTTAAAAATATTTGTATATTTCATATTTTTGTTTGATAAAACCTAATCAGTTCACATAGCAGTGGGGCCCCATTTTTTAATTTGCCCCAAGACCTTTGGTTACCAAGCTACGCCATTATGAATATGGAGGAAGTACTTGAAAATGCCTGATTATTTCTTTTGAAATCTCCATGAATATACTAATGAATCGCAGTGTATTAACGATTGTGTGTTTTCCTGATAAAATCTCCGCTCAAAACCAAACCCCTTATGTTTAATTACTCTTACACTCCACAGTATCTGGACGGAATGATAATGGGCAAATGTTGGCGCCTGATGTGAAAATGCGATTACGATTCCCTCATCCGCCGCAATCGAGCAACGATAACATCGTCGTCGGCCAGTCTGACCCCATCGGGAACGAACGACAACCCCGTCTACAACCGCCACCCACCGCCGTACCAATACCGCACGCACTATCCCAAATATCGAGACCGGATCAGGAACGACACCATCTCCATCATCCCCATTCCCGTAGTGGCCGGTATCCGATTAGCGTGTCGAAACACGCCGCACTGGGAATCGTAAAACGTAATTTATAGTCATTTTCTTTTATTTACATTCGTTTTATTGCACGTGTCTTAATATTCATTGCTTGCAGATCCTTCTTCGCATCTGTCCAACAGTAAAATGAAGTTGCAGTATCTGCCGGAGGTCAACAAGCTGAAAAATTCGTCGAAACCGTCCGCAAAGGTATTTAAAAAGGGTAACGTAGTCACACCTAATGTGGGGATCACTTGGGAATGATTGATTTTTTTTTCGATTACAGCGATGGGATTTTGTCCGCAACACGTTAGAGAACGGGAGATCGAGAGGTCAGACGGCCAGTCAAATGTCTTGCCGGCGATCTGGTCTACAACGAATAAAAACTAGCACAGGAAAATGGTAAAATTTTCCGCTAAATAGTTTATTATCTTTACCATGTATAAGTTTATCACGAAAGCAAAAAGAATGCAGAATAAAATCTGCAAATATTTGATTTCAAAATTCGAGCTTTCCATAGTATATATAGTTTAGATTTTGCTAATGAAAGCTTATTGGTATTTTCCGCTTAATGCCTTATGGTTTTTAATATTTATAAGTTAATCAGAATGCTTCATGAAAGCAAGAAGAATTCAGAATTAAATTGGTAAATTCTGCTCACATTTCGTTTCAAAATTAGAGTTATTCATAATCTATATTAGACTGGGCCAAAAAAATTGACATTTTTTTTTTTGAAAAGTGTATCGAAAATATTGTTCAAAGTGACAAAAAAAAATATCGGGAAGGTTTGTACCCTTAATATTAATATTAAGAGGTCTATCATCTTTGATTTCGATTTTTTATTTGTGCTTTCATTTTTGCGTCAATGCTGTCAAACTATCATGGTAAAAAAAATCATTTGCACATATAATTATAGAAAATTAAATTCTCTATAAAAAACGTGTTTTTGAAAATTTTCGCCAGACACGTTTTCGAATAATCAAGCTTCAGACATTGATATAATTTTTAGATTTATCTTCTTTATTTTGGAATTTTGTAGCTAACGAACAAATAAATATATAGAAATGAACAATATAGATTCTTGAAGGGTATTAAATGCTCTACAAAAAAGGTCTCTTAACGTTTTTACATAAAATCACTCTTTCAAAATTGGTTCAACAACGAAAAAAACAACAATTTAATTTTTCTTTCAACTTTAATTGTGAATAACTTTTGAAAAAGTGATTTTATGTAAAAATGTTAAGAGACTTTTTTTGTAGAGTATTTAATACCCTTCAAGAATCTATATTGCTCATTTCTATGTATTTTATTTGTTCGTTAGTTACAAAATTCCAAAATAAGGAATTAAGTCTAAACATTATATCAATGTTTAAAGCTTGATTATTCGAAAACGGCGTGTCTGGCAAAAATTTTCAAAACGACGTTTTTTGTAGGGAATTTAATTTTCTATAAATATATGTACCGTTTTTTTTTTTATCTTGATAGTTTGACATCATTGACGCAAAAATGAAACCACAAATAAAAAATCGAAATTAAAGATGATAGATCTCTTAATATAACATTAAGGGCTCAAATCTTCCCGATATTTTTTTCTTGTTACCTTGGACAATATTTTCGATATAATTTTCAAAAAAAAAGTAGTCAATGGTTTTGGCCCAGTCTAATCTATATAATTTAGATTTCGTAAATAAAAACTTATTGGTATTTTCCGCTTAATACTTTATGGTTTTAACATTTAGATGTTAATTAGAATGCTTCATGAAAGCAAGAAGAATTCAGAATAAAATTGCAAATATTTGGCTTTAAAATTGGAGCTTTTCATAATTTATATAATTTAAGTTTCGTTTAGGAAAGTTTATTGGTAATTTCCTTAAATTTTTCCCTGAAAACTTTCCCTGATAATTGTTTACAACTAAACAATCAATCTATCTAAAGTGAGATATTTAAATTGGAGAAAGAAGATGGATTAACTATTTTACTGTTTCTTCCAAGGAAAAATTTAACGAAGGCTCTAAATTTTGAAGTTACTAAGATTAATTTATAATGCTCTTCAGCTATTTAACGAAACATTATATCTTCTTTGAAATTTCTTTTAAAAAAACTATTAATTTTCCATCTGTGTTTTAGATTTAAGGCTTTTATGGTTGGTCTTAATCTAAATACAACTCTTTAGAAGAAAGATTGTGACTTTTGGATCCAAAGTCGTGTGATTTGCTGGACTATGTTACCAACGTTTCGTAATTTCTCCGGGTCGCATCTTCAGGACGTAATTCCTCCAAAACTAATTTTCATTAATGATTAGTTTGGTTAAAATAATGAAAATTTTAAAGCAGAATTGCTGGTCAATCAATAAGAGAAGAAGATAATTCTTTGTCTTGTAAGTTGAAGAGTTATTCGACTAAAAAACCGGGAAAATCGCTTTCCAGATCGGATAAAATCCGAGACCACGATCCCTGTTGATGTTATTGGGATTCTTGTGGATATCTTTTCCTTCTCGATGTTTTTTCTTGGTCTGATTCTCATAATTCTCCTACCCTTCCTTGATGTCCTGGTTTGACGCCCTTTGGGCCATTGTGTTAATAGAAAAGCCACCCAAACCAACCGATAACGGTCCAAAATTAGTTCCCAAGTTCACCAAGCTTTATCCATTTTGGAAATTTCGTTGCTTTATACGGAAATTAACCACATCATTATGATAATACGTGGTAATGGATACGATTAAAGGAAGATTCTATCGATTGTTAATAAGTTGAGAACACGAGGATGTCTCAGAACCTCCTGAAGAAGCTCTCATACCTACGAGCTATATCAAACCATATTGGAATGATGCTAAAAATATAATTTCAAGCCTCCAATGAAAATATCTTGTATACTTCCTTCCTCGAAGGACAAAGTCCCAGTTTTGGAGAAATCTGGAGTATAAAGAATCTCCTGGTCATGTGAAAAGAAATATGTTGGTGAACTCATGAATAAACGACTCAAAGAACATTGAAGGGGTGTAAAGTTTAGTTAAATCGCCTTCTTAGCTGTCGCTGAGCATTGTTTGGATTTCCTGGAAATTCTATACGATTTGACGACCGAAATTCTCTCTTCTTTTCGTAGCTTCTTCAAGAAAAAGCACCGAAAAGGAATGGAGATCCACAAGAATCCCTATAACTTCAATCGGGATCGTGGTCTTGAACTTTATCCGACCTGGAAAGCAAAAGGATTATCTCCTTCTCTTATTGATTGTCCTGTTGTTCTGCTTTAATATTTTTATTATTCTATATAAATATGGCTTGAAGATCATCTTGAAATAAGTTTTGGTGCAATTACACGGGGAAAATGCCACCTGAAGAGGTTGCAAAACGTTGGTAAATCACACGGTTTTGGATTGAAAAGCCACAATCTAAAGAATTATTCTTCGAATAACAAATTTATTTATTAATTTTTTTATTGTAGGTTGTACGAGGAAGACATTCGCGTAATTTCTCCACCGGCTGGAAGTTTATCGGTAATCGGATCGATGATAAAACCCGAGAAAAAACCCAAAGTGCCTACCATGTCCGAACGGGATCTGACTAGGCTCCACTCGCCCTACATGTACAGCACATTATCATCGGAAAAATAAATTTTGAATTCCAAACTTGATAGATATCATATTTTCCATCAAACTCTTTACAAAACCGAGGATAGAATTGTTAAAATTAGTTTCCCCGGGCAAAGAATTTAATTGGAAAAGCCATACTTGTTAACTATTCTTTTCTAATGAGTTGTCGCTTTTTTGGTCAATTTGGGACCAATTTTGGTATAAAAAATTGCCCAAATCACTGATTAGATTAATCGAAAATCTCAAATTTTTAGAAGAATAGAACGGAGGCAAAATATTTTTCTATTGAGTCCCATAAAAAATGCATTTTTATTGGTAAATGAAAGTTATATATATTGTATTGTAGTTGCAGTTTTGTAGATTTTTATTGTAGAAATGTAAGATTAAATTATTAGAAAATTGTTTGTAAATGTTAAAAAAACATATTGAAGATATCTTAAAATGTTTTGTTTTAAGTTATTCTTTGAACTAATTACAAATATTTATAGAAAGAAAAGCAATTAAAAGATTATGAAGAAAAATTAGTATTGTTTTCTGTTTAAGATAAGCACTTTATTATATTTTTTTTTTTTATAAATATACATTGTTTCGAAAAATATACTTATTTATAATAATAATTACTGATTTACAACAAAGGCACATTAATTCAGTGACATTTATGAGCGATAACTACTCGTAGAATAATATATTTACAAATTAGTTTTCCTAAAATTATTTTTTTAAAAAAAAAAATGATGGATAAAAATAAGTTTAGCACATTTTTTTTCCTATGTTGACTAGTTTCTTCCGTAAGGCCACTAATTTATTAATATATTTTTAAAATCCCCTCACCAAAGGATACGAATATTTGTTCCAAAATAGGTACTTTGTAGATTTTTCATTGATTATATGTTATATCAATATAAAACAGCGTTTTGCTTTGACAATTTAATGGCCACCACATTCTCGAATTTCCCGATTTCCCAGCTCTAAAGTGGGACGATAATTGTAAATGATATGTCCGTTGAGATCATCATCAACGGGACATTGTTCCTCTCGGCACAAAGTTCGTAATTTTCGGAAAACGGACAGCTAAAAATTATGGAAAAAATGTTTTATAATTTTTCTTTTTTTAAGGGCTTTATATTTACTTGTTCCTTGGAAACTTCAATTGGTTCTTTTAAAATGATCCAGTCTACAGTTTCGCTGCAAGGCGGTGTAGTTAATGATCCAGGATACGTCCAGTAGTTGAAGGATGTTGGCAACAATTTATTGATATCAATCTAAAACCAAATCATTGAATAAATCTTTTACTTAATAATTGATCACTGTAAAACTTACCGAAACCAAATTTTGCAAGTCAACTCCATCACTTTTGTAAATAATTTTATTCAGTAAAGCTGTAATTTTCAACAATTCGGAATGTCCCTTTCCAACCTACACATAAAGAAGTAAAAATTAAACAAATTTAATTATAAATCTACCAATGTTTAGATCAATTACGCAGGGCCATTTCCAAGATTGGCCTTGAGCTATTTTTTTAAACGAACTAATTAAAAAAATTACTGTATTTATTGTCGGAAAATTCTACCACTGGAATCCCAAAGGAAAAGAAATGGAAACATATTTATTTATAAAAGAGTCGTTAAAATATAAGTCAGCCTCTTAAAATAGTATCATGTGATCCAGAAAAACAAACCGCTTGAAAAATGCATGTTGGTGGATATTTTTAAAAGTTAACATAAAGAAGAGGTCGTTATCCTAATAAATTATTGTCCATAAAATTAGCGTAGCAATTTATATTTTACTGAATAAATTAAAACGGGGACAAATCAAGAAACACCTTTAATATTAATTGCATTAGTGCAATAGATTGTTCTGAATTTTTTTTCGGTCGATTTACCTTAAGAAAAACAGCAAGGACAGCCAATCCGTCGTCATGTTTCGCGGCTTCCGCAAACGAAGGATATTTATCGGCGTTCCAATGAACCAAATGGAGCTGCAACAATAACATTAAACTATCAGTAATCGATTATTATTTTGACCCAATTAAAGGATTTGATCGATTAGAGAGACTTGCAAACAAATGAAATTTAACACTCTTCAGGGTTTTCCGTTGAAACCTTTGCAGTGCTATCGATTCGTGGCTTCACTTGCAAGGGGTGAAAGAAAAAAAATGATGTAAATATTTACTCCCTGCACTTTAAAGATACATATAAAAATATTTTTTTCATTTAATTTTATTGAAATTACTGCAGAAAGTTTGATCATTTTGTCAAAGAAATCTAGGAAAATAAAATTAAATGTTGATTAAGATCAACTTTGATCTATTTTTGGGTTCCCAGAATAAATTTTTGTTTACATAAGTGGCCCATTTGGACATCATATTTTTTAAGAAATCATCATTGATTATTTTAAATTTTGAATTTTATTGAGTTCTTTATCAAAAAAAAAAAAAAAACAACATTTGAGTCGTTTCACTAATGATTTGGCATTCTTCGAATGCTTTTATTACTTTATTATTAGTTCGATATTTGTTTCTACAGTTGTTAATGGTAAAGATTCGAAAAAAATGTCATCCAAAAGTTTAAATTTTGTGCTTGGCACATATACTAATAGTTTTCTTTGAATTTTTGCTTCTACAACTTTATCCAGTTCTTTTCTTTAGTACCATCGGGATCATTATCCAAAAATAGGCTTTGGTAGTCACATAATTACCCCACAATACTCATTTCCACAATTATTCAATCAAGATTTGGATTTATTTCAATAATTTTAACTTAAAATACTTTTGGAAATTCATAATTAGTTATAAAGTATCAAGAGTTTGATTTGGAGGTACCTATAGGTTTTTGGTCGGATTTTAATATTATATTTGAGAAAAAGTAATCTATTTTTTAAATCAAAATATATCCTACTAAATCCATTGGCCATTGCCTTTTAAAAGGCCATTTTCGGTGCCAGATTCCTCTTAAAACTTTGTTCTTATTGGCGAAAAACTTAAATTATGGAGCATCTTTTGAAATCAATTTTAAAGGATCAAGAACGTTTGTTATGGGTAAGACAAATGACAATCGTTTAGCACCAAATTCAAATTTTAAGTTCTACCAAAAAAAAAAATTCCACTAAATTTGTGAAACTTTTGCCAAGTCGTTAAAGTTATGAGAACTTTACGATTGTCCTAATGAAACACCAAGCTTCTTCTTCTGCTAAATTTTGGTCATTACTGGCCAATTGAAATTAACAATTGATTTAATTTTGGTATGCAATTGGTGTAAAAGAAGTCCTAACTATTGACAATCAACTCATGGTACTCGATATTCTTCCAGTTTGCTCATAAAGTTAAATCTTTCATGCGATTTTTCATATAAACTAAAATATTCGATTTTCATTGGAGCATCCTTTGAAACCAGTTTTAATGGATCAATAACGGTAATTATGGGTAAAACAAATGCCAATCGTAGAGCGCCAATTCCAAACTATAAGTTGGATAGAAAAGAATTTTTTCACCAAACTTCAGGAACTTTTGTCAAGACATTAAAATCATGTGAAATTAGCGAATGTCCCAAAAAAACAGCAAGCTTCTTCTTCTGCTAAAGTCTAACCATTATTAACCAATTGCAGTTGAAAATTTGTCCAACTTTGGTCTAAATTAGATCTTAAAGAAGTCTTGATTACTAAGTGTCAACCTATGGTATACGATATTCTTCCTGTTTGCACATAAAGTTAAATCTTCCATGCGATTTTTTATGCCAATTAAAATACTAAATTTTCACTACTGCATCTTTTGAAACCAGTTTTAAAGGATCAATAACGATTATCATAGGTAAAACAAATGACAATCTTCGAGCGCCAATTTCAAACTATAAGTTGGAGGGAAAAATAAATTTCCACCAAACTTCTGAAACTTTTGCCAAGACATTAAAATCATGTCAAGTTTGCGATTGTACTAATGAAACACCAAGCTTCTTCTTTTGCTAAATTCTGGCCTTTACTAGCCAATTGATTTAATTTTGGTCTAAAAGAGGTCTAAAAGAAGTCTTAAATATTGAAAATCAACTCATGTTACTCGATATTCTTCCAATTCGCACATAAAGTAAAATCTTCCATGGGTTTTTTCATGTCAACTAAAATATTCAATTTTCATTGGAGCATCTTTTGAAACCAGCTTTAAAGGATCAATAACGATAATTATGGGTAAAACAAATAACAATCGCTAAGCGCCAATTTCAAACTATAAGTTTGATGGAAAATATTTTTTTTACCAAACTTCTGGATCTTTTGCCAAGCCGTTAAAGTTAAAAAAATTTACGTTTAACACAATAAAATCCAACGTTTCTTCTTTTGCTTAATTCTGGCCTCTACTGGCCAATTGCAACTAAAAATTGATTCAATTTTGGTCTTAAATAGGTCAGAAAGAAGTCTTAACTATTGAACATCAACTCATGGTACTCGATAATCTTCCAGTTTCAACCTAAAGTAAAATCTTCCATGAAATTTTTCATATCAACTAAAATATTCAAATTTCACTACTGCATCTTTTGAAAGCAGTTTCAAAGGATCAATAACGATTATCATGGATAAAACAAATGACAATCTTAGAGTATCAATTCCAAACTATAAGTTGGATGGAAAAAAAAATTTCCACCAAACTACTGAAACTTTTACCAAGCCGTTAAAGTCATAAGAAATATACGATTATCTTTATGAAATGCAACATTTCTTTTTCTTTTCAATTTTGACCTCTACTGGCCAACTTCAACTAAAAATTGATCCAATTTTGGTTTTAAATAGGTCAGAAAAAATTTTAAACTATTGAACGTCAACCCATGGTACTCGATATTCTTCCAGTTTGCTCATAAAGTAAAATCTTCCATGTGATTTTTCATGTCAACTACAATAGTAAATTTTCACCACTGCATCTTTTGAAACCAGAATCAAAGGATCAATAAAGATTATCATGAGTAAAACAAATGACAATCTTAGAACGCCAATTTCAAACTTTAAGTTGGGTATAAAAGAATTTTTCTACCAAACTACTGAAACTTTTACCAAGCCGTTAAAGTCATAAGAAATTTATGATTATCTCAATAATTTGCAACGTTTCTTCTTCTGCTTAATTTGACCTTTACTGGCCAATTACAAGTAAAAATTGATCCAATTTTGGTCTTAAATAGGTCAGAAAAAAGTCTTAACTATTGAATGTCAATTGGTAATCAAATGGTACTCAATATTCATCTAGTTCTGTCAAAAATAAAGGTAAATCTTCCAGACGATTTTTTTCTTTTTTGGTCTTTTTTAAGACCACTTTTCCGGTCTTCTACCATCAAAAATTTGAATTAAAACCTTTGTATCGGATCCATTTGAAGTTACTTGTAAAAATTTTCTTAATAAAAGTTTGATTTCAATATATTTGGTCGAAGATTCTTCGGTGGAAACTAGCTTAATAAATTTTTACGTTATTGCTTCATCTTCCAACAATTTTCTTGAAAGCTCCTGTAGGTAAATACTTTTAAATTGGTCTCCTGATCATTTTTTAATTCTTTGGTGATACTTCAACAGCATTTATATCTTCCTATTTTGATTAATTCCAAAATTTCATTGATATTTTCTTTGATAAATCTTCCCCACTGAAATGCATCTTTGTCACAGAAATCACCGGAATTGAATTGACAAAAATTGTGATTAATTGGTGGTTTTATTATTAAAACTGGGTACCCTTCTCTTTTTTACTTTAATTTAAATACAATTGGTAAATTAATTGATTTATTTCTTTGGTCATCCTCATTATTTGGCGTGGTTCTTCTCACAAATGAATAAATCAATGATTGCAGTGATAATTAAGAAAATATTACAACAAAAAAAATAAATTGAACAAACCTCTCCAGAATAACTCTTTCCATCGATCGTATGCTCCGATCCGGTATCCTCCGTGGGTCCCCAATGGCAATGGTACTGCTCCAACACATACTTGCCCTTCAACGGCCCACCCGTCAATTCTGCAAGCAGCAAATATACATCTCCAATTAAAAATCACGGCAAAGGAAACTCAAAATTACCATGTGCATTATTGCATAAAGTTTTTTCTTCGTTAAACGATATAATTGACTGTAATAACAAGTTAATTAAACGCATTCTAATTACATTTCCTCCATTGCCACACGCTTTTTGATTATCTTTCACATTATTTATCTCTTGTATCTCACTCGATTTTTTCTTCTACCAGTGGAAAATATCCGGATGAAAATAGTTCAAAACAAAAAAATGTGTTATCGATTTTTCTTGAATTTATTTTTCCCGTATTGAATTTATAAACAGATCAACCGCAATGATCTCAAGGTTAAAATACCACACGATGCATTCGATCGGTTCAATCATCTGTACGATCAATTTTCCTCGTGGATCATTAATTATTTATCGGCAATAAAAACATTAAGAAATTTGTCGACTTTTAAACCTTCACGAACCGAATTTCCCGCGCCCTAATATTGATATAAGTAAGGCGGGCAAAAGTAAAAGTTTGACAAGGCGAAGTTGGTGGTAAATTTCGAGGTAAATCCGAGTTTATGTACACATAAAATTATTAGTCATACGGAAATGGAGACCTATTATCAATTCTCTATATAAAATATCAAACAATATAATTAAATCTATCGCATTTTATTTGCGTCAAAAAAAAATATGTTTAGATAAAAACCTTGGCAAGTGCATGTGTTTTACAACGAAATAACAGTAATCTACAGAAGAAGTTGGTATGCTTCAATTAAATAATTATTGCAACATTGAAAAGGCAATTTTTTTCTCGTTTAATCTTGGGGTATTCAGGAAATTCAAAGAGGGAATATCTCACCACTTCCTTCCCCATTGCAGTCCACTTTCCATCCGTATCCGGTGTTGACCAACTTCTTGCAATGGTCGGTATTGTATTTGAATTGGATCGGTGCCAAATTGGAGTCCGGTCGTGACGTAACAATGTTGACAGGACTTTGCCGAGATCCGGCTGCCAATGGAAACTTTTTCGCCCATGTATCTGGTCCTATCAAACAATCAAAATAAATTGGTTCAATTTAGTGTTTGGTATTGTTGTAAATCGTAATTATTGGCTGGAATGATTGGCTCAAATGGTTTAATGGATACTAATTGGTATTTATTCGAAATCACTGTCGAAATATATGGCTGATGAGATTGAATTGAACTTGATTTTTTAATGGTGAGACCAATTTTTATTCGATTGGACCACAACTGATAATTTTTCTTCAATCTTCTACTTCAGAGACTAAAAAAATTAAACTCTTTTCCACTGGAATCCACTGCAATAATTTAACGAAATTCCCAAGCCCTATTTCAACGAAAATATCACCATATTTACTATAAATAAACCAACTTCTACTTCCTTTTTTACCAATGCAAATTTTGTCGTGGAAAACCCAAAAAATTTCGAGTTTTTCTTTGCGAAAAGAACTATTTTTACGATGATTTTTAATCGAAGATGACATCTATTTTTTGAGGTGGAATTCTAAAGGCGATTTCTATTTAAAGATTCAAAATAATATCAGACTTGACGTCATTGATTTATAAATGTATCGATCGGAAATTCAGCGATTTATAGATCAAAGCTTAGTTCTCGTATCATTGTTTTTATAAAGATATTCTTCGAGCAATAAACGACTTGATGCAATGAAAAATTGTTGACCTTTTATGTATGAATAAATTTAAATTGAACTAATGAACTTATTGTTCAATTTCTTGATTAATCAACAATATTAAAATGGGAAATAAAAACAAAGCATTTTTCGCTCTGAATATCCCTAAACTTTGAGTCATATTCCAAGTGGAAATTTTTGCAAATTATTTTTATGATTATTGAAAGAAAAATAAATTTTCAGTTTTTCATTTGAAATTTCTGGCTTCCAAGAGATTCAAAAAGTTATATTCTTTATGTAATATTACTTTTTGTAATAAAGGAATAGATTCTATCACTTTAAATTTAAATTTTCTCCAATTTTTCCCTCAAACTAGAACTAGATTTCATTAGAAAAAATCACCAGACCGATAATAGCAATTACAATCAAGAAAATAGTGGCAAAGAAGTAAAACTTCTTAAAAGATTCTTTTAATTAATTGAAAACTTTCTTAGGTGAAAAATATTAAGGATAAATAGACAAAATTTGGAAAAACATGCAGTTATTAAAAGAAAATGTGGATTTCAATGATGAAAAACAGGTATTTCTAGAAAAAAATTCAAACCCTAATATGGGGAAAATGAATTGTAAAAGTAGCATTTTAAAAAAGTTTTTTGGTATTTTTATTTGTTGAAAATGTTAATGAAGGTGCTTGGGAGCCGCATGCGGCTCCTTGACTATTTTATTTGAGCTAAAGACTACGTAAACATTGCAAAATTACATGAAACTAATCATTCTAAAACCTTAAAGGTTTCACCCCAAATATTTATTCTGTTCTCACTTGTTTTTGTCTGAAAAATGTTTGGTCACCCCTGATTAGCATTTAATCGCATTTACCTTTAGATTCATTTTTATAAATATCAAAAAAAAGAATCAAAAATACCGTTTCCTAAACGATTAACAACAAAATTTTCTCGACAAAGTTTCAAAAATTCTTAAATCGAAAACGAATTGAAATAGTAACTTTTTAAATAAATAATTTTGTATTTTCATTTATCAAAAACAGTTATGAGGAGGCTTACAAGCCGCATGCGGCTCCTCGATAGTTTTATTGAAGCAAAAGAGTAAAATATTGCTGAAATATTAAATGAAAGAAATCTTTACAAAACTCTGATTTTTTCTCCCCAAATATTTATTTAGTTTCCATTTGCTTTTGTCTAAAAAATGTTTGGTCACCCCTAACTATTATTAAATCGGATTTTCTTTTACATTTACCTTTATAAACGACAAATGAATTAATTAAAAATTCAGTTTCCTAAACGATTAAAAACAAAACTTTTGCGATGAAGTTTCTATCATTCATAGATCGAAAACGAATTAAAATTGTAGCCATTAAAATGAAAATATTATATTTTTAATTAATCAAAAATAGTTAAGTAAAGACTTACGAACCGCATGCGGCTCCTCAAAAGATTTATTTAGCAAAAGACTACGGAAATATGGTAAAATTACTTTGAAGAAATATTTCCGAAATTTTAATTATGGCTCCCCAAATTTTTATCTAGATGGCTTTGACTTTTGTCCGAAAAAAATTTTGGTCATCCCTGATTAAAATTAAATCCCATTTAACTCAATTTTTACCGTTATAAGCACCTAAT
Source organism: Sisyra terminalis (assembly GCA_958496175.1). Taxonomy (NCBI): domain Eukaryota; kingdom Metazoa; phylum Arthropoda; class Insecta; order Neuroptera; family Sisyridae; genus Sisyra; species Sisyra terminalis. The sequence continues at coordinate 7,204,721 of OY292278.1, forward strand.
GTAATAATTCAAAAAAAAAGAAGTTTCCACTTCCAAAACTTGGATAAAAAATTCTAAAATTTTATAGAAATAAATTTTCCAGCTAAAAGGACAATTTTTGACGTAGATTTCGAAGAAAAAGCCAAAGTTTTAAGTCCGTTCAGTTCTTAAAAAAAATGGTTACGAAAAAACGAATTTTCTCGAAAACTTTTTAAACATTTATATCCGAGCAGGAATTGAAATGGAAGCGATTTAACTTGATTATTTTGTATTTATATTTATTAAAAAATGATCTAGTAGCGGTTTACAAGCCGCATGCGGCTTGTCAAAAGATTTATTTTAACAAAAGACTACGAAAACATTGTAAAATAACATCAATCAAATCATTGCAAAACCCTTATTACTTCTCCCTAAATTTTCACTAAGATGCCTTTGGATTTTGCCCAAAAAAAAGTTTTGTCACCCCTGATTAAGAAACGATCCCATTTATCCCTACTTGAACCTTTATCTATCCCATTTCCAGATCTAAAGCTTCCAAAAAGTAATTGTCCTTTGAAATTGGTATATTCTTATCAATCTTCTCTTATCAAGGATTCTTAAAAAAAATTTTGGCTGGCCTCTCTCTTTTCTTCTTGTTGTGGGGCTTCCGCCCCACTAATGAAGATCAAGAAAGATTTAGGAAAGCGGTTTGAAATCGGTCAAGTTCAGAAAATCGATTGATTAAATTTATTATGGTATAAGAATTTTAAAAACATTTCCCTGGAGCCTAGCACAACAAATGTTGGGAACCACTGGTCTGGTGGGGTCCTAAATGGCACCCGAAAAACAATTTTATCATCCCTTACATTTGTATTTCCATTATTTTTGGCTTTCCGTCTAAAAAGTAATCCTTGAAAAAATCCGAATAGTAGTTTTCTTTTTAAATTGTTATTTTTGCTCTACCCCAGTGATTTTTAACATTTTTTTTTGTTTGGATTTTTTTTTTATTTTTTTCTTCTGCCCCCCCAATCGTGGTCGAAAAAAGATCGACGTTCATAAATTCGACTCCGTACTTTACCTACTTTAATTTGAGCATGAAAATTTTAAAATCGTTTTAATGAGACACGGTGCAACAAATTTTGGAGACCACTGGCTTAGAATGGAAATCCATTATCCAAAAAAATCCATTCCCTATTGTATTTGTCGCTATTTGAAGTTTAAAAGATTCGAAAACAGAGATTTGCCAGGAAAAATTTCGTGGATCATAAGTTAAATGAATGAATTGGGGAAGGGAAGGAAGGGGAGGGAAAAAAATTAATTTAAGAACGATGATTAAATAAATGGATGAGATTTTCTTCTTTTTTTTTTGGGTGACGTCATTAAGTTCAACTAAAATTTTTAAATCACTGGAAAGACTAACTAATGTTTTTCTTTTGGGGATTACCTTTTGGAATGAACTTTTGAAGGGTGCAAACTCGTCGAAAGGGTTGACTAATGTTTCAAATAACTTTCAGTAATGTTTTGCAATAGTTTTGAGCAAAAATCTTTCAATCTGTGGATTTTCTGGCTAGAAATTTTGTTCAAAGAATTAATTTTTTCTAGGCAGACAAAAATAAATGATGGTAATGAATATAAAGGCCAAGACAACATGACATTTTCATAGAAATTTTTTGTGTTTGAATAATTGATTACCTGTACCTACAAATTAAGGGTTTATATTTGTCGACCAAATTACAGGTGAAAATGTTCAATTTTACGTTGATCAAGTACAAGGTTACGTTGCGTTTTCGTCTTCGTATTATATTAAGAGCTAATTAGATTCGTAAACTTATCAAATAAATTAGGGTAAATAATCGGTTTCAATCAAGGATTCCTATTATTAATTCAAAGCAAAAGGGATGGCAAGATGTTTAATAAAAAAAAATAATCACGAATATAATCAATGGGTTTTGGATTTAAACAATGATTATTTCTATACCAAAAATGGGATTTGAATAAATGCATATTAAATCGGATATTAATTGGAAATCATAAGTCTACCTTTGCATATTTAATTGAATCTTTTATCAAAAACATGTGCTTAATTAATTGAGTACGTGCCATCAAGAGTAATCATGGATCTAAAGGCTTATAAAATCATAATTTTTTGAGTAAATTTTTATGAGAATCGATTCAATTATTATTCTTTCAGGCTGCTATATAGATCTTGATCGTTAAATTTTTTTCAATACGGATCATACGTTTACATATTTATAAATCTGGACGGAATTTATTGCTCTGATTTATTTTCATTGTGGCCTTCATTTGCAAGTCTAAACTAAATAATATTTAGTGTGCGACATGAATCATTGAAAGATTTGAATGACATGTGGGAGGAAAATGGCGTGTAGGGTAAAGGCGATTTAGTGATCTAGGGGATCGATAAGCATTCAAAATTAATCCACATATTACTCGCTTGTTGGAAAGATGAATGCGATTAATTTAGAAAGTTGGGTCATTTAAATATAATAATAATTATTAATGGTCGATGGACTCAAATGTTGATGGTCTTAAAACAGGCTTGTTCGAGTATTAATGCTCTTGACATTAAATTTTTTTCAACAACGTAATACTGGTTTTTGAGGGGAAAGGGGCCCAGGTAAATGAAACAAGAAATTTTATGATTTATATATCATATAAGAGATTTAATCGAAACCTTTTTCGACCTTGTTTTCAAATATTAAAGGGAATTATTCAAAAATTTAGTGGAGAAATGATTTCTTTCTTTTTGCTAAATGTAAATGGTAGTGATATGGCCGCAATGGTCAACCAAGATACTATGAATGATTTTTTTTAATACTTCCACCTAGAAAAAAAAATTCTAATCTATGTTGCCAAACAATCAGCAAAGCGTTTTCGAAAAATCTTATCGAAACATTTGTCCTCCAATTTATTTAAATAGCTACGCAATTCTACCTTTGGGGTTTAAACCCCAATTTTGGGGTTTAAGGGATTTAAGAAGGGTTACCCTATGAAAGTTATCCTGTTACCCCAATAAGGCATTTTGAAATCATTACATTTAAAATGTCTTAAATAACTTTAAACAATTTTTAATAGGTTTTATCTTTGACCATACCAATGACACTAGTCTGGGCTATCGATTATTTTTTTCTGAAAAGTATATCGAAAATATTGATCAAGGTGACAAAAAAATTATCGGAAAGGTTTGAGTCCTTAATATTAAAATTAAGACATCTATCATCTTTAATTTCGATTTTTTATTTGTACTTTCATTTTTGCATCACTGCTGTCAAACTATCAAGGTAAAAAAAATTATCTGCATATATATTTAAATAAAATTAAATTCCCTACAAAAAAGGTCTCTTTAAAAATTTTAGCCAGACATGTCGTTTCTGAATAATCAAGCTTCAAACATTGATATAATTTTTAGATTTATCTTTTTTATTTTGGAACTTTGTAACTACCGAACAAACAAATATATAAAAATGAACAATATAGATTATTGAAGGGAAATTAATGTTCTACAAAAAAGGTCTCTTAATTTTTTTTACATAAAATCTCTACTTAAATCACTAAAAATGATAGATTAAGAATTGGTAAAAATCAATCGATTTCTTCAATTATATTAGCAAATTCTCGGTCTCTTCGAACCATAAAACCCAAGATTTTTTATAATTTGAACCCTTAACATCGTCGGCTACCCTTTTCACAGAAATTGCAACAAAAAATTTTCATTTTAGTTGCATAAAAAGAACTTTAATTACAACAATTGAAATGCAAAAAACTTTTATACTTTGAAGCATAGATATGACTAAAATTTACTTCTAATCCGTAAAATATTTGGTAGAAATCTTTAAAACATTTAAAGAATTTAATCAGTATACCAAATCCACCAATAAAATTCAACAATAATTAAAAAAAAAGTTTAATTCACTGTTCAAATCTTTTACAAACGCCTAAAGATATTTCATCTTTAAAAAAAGGCTGTTTAAATTTAAATTTTTAGTCTCAACCCCTTTTATATAAACCCAGAAAAAAATGATAAATTGTTCATTAAAAACCACCTGTTTTAACGTCAACAATCAAAATGAACGTAAGAGTAATAATTTATCAAAAATCCACTTGGAATCTCAAAAATTTCCTACTTATTTTATTCTAGCAACTAAAGACCACAACAATTAAGAATATAATGCAATGAAAATGTCCAAAACAATTGATGTATTCTACAATTATTAAAAAAAAAATGATTGACTTATTGTTGAATTTTTTTACAAACACCTTAAGACATTTATCTTAAAAAAAGAAAGATATATTTTAAATTTTATATCTCAACCCCTAGGATTTCATCCCTTTTTATCCTAAACATCGTTGGCTACTCTTCTCATAGAAATTGCAACAAAATATTATCATTTAAGTTCAATAATAAGAACTTCAATTTTAACAATTGAAAAGTTTAAAACTATCAAACTATGAAGCGAAAGTATGACTAAAATTTATATCTAATCCGGGAAATATTTCGTAGAAATCTTATAAATATTTAAGAGCTTTTATCAATAAGCCAAATCAACCAAAACAATTGATAAATTCCACAATATTTAAATAAAAAGAACAAATTTATTGGTCAAATCTTTTACAGACGCCAAAAAATATTTCATCTTCCAAAAAAGAGTTATATTTTAAATTTTTTAGTCTCAATCCCTTTGATTTCATCCCTTCTTATATAAACCCCAGAAAAATTGATATATTACCCAGAAAAATTGATAAAAACTACCTTTTTCAACGTCAACAATCGGAATGGATTTAAGTGTAAAAAATTTTCATAAATCCACTTGGAATCCTAAAAATTTCATACTTATTTTATTCTAACAATCAAAGATCACCACAATTCAGTGTGGAATGCAATGTGAAAATGTTTTCCCAACTCAAAGTTCTCTAAATTCCAAACCCTAATGAAACCTTTGGAGTTCATTTCCAAAATAATGCCAGTTTTCAACAATTAAAACGACATAATTACCATTTCTTTTTCTAATATACATTTTCAACCCTTAAGTTATCCTCTTCTAATTTAAAATTAAAAAAAAACAATTGCGAATCGCTTTAAACAAATAAAAACGACTAACAATCAAAGCAAAACTTTTTGTAAGCAATTAAGATCCAAATAATTAAAATTTAGTTGAATTTGGAGAAAAATTAATTAGAATACATTGTATGAGTTGAAAAATAAGTTAAAAATTAGGTGAGTATTGATTTAATTTCCCAAAAAAAGTCTTAAAAACAATTATTTTACTATTTTTATTTTAAATTTAATTGCTTCATCCCTTTGTCCACTCTTACTGAAGTAAATCTCAATCAAAAGTTGGGCTTAACAATTAAATTGCATATAACAAACATCAGCTTTGCTTTCAACATTTTGGCCATTGGACATTGTGATCCAAAGATTTTGATGAAAATCAATTACGTTTTAATAATTAATGCCCAACAATCCAACATTGTTAATCATTGGTGGGAAATAAATATTTCCACAGGAATCATTTTTCTATCACAACAATTAAAATTGAAAAAAATCATTTCCTCTAGATTCCCAAAAGATTTTTCCCTTGAAAACCATGAACAACGCTTTATCAAAATATTCTATAATTTGAAAAATATAGTAAATAATGAAGTATTATTTACTTTATTGGTACTTTTGTTTTAACCTATAATTCATGATACCATATAATTACTCTGTTTACTATATGGGTCAGTCCAAATAAAGTGGTTCCAAAAATAAATGAAATGAATAATTTTATTGTTTTTAGTTTTCCAGTGGTGGCCACATTAGTTTTACTAGGCGCAGATATTTTCGCACTTTTAAGGGTTTGCGGAAACTTGATTATCTCAGGCCTTATTTGTCCTATCGAAATGAAACTAAAAGCAGTGAGTTCATGAAAATATAAGCTATAATATTGTAATAAAATGTTTTTACCTAAATGTAATTCTAAGGGGTGAAATTTCAGACTAAAGTTTTAGCTCTCATTTGTAAAAACTCCCAATTTCACGGAAATATTGTGAAGGAAGAGAAAGAGTATACACGTTAAAACTTTTTTTACCAATAATTAGGTACTAGTTGTACTCAAAACCAAAATTTGAAGTCTGAGACTTTAAGCCTTTTTAAAATAAAAAATAACAAAATTTGGAAATTTTCAAAATTTGCAATTTTCTGAGCTCAATATCTCTGGTGGAGGACCAGTTAAAAATCTGAAATATCACTACATTATAGTACTGTATGATAGTATTATGTACCTAAAATTTGGAGTTTGAGATTTGACTAGGAGCAGAGGTATTGCAGGCACAAAATGTCAAAATGATGCATACTTCAGTAGGTGAATATTATGTATTTAGCCATTTAATATGTGACATATACTTGGCAAAAAGGGTATTTTACACAAAACAACATATACCCCGGGGCTAACTGTTATTCATATCTTAAATTTAAAACATATACTTCTTTCTGAAGTCCTTGTTCTTTCATCCCATTTGCTTAATGTCCAAAAAAAAACCTTTAAAATCCAAAGATTTTAGCAATCATTTACAAACTTTTACGATTAAATCAGTTTGGTTTTGACGTCACAAAAGGTCAATGCCTCATTAGCATTGATGAATATTCGAATTTTCACTTATAAATTTTAACAATGTATTGCGTCAATTTTTATATTATATGCATTAAAGTTGAATAGATATAGATACGTAGGTATATAAACATAAAAATTTCTTTGAAACGAAGAACTAATCGTTTGAAAACCCTGTTGTTAAGCCTTGAGAATGGAAAACGTCTGGAATATATTTTCCACGAAATTGCATAAATAGAACATAATTTAAAGCATTGTTTTCCTTTGCGACTGTTGTATAATATAAAAATAGAAAAATTCAATGCAAAGAAAAGCTTTGAATGTTATAACACGTAGCCAATGACGCCAAAATTTAAATTTGTTGCCAATCGATAAGAAAATCGTTTGGAGGATTTCCTACGAAAACTTTTGAATAAATGTCCAAGTGTTTTTCCTCAAAAACAATCTCGTTTGAATTATATAAGAGGATATAATTCTTTTAAAATCCAATACCCACTTTACAATTGTCTTTGGACAAATCAAGCTATTAAGTATTCATTGAATAACATCTCATAAATATTTCAAGACTCCTAATTAGTGTTGGACATGGAATTTGCAATGATGATTAGCATGGAATCATTAAAAATATATATTTATTTTTTTTAACGATGTTTGTACACAACATAAATTGATTGGTTTCCAAAAGAAAATCGCGTTTATTTCAATAACAATTTTCATATTCCAGTTTGGGGATTTTTGGTTTGTTTACAATTCATTTAAAATATCCGCGCCTAAAATTATAATAACTAAATGTCAATAGAGATATATACGAAAGTATCGGTTTTCTAATACTGATATTAGCACAACTGTGCAAATTGGATTTTAATGAGTGCTAATGGAAAATAATAATTTTTTAAAGAAAAATGTTTATTTGTCAATGGTCAATATTGTAAATGGAGCAGTTTGAATTTTTTTTTTTCAATGAAAGAGGCCATATTTTGACATGTTTTCAAATTATCAATTTTCACGCACATGTGTGCTAATGAATTTGGGAATTTTTTAAGTAAATTTATTACTAAAGTTTTACTCAATGATACCCTAAAGAATCGTGTTAAACTTGACCAAACAATTTTGAAAAATTTAACTTGGAATTTCTTAATTCAAAAGTGGTGCTATAAATGATATTTTTTACTCAAAGAATTGTCCGTTGTTGGCCAATCTTTTTGGCCATTTTTCCATCAATTTCGATTGATTTTTTGAAGTCTTCAGAAAATCTAAAGTGCTGCTCTCTAGGCCATTATTTAGGCGAAAATAAGTAAAAGTTGGACAGGATAATATCCTGGGAATATGGTTAATGGGATAAGACATTCAATTGTAGTACTTCCAAAGCTTTTCTGATAATTTTTAAACTTTTATTCACAAATCGTGCTGAAAGATTATTTGTCTTATCTTTTGGGATATTTGGAGCATTTAGGGTTCGAATCTCGGCTAAATTGCATTAATTATCGCTGGTAATGTTCTTCTCTAATGTTTTCATTAAGTTGTACTAATTTATTATGGATTTCTCCAATTTGGTTCCACCAAATGAACAGCAATTACTTCTAACCATTAATATTCCAAAGGCTTTTAAGATCAGAAACATAGATCATCCCGATAATGGTTTATGGGCAAAAATTAATAGTAGTTGCACGTCAGGATATCCAGAAAGTATTAGAAATGTGATAAGATCTCCCAATGGAATGATTCCAAAGCTTTTTTTTACTATTTTTCTATATAAAACTTAAAAATGAGCTTAAATTTGACTTGGTAACATCCTTTAATATATTCAGGGCGTTTGAGCTTCAATTCTTGGCTCAATTGCATTAATTATTACTGGTAATGTTATTCAGTAATCTTTTTATTAAGTTGGACTAATTTATTATGTATAACTCCGATTTGGTTCTGCAAATGAACTGCAATAGTCTAATCATTAATATTTGAAATTCTCTATTTGAAGACCAGGAGTGTAGATCATATAAATCATGGTTTATGGACGAAAATGAGTAGTAATTATACGGAGGGATATCCAGAAAATATTATAGATGGGATAAGTTATCCCAATGGAGAGATTCCAAAGTTTTTTTAACAATTTTAAGACTCTTATTAATAAATCATGCTGAAAGATTACTTGTCTTATCTTCTGGGATATTTGGAGCGTTTAAGGTTCAAATCCCGGCTAAATTACTTTTATTATTGCTGGTAATGTTATTCAGTAGTGTTTTCATTAAGTTGAAGTAATTTGTTATGAATTTTTCCAATTTAGTTCCATCAAATGAACAGCAAACTTCCAATTATTAATATTCTAAATTATGATAAGATCAGAAGTATAGGTCAACCAGATCATGATTTCTGGCCAAAAATCAGTAGTAGTGGTACGAAGTAACATCCAGAAAATATTATAGATGGGATAAGAAATCCCAATGAAGTGCTTCCAAAGCTTTATTAACAAATTTAAAACTTTTATTCTCAAATCGTGCTGAAAGATTACTTATCTTAACTTTTAGAATATTTGGAGTGTTTAAAATTCAAATCCCGGCTAAAATGCATTTATTATTGCTGATAATATTCTGCACTAAAATTTTCATCAAGTTGGAGAAATGTTTTATATATTTCTCCAATTTAGTTCTACCAAATGAACAGCAATAACTTCAAATCATTTTTATTCGAAATGCTGATAAAATCAGAAGTATAGATCATCCAGATCATGATCTATGAGCAAAAATTAATAGTAGTTGTACGAAGTAATATCCAAAACATATTATAGATGGGATAAGACATCCCAATGTAGTGATTCCAATGCTTTTTTTTACTTTTTTCCTATATAGATTCAAACAATAGGCTGAACTATGAGTTGGTAATATCCTTTAATGTATTAAGAGCGTTTGAGCTTCAATTCTTAGCTCGATAGCATTAATTATTGCTGGTAATGTTTTTCAGTAATATTTTTTTCAAGTTGGAGTAATTTATTATAATTTTTTCCGATTTGGTTCCACCAAATGAACAGCAAAAACTTCTTACCATTAATATTCGAAATGCTCATAAGAGCAGAAGTGTAGATCATCCAGATCATGATTTATGGCCAAAAATCAGTAGTAATGGTACGAAGTAATATCCAGATAATATTATAGATGGGATGAGACATTCCAATGGCGTGCTTTAAAGCTTTTCTGACAATTTTAAAACTTTTATTCACAAATCGTGCTAAAAGGTTATTTGTCTTATATTTTTGGATATTTGGAGCATCTAGGGTTCGAATCCGGGCTAAATTGCATTAATTATCACTGGTAATGTTCTTCAGTAATGTTTTCATCAAGTTGGAGTAATTTATTATGGATTTCTCTAATTTGGTTCCACCAAATGAACAGCAATAACTTCTTACCATTAATATTCGAAATGCTGAGAAGATCAGAAGTATAAATCATTCAGATCATGACTTATGAGCAAAAATCAATAGTAGTTTTACAAAGTAATATCCAGAACATATTATAGATGTTATAAGACATCCCAAGGGAATGATTTCAAAGATTTTTTTTACTATTTTCCTATACAGATCTTAAAAATAGACTGAAATATGAGTTGGTAATATCCTTTGATATATTGAGGGCGTTTTGGGTTCAAATTCCGGTTAAATTGCATTAATTATCACTGGTAATGTTCTTCAGTAATGTTTTCATTACGTTGGAGTAATTTATCATGAATTTCTTCGATTTGGTTCCACCAAATGAACAGCAATAACTTCTTACCATTAATATTCGAAATGCTGAGAAGATCAGAAGTATAAATCATTCAGATCATGATTTATGGCCAAAAATCAGCAGTAGTGGTACGAAGTAATGTCCAAAAAATATTATAGAAGGAATAAGATATCCCAATGGAATGAATCCCAAACTTTTTTTTACTATTTTCCTATATAGATCCTTAAAATGGACTGAAATATGAGTTGGTAATATCCTTTGGTATATTGAGAGGATTTTAGCTTCAATTCTTGGCTCAATTTCATTAATTGTTGTTAGTAATGTTCTTCAATAATGGTTTTACTAAGTTGGAGTAACTTTTAACAAAACTCCCGAATATGAACTTTATATTTATAGTCAGCAAATTCGAAAATTATTTTCTTGCATTTTTCGAAGAAATTTCATTAACAATTTAGCAAAAACTCCAGAAGATGATGTTCAGGTCTACTTACAATACTTATTTTTGTAAATTATACTTCAAAACACCTAAAAAAGTAATTAAATTGTTATAAACTCCAAAGGATGACGTTTTTGAGCCTCCAGGTGCATGTAAGAACTTAATGGATCCAAAAGTCATGATTGGCGATCCCCAAAAACTCCTGTCCAACAAAATTTGGCCTATTTTTCCGGCAAATGAAGATTTAATTTTTCATCTCAAAATTATGCATCCCAAATATGCATTTTTGAGGTTCAAAATGCAACAATCTAACAATGCAACAATAAAATTATTTAAAAAGGAACCAAATGTAAATCTAATTGATGTATCATTACAAGCTTTAGACGTTTTTGGGGATTTTTATTCGCCTTTTGGCGCAAATATTTTACCTGTTGCCTAATTGTTGCAAATCAAAGATATTAATTATAATTTCTGCATTTTAACTGTTAAATTTCGATTTAATTAATTGCTGGTATTGCAATTAAATCGTTAAGTGCTTAAAACTGAAAATTGATAAGAATTTACCAAAGACTTTCGAGAAAAAATGTTCAGTTATCGAATCCCAAAATTGTGCAACAATATCATTTACTGAAAGCATAAAATTCAATGCAGTAATCGAATATGAATGTTTTATTATAACTTCTTTCTATCCTCATAAATCTTATGAATAATTTATGAGAATTCACACAAGTCGACAATAATATATAAATATACTTTATTTATTGTTATTGTTTTCAATGGAATAAATTATTCAGTTTATTTCTGGACAATGACTTAATAATCGTTCAAATTTTCTGATAAATGTATGGGAAAAAAAGCGATTAAATTTGCCACTAATGACCCAAATATATTTGTGAAACCGACAATAATATTTCCAACTCGACTCAATAATATTTTTGATATTTTTTTTTTCAATAGTAATTAAAGATTTATTTTTTGAACTCAAAGGAAACACTTAAGTATACACTTATCTGAATACAAATTCCGTAATTAATATTTGAGAATATTCAAGCCTAATGTTTTTGAGCAAAACCGGGGGGGGGGAGAGACAAAAATGAAAACAGAGCTGAAACCTTGAAATTTTATTGCTCGTAAAGATATAAATCAATATATGTAATCTAAAGCCATAAAATGGGAATTAACGAAAACTATAAAAGTCCAAATTTACGAGGAAAATTAAATGTCAATTTTTTGCTGTGCAACAATTGTTCGGTATTTTTGTTTCATAAATATATAAATTTCTAGGTAAAAGAATCATTTTATATGATTGTTACCAATCAATTTTGCAATACGATTTTTATCAATGAAATTTTTTGTTGCGAAGAATTTTTTTAACGATATAATAAAGCTTTTTTCTGTTGCACTTTTTATTGCAATTCCTAACTGAAGAAATTCTAGATAATTCCCATTTTTTCTCTGCAGTAAATTTAGGAATACAAACTTTGAAATTTGCAATAACAACAGGCCCAAAAACTTAGTCCAATTTTAGGAAAAACCTTCCTTTGTAAATATAGGGGTTGAAAGGTTAAATTTACTTGCTTAATAAAGGTATTCAACCCTTGTTTTCCAAGGGATGAATTTATAAAAAACTCGGTAAGATTTGACTATTATTTATTAACAGAAATTTAATTGTAATTTATCATTTTTTTAAAACAAAATTAATTAATATATAGGGGTTGAACGGTTAAATTTGCTTGCTTAATAAAGGTATTCAACCCTTGTTTTCCAAGGGATGAATTTATAAAAAACTCAGTAAGATTTGACTTTTATTTATTAACAAAAATTTAATTGCAATTTCTCATTTTTTCAATGCAAAATTAATGAATTTCTATACTAACTTCCATGCACTATTTCTCCCTCTCAAGGGTTGAATTAACCACCATTTATTAGTACAACTAAATGTAAATAATTTAAAAAATATTTGAGCATAAATTTATGTTTTTACTTTCACCACTTTAAGCAGTAAATTGTTGGAAAATTTGATCTAAATATTTATAAGATAACACCAAGAAATTATTTGACAAACTTTCGATAGTATTTCAATGTGATATTTAACTCAGTTAAGGGATGAATTATTAAAAATTTTGTACTAATATATATTTTAGATAAACCAAGATATATTTATACAAAATTTCATGTCGATACCTCCCCTAATTTAGGAAGTACGTCCCTTGAAACTTAATCAAGAAAATTATATTCTTTTTGTGGGGGTACATTACAAAGGATAAGGTTTATGAAGCCCTTCAAAGTTGAAAACCCCACGAAAATGCATATTTTCTGTGCATAATATTAGGACTACAAATTTCCACCGACAAAAGGTTTAATTATAAGCTAAATTTTCCGACTGAAGGGTATTTATGGTAGCTGAATATGAAAATTGAATTTTTTAATCTCCTAAATGCACTTGGAGGTCCAGAAACGTCATCGTCTGGAGTTGATAAAAATTATCTTTGAGGTAAGTTACAAATAATGTTTTAGAAGTTTTGGGGATAACAAATTACAAAAAAAAAAAGTTTATGAAGTTCTCTAAACTACTTAGGAGCAGACGTAGACATCATCTTCTGGAGCATTTTTATAAATTTTAAATAAAATTAGTTTAAAAAAGGCACAGAAATGATTTTTAAAGTTGCGGATATTGTATATAGATTCCATGAACTTCCCCGACGCACCTGGAGGTAGGTGTGGACATCATCTTCAAGAGTTTTATATTAACTTTAGTGAAATTATCATGAATAAATTTGCAAGGGGTTGTAATTTGGTGAAAAGTTTTTCAATCCAATTATTATATCATCAGTTTTATTAATTTCGATAAAATGTCACCCAATTTTTATTAAATAGGAAGAATAATTAATTTAGATGAGTCTATCAAGCATTCAACATTGAAAAAATAAAGAACAAGTCGAATTAAATGCCATTTAAATGCGAATTAAATGCATTTTTTACTGCATAAATTTAAGACGACAAATTCCTACCGAAAAACACATAAAACCAACCTAATTTTCTTATATATAAAGTGTTTCAGGTAGCCCAATTTGAATTTGGGATTTATTAAGTTCCTGTTTTCACCTGGAGATCCAAAAACCTCATCTTCTGGAGTTTCAAAGAGTTTTCACTGGAATCGCTTTAAACCAAGTATTTTAAGGGTTTTTAGGGGAGCCAATTGCAAATATATGGTTAATAACGTTCTGCGACGTACCTGGAGGTAGACGTGGACATCATCTTCTAGAGTTTTTTAAAAATTTTGGCTAAATTATGATCAAACACTTGTTTGGAGCTATTTTTCATGGTTGGTCACTAATATAAAGCTACTTCGACCTTCTTTTGTTTTAAATTTAGATAAAAATTTCCTTAAAAACATCCTCGCTAACCTCTGGGTACGTTGAAGAAAATCGTAAGCCTTATTTTTATAACCAGCAACTTTAAAATCCCTTACATAAGTTTGTCGAATTAATTTTATTCGAAACTTTGGTTAAAACTCCAGAAGATGATGTCCACGTCTACCTCCAAATACGTCGAAGAACTTCGTTAGTCTTTTATTTAAAATCAGCCACCTCAAAAACCTCAAAAAAAAAATTATTTCAAGGTATTCCAAAGGAAATTCTTGGAAACTCTAGAAGATGAGATTTCTGCACCTCCAGGTGCATTTAGGAACTAAATGGAGTCAAAATTCAAACTCAGCGATCCCAATAACCCTTTGGTAACAAAATTTACCAAATTTTCTTCATTTTTTTACAGAAAATCACGATTATTTGGCTGTCTAAAATTAATGCATTTTGAATATGCATTTGCGGGCAAAAACAGCATTTTAATTCAATTTGTCCTTGCTTTTTTTAATGACGAACTCCAAAATGATTAGTCTTAATTAATACCTCAATCAAATCATTAAAAATTTATTTTAAACTTTACTGAAATTATCAAATTCGAGAATCAATTCCTCAAAAAAAAAATTATTTCAAGGTATTCCAAAGTAAATTATCGGAAACTTCAGAAGATGAGATTTTTGCACCTCCAGGTGCATTTAAGGACTAAATGGACTCAATTTTTATGCTTAGCGGTCTCAAGAACCTTTTAGTAACCAAATTTACTTAATTTTCTTCAGTTTTCTACAGAAAATCATGATTTTTTGGTTGCCTCAAATTTATTGGCATTTGCGGGCAAAAAACTGCATTTTAATTCAATTTATCCTTGTTTTTTTTGACGTGTAATTCAAAATAATTAGTCTTAATTAATATATCAATCAAATCATTAAAAATTTATTTAAAACTTTACAGAGAAATTATCAAATTCGAGAATCAATTAATTGGCTTTTCATCGGTTTTGAGAAACTTTTCATGGTGAATTTTAACTTTCTGTATCACTAAATGGCTATTTTTGATGCATATTTTATTAGATTGTTGAAAACAAGTAGAAAGTAGGTTAATTGACTAGTTTTTAATTTTTAAAATAGATTTTTTTTTTCAAAATCAATGTCAATATAGATATTTCAAATTGAAAATTGTCCTTAGATTTTATATATGGGAGGGATTATTTTTTATTTGGTTGTGTAAATTTGTCTATGTTTTTAAATTTATTGTATTTACTTTTGGTTTTATATTTTATCAAGTTGTGTATTTCCGCTTTTGATATAATGAGGCGAAAATAAATCACTTTAAAATTGTATTTTTATCAGTGGAAATATGAAATATTTGGTCATAGATTTCCACGTCAAAAAAATCACCAAAAAAAGTTTGGTAAAGTTTTGTGAGAAATTTTCAGAATTGAAGTCTGCTTTTTAACGGGAGTTTTTCATTTGAAAAACATTGTTTTTCCAAAGATTGATATAATTATTTCCGTAGATAAGTCCATTAGTTTTTAAATCCATTGCCAAAAATTGTCAATATTTCAGAATAATCCATGCTGTTTAAGTCCTTGTCTTTTTAAATATAATAATTAAATTGTGGGCAATAAGGACGAAGCTTCTTGTGGAATCTTATTTATTTTATCGCCAACGTTTCGTCAGTTATTTCTGACTTCTTCAGGGCTCTATAATAAAAATATATAACATTTAAAAATAGCAACAACTATTGTCAAAATTAAAATTACAATTTTGACAATAGTTGTTGCTATTTTTAAATGTTATATATTTTTATTATAGAGCCCTGAAGAAGTCAGAAATAACTGACGAAACGTTGGTGATAAAATAAATAAGATTCCACAAGAAGCTTCGTCCTTATTGCCCACAATTTAATTATAATATTAAAAAATAATATTCCTTTTTTCCTAATAAATTTGTTGAAAAAACTCCAAATATTGATTGAAATTTTCATCGATTTTCCTCTGTTTTCCTCTTAAAAATCATTGTTTATCGTAAGAACTTTATTTTTTCTCACAGAAAATTTAAAAAACTTGGAATTTTTCCCAATAAAATTGGCAAAATTTCAGCTGAAAAACATGCTTCTTTATTCCATAAAAAATAAGGAAAATCCAAGATTATTCTCTTAAATCGTGACAAGGATTGTTTCTTCAGCAATTTTTCCCAATACTGGTTGTCAAAAAATGCAATAATTAAGCCATCAAGTGCATCCAATTGTTGCAGATCAATAAACCAAAAAAGTCATTGAACATGCGTAGTTTTAATGAGTAATTTTATTTATTAATCGACGATGAAATCACTTCAAAGCCAATCCTTATAACTTCGATGATTAATTTTTGAACAAAGGATTGTTTTTCTTTGATAAAAGTCGGCAATAAATCACTTTAATCAATTGAAACAAAAATATTTGTTAAAATAAATTAATCAGGGATACTTGAGAAATTGTTTTCATACAATGAATTGTTATATTGATCAATATCGATAATTTTTGAAACAAAATAAAATTTTATAAGAGGATAAAATCCATTGAAAAAGAGAATATAACTAACATGAAAGGAAAAATAATTTACCGACGATGGTATAATGGTTTATCTCGATTTCCGGCAAAACTAATAATCCTATGAAAAAAATGATAAATAGCAAAGTTGTTGATAGTTAAAAGATCTACAATATTGTATTTACACTTTTTAGTGTATTTCCTATGGGTTATTCTTTTTCAGGTACTTAAAAATTCAAATGACTGAAGTATTGAAATGGTTTATTGCCAACACAAAGAAGAAATAGTTAGTGATATTTTTAATCGCAAAAATAGTGATTCTCACTAATTTTTTCCACTAAATTTTATACTCCAACTCCATATAAACATTTTACCGAAGTAAAACATTAAAAAAATTGAAATTTTTCTCCATTAAATTTAATTTTACCAAGGTACTTTTTAAGGCAAAGTAATACATCAAAATTTACAGTTCAAGTGTCTAGCAGGATCCACATGGTGAGTAGGCCCCCAAAAAGGAACCTATGTCGAAACTTATGTTCAAATATCGGCTTGATATACAAACACATTTTATATACTTTTCGCGACCAAATTCCTCTTTGATCTGGAAATATGGGCAAAAATGTCCAAGGCTATTTTTCAAAGTTATATATCTCAAAAACTAATTAAGCTAGACAAGTGAAACCAACGCGAGGCTTTAGATTATTTTACAGAGTATATCATATATTTTTTTTGAAATTTTTAGAAAAAAAAATTATGCAAAACAAATCCAAAAAATAAATGAAATATTTTTTTTATGTGTTCTCTGAAAATGACAATCACGAAAAAAATATATTTTATGCTTCTACATGAGCACTATAACTCATAAAAATTGGGTGAAAAAATAGTTGGTGCAACACTTTGAAAAAAAATGAAATGTGATTTACGGCTAATAGTATACATCGGTTTATTTTTTTTTTCGAAGTGTTTCACCAACTTTTTTTTCACAAAACTTCAAAAAAAATAGGCCACATATAGGAGCAAAACATTTATTATTTTCATAATTGTAAGTCTAAGGAAGCATAAAAAAATTTTTTTTATTTTTCTATATTTACTCTTAAGATGACCACTATCAAGATCAAAATAATTGATCCCAAAAGAAAAAAAAAACATCTTGTGTTCAATTTTTATTAAAATAAGATTAAAAAAACTTATCGCACTGCTATAATTTATTACAACTGGAATATTATGAACCTAAAATAATTTAGTTAGTATCTCGTAGGACGCAGAATTCTGGATAATTATTGTTCATATGAAAAATAACAAATTAAAGCTGTTCCATGAGAATAATATCCCACTGTAAAGTTTCTATTGGAAAACACAGGAATAACGGAAAATACTGTTGCAATCTTTACCATTCGAAATATAATCATTAGGGTGTCCGTTATTTCTCAAATTGATTTTTTTACAGCGATCGCCCCCTGAATTTTTAGTTTAAGATATAAAAAAAAATTATCCAATACAATTAAGCTCTTAATTTCTTGATTAAACCGTACCGGAATCATGTTACTTTTACCATTTAAATGACGTGGATTATTTGACTTTTTACTTTTAATTTTTTTCTCAGAAACAAATTATTAGAAAGATTTGAAGTCAAATTATTCTGACGTAAAATTTAACGCTCTACAAAAAAGGTCGTTTATGAATTTTCAATTAAATCACTCCATTAAAAGATATTCAACATTTAACTTTTTAACGACAAATCAATCGACTATAGGCTCAATAAAAATGATGTTGACTACAAGTTCTAAGAAATTTCTCATAGATGACCTCAGGTGAAATGGTAAAAATTCGAATAATAATTAAACTTTTGTCGATAGTCTCATTAATTAGTATGAAATTCACTTCGTATGTACAAAATATTGATTAAAGTACGAAAATTTATCCTGGATAAATTGAATTTCACGACTATAGCGAAGTCGGATCTTATGTCACCGGTTTTAATTGTCAAAAAAATGATTTTTTGTTTGTTTAATTTTCAGTTCAAGCCATAAAATTAACACAAATAATCACTGGCGCTCTAATGATAATAATTTTTATCTTCTCTTCCAATGATTTTATAGTTAAAGAAAGTAAAAATGAGCAAAAAGTTGAAAATATTGCAAGATTTATATTAGGCACAAGTTAAATGTTGAATAACTTTTAATGTAATGATTTAATCGAAAATTCATAAAAAACTTTTTTTGCAGAGCGTTAAATTTTACGTCAGAATACATTAATTTTAAATCTTTTCAATAATTTGTTTCTGAGAAAAAAAATTAAAAGTAAAAAGTCAAATAATCCCATGTTATTTAAATGGTAAAAGTAACATGATTCCGGCACGATTTAATCAAGAAATTGAGAGCTTAATTGTATTGGATAATTTTTTTTATATCTTAAACTAAAAATTCAGGGGGCAATCGCTGTAAATTAATCAATTTGGGAAATAACGGACACCCTAATACAAATGACTTGATTTTACCTCTACCCTAATGATATTAAGTGCTTATTTTACACATTGTTTTAAAATATTATTTAATATTTCATTTATTCGCCCCCTTTAGGTAGAATCTGTAAAAATTTTGGTATGAGCCAGTGAATAGTATCCTAAGTTAAACTAAGAAAACCGAGTAATTCAGATGTCGTCAATAAGTACCCAAAATTAATTGGAGACCCATAGTATTCTAGTTGTAATAAATTATAACAGTGACGATAATTTTTTTTTATTCTTATTTTAATAAAAATTGAACACTAGTTGTTTTTTTTTCGGGATCAATTATTATGATCTTAAAAATAATCATCTTAAAAGTAAATATAAAAAAAAACAAAAAAAAAATAATAATTTGTTTTTATGTTTCCATAGACTTACAATTATGAAAATAATATATGTTTTGCTCCTATGTGTGGCCTATTTTTTATTGAAGTTTTGTGAAAAAAAAGTTGGTGAAACACTTCAAAAAAAAAAAATAAAACTGAGGTATACTATTAAGCGTAAATCAAATTTCATTTTTTTTCAAAGTGTTACACCAACAATTTTTTCACGCAACTTTTATGAGTTATAGTGCTCATGTAGAAGCATAAAATATATTTTTTTCGTGATTGTCATCTTCAGAGAACACATAGAAAAAAAAATTTTCACTTGTTTTTGGGATTTTTTTTGTACAATTTTTTTTTCTAAAAATTTCAAAAAAATATATGATATACTCTGTAAAATAATCTACAGACTCGCGTTGGTTTCACTTCTCTAGCTTAATTAGTTTTTGAGATATATAACTTTGAAAAATAGTCATGCGGGGGGACATTTTTGCTCATATCTCCAGGTAAAAGAGGAATTTGGTCGCGAAAAGTATATAAAATGTGTTTGTATATCAAGCCGATATTTTGACATAAGTTTCGACATCGGTTCCTATTTGGGGGCCAACTCGCCATGTGGATCCTGCTAGACCCTTTACGATTAAAAATGCAATTGGTAAAATTTTAATTTGTTTTTGATGCACTTCTATGCAATTTCTGACCAACCACCTGTTAAACGATACTTTAAATTCGTCCCAAAGCACTGTAGAATTCAAAATTTCAATTCGATCCACCAAATCGAAAGTTTCCAAGAATTTTTTTCATACAAAATTATTGGTTTAAATTATTTTAATACTTAGTTTTTGATAAATTTGAATAATTAAACATTGATACCTTAAATTTATTCCATTAATCTTCAAGTATTGCGTTAAAATTTAAAGAAATACGTTTTGAGAATTCCAACGAGAAAAAACATATTATTGATATTTTGAATTATTTAGTTCAAGTCTAAAATAAATTCCACGTAGTTAAACACTTCCTCTGCAATATCATTTGCATCTTTTCCATCAGCACTCACCCCGTACCTCCCCGCAAATTAAATCATCACGGTTTTTTTCCAATTCACCTTACCATTTTTTGTATGACTCATCTTCAATCATTGGTTTTCCTTTACAAAATATTTTGGAAATTCTCTCAAAATCGCGCCAATATTTAAATTGTATCTGACATTAAATTTCCTCATTGGTAGATGTCCTACCAATTGTTGACAATTAATTTCTTCCGGCTTATATTTAAATGAGTTTTAATTGGATAATACCAAGTTCTGGCATATGCAAATTTGTGCACCAAAAGATGGAAAATATACGCAAATTTTTGCAAAGATTGTGACTAGAATTTTAATGTAAAAGGGGACCCGTTTTGGGTGTGATTGTTGATATTTACATTTTTGTAGGACTAAATAATACAAATCCTTGAGATCAGGGCCGAATTAAGCTATAGTTGATAGTTAAATTTTGCGACCCTGAAACGAATTACCAATTCAAATCTCTAACGAACATATGAAAGAATAGAAGAACTTTTATTTTATTGGTTTTCGCAAAAAAATGGTTTTTCAACGACGTGGACTTAACAATTATGTTTTTGTTGAATAGGTAAAGAAGGTATGGCATGTTTCTAAACAACCAAAGAATATCAATGATATTTAAATTGTTATGAAAGAATTTTGAAACAAATAAGGAAAGAAAACTTTGCATACTAATTTTTGAATGCTCAATATGATATATATGATGGTTAAGAGTGAAACAAAATTATTGTAGGATGAAACCCATTGGAAAAGGAAGAGAAGATCACAACAATGAATAATAATAAATGGTTCTCCAAAGAAAATTTTCTGCATAAAGAATTTGGCATCAGAAAATCCACTTCATTCTTCAAAACGAAGAAAAATATAATTCTGGTTGGTAAACTTTTATTAAAACTGCACCTAGGGGAAACTAAAATGTTACCAAATTTAACTATAAACTTAATTTTTCAAAGATTCTTCAAAAAACAAGATTTTTACGTGAAAATCTTTTTGTCTGAAAATATTTCCTTCTTTAATATGGAATTGACGAAAAAATTAACTCAAATTTTGCAATTTTTTTATTAATTTAGGTTGGTAATGTTTTATAAAGTATTTTTGTATAAATTTTAGTGGAAATAATTACTTAAAATTAATATTTTTGCGTAAAAAACTTTTATTTAAGGCATACATTTAAACCATTTAAACTTTCACCTCTACAGTGCCTTGAACCAATCGTAAAGTATCTAAATATTGACAACCCTATTGGTTAATGTCCATTTTTTTATAGTTTTAGGTTGGTAAAATGTTAATATAGTACTTGAGTATAACGTTAAGTAGATATTATTAATAAAAATTAATATTTTTGCGGTAAGAAATTTCCCTTACTTTTATTTGGGGTTTAAATTTAAACTATTGAATCATTCAAATTCTACAGTGCCTTGGACCAATTTTAAAGTAGCTAAATGGTGGTAATCCTATTGGTTAGTGCTTAAACAGGTGGTTAAAATGATGTTTCTCAAGAAATGAATAAAATTGCATCAAGAATCAACATAAATGTTGTACTTTTATACTTTCTAATTTCAACTAATTTTCCAATTGCCAAGTATATGTCACATATATTAAATGGTTAAATACATTATAGTCACCTACTGAAGTATGCATTATTTTGACATTTTGTGCGTGCAATACCTCTGCTCCTAGTCAAATCTCAAACTCGAAATTTTAGGTGCATAATACTATCATCTAGTACTATAATGAGGTGATATTTCAGATTTTTATCTGATCCCCCACCAGAGATATTGAGCTCAGAAAATTGCAAATTTTGAAAATTTACAAATTTTGTTATTTTTTATTTTAAAAAGGCTTAAAGTCTCAGACTTCAAATTTTGTTTTTGAGTACAACTAGTACCTAATTGTTGGTAAAAAAAGTTTTAACGTGTATACTCTTTCTCTTCCTTCACAATCTTTCCGTGAAAATTGGAGTTTTTACAAATGAGAGCTAAAAATTTAGGCTGAAATTTCACCCCTTAGAATTAAATTTAGGTGAAAACGTCTTGTTACTACCTTATAGCTTATATTTTTATGGACACACTGTTTTCAGTTTCATTTTGATAGGACAAATAGGGCCAGAAATAATCAAGTTTCCGCAAACCCTTAAAAGTGCAAAAATATCTGCGTCTAGTAAAACTAATATGACTACCACCGGAAAACTAAAAACAATAAAATTAAAATAATGATGAATTTGATCTACCAACATATTGGGGTGATAGCACACAAATTTTTTTTTTTTTTAAATTTCGTTTATTTTTGGACCACTTTATTTATACCATTTATATTTGGACTGACCCAATTATTTTTTTTTTCGAGATAAGTGTTTCCAACAATAAAATTAGAGGTTTCTATACTTTAAGGGTAATTTATTTATTAAGTAAAACCAAAAATTGATAATTTACTATCACTTCCTTCCTGTCTTTTGTTACAATTTTAACCAGAATAATTTTTTTTTTGGATTCAAAAATTTATTTATTCTTCCATTGATTTGCTAATCTTATTGGACTTTAATTTTTGCATAGCCCTTTTTCTCGCTTTAATAAAAGAATATGAGACTTAAAAGCCACCCTTTTACCCCCTTCCACCCCTTTCCAAGTCATTGATTAAATTACCTAACTGTTTTCTTAGAAAAATATTTTGGTTTAACTTTCAAGGAATTAACGTTAGAAATTCGTCAAATAAAAACCTCTTGTAATTGGTAAGCTAATAAAAAACTGAATCCAGTGCTCACAAAAATGTTACGAAATACATTGATAAGCCTAAACTTTCAATTATTCCATCGAAATCCTATGTTTTTATCTAATAAATCTTCCATTTCTTTGCTTTAAGAAATCTCTCTGTTAAATGAAATTAATCCACAAAATTTTACCAAATTTTACATTTTTTTTTTTACAAAGGTTGTCAAAATGTTTATTTAATGTTTGCGAATCAAAATTATGTTGAAAAGACTAAGAAAAAAAAAGTTTTTTTCCTCATTTTACCTGGAAAATCTTCCATTTCTTTGCCGTAAGAATGCTCGGTATTAAACGAATATAATTGACAAATTTTTCCAAAATTTTAATTTTTTTTTATGGACTAAGGTAGGTAAAATGTAAATTTAACGTTTTCGTATTAAAATTAAGTTGAAAAAACTTGGAAAAAAATATTTTTTTCCCATTAAAAACGATGCATTTTAGTATTGAAATTCTACAGTGCTTTGAACCTACTGTTAAGTATTTAAATGCTAGCAATGCCCAATTGACCATTGTTTGCACAGGTGGTTGAAATTATTTCTGGTAAAAAGTGGTTAAAAAATGCATTTGGAATGCAAAAAAAAAACATTGTCGCTTGCACTTTTGCTTTTCAATTTATTTTTCAAAATTAATTCCATAGAACTCTTCCCAAAAAAAATCATGTTCGTAATCATGGAATTTGTTAAGTCGATACTTATGATAATTATAAATTTTTCGTTGAATTATTATAAATTTTCAATTTTTTTTTTGTAAGTTTTATGTTAGATAAATGTTTATATTATCTTTGAGTATAAAATTTAATAAATAAAACTTAGTTAAGATTACTATTTTTTCCGATGGAAAAGATGCATTTAAATATTTAAATTCTACAGAGCTTTGAGCCTATTGTTAAGTATTTAAATGTTAAAATCCCTCTTGGGTATCATATTTACAGGTTGTTGGAATGGAATCTATTAAAAAATTTAAAAACTGCATCTTGATTAAACAAAAACGTTGCACCATGCACTTTTTAAGCTTAGAAATCTTTCCAAAAAAAAATATGTTTTCAACAATAAAATTTGCGTTTTCCATTTATTAAGGATAGTTTATTAATTACTTAAAACAAGACTCATATAATTTCAAATAATTTACCCCCCTCCCCACTCCCATCCTTTCTTACGTTAAATTGTTTATAAATAAAACTTCTTGGTCTATAAATTTATTCATTGGTCGATAGATTGGAGTGGAACTTTACTTTACAAAAATTTATTTAAAGAACCACCCCTTCTTCCTCCAACCTCACTATATTAAGATTATGTCAGATTACACAGGATTCCACCCCTCTTGTAAAAACCCCTTAAGTCATAAGTTGTAGGTTCCCTTAGAAATTTTTCTTGTCTTAAATTTCTTTGCCATAATCCAATTCGCTACCCCAATATGAAATTGGAGAAAAAAAAATTAACATAATTTTTCCCCTATTTTAAGGGTTTAGATAGGAAAAGTCGTATACAATGTTTGAACAAAAAATTTAAAGAAAAAAACTACTTTTTTCGATTAAAAATCTTCCAGATATATATTCATATTCTTTGGTGCTTTGGACCCAATTTTGAGTACCTAAACGATAACAAGTGTATTCACAGGTGGTCGAAATTGTCAAACTGTCAAAAAAACCAAATGATAAAACTCCATCAGAAACAAACAAAAATGTTGTTCCATGCATTTTTAGCCCAAATTCATTATTCAAATATGGTCTTATAAAATTCTTTTCAGAAAACAAGTTTTTATCGATAAAATTTGATTTTTTTTTACTTCACGGGTTTTTTATTAGTTATATGAGACAATAGTCAAAACTTTTCTACTCCACCCTCCCCTTTCCCCTGGCCCCTTCATACATTACATTGTTTAAAACAAATTTTTTGGTCGAAAGTTTTTTGTCATTAGTTCATGGATTGATTTGCAATTTTATCTTCCAGAAATTTTTGTTTAAAGCCCCCCTCCCCCTCTTTAGCCATAGTAAGATTTGTCAGATCACTAAAGAACTCCCCTCTCCTTATCAAAGTCCTCTACGTAATTAATTAATGATCCCTTATGCCATTTTTGCTGTCCATGGATTGGTTTGGAATTTTACCTTACAAAGATTTTTTTCAAGCCCCCCCCCCCTCTTAAGTCTTAGTAAAAAATTTCAGAACACTTAAGAACCCCCCCCCCCCCCCTTCCTTACCAAAGTCTTCTACGTAATTAATTAACGGTCCCTTATGCCATTTTTGCTGTCCATGGATTGGTTTGGAATTTTACCTTACAAAGATTTTTTCAAAGCCCCCCCTCTCTTAAGTCTTAGTAAGATTTGTCAGATCAATAAAGAACCCCCCCTCCTTATCAAAGTCTTCTACGTAATTAATTAATGGTCCCTTATACCACTTTTTGGCATAAAAAGTTCATCACAAAAATCCACTCAATTTTTTCTAAGATAAACACCACAAACTTTTCGGGAAACGACAAAAATTTAAATCTGGATAACTTTATCGTTTTTATGTGGAAAAATTTTGATGAAATTTTTTTTTTTCCACATTATTTGGATCACTTCAATTTATTGTTTTCCAATTTTGCTACATTTCGTCACATATCCAGACTTCCTCAAGCCTCTAAGACATAAACTTATAAAAGATAATTGTATATTGTATTATCTTTTGTATGTTTATGTATTAGATGCCTGAGGAAGTCACTATATGTGACGAAACGTAGCAAAATTGAAAAACAATAAATTTAATTAATCCATAAAACCTGAAAAAATTAACTTAACTTTAAAACATAAAGTTAAGAAAATTTGTATTGTCTAAAAGTGGCCTTTAATATTAAAGGCCTTTAATACATAAACATATAAGAGATAATACAATATACATTTATCTTTTATATGTTTATGTATTTAAGGCCTCAGGAAGTCACGATGCGTGACGAAACGTAGCAAAATTGAAAAACAATAAATGAAATTAATTCCTGAACTTGAAAAATTTATTTAATAAATATTTTTTGGGAAAAAATTTGGCAAAATTAGCCAATTTTCGTAAACGGTTTTATTAACTAACTAAATTGTAAATATTTTTAAAAAAACAATTTTAAAATATGGAGCAATCAATGATTTTTTCATCGGAATAATCATTTTAAACCCCAAATTTGTCTACGGGCAGAAAATAATAATAATTTAAATAGAATCTTTGTATAAAGTATAAACAATTCCCAAGATTCGAACCAATTAAAAACGGTTGAATTCTGGGAAATCAATTCATGCAAAAAGGTGGTAAACAATAAATTCTCGGGGGCAAATTTCATAAGATTTATAATATTGAAGACTTGAAAAAAAATACATAAATTACCATTAAATTTTCGATTGTTTTCAGTTGATTTGGATTCAATAAAATGAGTTGTAGTCAAAGTTTAAATGTAATTATATATTGCATTTGAATTTACTATATAATTGAAGTGAAGAATTAATAATTTAAATCCATAATTAAAACATTGAAGTTATGAAAAATAAGTTGAAAAATTGATTAAAATATATACATTTTTTTGAATATAACTCAACACGTTTCTATTCCCAATATTATAACAATAGTTCTCTTTAAAAAAACTTCATTAATAATTCATTCAAATTATAGAGGTTTAGACTTGGAAATTCTACGTTAGTTTTGAACCAAACAATATTTATCATCTACACATTATATATATATACATTTTTTTTTCTCTCATTTAATTTGAGTAGGGTCAGTTTTACACGAGTCCTTGAAGTCAGGGTCGAAACAATCCCAGAAAACAATCCAAAGGGTCTCCACTAATTAATATATTTAATATCTCTATGATAAAATAGAAAATACTAAAAAAAACATCTCTGAAAGATTAACAAAAAAAAAATTTGATAAAAATCGCTCCACTTGCCTTGTGTTATTTATATATTCAAGTTGATGGTTTTTCGGACGATTTAACATAGAAAAAAACATTGTTGATTTTTTGAGGTCGTCGATGATATAAAAAAAGATTTTTATTCGATTTGAAAAGATCTCTAGCCAATTGCGTAGTTTTTGCTGATCTATGATGATTTTTATTTATTGCAAGATTTCATAGTTGGATTTACAAATATTGAGAGTACTGCACTGGTTTAATGACTTAAAATATATCAATAACATTTCGAAAAAAAAAAAAATAAATAAATCACACCACTTTTTTGATGATTTTGACTTCAATAAATTAAAGTTGGAATACTTTCTTTTTTAATTTAAAGTCAACAAGTAAAATCTATGACTTTAAGTTGTTATCAACAATGAATCCTCTTAATTTAAGACTAAAATTTCTTTAAAAAAAGTTTCCAAATTGGTAACAACTTCTAAGTATTTAATTTTACAACAATTAGACCTAAACATTGAATCAATATTGGGGTTTATAGATTCACAAAAACCTTCAATATAATTTTATTTGACAACTTTTTGGAGAATCTTTTTGTGAAACTGTTAAATAATATTTTAGATTTAAGACTTGGCGATTAATCACAATCAAGTTACCATTCTTTAGTGAAAAATTTAGGGCTTTTATTGGACGATGTCGCCATTGTTTTCCCATTTTTCCAAGGTGCTTCTTCTATGTCTAACATACTTTGAAACTAATTTAAAAAATTTGTCAACTTATTGTATAATTGTTGATGGTAAAAACCACTAAAAGGATAAAGGAGATTAACAGGTTGATCAATCGGAGAAGAAACAATCTTCTTTCCCTTTTTAGTTGAAGATTTGTTCAAGTAAAAAGGTTCTTCCAAATCGGATGAAATCCAAAATCATGATCCCTTTTGATGCTATTGGGGTTCTTATAGATCTCAAGTCCTTTTGGGTGCTTTTTCTAGAAAAAATCCACGCAAAGATGACACTAAACTCCCTGTTATTCCCAAAGATTCCCGGTTGTAAAAAAAAATCTGCAATAATCCACATTTGTGCACCAAAATTCCACCATCAGCTCTTTTACAACTTTCAAATGCAAGAAACCTGAAGGCCTACCAATTTGGTCTTCTGAAATACCTTCTTTTTCTATTTTTTCTTCTGCAAATCTGTTGTTAGACCTTCTTCATCCCTTGGTTTACCATTTAAATGGTTGGTAACTTGTACAATGGAAGTTTTAGTTGGTAAGTGCTTTATACGAATTCGACAATACTTTTCCTCCGAAGAGTGCTTTGAAAATGACCCCCCCTTTAGTTTTGTTTAAAAAATATGGTTCCGGATTTTTTTTCACCCGGAAAATACGACCCCGAGATGTTTTAAAACTTTGAAATTTTAATCAATTGGAGCAACATTTGGCTTTGGATTCAAAAACCACAATTTTTTTATTTTTACTAGAGTGGTAACTTGTTTTATACAGTGTTTTACAACAATAGAGCTGTAAATTTTTAAATAATTTTCTTCAACAATTAATAAAGGCTTTAATTACAACAAAAATAAACTTTTTGGTGACACTAAACCAATAAAAAATTATGGATTTAGAATTGGTAAAAATCAATATATTTCTTCAATTATTTAGGCAAATTTACGTCTTTTTGAACCATAAAAACCAAGATTTTTTTATAATTTGAACCCTTAGCATTATTGGCTACCCTTTTCATAGAAATTGCAACAAAAAATTTCCATTTTAGTTGCAGAAAAAGAACTTTAATTACAACAATTGAAATGCATTAAACTTTTATACTTTGAAGCATATTTATGCTTAAAATTTACTTCTAATCCATAAAATATTTGGTATAAATCTTTAAAACATTTAAAAAAATTTATTAGTATGCCAAATCCACCAATACAATTGATGAATTCGACAATAATTTAAAAAAAATATAAATTTATTGTTCAAATCTTTTACAAACGCCCAAAGATATTTCATCTTTAAAAAAAGGCAGTTTAAATTTAAATTTTTACTCTCAACCTCTTGGATTTCAATCCTCTTTATATAGACCCAGAAAAAAATGACAAATTGTCCATTAAAAACCACCTGTTTTAACGTCAACAATGAAAATGAACATAAGAGTAATAATTTATCAAAAATCCACATGGAATCCCAAAAATTTCCTAAAAATTTTATTCTAACAACCAAAGACCACAACAATTAAGAATGTAATACAATGACCATGTCCAAAACAATTGAAGTATTCGACAATAATTGAAAAAATAATGATTATTTCACTGTTCAAATTTTTAACAAACGCCTAAAGATTTATTTTTTTAAAAAATATTATTAGATTTTAAATTTTTACTCTCAACCCCTTGGATTTCATTCCCCTTTATATGAACCCAAAAAAAATTGGCATATTGATCATCAAAAACCACCTGTTTCAACGTCAACAATCAAAATGGATGTAAGGGTAACAATTTATGAAAAATTCACTTGGAGTCACAAAAATTTCCTACTAATTTGGTTTTATCAACTAAAGACCACAACAATTAAAATTGTAATCCATTGAAAATGTCCAAAACAATTGATATATTCGACAATTATTAAAAAAAATGATTGACTTATTGTTGAAATTTTTTAAAAACGACTTAAGATATTTACCTTGAAAAAAAGAAAGATATATTATAAATTTTATATCTCAACCCCTTGAATTTCATCCCTTCTTATCCTAAGCATCGTTGGCTATTCTTCTCATAAAAATTGAAACCAAAAAATTATCTTTTAAGTTCAATAAAAAGAACATGAATTTCAACAATTGAAAAGTTTGGATCTTTCCAACTTTGAAGCGGATTTTTGACTAAAATTTATATCTAATCCGAAAAATATTTGGTAAAAATCTTAAGAATATTTAAAGGCTCGTATCAATAAGCCAAATTTACCAAAACAATTGATAAATTTAACAATACTTAAATTAAAAGAACCGATTTATTGTTCATATTTTTAACATTCGCCTAAAGATATTTCTCCTTTAAAAAAAAGAGTTATATTTTAAATTTTTTAGTCTCAACCCCTTTGATTTCATCCCTTCTTATATAAACCCCCAAAAAATTTGATATATTACCCATAAAAATTGAAAAAAACTACCTGTTTCAATCTCAACAATCGGAATGGATTTAAATGAAAAAATTTATCAAAAATCTATGTAGAATCCCAAAAATTTCCCACCAATTTTATTCCAGCAACCAATGGCCACAGCAATTAAGAGTGGAATGCAATGTGAAAATATTTTCCCAACTCAAAATTCTCTAAATTCCAAACCCCAATGAAACCTTTGGAGTTCATTTCCCAAAAAATGTCAGTCTTCAACAATTAAAATGACTTTGCAACCATTTCTTTTTCTAATTTATATTCCCAACTTTTAAGTTATCCTCTTCCAATTTAAAATTAAACACAACAAAAAACAATTGCGAATCGCTTCAAATAAAAAACAAAGGCCCAACAATCAAAAGCTTAGTCTTTTTTAAACAACTAGAAGTCAAACAATTGAAATTTGGTGGAAAATCAAAACGAGGAAATTTAGTTGAAAAAAAAGTCAGAAATTAGATGGACATTGATTAAATTTTCCAAGAAAAACCCTTAAAAATAATTACTCTACTAATTTTTTTTAAATTTAATTGCTTCACCCCCTTGTCCACTCTTACTGATGTAAATCTCAAACAAAAGTTGGCTATAACAATTAAATTGGTAATAACAATCAGAAGCTTTGCTTTCAACAATCGAAAGTACACAACTTATACTTAAATCCAAAAATAAAACAAATTCTTAAGTCCAAATGATTTGCTGTATAAATTTTGATTTAGCAAATAGGAGGCACAATTTCAGAGGAAGATTTTGATATAAATATAATTAATTTATAAATCATAAATTATAAATTATAAATTTGGTAGGAAATAAATATTTCGGCTGGAATCATTTTTCTGATACAACAATTACTATTAAAAGAAATTAATTCCCCTAGATGACCCCAATTTCCACACCTAAACACCATAAACTACGCCTTAACAAAAAATCCTATAATTAAATTATTCCGACATTGTTTTGAACTGAATAACAACAACTTAACAATAAATTTGTTGTTATTCAAACAGCAAATTTTAAATCCTCAACAATAGAAAAGTTTTGATATTTTCTACACAGAAAATAGTATTTTAATCCAGAAAAGATTAAATTTTTTAAGTAATTTGCTAACTATCAAAGCAATGAACAACAATAAATATATAAATACCTAATTTTTTTTTAAATTTGTAATTCCCCTAGATTCCCAAGATTTTTTCCCCTAAACATCATCAACTACGCTTTAACGAAAAAAAATTATAATTTAATTACAAAATTTCATCTTTCACCTCTTAAGCTCTGCCATTGTTTTAATCTGAAGAACAAATTTTAATTCTTCAACAATAGAAAAGTTTAAGTATTTTCTACATTAAATATGGTACTTTAATTAAGTATCTCTCCAAGAATTAAGCAACAATAAATAAATTTGTAATACCAAACTTTTGTGGAAATTTAAATAAAAATTAAGTTGCATAAATAATTACCAAAAAATTTAAGTTAAAGCAATCAAAAATTTTAATCATCCCCCCCCCCTTTGGTTTCTCCTATTTCTTAAATTGAATATCAATTATGAAATTTCAACAATCAAAATTAATCATAAGTTATCCAATCAAAAAAACCCTTTAAACTATTATTGTTCCATTTTTTGTCCATTTTTAATTGTTGTATTCTTTTGTTGACTCTTACTGACTTAAATCTCAGTCAATAAACATAAGCTTAGCCTACAACAATCGAAAGTATACAATTTTAATTTTAATCGCACAATGAAACGAACTTTTAAGTCCGAATGATTTGGTGTTTAAATTTCGATTTAACAAATAAGTGCACATAGAATTTGATAAAACTCAATTAAGTTTCAACAATTAATGCCGAAAAATCCGACATTGTTAATCTCAAAATATAAATTTGGTTAGAAATAAATGTTTGGGATGTAGTCATTTTTCCGACCCAACAATTAATATTGAAAGATATCAATTTCCCTAGATTTCCAAAATTATCTCCCCTAAAGACTATAAACTGCGCCTTAACAAAAAATCCTATAATTTTATTACTCCGCCATTCTTTTAATCTGAATGACAACAAATTTTAAATCCTCAACAATAGAAAAGTTTGAATATTTTTTACACAAAAAATGAGGTTTTAATCCAGAAAAGATTAAATTTTCTTAAGTAATTAGTTAATTATCAAAAAAATGACCAACAATAAATAAATAAATACCAAACTTTTTTTGAACAAGGTAATTCCCTTAGATTTCCAATCTTTTTCCCTTAAATATCATTAACTACCCTTTAACAAACAAATCCTTTAATTGAATTAAAAAATTCCGTCTTTCACCTCTTTAGTTCGACCATTGTTTTAATCGGAATAACAAAGTTTAATTCCTCAACAATAGAAAAGTTTAACTATTTTCTACAATAAAAATGGTACTTTTATTAGGTAGCTCTCCAAGAATTAAGCAAGAATAAACAAATTTGTGATACTTAGCTTTTGTGGGAATTTGGATAAAAATTAATTTACATAAATAATTTCAACAAATTTTAAAGTTGAATATCAATTATACAATTTCAAAAACCAAAACGATTTATAAGTTATTCAATTCGATTTAACAAATAGGAGGCACAAAGATTTTGTTAAAAATAAATTAAGTTTCAACAATTAATGTCCCACAGTCGACCATTGTTGGTCTCAAAGTTTAAATTTGTTTGGAAATAAATATTTCGGCTGGAATCATTATTCTGATACAACAATGAATTTTGAAAAAATCAATGTCCCTAGATTCCCAAGGTTTTTCCCTTAATCATCCTTAACTACGCTTTAACAATTTTTTTTATAATTTAATTAAAAAATCCGTAGTCCACCTCTTAGGCTTTGCCATTGTTTTAAACTAAATTACAAATTTTATTTCCTCTACAATAGAAAAGTTTTTATATTTTCTACATTAAAAATGGTGTTTTAATCCGGAAAATATTAATTTTCTTAAGTAATTAGGTAGCTATCAAAGCAATAAACAACAATAAATAAGTAAATACAAAACTTTTTTTGAAACTGGCAATTTTCCTAGATTCCCAAACTTTTTTCCCTTAAGCATCATTAACTACGTATTAACAAAAAAAATCTATAATTTAATTACAAAATTTCTTCTTTCACCTCTTTAGCTTTGCCATTGTTTTATTCAGAAAAACAAATCTTAAATTCTCAACAATAGAAAAGTTTAACTATTTTCTGCATTAAAAATGGTGCTTTAATTAAGTAACTCTCCAAGAATTAAGCAACAAGAAATAAATTTGTAAAACCTAACTTTTAAGAAAGTTTGGATAAAAATTAAGTTACATAAATAATTCCAAAAAATTTAAATTTAAAACAATCATAAATATTTATTATCCACCCCTTTAATTCCTCCTTTACCATAAGTTTAATATCTATTATACAATTTCAACAATCAAAATTATTAGCACTATTATTGTTCCATTTTTTGTCCCTTTATAATTGTTGTATCCCTTTGTCTACTCTTACTGATTTAAATCTCAATCTAAAGTTGGCTTAAACAATTTAATTGCTTAAAATAAACATAAGCTTAGCTTACAACAATCGAAAGTATACAATTTTAACTTAAATCCAACAATGAATCAAACTCTTAAGTCCGAATGATTTGCCGTGTAAATTTCAATTTAACAAATAAGTGGCACAAAGAATTTGTTAAAACTCAATTAAGTTTCAACAATTAAGGCCGAAAAATCCAACATTGTTGATCTCAAAATATAAATTTGGTTAGAAATAAATATTTGGGATGGAATAATAATTCTTATGTAATAAATAGTATTTAAAGAAATCAATTCCCCTAGATGACCAAAATTTTCACCCCTAAACACCATAAACTACGCTTTAACAAAAAATCCTTTCATTTAATTAAAAAACTCGTCTTCCACCTCTTTGGGTCCACCAATGTTTTAATCTGAAGAACAAATTTTAAATCCACAACAATGGAAAAGTTTAACTATTTTCTGCATTAAAAATGGTACTTTAATTTAGTAACTTTCAAAGAATTAAGCAACAATAAATAAATTTGTAATACCTAACTTTTGAGAAAATTTGAATAAAAATTAAGTTTTACAAATAATTCCAAAAAATTTTAAGTTAAAGCAATCATAAAATTTATTCGTCCACCTCTTTGGTTCCTCCTATACCTTAAGTTTAATATCAATTATACAATTTCAACAATCAAAATCAATCAGAAGTTATCTAATTCGATTTAACAAATAGGAGGCAAAAAGATTTTGTTAAAAATAAATTGAGTTTCAACAATTAATGTTCCGCAATGCAACATTGTTGATCTCAAAGATACAACAATTAATATTGAAAGAAATCAACGTCCCTAGATTTCCAAGATTTTTTCCCCTAATCATCCTTAAGTACGCTTTAAGAAAAAATCCTTTTATTTAATTAAAAAATTTCGTCTTCCACCTCTTTGGCTCCACTATTGTTTTAATGTGAATAACAAATTTTAAATCCACAACAATAAAAAAGTTTAACTACTTTCCACATTAAAAATGGTACTTTAATTTAGTAACCCCCCAAAAATTAAGCAACAATAGATAAATTTGTAATACCTAACTTTTGAGAAAATTTGAATAAGAATTAAGTTACATAAATAATTCCAAATATTTTTTTTCATAAAAGTTCACCCCTTTAGTTCCTCCTTTACCATAAGTTTAACATCAATTATACAATTTCAACAATCAAAATCAATCATAAGTTATCCAATTAGTAAAACAATTAGCAACAATTCGTACGACTAATTCGTTCTAATGTTAATTTGAAATGTAAATGAATTTTTATGCATTGATTTAAATGGAATTACCGAGTAGCAACAATTAACTTCCAACGATTATTATTAAGTAGGCAATTTAGACTCACCATTATTTCGGCTGTAACCCCATTCGGCACTCATTTTGACAATTTCCAATAAATCGCGCTAGTGCTGAGGATTTTCAATGAATTTTCCGGCGTTTTTTTCGAGTTTTTCCACGTGCGTTTTTTCGCTTAGGTGTCCAGAGGTGTTGGTTGCAACGACTGAACGATAAACCGCTGGGTAAAATGATTTTATTTAACTCACATCAGTCCAGACTTACCATACTCCACGTTTTATTCATTCATTCATATATATATACAACTTATTCTTCGCTTTAACTAAATATCCACTTGACTTTGGTCAAAGCATTGCCACTCTCTTTCCCACTTCGACTCATTCAATTCCGACTATCGCCTCGTTAATCTCTCTGTCATTCTTGAGGGCTCATATTATATTCGGTTTGTTTACCAACAAACCAAATCTCTTGTACTTATCTTGGACTTGGCTGTAAAACCCGCACACCGCCACTTGTACGTTGGATGAAGAGGCGGTCGCTAGGTAAATAAAAAACCGGAAAATTTTTTCCTCGAACTCCCAACCCGACTTGACCGTAAACAGTTAATTTATTCAATCGCATACGTCTTCGACTTGTGCAATTCTGTTCCAAAGAAACACCAACAGCTTCCAATTGTGGGCATAAAAATGATATATATACATAAATATAAAAGTTGCCCTATAAATAATCATATTAAATCAATTAAACTCGTCAAATTTTCGACGCGGAAATGTTTGAAATTGACGAAGAAAGAACCGAAAATTAAACAATAAAATACAGAAAGAATAATTTAAATTAAATTATTTTATTGTTGCAAAGTGTTTCATGATCATGTGATCATTAAAAATATCACGCGAAACAAATTAATTATTGCAGGAAAAAGAACAATAAAATAATGATGATAAGATATCCGGAATAGATGACTCATACAACATTAATGTAATGTTAATTGCCTATACGAAAATAAATATCTGTCACCTCATGTCTCTAAAGGCAAAACCCCATAACCCTAATTGAACGAAATTTTAACTCAATTTACTGAGCTTTTATGTTTTAAATTTATTAAAATAAAATGTTTCAGTTAATTTCAGTAATTTTTTTCCTATTTCTTATACTCATTAAATGTCTTTCTCATTTCAATCAATTGTATTGATAAGAAACAAAAAGCTTTCAATTTAATTTTCCGCCACTAATCAACGAATGCCATCTATTGACCATTTTAAGACAACAAAAATCCATTTTCTTGGAAACCCCCAATTTTCTTTTAAAAATCAACGAATTTAAAATAAATTTTGATTGATTTATGCTAAAAACCATTGAAACTAACCAATTCAATACTTTTTAAATTGCAATAAAATAACTAAATATTGAACTAGGCCAAAAAAATTGAATATTTTTTTTTGAAAAGTATATCGAAAATATTGTTCAAGGTGAAAAAAAATAAAAATATTGGGAAGGTTTGAGTCCTTAATATTAATATTAAGAGGTCCATCATCTTTAATTTCGATTTTTTATTTGGGCTTTCATTTTTGCGTCAATGCTGTCAAACTATCAAGATAAAAAAAATTATCTGCACATATTTTTATACACAATTAAATTCCCAACAAAAAAGGTTTCTATGAAAAATTTTGCCAGACTCGTTATTTCCGAATAATCAAGCTTCAGACATTGATATAATTTTTAGATTTATCTTCTTTATTTTGGAATTTTATAACTAATGTTGTAACAAATAAATATAGAGAAATGAGCAATATAGATTCTTGAAGAGAATTTAATGTTCTACAAAAAAGGTCAGTTAACGTTTTTACATAAAATCACTTTTTCAAAAGTTATTCACATTAAAGTTGAATGAAATATTAAATTAATAATATTAAAGTAAAACTACGTTTTCGTGTACTTAATAACTGTTAACCGAAAATAGGTTTGGATATATTATTAAATCTAGATATTTCAAGCGATAAGATTGATAAAATGATAAATTTCGATCATGTAAAATATAAATTTGTCCCACTGAGTGAAATAAAATTGGTTCAAAAGCAATAACTTAATATTTCATTCAACTTTAATTGTGAATAACTTTTGAAAGAGTGATTTTATGATAAAATATTTAAAGACCTTTTTTGTAGAACATTAAATTATCTTCAAGAATCTATATTGTTGATTTCTATATATTTATTTGTTTGTTAGTTACAAAATTTAAAAATAAAGAAGATAAATCTGAAAATTATATCAATGTTTAAAGCTTGATTATTTGGAAACGGCATGTCTGGCAAAAATTTTTACAGAGACGTTTTTTGTAGGGAATTTAATTTTCTATAAATATATGGGCAGATGAATTTTTTACCTTGATAGTTTGACAGCGTTGACGCAAAAATGAAAGCACAAATAAAAATCGAAATTAAAGATGATAGACCACTTAATATTAATATTAAGGGCTCAAACCTTCCCGACATTTTTTTTTGTCACCTTGAACAATATTTTCAATATACTTTTCAAGAAAAAAAATAGTCAATTTTTTTGGCCCAGTCTACTAAATATGATAAAACTTGCATAAAATGCAGCAAATCGCCGCAACCAATGTCAATGGGAAGACTTGGCAAAAAATTATAGTAAATTCAAATAAGAGTCCCTAAAAACAACAGAAAATCGTTTTAATGGATAGTAATTATCATTTTTATTAATTTTTTACACCTTTATTCATCTAAAATCATTTTTTTTAAAGTTTCCAAAAGTTTATCGGATAGCTTAAATCAAGTAGAAAATGAAATATTTAAATCGAAAAATATGGACATTTTTTAATAAATCGATCCCAAATAATATATGTACCAGATACTCAAATACATGATTTGTAATTTTCAATAGGTCTTTTTTAGTATATCGTCAATATTTAAACGGAAATCTTCAGAATAAATCCATGAAAGCCATAGTCAATGTCAATTTAACAGTGTGGTAAATAAAATCAAAAAAATCAAAGAAACCTGTGCAAAAACAAAAGACGATCGTTTCAGAGTATAGCTATCATCATTTTCTTACAATTTCATGAACTTTAATCCGTTTAAATTAATAAATTGGCATTTTCAAAAGCTCATCTAATGAATGTATACGAACAAAAATTGGGTTTCTTTAATTGAAAATTTTTCACATTGTTTACATACTTGAAACCAAAATTTGTTTACTTTCTAGTAGTTTAACACTTAATTAATACTTTTCATTAATTTTTTTCTAAAATATCAAAAATTTTCCGTTGAAAATCATCAAAACAAATCAACGAAAACCGCATTCAAGACGAATGTACAACTTGGCAAATAATTACTATAAAATCGAAGAAACTTCTGTATAAACGAAAGAAAATCGTTTTAATGTATTGTTGCTATAATTAATTAACTTTTTTTTAACTTTTATACAGCTAAAATCAATTTTTCGAAGTTTCCAAAAGCTTATCCAATAGCATAGTTTGAATAGAAAAGGGCTTTTTTGAATTAAAAATAAACACATTTTCTAGCCATTTGAATCCAAATAATAGCCCCTTTAGATATTAAAACACTTAATTAGTAAATTTCAATAATTTTTTCTTGGTATATCAACAATATTCAAATGGAAATCGTCGAAATAAATCAACGTAAATTACACTCAATGTCATTTTGACAATGGAGCAAATATTTTCAGAAATTCAAAGAAATTTGTTTAAAAAACAATAGAAAATCGTTTCAGTGTATCAAAATAGTAAATTTCTTACAACTTTCTCGACTTTAATTCATCTAAAATCAATTAATTGTGATTTCCTAAAGCTCATCTAATGAACGTAAATGAACAGAAATTGGCTTATTTTAATTGTAAATTGTGTACATTTTTTACATATTTGTAACCAAAAATTATTTATTTTCTCGTAGTAAGACACTTAATTGATACTTTCCATTAATTTTCTTCTTCAAACATCAAAAATTATTCATGGAAAGTCATCAAAATAAATCATTGAAAACCACATTCAATACCAATGTACAATTTAGCAAATAATTACGGTAAAATCAAAGAAACTTCTGCAAAAACAAAAGAAAAACGCTTTGATCTATTGTAGCAATAACTTTTGATCAATTTCTCAATCTTTGATTCAGCTTAAATCATTTTTTTTAAAGTTTCCAAAAGTTTAGCTCATAACGTAGATTGCGCAGAAAGGACTAATTTAAATTGAAAAATTAACCAATTAATTTATGTAGTTGAACCCAAAAAAATTTTTTGCACGTAGTTAAATACCTAATTAGTAATTTTAAATAGTTTTTTTTTGGAAATATCAACTTAAATTAGGGAAAAATCTTCAAAATAAATCAGTAAAAACCGGCCAATATGCAGCATGCAGTGACAATTGAGCTTTTGACCAAAAAGCTGCGCAGAAGGCTCAAAAACAATCCAACAGCTAAATTGTCAATTTAATTTATTTTTAAACGATGTTTTTTTAATATTTTCTTAATATATTACTTGCAAAGTTTCAATGGAACTCTTATTTTTGTAGGAATCTTATATTTTCAACTTTTATCTACAACAGTGGTTCCCATCGGAGGTAATATCTCTCCGATCCTTGGCAAGTGGATGCTGAAATTCTTTCAGACAATACCAATAGGTAAAAGAAAAGGAAGTATAAGAATATATTGGGAAATAATAAATTGCTGTAAAGAAATATTTGAATATTTTAGTGCAAGAAGAATTATTATGTAAAAGGTTGGAAATATATGATCTAAATTTAAAATCAGTGGTCCCCAATAACCGTGCTCGTTGAAAAGGACCAAAACTCTTTAATACAGTAGCAGAGATTACGTAGATTGATTTTTTCAAGAAATTTATAGGAAATATTAAAAGAGAAAAGAATTTTTGCATTTAATATTAAGAATAAATGATCCAAAACAATGTATAATAATAATAAAGTATCAAAAGAAACTTCTTTACTAAAACATCCAACATAAAATATTAAATTAAATAAAGAGAACAATTTTATTTTGTAAAATGATTTAATGAAATAAATACATCATAATATAATAATAATTTACAAATAAATTATTATACATTAATGACTTTATTTAAATAAACATAAATATTGTTCAAATAAATAGTTTGGTAGGACCTAATAACAGAAATCTAAAAGAAACCTAAGGAGAAAAATATTGTGCATAGTTATAATGATAAATACGAAAAGATTTATCTCTTATTATCAGAAAATCCAATCGCATTTAATTCGTTGTAAAAATCAATGGACTTGTTTAAAAATTTCGAAAAATATTCCATAACATTCATAAATTTCCAAAAAGATAACAAACATATTGTCAACATCGTACGAATATTTCAAAAATACCAACTCATTGATTAATTCGTTCAAAGATTTTCTTTTCGATTTGTTCAAAGACTTTGAATGGATCAATTTTTTTTTCAAGAACTAAATTTGATCGATATATATTTACAATCCTCCACCGGAACGTTCAACCGAAATTTGCTTCTTCAATTTCTCTTTTTCGTGGTGTTCCTCCTCCATTTCAGCCATGCGAGCGAATCGGGAGTAGGCCACATGTCCTGATTTAATAGCCGACATCATCTAATCAAAAAAAAATCATTAATCTTTCAAAAAACCACAAACCAATTTTCATAAAATTCCAAGCAAAATAAATTACAAATCAACTTCTTCCTCAGCCCCAAAACCGTGCTTCATGCTTCCAAAAAAAAAAAAAACAGACTGGCAAAATTGCAATTAAAAAAGCCACAAATTAGTCATAAACCTTTAAAATACGTGCAATTAATAATAAATAGCAATTAAATGCAGAATTGCCAAAAAAAACCAAACGACCTATTTGGTACCTGTAAATATTCATCTAATTCGACTTGACCATTCATATTTGTGTCAATTTCTTTCAAAATTGAATGCAACTCCTCCCCGGGAATGTCCTCCTCGCCAAAGTGCTAAAACATTGAAGAAAAAAAAACGCTTAATATCGGATCAATCATTTAATTACCTGCAAATAATCGGCTAGGATAATCTTTTCGTGGGGTATTCCAAATTCATCGATTATTTCTTGCAGATCCGAATCGGGAATATCAATATTGGATTCCTAATTTCAACAACGACATTGTCAACTTTAAATTTATTTAAAATCATAATATATTTCTTTTCAGTTGCATATAAAAATTGGGAAAGAAAAATTATAGTACAGTCGTGGAAGAGAAAGTTCCCAAAAATTATGAAGCCAAATTATCAATTTATAAGAAAATTGGCTTCTACGTACTATTTGGTGAATGCATATTAGACTGGGCCACAAAAATTGACTATTTTTTTTTTGAAAAGTATATCGAAAATATTGTTCAAGGTAACAAAAAAAAATATCGGAAAAGTTTGAGCCTTTAATATTAATATTAAAAAGTCTATCATCTTTAATTTCGATTTTTTATTTGTGCTTTCATTTTTGCGTTAATGCTGTCAAACTAACTAGATAAAAAAAATTATCTGCACATATATTTAAAGAAAATTAAATTCCCTACATAAAAGGTTTCTTTGAAAATTTTTCCCACATACGCCGTTTCCGAATAATCAAGCTTTAAACATTGATATACTTTTTAGATATATCTTCTTTATTTTGGAATTTTTTAACTAACGAAGAAATAAATATATAGAAATAAACAATTTAGATTCTTGAAGGGAATTTAATGTTCTATAAACAAGGTATCTTAACGTTTTTACATAAAATCACTTTTTCAAAAGGTATTCACAATTAAAGTTACAGGAAAAATTAAATTATTGTTTTTTTCGTTTTTGAACCAATTTTCTTTCACTCAGTGGGACAAATTGATATTTTACATCATCGTAAATTATCATATCATTTTATCAATTTTATCGCTCTGTCAAACTATCAAGGTAAAAAGAATTATCTGCACATAAATTTATAGAAAATTAAATTCTCTACAAAAAATATATCTTTGAAAATCTCTGCCAGACACGCCGTTTCCAAATAATCAAGCTTTAAAAATTAATATAATTTTTAGATTTATCTTCTTTATTTTGGAATTTTGTAATCAATTAACAAATAAATATATAAAAATGAACAATTTAGATTCTTGAAGGGAATTTAATGCTCTACAAAAAAGGTTTCTTAAGGTTTTTGCATAAAATCACTTTTTCAAAAGTTATTTACAATTAAAATTGAATGAAATATTAAATTAATAATATTAAAATAAATCTACGTTTTCGTATAATAAAAAGCTATTAACCGAGAATAGGTTTGGATATATTATGAAATTTAGATATTTCAAGCAATAAAATTGATAAAATAATTTTCGATGATGTTAAATATCAATTTGTGCCACTGAGTGAAATAAAATTGGTTCAAAAGCAATAATTTAATGTTTCATTCAACTTTATTTGTGAATAACTTTTGAAAAAGTGATTTTAAGTAAAAATGTTAAGAAACCTTTTTTGTAGGACATTAAATTCCCTTCAATAATCTATATTGTTCATTTCTTTATATTTATTTGTTCGTTAGTAACAAAATTCCAAAATAAAGAAGATAAATATAAAAATTATATCAATGCCTGAAGCGTGATTATTCAGAAACGGCGTATCTGACAAAAAAAATTATTGAAACCTTTTTTGTAGGAAATTTAATTTTCTATAAATATATGAGCAGATGAATATTTTTACCTTCATACATTTTTGCGTCAATGCTGTCAAACTATCTAGGTAAAAACAATTATCTGGACATATATTTATAGAAAATTAAATTCCCTACAAAAAAGGTCTCTTTGAAAATTTTTGTCAGACACGCTGTTTTCGAATAATCAAGCTTCAGACATTGATATGATATAATTTTTATATTTATCTTCTTTATTTTGGAATTTAGTAACTAAAGAACAAATAAATATATAGAAATGAACTATATAGATTCTTGAAGGGAATTTAATGCTCTACAAAAAAGTTCAGTTAACATTTTTACATAAAATTACTTTTTCAAAAGTTATTCACAATTAAAGTTGAATGAAATATTAAATTAATAATATTAAAGTAAATCTACGTTTTCGTGTAATAAATAGCTGTTACCCGAAAATAGATTTGGATATATTATGAAATTTAGATATTTCAAGCGATACAATTGATAAAATAATTATTTTAGATTATGTTAAATAATAATTTATCCCACTGAGTGAAAAAAAAATGGTTCAAAAACAAAAAAAGCAATAATTTAATATTTCATTCAACTTCAATTGTGAATAACTTTTGAAAAAGTGATTTTAAGTAAAAATTTTAAGAAACC
This sequence comes from Sisyra terminalis, assembly GCA_958496175.1. Classification (NCBI taxonomy): domain Eukaryota; kingdom Metazoa; phylum Arthropoda; class Insecta; order Neuroptera; family Sisyridae; genus Sisyra; species Sisyra terminalis. The sequence goes on from OY292278.1 coordinate 7,248,169, forward strand.
TTTTTTGTAGAACATTAAATTCCCTTCAAGAATCTATATAGTTCATTTCTATATACTTATTTGTTCGTTAGTTACAAAATTCCAAAATAAAGAAGATAAATCTAAAAATTATATTAATGTTTAAAGCTTGATTATTCGGAAACGGCGTGTCTGACAAAAATTTTCATTGAGACCTTTTTTGTAGGGAATATAATTTTCTATAATTATTTGAGCAGGTGAATATTTTTACTTTGATAGTTTGACAGCATTGACGCAAAAATGAAAACACAAATTAAATATCGAAACTAAATATGATAGATTTGTTAATATTAATATAAAAGGCTCAAATCTTCTCGATATTTATTTTTTTGTCACTTTGAACAATATTTTCGATATACTTCAAAAAAAAGTCGATTTTTTTGGCTTAGTCTAATGCATATGCTTGAACGACTGCACTAATAGCCGAATTTTATATTTGAAGTGCATTGGTAATTAGTTTTCCTTCAATTTGTTGAAGTTCCAAGGATTTAAGGATCTTTATTTTTAAATAATTTACTTTGTTTTTTTCAAATTATCAAATCGAAATTAATAATAATTATGTAATAATAACAGGAGGATTTTTTGACAACTTGTTGAATTTGTTATTTTGTTATAAACTTATTCTTTATGCATTTATACTGTGATTTATAATCGCATGAAAAGGAGTGATAAACTGCCAAATTTTGCGCAAATATAAGAAAACAAAGAAAGAATTATTTAAAAATAAAACAGATCTATAAATCCTTTGAACTACAACAAATTAAAGATGAACTTCAGGATTGGAATTAATAATAAATATTGATACGTGATTAGGCTTACATAATAACATAGGTGGTTGCCTATACAACATATAAAAACTTCATATGGTAAAACCGGTAAAACTCAATAATTTGGAACTGTTTTAAACTTTTTCACTGTAGAATAAATTAGTAAATAAAATTAATTGAAATTAATTTCAACCCCGAAAATCTTTATAAAAAATTTAACAAATAACTTTTCAATTGACGAAATACCGAAATATCAACAATGAAAATTTACGTTTTTATAATCTTCAAACAATCACTAACAATGATTTTTTTCAAATTTTCTCAAAATAATTGCTTACCTTAAGTGATCGTCGAATATCATTGATCGAAACATATCCTTTACGATCTTTGTCAATAATCGAAAACCGTTTAATGTATTGTTGAATTTCATCTTTGGTAAGATTGATCGGAATTTTATCCCGAGACGCCCGATTAACCATCCATCCCATTTCATTTTGCAGAAATTCTGTTGCCATCTTAATTTGTCTCTAAAAACGCAAACAATACTTTTAAAAAAAAAAAAAAACCATAAAGATTTACGAAATAATTACGTCTTTTTCTTCGTTACTCCATTTCAATTCTTCGGCCATAATATCAACGATACCCGGAAGAGCTTCTTGAGCGGCCTGGACATTCAAAAAGGATAAACGTAAACGTCGTGCAATCATATCAATAGCAGAACAAGCATATTCCTTGACTCCATAGCTGGAAGTAAATGAAATTAATTGGGGAACCCTTTTTTTCAGTGTTTCCATACCGAACTTCGGCGTCAATGTACGGGAATTCCGGATGAATTTTTCGTCCAATAATCGGCCAACGTTTACCGGTTAGTTGAGCCATTTTGGCAACGGCAAAAGCTCGATCTCCGTACGATTTGGCCATGTGCTGGGCCACTTCACATTCCAGACCGAAATCTTGCACCAATCGAATGTACATCGTTGGCGTCCAACCGTGGGCACCTTCGATTAATAATCCATCGGTCTGGCATGCTGGAAGGGCCGCTTGCAGGTTACAAGCCTTGATCGCGGCGTCGATCGTTTCTGCAGCCATCGCCCGATATGTGGTCCATTTTCCACCAGCGATTGTCACCAATTTGGACTCACTAACATGTACGATATGATTTCGTGCCAACGATTGTGTATCGGGTTTGTTGGGGTCCGAAACCAACGGACGAATACCACTCCAGGCGGATAAAACATCGCCACGACGCACCTCCACGTCTGGATTCAAATAGTTTTTGACTTCCGTCAAAATAAACTGGATTTCATCTTCGGTCGGACGTGGATTGTGCGTGACTTCACACGGCAAATCTGTCGTGCCAGCAATCGTTTGTCTTTGCCACGGCAAGAAGAAAATAACTCGTCCATCACTAGTCGATGGATCCAGCAATCCCATTTGATCCGGACTAGAAAAAAACGGCGTTATTCACTGCAAAAAGCATCACCAAAACCCACCTATAATATCCCGGAAGAACGATATGAACTCCAGAACTAGCGGCACAAATTTCCTTGGCCTTCGGATTATCCATAAGTCGAATTGAATCCGTCATTGGACCAGTTGCGTTAATAATACATTTAGCCTTAACACTCCACTCCTTTCCCGTCAATTCATCTTTCAGTTTTGCCCCACAAAGTTCTTCACCTCCCGCTTTGTTCTTTTCCTTCAACAATTCCGTGACTTTAACGTGATTGGCAACGGTAGCGCCGTGGCGTGTCGCTGTTAACGCTATCGCCAAATTCATACGAGCATCGTCTTGTTGGCCGTCGTAATATACGATGGCGCCACAAAGCCTATCGCCACGTAACATGGGGAAAAGCTCCAACGCATTTTTCTTGCTAAGTACATAGGAACTTTTCACGGTTTTTGATCCGGCTACCAAATCGTACGCTTTGATTCCGACCCAGTAATACGGAAGTTGCCACCAACTGTAAGCAATTTTTTTGGTAAGTACTTGGAGGATAAAATTAATTGATAAATTTACGTGTAAACGGGAAGCATGATTGGTAAGGGGTGCGTTAAATGAGGCGCTGATTGTAGCATGTTTGCCCGTTCATGTAACGCCTCTTTGACCATATTATATTGCTCTAAATCTAATCCCATAATTGCTTTTTGTAGATATCGAACTCCGCCGTGGATTAATTTAGTACTACGACTACTAGTTCCGCTAGCGAAATCATCCATTTCGACTAAAGCGGTTTTAAGGCCTACGAATTAAATTTACATATTATTTCTTCGTATAAAAGCTTCTGATGTTCATCTTCACCTCGAGTGGCTGCATCCAAAGCACATCCAGCTCCAGTGGCGCCGCCACCGATGATAAGCACATCAAAGCTTTCCGATTGCAACGATTTAATTTGCTCATCTCTAGTGGGAAGTTTACGTTTAGCTCTGGGCTTTGCAGCCGTGGCTGCATGGACATGGGACCACTAAAATTCAAACCATAAAAATTTAGATAAAAAAACAATCAACCAGGAAATTATAAAGCAAGTCATTGGCACACATTTCTTTTGATATTTAAATGAAAACTATTTTTAGGGAGCCGACAATTGTTGGCACCGCTTTTACAACAGTTGCCAAAGAAATATTCCAAGTGAAAATTAAAGGGACTTACTCGTGGATCGGATTCGCTTGTGAAGAACCACGTGGCCAAAACTGCTCCTGCTGTTCCTGTGAGGCCGGCAACCGCAAATTTTCGGAGACGTGATGCCATCGTTATTCTCTAATTTTTTAAAATCTAAACTTGATTTTTCTGGAAAAAAAACCGTTAAAGTTAATCTTTAGTTCAAAAATTCATTCACACATTTGCAAACGACAATTTTTTTCCGTCAAATAACTGAAATTCCAATTATTTTGCCAATTTTTTTGTGAATTCAATGTTTTCTGTATTAATTTTCACGAGAAATTCACGTGCTCAAAACAAATATTACCGATATAATATCAAGGACATTGAACGTTATTAAAGAAATCGGAAAAAAGAATAGATAAACTTTTTTTCTTTTTGCTTGATAAACATGTCATAACAATTGTAGTGACGCTTTTTTTGGCAAAGTTTTCAGCATTGAAATAAGCTGCAACATTGTGTGGCAAAATAAAAATATCTTTATTTTCGATTAGATATCCAAAGTCAATATTTCATTCATCGGAAATCGATTATAAATATATTTATAAACTTGAATAAATGTGTCGAATAATTAGGACATAATTACATGCATTTTCTTTGATGATTTCCCAATAACTTGTGCTTTATTTTGTAGAGATGAATTTAGACAAAAACGGAAAAATTAAAAGATTAATTTTAAAAGGAATTGATTGGTTTAAAGCACAAATTTTTTGCAATGAAATTAGAATTTCAGTATTTTATTCTTAAAGACCCAAGTTAATATATTATTGTCATTTTTTTAGTCTTACACATTACAAGAATTACGTAAATTTTAAGGAATAAAGAATTGATAATTATAACTCATCAAATTATAGTAAAACCAACATGAAAATCGTAAAAATATAACTATAATCATTTACAAATTAATATCCAGAGCAATAACATGAAAATAAAGTTCATAATCAATGAATATTTCTTTTAAAAGAATTGTATCAATAATATTCTTTGAAACTCTGATTCTTTATTTTCGATAATTAAACTTTGGTACAAGAAGTTTAAGCCGGAAAAAAACATCCACAAAAGCTGACCAACATGAACTAATGTTCACAATTTCATGGAGACAAATTAAAAAATTGCTAATTAACATTAAGTTTATAATACAAGGATTATATGTGGTAGTATTAAGAAGATTCTTTGAACAAATTTTCCATATGAAAGGGTTGAAATATTAAGTGTTTAAAATATGAACCAACTATTAAAAAAAAAATGAAACTACTTAGAATTTTAAGCTCAAAACTGTACAGATTTTTAAGGATTTACAGCCATAAACTATTAATTAAATTTTAAGATAAAATAACTATTATATTCTTAAGAAAACCATCTTAATTGAAGCCAAAGAAGTTCAAAGTTGTAAAGTCGATTTCAAAATTTGTACCCACAATATTTTGGAATACCGAGATAATTGTGAAAATAAATTTTCTTAAAATTAAAGCTACTATTACAAGCTAGAACTTCAAAGACTAAATCAAAAAATTGGCAAAAGCTTTACACAAAAAATGGGATCAACTTTCAGTTAAAGCAAAACTTTGAGGGTAGTAATTTGAAAATCAAATATTAAATTGCTAAAAATATCCAAGAAAATTCTCAAAATTGAGATCGAAGTATAAAAATTTGAAGATAATAGCTACTCTGGAAGCACTTTGGGAAAGCCAAGATATTTTTTGTTCATTTAAAAGAATTATTTCTTATTTTTGAACGATGAAGCAATTACTAATCTTTAGAAGTCTTAAAGATTAATTGTAATTATTAAAGCTACAATTACAAGCTAGTAATTCAAAGACTAATTCAACTGATTGGCAAAAGCTTTTATTAAAAAAATGGGGCAAACTTTCAGCTAAAGCAAAACTGTGAGGGTAGTAATTTGAAAATCAAATATTAAATTGCTAAAAATATCAAAGAAAATTTTCAAAATTGAGATCGAAGTATAAAAATTTAAAGATAATAGCTACTCTAAAAGCACTTAAGGAAAGCCCAGATATTTTTTTTTTTCATTTTAAAGATTTATTTCTCATTTTAGAACGGCAAAGTAATTATCAATTTCTAGGGGTCATAATGATTAATGTAAATCATCAAAAAAGATGTCCAAAGAATGTTAATTTGCCATTAGTTGCCAATTTTCAAGTTTTGATGGATTTATTAAAGTAATATTAAAGAAAATATAAAATACGATTGTTGAGAAAAATCAAAAGTAAAAGCTTGTTCTTTTAAGTTCGAAGTTTTGCTTAGTTTACTTAAGTTTTCAAAAATTTATAAATAACAGGTTTACCAGAAATAGATTGAATAATTTTAGAATAAATTTAGTATTGGAACAAAGTCAAAATCAAAAACTTATGTTGAAAACTTAAACAGTAGTGGTGACACAATATGAACCCGGGATTGTATATAATATATTTCCATAAAATATTACTTTAATAAAATATGATAAAAATAAAACTATAGTCTCAACAAAAATATACTCTTTCCAAAGAAAATTATGATTTTACTTAATGAAGGGCAACACCCAAAGGAGTTGATATAATATCTACTTACTATAGAAAAAGTTTTATGTAGATAAGAATTTATACTTTAATATTTGAAGAACTTAAAGATTAATCCTATTTAGCGATAGCAATCATTTATGGAAGACTAAAAATCTTGGTTTACATTATACTATTTTAAAGAACCATATTAAAACGAAAAAGTACAGAAAGTTTTCAAGAAAAATGTAAAAATTCAATTCTTTTAAATTCAACAAGAAAAGCTTTTGAAAATTAAGAATTTCCTCAATTATTTGATAAGTATTTGGACACCAAAAGATGTAGAGGTTACTGTTAATAAAAATAATAGATAAAAACTTATTTTCAAGAAAATAAGTTCAATGGAATAAAGAAATAGATCCCAATTTCGATTTTATTCTACAAAATTGACCAAAATTTCTTTTTTAGCATTGGAACAAAGTCAAAATCAAAAGCTTATGTTGAAAATTTAAACAGTAGTGGTGACACAATATGAACCGGGGTTGTATATAATATATTTCCATAAAATATTACTATAATAAAATATGATAAAAATAAAAATATAGTCTCAACAAAAATATACTCTTTCCAAAGAAAATTACGATTTTATTTAATGAGGGGAGATACCCCAAGGAGTTGATATAATATCTACTTATTATAGAAAAAAAATTATGTTGATAACAATTTATGCTTTGATATTTAAAGAACTTAAAAACTTATCCTATTGAGTAATAGTAATGATTTATTGAAGACTAAAAACCTCGGTTTACATGATATTATTTTAAAGAACCATATTAAAACGAAAAAAAAATGCATAAAACATTCAAAAAGTTTTCAAGTAAATGTGAAAATTCAATTCGTTTAAAATCAGCAAAGAAAGCTTTTAAAAATTAAGAATTTCCTCAATTATTTGATAAGTATTTGGACAGCAAAAGATGTAGAGGTTACTGTTAATAAAAATAGTAAGTAAGAGCTTATTTTCAAGAAAATAAGTTCAATGGAATAAAGAAATAAATCCCAATTTCGATTTTATTCCACAAAATTGACCAAAACTTCTTTTAGTCTGGAAAATTAAGGGGTTTGTTTTGAACAAAAAATTTAGACACTTTAGTAAGCTGAAGAAGATAAATTTTGAATTTTTTTAGTATTTTATAATTTCTTTTTATGAAATTCCAAAGTAATAATAATACTTTTTTTAATCATTGGCAGAACAATGAACAAACCCGAATTAAACACCGAATTTCAAATGAAAAAAATCGATTTAAATTCGTAATAACTTAAAATATGTAATGAAGAATTCCTTTTATCGAAATAATTAATTTTATGTGTATAAAAATGGCTTTAAAACACTGATATAGCTAAGCTTTATGTCAGGCAACTATTCCATAAAAAAGGCATTGAAAAGCTCTACATATAACATAAATTAATGATAAATGAAATTGCGGAAGATAGTTAATATCTTTAAGATATTCAAAAGCAGAACATTTGATACTTTTAAGGACATTTTGGTTCTGATATGCTGGTTTTTCAAAATTAGAAGTATTGGAGTAAGAAAAATAAAATTTTCTGCATCATTTTTCCACAAAAAATAAAACCCAGTTGAAATTTTACACTTTTAAATCAAACAAATTGGCGGTAAAGGTAATATCAGTGGGTAAAAATCATCTAAAACACCCAAAACATAATAATCAAATTTACAGGTTTACGCAATGGTTTCTTGGAAAACCTTTATAAAATTTTCACTAATTTCCTTAAAAATATAACGTTTTATCATTTAATTTTTTGTAAAGCACAATTTGAATCCAATAACGTAAAAAAAGAAGCCTAAACGGGAAAAATTAAATTCAAATTGGTAAACACAACCAAATCTGGAAATTCCGTAACTATTGGTGGGTCAGTCCAAAAATAAATGAAATGGTTGCTCGACCATTTTAAAAAAAAATAATTTTTTGTGTGCTATCACCCCAACATGTCGGTAGTTCAAATTCTTCATTATTTTAATTTTATTGTTTTTAGTTTTCCAGTGGTGACCATATTAGTTTTACTAGGCGCAGACATTTTTGCACTTTTAAGGGTTTGCGGAAACTTGATTACCTCAGGCCCTATTAGTCCTATCAAAATGAAACAAAAAACAGAGGGTTCATAAAAATATAAACTATAAGATTGTAACACGACATTTTCACCTAAATGTAATTCTAAGGGGTGAAATTTCAGCCTAAATTTTTAGCTCTCATTTGTAAAAACTCCAATTTTCACGGAAAGATTGTGAAGGAAGGGAAAGAGTCTACGAGTTAAAACTTTTTTTACAACCAAATAGGTACTAGTTGTATTCAAAAACAAAATTTGAAGTCTGAGACTTTAAGTCTTTTTAAAATAAAAAATAACAAAATTTGGAAATTTTCAAAATTTGCAATTTTCTGAGCTCAATATCTCTGGTGGGGGACCAGATAAAAATCTGAAATATCACCTCAGTATAGTACTGTATGATAGTATTATGCACCTAAAATTTGGAGTTTGAGATTTGACTAGGAGCAAAGGTATTGCAAGCACAAAATGTCAAAATAATGCATACTTCAGTAGGTGAATATAAAGTATTTAACATAATAATGTACATATATTATTAGCTTTCAGGCAGAAGTATATGTTTAAAATGATATGAATAACTGTTAGCCCAGAATATATGTTGTTTTGTGTAAAATGCCCTTTTTGCCAAGTATATGTCACATATTAAATGGTTAAATACATTATAGTCACCTACTGAAGTATGCATTATTTTGACATTTTCTGCATGCAATACCTCTTCTCCAAGTCAAATCTCAAACTCCAAATTTTAGGTGCATAATACTATCATACAGTACTATAATCTAGTGATATTTCAGATTTTTATCTGGTCCCCCACCAGAGATATTGAGCTCAGAAAATTGCAAATTTTGAAAATTTCCAAATTTTGTTATTTTTTATTTTAAAAAAGCTTAAAGTCTCTGACTTCAAATTTTGTTTTTTGAATACAACTAGTACCTAATTATTTGTAAAAAAAGTTTTAACGCGTAGACTCTTTCCCTTCCTTCACAATCTTTCCGTGAAATTTGGAGTTTTTACAAATGAGATCTAATAATTTAGGCTGAAATTTCACCCCTTAGAATTACATTTAGGTGAAAACGTTTTATTACAACTTGATGGCTTATATTTTTATGAACACACTGATTTTTGTTTCATTTTGATAGGACAAATAGGGCCTGAGATAATCAAGTTTCCGCAAATCCTTAAAAGTGCGAAAATGTAAAACTAATATGGCCACCACTGGAAAACTAAAAACAATATAATTAAAATAATGATGAATTTGAACTACCAACATGTTGGGGGTGACCGCAAAAAAAAAATCAGAATTAAAAAAAAATAATCAAGCGACCAGCTGGACCGACTGAATTGGACTAACCCTGGTGCGAAAAAATAAAAAGAAATTGGACATAAAACTTAATAGTTTTTAGATTATAGATTGAAGCATTGGAACTGAATTCATTATAAAAATTAGTGCAAACATTAATTGATCAAATGTTAACTATTGTCCATCTACACTTATTCTTGTTTCGTTCGAATATTATGCAATATTTTGTGTTGAATAAAACCTACTTGAAATTGTAATCCAAAAGCGAGGACACTTAAACGTTTTTGGATCAAAATAGACCGAAATTTAAAGGTCGATGACACGATAAAATTTGAATATTGTTCTCTAATTATTACTTTAAGTAAAGAAAAAGAAATTTGATTTACAATTTTAAATGAAAAGTTTTAAAAGTTTTAGTAAATGATATTCCACCGTATCTTGTATATTAAATATTAATCATAAAATCAATTTCTTTCGTCAGAAATTTCTTCTCAGATGGCAGAACATTTAACGACAAAATAATTACCTGTACGTTTTACTTTCAATAAATTCAATAAAAGTGGTTAGCAATGAAACAATAACCGAATTACAAAGTGTTCATTTCAAATTCCCCGCCGCGGTAGAGTGCGCAAAAGAAAATTCGACCTCAAAACACACATTCGATGAATCGACGGTTTAGTTTAAATTATTTTTTTTGTTACAATTTCCACTTTCTACGACGGCATGAATCCGGCCGGTGGGTCTTTTAGGTCCTTCTAAAAAAATCTACATTGATAATTGTCGGAAAATTTGTGGGATTTCTATCACATTTACCTGGCACACCTGCCGATTTCTATGTTAGAGAAAAAGATTTGTTCGACCAAGGTTAGTTCCATTATTTTAATTATATACGGATGATGATGGTGATGATGTAACCATTTTTGTTAGAAGGAAGGTCTGGTCCTACCGATGGAATTTTGAAATGAAAATGACTGACAAATATTTACAGCAGAATGGTTTCTATAGAGGTTTTTTATTTTTTATTTTTTTTTTGAAAACAGAGTCTAAAGTCTTTGATTTTTTCAACGAAAGAATTCGTTAAGTTCAGAGACGACCGACAAAATCTAAAAATATCCTCAATGAAAATGCATATGATGCAATAAAATGACAAGACAATAATGCAGCAAACGTATTAAATAACAACCAGATAAAAATAATTAGTAAAAAATTAGTTCCAATTAGTCATTTTATTGAAGAACAACAATTTGAAGACACAAATTTTCACAAAATTGTAACGAGGAAAACTTATGAATCCCATGCACTTGAATTTCATTTTACATCCCAACACAAATGCACATAATTTACACACTAAATAAATATATCACATACATAAATTCACTTCGTCCTAGAACGAATTTATCCGTCCGTTGTGGGGTCCGGCCATCCGTCTACTGTATATTCATTATCTAACATTAAATGAGTGCTAACAAACCGATACCTTTGCTATTATTGTAGGATTTCTGGGCGGCATGCGCTTAAAAACGTTTCCCCGCTCCCCCACATTGAGAATTTTCCTCACCAGTTCAACCAGGAAAATCGTTACTGCCCTCCCCACCATCCACTACAGCTGCGACATCCACTACACACAATATAGGTCGGGAAATTCAATGGAAACTGTTACTATTTTGCAAAGGATATCTCAATCAACTCGGAAAATTACAATGCACAAATGCAACTCTCTACACTATCAATTTACTATGGAAAATATTGAAAAACCGCAATGCAATTGCAGTCTTTGAAAAATTCAAATCGTGCGTCATTAAAACTAAACATTGATAAGACGTAAACCGTTTTTTTTTCTGACTTAAAGTTAATCAGAAAATACTTATTTCATTCTCATAAATCATAAGTGTTTCACATTTAATCTTTCACAACTGATTAACTGATACAAATTGCAACAATCAAGAAAAACTAGTTTCTCGGAAATGTATTTATTTTGCAATAATTGGTAACGCATTAACGTATTTTCCTGAATCAAATAAGTGCAGATGAAAATCTTCTCAGAAGGGAAAAAAATTATATTTTACAATGAATGAATTTGAATATATAATTCAAAAGTTAAATAATTTGTTTTGAGGAAATCAATATTCAATTATTCAATATTTAATAAATTTATGAACAATTCGTTAATATTTAAATTACATATTACAATTATCATAAAAAATTGGAGAAATTTATTAATAATTATCATGTTTTCTTCCAAAACCGTGAAGCAAAACGTTGAAACATTTTACAGTGAATAAATTTGAATATATAAAATTCAAAAGTTAAACAATTTTTTTGAGGATATTATCAAAAGCTTTAAGTTTATAGTAGATACATTGAAATAAGACAATTTTATTAAAAAACTTTCATATTCTTTTAAAGATAAATGATAAAATTCAGATCTCAGCTTTTATTTTTTTAAATAAGAAGACAATTCAGGTGGTTTAAGATCAGCTTTTTCATTGAATATTTTTACTATTCAATTAGCTACGTTTCGTTACGTATGGTAACTTCATTAGGCTTTTATAAAAAATTAAAATTATTACTAAATATGTCAATTGTAAGTACATAAATTTCAAAACTATAATAATATAAAATATTTGTAATTAAATAATAATAAATAACTCAAAATTTCAAAATATGACAAACATTTCAAAAGATATTGTTATAAATAAATACATATATGATAACAAAATTAATTAATAAAATACCTTGATTAACAAAAATAAAATATTTTCAATTTAAATTCAATAAATAAATAAAAATTAAAAAATTACACACCCTACCCATACACTTTTTTTTTATATTATCTACATTATGTGTATGGGTAGAAAAATGTTATTTTTAGAAAAATTTTTAGAAAATATTTTATTTTTGTTAATCAAGATATTTTATTAATTAATTTTATTATTATATATTTAAATATTTATAACAATATCTTTTAAAATTTTTGTCATACTTTGAAATTTTGAAATAGTTATTATTATTTAATTACAAATATTTTATATTATCTACATTAGACTGATTCAAAAAAAAAAATTTTTTTTTTTCTAAATTATATCGAAAATATTGTTGGGAATGACAAAAAGAAAATCCTGTGAAAGTTTAAGCTCTTAATATAAATATGAAGAGGTGTCGCATCGCAAATTTCGATTTTCCATTTAAATAACATGGGAACAATATTCTCTTGCACTTTGTAATTTTATAGTTCACGTTGGTGACAATATTTCGGAATGACCAAGGTATATTCTTGTAGAAAATTAAATGATCTACAAAAAAGGTCTCGTATAAGTTTTTTATATATTTATTCGTTCAAAAGTTATTCGAGGTCAAAGTTGAAATAAAGAGAAATTTTAATATTTTTTCAATTTTTTGACGCAACTATCAATTTTATGAGAAAATTTTATAGGACATTTTTTGTAGAACACTTTTTTTTCTATAACTTATTTCGATAAAAGTATTTGATATTTTTCACAGGTCCTAAGTTATTTGCATTAAACTGAAAATTCCCTGAATTATTATACTTTTAACATAAAAATTATTTTTTTTATTTTAATTAAATAACTTAGGACCTGTGAAAAATATCAAAGACTTTTAAAGAGATAATTTATACAAAAAAAAGTGCTCTACAAAAAATGTCCTATAAAATTTTCTCATAAAATTGATGGTTGCGTCAAAAAATTGAAAAAATATCAAAATTTCTCTTTAGTTCAACTTTGACCTCGAATAACTTTTGAAGGAATAAATATATCAAAAACTTATACGAGACCTTTTTTGTAGATCGTTTAATTTTCTACAAGAATATACGTTAGTCATTCCGAAATATTGTCACCAACGTGAGCTATAAAATTACAAAGTTCAAGAGAATATTGTTCCCATGTTATTTAAATGGAAAATCGAAATTTCCGATGCGGCACCTCTTAATATTAAGAGTTTAAAATTTCACAGGATTTTCTTTGTCATTCCCAACAATATTTTCGATATAGTTAAGAAAAAAAAATCATCATTTTTTTTAACAGTCTAATATGAATATTATTATAATTTTAAAATTTATGTATGCTTGACATATTTTGTAATTATTTTATTTTTTTATAGAAGCCTGATGAAGTTACGATACCTAACGAAACGTAGCTAATTGAATAGTTTAAATATTAAATAAAAAACCGATCTTAAACAACCTAAATTTTCTTCTTAATTAAAAAAAATAAAAGCTGAGATCTGAATTTTATCATCTATCTTTAAAAGAATATGAAAGTTCATTAATGGAATTTTCTTATTTCAAGGTATCTACTATAAACTTAAAGCTTTTGATAATATCCTCAAAAAAATTGTTTAGCTTTTGAATTTTATATATTCAAATGTAGTCACTGTAAAATGTTCCAACGTTTTGCTTCACGGTTTTGGAAGAAAACATGATAATTATTAATAAATTTCTCAAATTTTTTATGATAATTGTAATAAGTAATTAAAATATTAACGAATTGTTCATAAATTTATTAAAATTGAATCTAAAATCATTGAATATATCTTGAATAATTCCATATCTTTTCTTTTAGGAAAATTTTCACATAATAAATATAAGAGACGTCAGTTTTACATTAATGTATATTTGGTTGCCTATGCATAACATTATATTGAAGCTATACGGTAATGCAGGGAAAAGATTTAAATTTTTTTTAATGGTCATATATTGGATTCAATTGAGTTTTTACTCTTTCAAAATATAACCAAAATTTAAAAATTTGATTTTTGTTTTATAAAACAACAACACCCTTTTTATTGCTTTTTTGTTCCTATTAGAAAATTATTTTTTAACATATTTAAGGGATGATATAAGGTAAATCCTTGAAATATCTTCAATAAAATAAGCACTTAAAATATAAGTGCTTAAAACATATCAATTTAAAAGTAAAAGGGATTAAGTTAAATTAATTATATATTTTTCATTTAAAATGGGAAAAAAGTGTAAAGAAGTTCAGTGCTTTATTATTAATTGATAAAATGAGGTGTAGAACAAATAACTACGATTTGGATCCATGTGAAATAGGTAATATTTATTATAAAATTATCAATACAAATGTCTAATGTTTACATTATAAAATTTAAATGCTGATTAAAAGTCTACTTTTCGTGTAATTAGCGTCTAAAGAGGTCTGTCATTATGTTCATTTAGGGCCAAAAATATCTTTATTTCTTCAATCCTATTGCTATAAATCGATCAAATATTAGTCAAGAATTGAAAATATAACATTTTCTCCACTCGAACATTGTTTAAAATTGTATTTTTAACCAATTTAATTTGCATGGTTAGCTAACGTCAAAGTTGTTTATGTTGTGCTTTATAGGCAACCAGGTGAGCATCAAAAAAAAAAATCGACGATTTGCCTATTTTGAACATGCCAATATTCAGTACTCTAACTCAAATTTCAGACATTTAAGGGTGATTTTCTTTATGTCACATAATAATTGGGATATCAGATGAAAGCTAATGAATTACTCTATTGTTTTAAATAAAAAAACAACCAATATGTTAAAACGATGACATTAAAATTTGATTTTCCGTAAGCGACTACGTCCCTTTCTGACATTTGAGGGTAGTTTTCCCCCCTTGATTGTTTGAATTTGATTATGATTGGGGTGTCAATTGAAAGCTATTGAATTATTCTATCGATTGATATAAAAAAATAACCAATATCTTTAAGCAATTACTTTAAAAATTGATTTTCCCATATCGACTCTTGGCCTTAATAAAATGTTACTTAAATCATGTTATTTCACATAAAAAGTAATTAAAAACATTACTTTTATATGAAATTGATGGTTTACAGCTAAATTTGACACTGAAATGTTGATTAAAGGTCTACTTTACAAGAAATAAGCTTCTAAAGGGGGTCTGTCATTATCTTCATTTAGGGCCAAAAATATCTTTATTTCTTCAATCCTATTGCTACAAATCGATCAATTATTAGTCAAGAATTCAAAATGTAACATTTTTTTCACTCGAACATCATTTAAAATTGTATTTTTAACCAATTTAATTTGCATGGTTAGCTAACGTCAAAGTTGTTTATGTTGTGCTTTATAGGCAACCCGGTGAGCACCAAAAAAACAAAATTCGACGATTTGCCTATTTTGAAAATGTCAATATTCAGTACTCTAACTCAAATTTCAGACATTTAAGGGTGATTTTCTTTATGTCATATAATGATTGGAATATCAGATGAAAGCTAATGAATTACTCTATTGATTTATATAAAAAAACAGCCAATATGTTTAAACGATAACATTAAAATTTTATTTTCCGTAAGCAACTACGTCCCTTTCTGACATTTAAGGGTAGTTTTCCCCCCTTATTTGTTTGAATCTGATTATGATTGGGGTATCAATTAAAAGCTATTGAATTATTCTATCGATTGATATCAAAAAACTACCAATATCTCCAAGCAATTACTTTGAAAATTGATTTTCCCATATTGATCTTGGCCTTAATAAAATGTTACTTAAATCATGTGTTTCGCGTAAAAAGTACTTAAAAACATTACACTTATATAAAATTTATGGTTTACAGCTAAATTTGACACTTAAATGCTGATTTAAGGTTTACTTTTTGTGAAATTAGCGTTTAAAAAGACCTAATGAGTCACCTAGGAAAATTCAAATTTTAAAGTAATTGATAAAAGATATTAGTAATTTTTTTGTATCAATCGATAGAATAATTTAATAGCTTTCAATTGACACCCCAATCATAATCAAATTCAAACAAATAAGTGGGGAAAACCACCCTTAAATGTCAGAAAGGGACGTAATCCCTTACGGAAAATCAAATTTTAATGTCATCGTTTAGACATATTGGTTGTTTTTTTATATAAATCAATAGAGTAATTCATTAGCTTTCATCTGATATCCATATCATTATGTGACATAAAGAAAATCACCCTGAAATGTCTGAAATTTGAGTTAGAGTACTGAATATTGACATGTTCAAAATAGGCAAATCGTCGAATTTTGTTTTTTTGGTGCTCACCGGGTTGCCTATAAAACACAACATAAACAACTTTGACATTAGCTAACCATGCATATAAAATTGGTTAAAAATACAATTTTAAACGATATTCGAGTGAAAAAAATGTTATATTTTGAATTCTTGACTAATAATTGATCGATTTATAGCAATAGGAGTGGAGAAATAAAGATATTTTTGGCCCTAAATGAAGATAATGACAGACCCCTTTTAGACGCTTATTTCTTGAAAAGTAGCTCTTTAATCACAATTTACGTATTAAATTTAGCTTGTAATTATAAATTTTTTATAATTATAATGATTTTAATTACTTTTTACGCGAAATCACATGATAAAAGTAACATTTTATTACGGCCAAGGGTTGATATGGGAAAATTAATTTTCAAAGTAATTGCTTAAAGATATTGATAATTTTTTGATATCAATCGATAGAATAATTTAATAGCTTTCAATTGACACCCCAATCATAATCAGATTCAAACAAATAAGGGGGGAAAAGCACCCTTAAATGACAAAAAGGGACGTAGTCGCTTACGGAAAATCAAATTTTAAAGTCATCGTTTTAATATATTGGTTGTTTTTTTATTTAAATCAATAGAGTAATTCATTAGCTTTCATCTGATATCCCAATTATTATGTGACATAAAGAAAATCACCCTTAAATGTCTGAAATTTGAATCAGAGTACTGAATATTGACATGTTCAAAATAGGCAAATCGTCGAATTTTGTTTTTTGATGCTCACCGGGTTGCCTATAAAACACAACATAAACAACTTTGACATTAGCTAACCATGCAAATCAAATTGGTTAAAAATACATTTTTAAATGATGTTCGAGCGGAAAAAATGTTATATTTTGAATTCTTGACTAATAATTGATCGATTTATAGCTATAGGAGTGAAGAAATAAAGATATTTTTGTCCCTAAATGAAGATAATGACAGACCCCCTTTGGACGCTTATTTCTCAAAGATTAGATCTTTAATCAACATTTAAGTGTCAAATTTAGCTGTAAATCATCAATTTTATATAAGAGTAATGTTTTTAATTACTTTTCACGTTAAATAACATGATTTCGGTACAATTTTATAAAGGTTATAAGTCATCGAGAGAAAATCAAATTTTCAGGTAATTGCTTAGAGATATTGGTAATTTTTTTATATCAAACGATAGAATATTTCAATAGCTTTCAATTGACACCCCAATCATAATCAGATTCAAAAAAATAAGGGGGGAAAACTACCCTTAAATGTAAGAAAGGGACGTAGTTACTTACGGAAAATCAAATTTTAATGTCATCGTTTAAACATATTGGTTGTTTTTTTATATAAATCAATAGATTAATTCATTCGCTTTCATCTGATATCCTAATTGTTATGTGGCATAAAGAAAATCACCCTTAAATGTATGAAATTTGACTAAGGGTACTGAATATTGTCATGTTCAAAATAGGCAAATCGTCGAATTTTGTTTTTTTGGTGCTCACCGGGTTGCCTATAAAACACAACATAAACAACTTTGACATTAGCTAACCATGCAAATTAAATTGGTTAAAAATTCAATTTTAAACGATGTTCGAGTGGAGAAAATGTTATATTTTGAATTCTTGACTAATAATTGATCGATTTATAGCTATAGGAGTGAAGAAATAAAGATATTTTTGGCCCTAAATGAAGATAATGACAGACCCCTTTAGACGCTTATTTTCACAAAAAAAAGACCTAAAATCAGCATTTAAGTGTCAAATTTAGCTGTACGCCATCAATTTTATATAAGAGTAATGTTTTTAATTACTTTCAACGTGAAATAACATGATTTCGGTACAATTTTATAAAGGTTATGAGTCATCGAGAGAAAATCAATTTTTAATGTAATTGCTTGGAGATATTGATAATTTTTTGATATCAATCAATAGAATAATTCAATAGCTTTCAATTGACACCCCAATCATAATCAAATTCAAACAAATAAGAGGGGAAAACCACCCTTAAATGTCAGAAAGGGACGTAGTCGCTTACGGAAAATAAAATTTTAATGTAATCTTTTAAACATATTGGTTGTTTTTTTATATAAATCAATAGAGTAATTTATTAGCTTTCATCTGATATCCCAATCATTATGTGACATAAAGAAAATCAATCTTAAATGTCTGAAATTTAAGATATAGTACTGAATATTGACATGTTCAAAATAGGCAAATCGTCGAATTTTGTTTTTTTGATGATCACCGGGTTGCCTATACAGCACAACATAAACAACTTTGACATTAGCTAACCATGCAAATTAAATTGGTTAAAAATACAATTTTAAACGATGTTCAAGTGGAAAAAATGTTATATTTTGAATTCTTGACTAATAATTGATCGATTTATGGCAATAGAAGCGAAGAAATAAAGATATTTTTAGCCCTAAATGAAGATAATGACAGACCTCTTTTAGACGCTTATTTCTCAAAAAGTAGACCTTTAATTAACATTTAAGTACCAAATTTAGCTATAAACCATCAATTTTATATAAGAGGAATGTTTTTAATTAATTTTTACGTTAAATAACATGATTTCGGTACAATTTTATAAAGGTTATGAGTCATCGAGAGAAAATCAATTTTTAAAGTAATTGCTTTGAGATATTGGTAATTTTTTGATATAAATCGATAGAATATTTCAATAGCTTTTAATTGACACCCCAATCAAAATCAAATTCAAACAAATAAGGGGGGAAAACCACCCTTAAATGTCAGAAAGGGACGTAGCCGCTTACGGAAAATCAAATTTTAATGTCATCGCTTAAACATATTGGTTTTTTTTTTATATAAATCAATAGAGTAATTCATTAGCTTTCATTTGGTATCCCAATCATTACATGACATAAAGAAAATCATCCTTAAATGTCTGAAATTTGAGTTAGAGTACTGAATATTGATATGTTCAAAATAGGCAAATCGTCGAATTTTGTTTTTTTGGTGCTCACCGGGTTGCCTATAAAGCAGAACATAAACAACTTTGACATTAACTAACCATGCATATAAAATTGGTTAAAAATACAATTTTCGACTATGTTCGAGTGGAAAAAATGATATATTTTGAATTCTTGACTAATAATTGATCGATTTATAGCGAAAGGAGTGAATAAATAAAGATATTTTTGGCCCTAAATGAAGATAATGACAGACCCCTTTTAGACGCTTATTTCTCGAAAAGTAGACCTTTAATCAGCATTTAAGTGTTGAATTTAGCTGTTAATCATCAATTTCATATATGAGTAATGTTTTTAATTACTTTTAACGTGAAATAACATGATGTCGGAACAACTTTATAAAGGTTATGAATCACCGAGAAAAAATCAAATTTTCAAGTAATTGCTTGGAGATATTGGTAGTTTTTTTATATCAATCGATAGAATAATTCAATAGCTTTCATTTGATATTTCAATGATTATTGGATTTAAAAAATTAAGGGCGTAAATCACCCATTTAAATTTCCTATAATTGCCGGCCAAATTTGAATTTTCGAGCTCTTCCGAAGCACCCCTTCGGAACCATTCGGTTATCAAAAGTTAAGCTCATTTCCTCTAGATAGCGCAAGGTGTATGATTTCTAAAGAATTCTATGCGTTAATTCCGTTTACGTTAAAGCTTTATGTCAAAACAATTATTTTAATTTAAATATTGCTGAATGCTTTAAAGTTTAAGGGATTGCAAAAATGGCTCCAAAACTTAAGTTCGCCGAATGTAAAATCGACAGGTTTTTCAGTACCAAACAATGTCTCAGCATTTGCTTTATATTAAAACTTTTAAATTTATTCCAAAACCTAAACAGGTGGTTTTTAATAGTTGATTTTTATTAAAACAACCCTTATAATAGCTGGATTGTTTATCCATAAAAGCAACCCCTTTGACCATATTTGGCAGATGATATTAAATTAATCTTTTAATAAAATATTGCCTCCAAGATTACCCTAATTTCAATTTTAATCGGACAGGGTTCATACCTTTTTGTAGAACAATTATTCTTTCATAAAATAATATTTTGCAACAATTACATTCCCTAGAATCTATAAAATGTTAATTGTATATTTCAATAAGTTAAAACCGCTCTTGTTGGTGTTTTATTGTGCTTGAAACTTTCACTTTTTCTCATATTTGGGATTGAATATACAGTTGAACTTTTATACCCTTTAAAGATGTTTCTTTGCAATTTTCTTCAGAAAAATAAGTAATTTTAATACTAATAGTTGCAAAAATCTCTTCTAATTATATAACACCCCTTAAACCATCCCCATATTTGTTAAAATCGAGCAAAGTTCGTCCCTTATTTGTAGACGAATTATCATTCGAAGCAAAAATTTTTGGTAACAATTACATTATCTAAATTATATTGAATCATAGTTTTAAGTTTATTATTATTAAAACATCCCCTATCATTGATATTTTTGGGATGAAAGCACAAATAATATAACAAACATAAAGTAAATAACTTACACTAATCAATTTCATAACAAAAATCTAATTTATTCTTCTTGTAAATCTTAAAATACATTGAAAAGATAAAAATACAACATTGGCATTGTACTAAATTCATTATAAGTATAAATTTCCACCATAAAAATAGTCAAAAAATAGTCACACCCTCGAAAAATAAATTTCTCTAAACAAATCAATTGACTTTCTGCAAAAAATCAATAAATTAAAATCAAATTTTGCATCGAAAAAAGGGTCAGAATAGTTATACTTAAATGGAGATTCGTCTTGTGAAAAAGCCATTTGCGAAAAATCATCAAATTCGTTTAATTTCGGCACCACTTGGCTCTGCAGAATGAATAACGGAGTTTTTCTGGCAATAAATAGCAAAAATGATTCGAAATCCTTGGGCTGATTGATGTTTAATTCCCGTTGATATCCGATGACTTTTAGAAGCACATCCGCAAATTTATCACTAAATAGAAGAAAATAAAATTTATTAGGGTTGTTTGAATAAGGGTGAAGTTATTTTCATTAACAACCGAATATTCAATCACTATTATTATTTCTATATAATTTAAAATTTAAAGAATTTACCAGGCCTCGAAATTTTTCGGTAATATCACAATAATTTCCTCGACCAAATCAATTGCAGCATGCTTTTTCCCATTACTTTCATACATAATAATCTGCAGAAAAAGTCCTTTAAGAATTCCATCTAAAAATAGCACCAACTTATCCTCGTTTGCAACAATCGAACGAAAGACTTCCAATAAAATTGCAATGGTCTAAGAAAAAATTAAACAATTAAAACAAATTTCTCCCTCAAAAAACTGGCAAAAATTACGATTGATATGTGCTCCGATTGGGGTTTCTTTTCAAGGATATCACTGGAAATTTTCGCCAATACAATCGAAATTAATTTTTCATTGAAGAATGCCTCATGAAATAGTACAACAAACGGTTGGGTTTTATTCAATTTCGGCTCGAAATACTTGATATATTGAACGACCATATCTTGAACGGTGGTTTCCACATATTTTTCCGTATTGGTGGCACAATTTTTCTGGTTGGTTAAAGTGAATAAACCACTCACAAATAAGTGCCAAGAGTTCCGAATTGCGTCCACGTAAAATGCATGCAAACGTTTGCCACGATATAGAGCCGAAGGCAATAGCATTTTGGAGATTAAAACTTTAATTAAACATGAATTTAGCTGAAATATCAATGTGTTAATCGCTTAGGTTTGTGAAAAGTTTAATTTATGTTTAAATACTTGAGAATGGATCATTGGAGCACAGTGGTAAACCAATTTGCCGATTGAAAGGTAGACCCATTGAATTATTTCACCACTTGATGGGACAATCCGCAAAAAAACATCCAGTTTACGTTCAAAACCGTTCAAACATTTGTGCATCAAAATCCGGGAATCAAGCACTTCTTTGGAGTCCTAAAAACACAGCAAAATTGCTGTTTAAAACAAAATTTTCATGCATATTTTGGTGCGCAAATGATTGTTGAAATTTTTAGGAAAATCTTAAAATGATTTTAAATGATCATGGATCATTTAAACGTTATTATTTGTCGTAGAAAATGAAGGGAAAACCCTACAGTACAAATTTGTCGTAGACTGCAATTAGTTATACATACACGTATTGCGGGTTGCCTATAATATATACATAAAATGACATTTGAAACTTTCGATTAATTTAATTTAAAAAGTTGATAATAAGAGCTCAAATTCTATTCTCTGCACTACAAATTTGCAGAAAATTTATTTTCAAGGTTCCAAATCAAAAATAACAAGGCCAATCTTCATGCCGAAGGCATGTCTTCACTTTACCTGTAACGCTTTAAAATTCTGACCGATTTCTTGGAAAAAATCGCAAACAATTTCCGATCTATTTAAATTAGTCTTCCGCTCTCTAAACGAACAACTCAATGCACGATCAAGGATCGACAGCCGTAGTACAAACTTAGAAATCGTTGCCAGTTTCGAACAATTTGCCGCCATGGAAAACACACACATATGAATCCAACTTTGTACGATAACGAAACAACTTTCGTTTTTCGGCGAAAAAAACTCCGTGACGTCATCATTGAATTTCGGTTCATTCAATAGCAGTTGTGAGAGATATTCTTTGGACACATCAACAGAAGTTTCCAACACAAAATATTCCAACAATGTGGAAAAGATTTTCGTATATGCTTCGTCGTTTAAACTCAATCGCGTAAAGCAAACGGCCAAATTAATCATTTTTTCGTTATCACAATTACGTTTGCAATATGGCAAAGCATATTGAAAAAGATTTTCCGTGATTTTTTTGTAGGTATTAGCCGGTGCTTTTGATCGAATTAAAACAAGTATTTGTTCAATTATTTGATGTAAAACTTCACAAATTTGAAGTTTCAACGACTTTAATTCCGTTGAGGATAAACATTTTTCAATCCAACTACCTAAAAAGGCAAAACTTTGTTTAAATAACTAACAATTACATAGTTTATTGTTGCTACCAATTAATGCATCTTGACCGTAGATAAACGGTTGGTTTAAATCAAAAATACTTTTAAAACCATCGAAAATTATTTCAAAATTTTCCACCGTTGCACTGGTAAATCGTGGCTGTTGCATTCGTTTGATTAACTCCAACAATGGGGTGACACACTCCACAATACTAATACTATTTTCGATGTATAAAATCATCAGTGCCAAATGGCAACTTAGGGCTAACGAATGGTATTTTTCACCCTGTGATTTAAGCAATGTTATAAAAATTGACTCCAATTCGACCCCCTGAAATAAACGTTTAAATTATACAATTAAATAATCATTAACTCCCTAATTTCTACGGGCAGTTCTTCGAAAAGAATTCCCCGCAAAGAAATATGAAAACTTAAACAAAATATAATAAAAATATATTCTTTTGAAACTGAGATATGTTTTACATACAATTTCTTTCAAATTGGCCGTCAATGCCATCGTAAAGTACAGTGATAAGACATTGTAGAGTCCACTTTCATTGAAATATTCAAATCGACTTATGGGAAATTTTGAAAAAATCCGCCCTTTCAATCGGCTCCATTGTTTAATATTAACATCATTTTTAAAGCAATCCTCAATAAAATGACCTAAAAGCTTTAAAAACAATGAATAGCTCGTACAAAACGGCTGCTTTTGAAGAAAAACGTCCACGTGTTCAGCCTTCAAACGTGAACGTATTTGAGCCAAAAAATTCGACGCTTTTTTTCTAAAATTCAAATCTGTTAATATCACAATGTTAATTTAGATAAATAATGAAAGAAACTAACGGAATAACGGCTACTTCGGCTAAATCTTTAATGAAAAACATTGTATTGATTTTCTTGTGAAAGTATTCCCACAAAATGTGAAGGGTTTCAAGTTGTGGTGACCACAAATCACTCATTGTTGCACTGGTTAAGTAGAGCAAAACTCTCATTCCCATCTCATCGTTTTTTGTACTGAAAACATTCAATGCTTGACTCACGTGATTGTTGAAAACTTCATAATTGGTGGAAATCTAAAAGTTTAATTGTTAATCCATATACTGTTAATTAATAAATTAGTTACATACTCGACCACTTTGTGCCCCCAAATAAAACCCTTGCGAATCAAAGCCGTGCAAACGAGCCACATGAAACGTAAGCCACAAAATAAAAATATCTTTTTTTTCATCGTTTTTGTTGAAAACTGAAATGTTATCGAACACCTGGTCGAATTCTTTGAGGGTTTCATTGATTGTTTGATGAAAGAATGACCAAAAGTTTAGATTGTTGGTTTCAAAATAGAATTGAAGCAATAGCCAAAATTCTTTCGCACATAAACATGGAAATGGAGTTTCGGTACGAATATCACTAAGAGGCACCTGAATTTTTTTTTATTTTTAAAAGTATTTTTAACAATTTTCATTAAGCTCACCTTTTCGAATTGCTCGCAAGCCAAAAAAATCAAATTTTGTATAATACTGGCAAGGGAATCGCTTAGATAAGCTTCCGTAAATTCGGTTTGATTTTCGTTGCTTAATTTTTTGTACAATTGAAGCAAAACATTTTTGCTGGTCAAACAATACCATTGTGTTTCAAGATAGTAATGAAAGAAATGATAATTTAAATTGATCTCCTAAAATTTATTGGGTTAGCATATTATATTTTAAAGGGTCTAGCCGGATTTATATGGTGAGTTAGATTGTTTATATTGTTCATATATTGAATTATATTTTAATATAACTCCCCATACTAATACGGCTAAGCCCTTTTATTAAATTTGCTTACTAATTTTTTATCTAATATTTCAACATTTTGATTTAGTTGAACAATTTCTGGAATTGTAACGGCTGATAAATAACGATCTATACGATTAATCAATGTTTCATTTACAAACTCAAAGTTGTAAATGTTTCGAGTAAGGGCATATCGAAGTTTTTTCAAAGATTTAGCGGATTTTTCTCGGAATGTTAAATAGAATTTTTTATTCGAGTCACATTCTTTTGAATTAATCATTCTACGCATCGTTTGCCTATAATTTAATTTAATTAATTAATAGCTATTGATATTTTAAATCTTTCAGGAAAATACAAACCCAATCGATTGTAAATCCAATAAGGCATACGTTAAAGTTTCCTCATCGGTATGATTCAAAGGATGCACCAAAGAATCCTTATTATTAATTGTATTTCTCGAAATTGTTCTTAAAAATTCAATCTCATTGCCTCTGAGAAGTCCATTTTCGTGGAATTCACTGTTAAATTTAAAATTTGATCCCAAACAGTGAAATAATCGAGGATTTAATTGATCGATATTGGCGCAAAAATCATCCTCGTGATTTTCTATAATAAAAGAAAGAGGATTATTTCGTACAAGTAATGATTAAATTAAATTAATGAAAATAAAACCTTCGATTTTCAATTGTAGTGTGGGAGGTTGAATAATTTGAATTAAATTAAAATCCTCATTTTCTGAATCTTCTTCAAACATTTTTCAAAAGTTTTAAACTTTTGACATTTGTTTGAAACTTTGACATTTCCTTTGGGCCGATAATGTCACTACCAATTTATAAAAATTTCAAATTCTTTTCCTTTTTTTCCCCGTTAAATTAAATTTTAAATGGATGAGTCTTAATTATTTTCATCATTTTTACCAAAAATAAAACTTAAATATCCTTTTTTACAGTAAAAAAAATCAAAATTTAACTTTTTTACTTTTTTTACCAATTTTTTTTCAAGCCGGTAAAGTCGTTTCCCGTGACAAAAAAAGTGTGGTAATTTCAAATTTAATTCATTCATAATCACTTTGATTGGATTCACTGGTTGAATTATCATCATCATCCGATTCCAAAGCAATACAAGCCAAACATTTTTTGTAAATATCAAACCAACATTCCAAACAATAAATTACAACACATCCGTGATTGTTACATTCGACAAAACGTCTACTTTTGCTCAATGTTCGCGGTTCAATTTCCCCACAAATGATACATTTTCGTCTTGCACAACTAAAACACCTCAACCAAAAGAACACGCGTGAATAGTGCAAATGAAGAAGCATAAATATATTCAAATTTTCCTCCAGCCGACGTTCACGAATTTGTTTGTTGATTTTCGTTCGCATGAGCTTAAAAAAACCGCGACGACGCTTCAAAGTTTGATTGTACAAGTGTAAAACGCGTTGTTTTTCACGTTTCGGATAAAAATATGCACAAATTACGTGCCTCGTACGTTGCGTATAAGTTTGAATCAAAATCAACAGCCAAACTACAAAATATGAGCCGTAAATCTTGTACAGATAGTAGCTGGAAACTTTGGTCGGTTTCGGCAGACACGCCGCATTTGTGTGCACGGTTTTTATGCGTTTTTTGAAATTAAATCCTTTGACGATCGAACGAAGAATCGACGCTATCATTCCGGTGCCTCGAACTTCCAGTGTCATGTCGTGGTGGCCGGTTTGTTCGTAGTTGATGTGAGCATGCCGCCGCACCAGGTCCAAAGCTTCAAAAAATAAACGATCGAGCAAAACGAAAGTAGTTGCCGTAATCATTTCCAAAAGAAGTTTAAATGTTTCACTCACAAGATGTTCTCGTTCGAATTTCAAAGGCCTAACATTAGTAATTACCACTAATTTAGTCCGTTCCACCTTCTTCAACGGCAACAATGAATATTGCTCACGTTTATGTCGTCTCGCATCAATTTTCCTAAAGTATCTGGTCACATAAATATTATCAAAAGTTATCTCCCGTAAATACGAGTCGTGGTAGTTTTGCGACGTGAAAATCGCCTTCAAAAAAATCAACGCTAAAAATCGCTTTAGAATTAAGAAAATCGAGTTGAGAAATGTTTTCTTTTTGTTGAAAGCATGAATGACCCCCTTGGCGGTATCAGCCGCGTCGCGGACATTTGTCAGTTGCGGAATTCGTTCAATTTTATATTGAAGCTTAACATCACTGAGACTAGTTCTTAGAGAATCCTTGGAGTGCTTCAAATACATGTAACCTTTTCCAAATCCAGGATCAAGTTTTTTCGCTGGATCGCAAACTTTCGAGCCACCAATCGCCTCGCCAATGTTACAGACAAATGTGAGTTTCATTGGCCAGCAGAGCAACCACGCAGCCACCCATGTGACTTTGTTTTTGCAATTTTCGTGGGCTGAACTAAAAAATTGACGACATTTGCTCGTGCCTCGAGAAAGTTGATCTTCGCATCGGGATTCCACTTTTTTTAGGTATTTTTTCTGATAGATTTCCGCCTCGGTTTCGTTTTGAATCATATACTTACGTTCTAGGTCATCCGAGCGTTGGGAATCTCCCTGTACTTGATCGATATAATCGTTTTCTTCGCGCTGCTGCCGCAGCTCGGATTCGTCTTCGACTTCCGTGAAAATCGGAGCACTCACGTCTTGAATCGACCGCAACGCATCTTTCACCTCATTGGCATCGTTTTTCATACCAAAAAGCGCATCTTTAAATGGTTTAAACATCAACACGTAACGAGCCTTCGTTAAATTGTACGTCAACGATGTGGTGCAAGCAAAAACCCGAACCACCTCATGGCCGTTTTTCGTCAAATTTTCAATCGGACCTGATATTATATAAGCGAGTGCCAAAGCTTTAATAACACTCCTACCAGCTCGACCACAAAAGCTGGGCATTATGAGAAAAGAAATACAGCGAATTTGATACGATATTAAATTTCCTGAGACAATCAAAAACCATATTATCACCGTTATTCCCAAAGCTGCGTCATTCTCCAAATCCAAATCAACCAAAATCAATTGATATAATCCCACACTTAATATAGCACCATAGAATATATTAAGACCAAAAAATATTAGTTTGGACGAATAAAAGTTGTTCATTGTTAAAATATTAAACTTTTTCAATTATTGATGTGGTTAATATATGACACATAAGTTGCCTACGTGACCGCTGAAATCAATTCAAAACTCATAAATTTATTTAGATTTGAATTTAATTGAAAGCAATAAATTAATTGTACATTAATATCAGTGATTTTACAATTAATTTTCATGCTACAACTTCCACAAAATATATCATCCGCTGTACAGAATTACAGCTTTATTTTTTGGTGAATTTCAATAAAATTTGGTTTAAAATGTCCTCAAAACGTTTGACTATTCAAATACAACAATTCTTCCGAAATTTCTGTTTTTTATTTTACTTTTTTTAATGATTTCAAGTGAAACGATAAACGTCAAAAAAGAGGTCTAAATCATTGTTAATTTAAAGCAAATAAAGACAAATTTGGTAAAAAAAATTTCATTTAACAAATTTTCAGGTTTTAAGATTATTTTAAAACTAATTTTGTCAGGATTTATCAAAAAATTAGTCCGTAAGCTAGCATTCCGGTAGGCAACTTTTCAACTATAACGTGTATCTTTTCATATGGGTTTTTGAGCTTAAATTTAAACCAAAACTTACTTATTTTGAAAAAAATGTTTTTATAATAGTAAAATTAAGTTTGCGAATTATTTTTAGTCAAATTTTAATGAAATTCATTGAAAAATGGAGTTGTAATTCGACATGGCGAATATAGGATTGATTGGATCATAGAAATCGATACTGGAATATGTAAATTGGTATTTCAATTTTATTATTACTGTCAATGATTTTATTATATTGAATTATAACGTTTACGGTTGGGAATTTTATTGCGGAGATAAATTCCACGAAACATTTCTCTTCATTGCGTAGGTGAACCTTTTAGGGTCATGAGTCTCCATTCGATGGTTAATTCCAATGAACTTAAAGAATTTTACAATGAACTAGCATTACTGTTAACCATTAGCATAACTTCTTTTTATGCATAGAAAATATTTTCAATCAAAAAATGTTCCAAGAGAGTACAAGGTATGAGACAATCATTAAACCTGACCCTTTTGAAAAATTCAATTAGTAACATTTGTAAAATTCTTTTGGATAAATCAAATAATCTTTGCCAATTTATAATCGTTTTGTTTTTAATCCTCGAAATCTTAAAATTCAATTGAACGACAAAAACTTCCACTAATTTAGTAAATGCCTTAAAGTAATCTCTGAAATAAACAATTTAATTTTCCGATTTTTTACTGAAAAAATTAATCTTTTCATTTTATTTAAAAAAAAACAATAATTTTAAATAGTTTAAATTATTATCATTTCTTATCGGACTTTAAGAGGTCAAACGTGCAAGAGTTTATTATTATTTTTAATTAGAATTCTAGTGATTCGATTTATGATGAAAATTGGAACTTGAAAGTATAATGATATTTTTTTACAGCGCATTTGAAAGAATATACATATACATATTAAATTGGTTCATTATTGATATCTATATATAGGTTGAAAACTTTCCAGGTTTAACATAATAAAAATAAAGCAGTTTTGGTGTTATGACTAATAGAACATGGATTCAAGGTTGAAATTACATTCCGTAATGTGTGTTTTTTTCTCTGTTTTAATTACATTATAATATGGAATTAATTCAATGGCATTCATGAATATGTTTTGGTCAAATTATCACGATTATTGTATTGTGAACCGCAGTATTTCCCAATGACGACGATTCATTCTGCGTCTCGCATCACATATTGTAATTTATTAATATTTTCGGTAACAAGTTTCCAAGTATATTTGACAAAGTGTGGAGGATGTGATGGTTTTTTCGCTGATATGTGGGGATGATCATTGTAATTAGAGTATCGTATTGAATTGTGCGAAGCACAAAAGCAAAAAGCAAAAATTTCTTTGCATAAAATCGGTGTCAACAAACCGAATGAATTTTAGTTTTGTGAAAGCGACGAGATTCACACACTGGAAAGATAAAACTCGCCACCACTGTGATACATTGTGTTTAGTTTCATTCAACGCGGCCGCTTGATAGTTTCAGACGAAAAACTTTGCAAGTTTACAATGAAATCGTTGGTGTTTTTCGTGTGTGGTGCATTGTTTGTAGTTTTAGCGGAGTCCAACGAAAAGATAATCAGTCCGGATGAGTTCACTCGCATGAAAAACCAGGCGAAGCAATCGAATAAAGTGGAATCGACCAACGAGGATTATTTCAATCCAAACAGTCCGTACAACAAAGCAGTGGAGGCCGTTTTCAATGTTGGGATTCGTTTGCAAATTCTGTTGGAACAAAGCGAGGCTGGATCGCGAAACTTCTTGGTTTCGCCGTTGAGCATGGCCGCCGCGGTCGGCCAATTGATGCTCGGGGCGCGTGGGACGCTTCGCGAATATCTGGCCGACCTGGTTATCTTCAACGGCGGTGAAATGATCCGCGAATTCGAGCGCCACGAGCACAACAACCAAACCATTGAGGAAATAATTCCACTGCTGGATTTCCATCGACAAATGGGTGGACTGTTGCACGCTTTGGAACAAAACAACGAAAACGACAACTCGTTTAGTTTGGAAACGGCGAGTGCATTGTTTTTGCAACCTGGAATACGATTAAATCAACTTTTTGAACAGTCAGCGTATGATTTTTACCACACTTACTTGGTTCCGGTGAATTTCAGCAGCGATCCCGTACGAGCCAAGGAGATTGTTAATGAATGGGGTGAGAAAAAAACACATGGAAGAATCAACTCTATTCTATCGGAACCACTACCACGAACTTCAGCCGCAGTTTTGGCCAACGCTGTATACTTTAAAGCAGACTGGCAAACTCCTTTTAGCTTTGAATTGTCAACCAAAGGTCTATTTCATACTTCACCGACCAACAATGTAAGCACTGTCTTCCTTCGTGGCCAATTCGACATTCCCTATGCCGAGAGCAACGATTTGAACTGCACCATGGTGGTTCTTCCGTACAAATACAAAAAA
Organism: Sisyra terminalis; assembly: GCA_958496175.1. Classification (NCBI taxonomy): domain Eukaryota; kingdom Metazoa; phylum Arthropoda; class Insecta; order Neuroptera; family Sisyridae; genus Sisyra; species Sisyra terminalis. Next base: position 7,279,368 of record OY292278.1, read on the forward strand.
ATGGGAATGTACTTGGTTCTTCCGAAAGTTGATAACGGACGTGAATTCAGTATCTCCGAGTTTACAACAAAACTACGCTCGAAAGATATTTACGAATTAATCAAACTAACTCAACAACGTACCGTTACCGTTGCAGTCCCAAAAATGACCCTTTCGAACACCATAAGCTTGTTGGACCCGCTGAAGAAGTACAGCGCCTACAAAACGAAAATCGTGACATTAAATGCACGCAAAGGAACTTCATCAATAATGAATCAAAATCGTTTTGATATTCTCGACGAGAAAATCGAAACGTACAAAGGACTCACCAACGAAACGTTTGTCATTGACGTCACAAAGCAAAAGGACCCGGTGGACTTGAGCGGCGCCTCGACCGATCCACGATTTAAACTCTCCGATATTGTGCAGCAAATGTCTTTGGCGATCAATGAAAAGGGTACCGAGGCGGCCGCAATCACGGCCAGCACCATCGACTATTCGGGAGGACATAAACTGTTTAGGGCTGATCGTCCGTTTTTGTTCTTCATCCGCCACGAAGTCACCGAAGCCATCCTCTTCTGGGGCACCATTGTTAATCCGTTCTAGAACAACTGCGATTTGACAATTTATTTTAATGTTCCTATCAATTAAATTATTATAATTAAGTACTAATATTTTAAATTACTCTCTAAATCACTAGGAGTTTATAAGTTGCTTTTTACTATTTATAAATAACAATAAAATATTATTAAGTTCCTTTTAGCACAATTTTTTCCGCAAAGCATCAAAAGAAACTATGTGATTTTTGGAAGAAATCTTTGAAAATCTTTTGAGGACGTTCTGACGAGTTTTGTTCCAAAAAATCAATTTTCGCATAATATTTACATTGATAATAATATCTGTAACTGTATTTACATTGACTATTACTATTATTAAAAGTTTTGTAACAAACATACATACATAATTTAATTTATCTACCAATTTTATATACTTTACGATTATTTTTCGATACATGTTTTCAAAGCAACAAGTTATTAAATATTTTTTTTACCAATTAGCTATTATTATGACTTTGCCGAATGATATTTGTATTATATCGTTAATGTCAATGTTTATTTCATCAATTCAATAAATATAAAGTTTATTTATAATCTTCGACGTTATTTTTAGTCTTTTACTTGTAAATTATTGTTCTCTAACATTTTGAATCTATTGATTTACTTGAAAAAGTTTTGGAAGTTCTAGAGGTATTGTAATAGGTTTCAAAAGATAATTTAAAACTTAATAGACAGACATTAGTTTTCTTCAGGATTTATTGGGCTTTTTGAGTCTCTTCTTCCTTTGGTAGAGACCGGGTAGCTGGCCAAACCTCAGTAACCGGAGTACAAGGCATTTTTCGAATTTTTGTTCCAAGATTTGTTATCCCTTGTTCCTTATATCTTCATTTATTCAGAGGGAAAGTGTTTCATCTTCTGTTTGCATATAGGTACTTCTTCAATCCGTAGTAGTCGTTTATTAGACTCATTATCGCTCTGATTTCTTACCAAAGATTCTTCTTCCCGTCATCATTATTTTTATTTGACTTTCAACGCGATAATTGTCCCCATATTATTGTCAATAACTCCAGCTATATCATCTCTTCCACCAACCGTAATGAATCCTCAAATAGACTAAGAACTTCAACAATTTAAGCTTCCTCTTCAGAGTAAATTGTACCAGATTTGTTTACAAAAAGCTCCGTTTTAAATTAACAAAAAAATTGGCATAAATTCATCTAAAATAAATCATTCCGCAATTGTTAAAATCTGCAATTTTCTTCAGAAAAAATAGTCCAAAGTTGAACGAGATCAGCGTAATTATTCAAGAGATATTTTAAGACAAACAAAAATGTCATTTATTGCAGACATTAAGTTTTAACAGTGAAAATTCTTTTAGCCTTGGAGTTAATTTTAACGCTCATATTAGACACTTGGAGTTGACAGAACGAAATGTTAACTATTTTGACCATTTGATTAGCATTTTACTGCAAATAAATAACACACATTCACAAATATACCTTTTGCATATCATCAAGTCATATTATATACAATGTGATACTTAATAAATATAGAAATACACAGACATTGAAGTAATAAATGTATGAAACCTATGTACGTTTATGTTTTCATGGTAGATAGACAATAATTTCTCTATGTTCGTTACATGTGTATTATTTACTTATGTAATAAAATAATGTATAAATTATTGTATTTGTTCATGTATTTTGCATTCTCTACAGTTATTGTTTATATAATAGTAATAATATATAGAGAGAGATTTTTAATATCATCTCTAAAATGAGTGGATCATTTAGTAGAAGTTCTCTACCTAAAATATTAGAAATTCACTTATATTTCTTTCTAATTTATTATCTTTCATACTTACATTTAACAATTAATCGCCTTTTATCATGTAACAAATTCCAAAAGTAAAATCCTCCATCCAAAATAAAAGGAACAGGAAAATTGACTTATTTAATCAAGTGCATCGATTTGAATCAGAATTACATAATAAACCATAATCCGCTGGTGTGAAAACGACCTTCAGTTTTTCATTGTTTTCTTCTATTTTAAAACTATACACCTGAAAAGAAAATTACTTGAAACAAATGGGTCTAAACAAATAATAATTGTAGTATTACTTAAGTCTTACGAATTCCTGGAACCAACTTGATTTATTTAATTTTCATCTTAAACGGCTTATTTATTCTTTTTCATACTTAATACAAGGAAAGTAAATATATTTAAGAGTATACTCCAACATTAACACAATTTAATTTTTCTTCGTAAAACTCAGGAAAAGTCTTATCGGAAACACCTGAAAAAATCCAAAATAGGTATATATTAATACAGTCGAAGAAGTTAATTTTATTAATGAACTTCCCAAAAAGCTATTTTCTTTATTAATTGATAGATTAGGTCCCAAATATGGTTTTCACCAAAAAATCTGTCACCGGAAAGCACCGCGACCCCCCCTCCAATTATCTTTTCCAAAAAGAAAATATTTTTTTATTATTTCATTATAACTTTTAAACCGTGCTAAATACAAACAAAATAGTTATTATCAAAATGAAAGTTGAAGATATTTCCTATAAAAAAGGTTCTTTAATAATTTTCTGTAAGTACCATATTTAACGTGAAAATTACGGTTGAAGACATACAAAAATTAACATTATCAAAAATCGTTGTACGTTATTGTTGGTATTTCGGAAAATTATTGGCATTTTAGGAAAACTCAGGATTTTTTTGATTAAATCATATTTGGGATCCAATCTATCGATAAATTAAAAAAATGGCTTCTACGTACTTTGTGGGGACATCACTTATAAATTAAACTTCCATGATTGTTCTATTCCTTTTTTTTCAAATAACATTTCTAGCATTATTTTTACAAAAACCCTGGTTTTATCCATTTAAAATTAAATTAGATGCATTAAAAATGGTTTTCAATTATCGAACACTTTATTTGGTTCGTTAAAAATCGCAGGAGCAGCTTTATCGGAATGATCGAAAAACGGCCAAGAAAACGTGAATTTCTTTCCGTATTGTGATGCAAAATTTATTTTTATGGTTCATCCTGTATTCTACACGAAGTACATAAATCTACTAATGAACATATAATATATTGAACGTATTAGAAGAAAGAATTGGAAACATTAGCATAAAAAATTTATCTGCCTCACAATTCAGTCGGTTGATTGATTTCAGGAGACGAACTTGTCACTTGATTTTCGCGGCCACGTTAATTAAGTAAATCAACTGTAACTCTGCACAATAACAATTAAGTAAAACGATGGACTTGCAATACAATTTAATCCCAGGTCTAATCAACTAACTATTGATAAGCAACAATGAAACGATTTGAAATTTTGTGGGTCCTTTGTTGTCATTTGTTTGTGAAGGTGGACGCTTTCACCCAGTATGGGTCGCAAGCGATAAAAGTGGTTTACGGATGTTTATTGTTGGCCGGTGTTGTGATCACGTTAACGACTTTTTATTGTATTTGTCGATTTATCTTTCGATTTTTCTCCTACTTGTGTTGCTACAATCGGGTCTATAACGATATACTGTATCGAAACAGTATGGGCGAATTGATCGATAGCGAGGGCCGCGTGATTGTTATGATGAAAAATCCGATTTGTGTTGTTGACAAAGTTTGAGAGAATATGGAGCGCACAAAAACCGAACAACAATCGAATCAAACGCCAAATTGATATCATCAACGCCAATTTTATTGCCACTATAGTTGGAGTAATTATTTTTAATTAAACATATCGATTAATTAGAGGAGAACTTATTTTTATTCAATAATCATCAGACTTTTGCACGACAATGTGGAAAAATTTAAAATTGTTTGTTGTAAACGTCAAAAGTTTTATTTGATCTCTTCTTTCATTGTTAAAAATTCAAACTTTACGTTATGAAATTTGTTAATTTTTTGTATATATATTTTGTTAGAGAATGTTTTAATTAATATATTTTTATATTTATTGTTTAAATCTTTGATTTCTGTTTGACAAATTAACTGGATCCAAGTAAATTCTTCGAAATTGTAACTCGAATGGAAAGGAACGAAAATAATATGATTTAAAGAAGATTCTTCGGGTCTTTTTTAATACAAGGAACCCCTCGTTCGTTTGGAACATCAAAGTGACTTGGTCCAAAGTCAACGATCGTAATATCGGTTTCATCCAGCCGAACAAGCATTTGGTACAACTTGTAACAATTCCAGGGATTTCCATCCAAATTAAAAATTTCCAGCCGACGTAAAACTTGACTCAATTCATTGATATCCACATAGAAAAGCTCGTTATTCGATAAAGAGAGAATTTGAAGCATCGATGCTTGCTTAAACTCAAAAGGATCAATTTTCGACACTTTATTATTATCCAAGTATAATTCCTTTAAAAACGTAAATCCTTGTAAAAAGTTAATCTCACCAATTTGATTTCCACTCAAGTCTAAATAAACCAAATTTGTAAATGACGCAAAGAATGAATAATCGATTGAGTTGATTTGATTGTTTGATAGAATTAAATGTTCCAGATTCCCAAACGAAGCAAATTGAGGCGAACTTAATGAGGTCAAAGCACAATCGGAAAGTTGAAGTAATTGAATGGTTTTTGGATCGAAAAATGCTGCTGAATTAAATTCACCAATTTCACAATTTGTTAGTCTAAACTCGGTTAGGTTTTTCAGATGATGGAATAAGTTTTCGTGGATTTCCAGCTTGAAATTGTGAAGCGAAAGCTTCTCAATGGACTTCGGTAGTGCATCAAAGTTTATTTCAAACGTTTCATCAATTTCCAACTCAGATAGTTCAAATAAATCTTCAAACACTTTATCATTGTTTAATTGGTTCCAATTATTTAACAATTTTAAAGATTTTAACTTTTGGAATCTTTTAAAGCTAATACTTGAAACAATTTGTGTGTTTACAATTTCCAAAGCCAGTAGAGAAGGTGCAGCCGTTAAGCTTTCGATTCCCTTCAAATCTTCAATGTTATTCAGTCGTAACGATTGGAATGTATTTGTATTGATTTCCGATATGATTTCATTGAAAATTGTATTGGAACACACCAATTCCGCGTCGTGGAGATTACATTTTCTAGGTAGACTCCAGCCGGAAAACCAGTTGGGATTATTATGCCATAAATAAATTGAAATACCCAAAACAATAGTGCTGATAATTGACGTAGCTGGTATCAAAGACATTGAACTACAAATTATTTTTTTTTGTGAAAATATGTTTTCCTAATTGAATTTATTTACTTACGATCGCAACACGTCAAGGTTTGGTTCGTAAAAGACCTAATCTCATCTCAAATAACTATAACGACTAATCGTTGAGTAGATATTTTCCTTATCGAGTCAATAAAATTTAAAAATATATGATAAGATTTTGTCGAAAGGAAAGATATTTTTTTTAAAATACTTTTCGAAATTTGCTACTAATTGTAGCTTTGGCGATCTTCTTAATTTACCAGGAAATAGACAAAAACTTAGCCCAAAAAAGAAATTAGTTTTATTGTTATTGCATTTATTGGTTAATCAATTATTGATTTTAATATTTAAAACGCTTACTTTTCATTTAATTCTACTTGATTTATTGGAAAAAACGACATAAATTTTGTTGCCCAAATATAGAAGTTGTTGAGGCCTTTGGCTTAGCGTTTATGTTAAGCGGGTTGTATACGCCGTAAAATTACAAGCAATTGGTGGTAGTTTATCTTATTTTATTATCACTGTAAATTTATGTCACAACTTTAAAAATATAGTCTTAATTTTGTATTAGGAATGATAATTATAAACGTTACAATTATTCTCGAAACACAATCGACACTGTCTTGAATAATTTTGGCAAACTTCATCCAAGTCTTTCCACTCGGAATTACATCCACGAACAATATGATTTTCTACGGACAAAAAAGCGAAGAAATATGAGAAAAATTCCGGAGAAATTCCCCAAAAAAATCACCTGAATTTCGATGGGAAAAACATCCTTCGCGATCTAAAACTTTTGCACAAATCTCCGACTTGATATTCGTAAAATTAGATAATCTCTCGCAATTTTTTTCAACGTTTGAATCACATTTATAACAATATTCGTAGCCTTTTCATTTTACCAAAAAAAAAAAAAAAGAAGAAAACATTCAGCATTTGTATAACGCAAATTGTCGATTTAAATTCACATACCAAAACATATTGCAATCAACGATGAAAATATAATTGAAATGAATAAAACTTTAGCCATTTTCCTGCATAAACTATGCTTTCAAATAATTCAATTACTTAGTGTTTATCAATCGTAAAAATATGATAAATATTCTTACATTTTTCTGATAAGATAATGACATAAATGTTTCGGTTAATTGGACTCAAGTAAAGGTGTTTTTTTTTTACATTATCACTGCAATTAAAAAAAAATGGAATAGAATACAACCATTTCTTTAAAGTTTATTAGAAAAATAAAAACTACAATGAAAAAATAATATATTCAGGTAACAATATAGAAATCACCAATGTTTTTTTTCGCGAGAACCTCGCAAAGCCATGAGGGCAGCTTTCGCCCGATTTTCGGCATCGAATTTTACTTTGGCCGAACTTTGTCCACTGTATGCACTTTGAACGACAGACTCGTGCGCCAATGCATTTTGAACACCTAAAAGAGTAAAAATATGCATCAAAACTATGCCAGTGAATTTTTATCGAAATAAAAAACCTTTGGTTAGTAAATGTTTAAGGACATATTCGTCTTGGTTTTCGTCAATACTCGTTTCCAAAAATGTTTTTTTCGACTTTTTAATCTTTTCTTTTTTCACCAAACTCTCAACAGCCTCACCATCCACAATGTTAGTGTATTCAAACTTGATTTGTTCGCAGTCTTTTTTGGATTTTTTCTTTTTTTTCTTCGATCCAACTTCTGGAGTAATTTCATCAACCGGTTGTGACTCTTTAGGCAGTTTCTTTTTAGGCTGGACTTGATCCAAATTGTCCAGGATACTATCGAATGAGGTGACGGTTTCTTTGCCGTCGGTGAAATTTTTCTCAGGACCTTCGACGGGAATTACGATTTTACGTGGATTTTTAAATCGAATCGTTTGGGGATCGAAAATATAGGTGTAACGCTTGTAAAGATCCACATCTTCGATGTCTTGATTGGTGGTTTCAACACTTTTTGTTACAGTAGAAGAAGTTGCCGAAGTAACCGAAGAATTCGGTTTGATTTGTTGTGCAATTTTAGCAGCCAAAGATTTCATGGCTTTAACTTTTTCTTCGGAAAATAACGATTTATTATCGGAAACTGATACCTAAAAGTTAATTACAATAATAAGATGGTCTTCTAATAATAAATAGTTCCATAAAATACTCTACTAACCTGGCTATTTTTAAACATAGCACTCGTTTCAGTAGTACCATCTTTGGAGGCTAGTTGCAAAGAAAACAGATCCTGTAGATCGGAATTACGGAAGAATTTTTGTTGCCGAGGATCCATAAGAACTTTATCGCTCAACAACTGCTTAAAAACTTGTCTTTGGTACATCTAAATAAATAAAAAGATTAAGTAAAAAGAGCAATTACAAATCATTGATTCTTCACACCTTTTCCTCAATAGTTCCGGAAGAAAGGAGCCTATAGATGGTAACCTGCTTGTCTTGACCAATTCTCCAGGCTCGTTCACGAGCCTGTGAATCAGTCGCTGGATTCCAATCAGGATCGAAGATTATCACCCGATCTGCTCCCGTTAAATTAACCCCCAAACCCCCGACTCTGGTCGTCAATAAAAACACGAAATTTTCAGAATTCTACAAAGAAAAATATTTAAATTTTATGATCAATACAATTTTAGATCAATTTAAGAGTTGTACATTATTAAATTCATCGATTAAAGATTGTCGAGAGCCCACACTTGTTCCACCATCCATTTTCAAATATTTGTAATCATTGCTCTCCAAAAACTTTTCAAATATTCCAATCATCGATTTAGTTTGCGTGAATAGTAAAGCTCTATGATTTTGCCGCTTCCAAATCCGTAAAAGGGCGGCCACCACTCGCATTTTACCAGAACGGCGAAAATAGCCGTACGGCTTATTTTCGGGAAATTCAATCACAGTTTCAGCATCTCCGTCCTATCATTAATTATAATATCAGGAATTTAGGATTTCAATTCAAAAAAAAATATGGGAAGTTTTACCTCATACTTGCGAGCCATATCAATCAAATGTATATCGGGATGATTACAAATTTTACGTAATGACGTAACGGCCGTTAAAACTCTTGCCCGTAATTGATTGCGGCTCAATCGGCTATATAATCCCCTATCTAAAATACTGTTAACGGATTCATCCTATACATTAAGAAAATATCAATAACTATGCATTCTTATTTAAAGCAAAAAATCAATATGTTTTACCAACAAAAAGGACTTATACAAATCGACTTGTTGCTTTGTAAGTTCGCAGAATAGAATTTGCTCGTTTTTGCTTGGCAAATTTATCGAATCGTTTACTTCAACTTTAGCTCGTCGAATCATATACGGCGTAATCATATTCTTCAATGCCGTTGCTATCGAAAGTGCTGTGGCTTCCTGAAAAATATCCACGAAAAGTTTGAATTTCTCCTGGTGAATATAGTAAATTTTTTTACGAACTTGCATTGGTGTGGCATTGACATATCCGCCTTGAATAATCGGCGTAGCAAAGTAATCCAAAAACGCCTGTAACGAACCCAATTTTCCTGGAACAATAAAATCAAAGAGGCTCCACAATTCGGTCAAGTTGTTTTGCATTGGTGAACCCGTTAAAACTAGGCGGTGTGGAGTTTTAAATTTTTTCACTGCAATGCTGACCTAAAATTAATGGTAATCACTATGGGAAATTTAAAAAAAATGAAGATGCTTTGGGTCGTAACTGAGTAAATTGGTTGCCTATACTATAGCAAGTTCAGTATAGGCAATTTGAAGCACTAACGGATAAAGGATGTCTATCCATTAACATGGGTTAGCGTAACCACCAATTAAGCCAATAACTAATTTGCCAATTTAAATTTTTAATCGTTTACACCAAATTCTAGTTACGAACCAAACCATCATTCTAACGACAACGTACTTTTGCGGACGGATTTCGAATTTTGTGGCCCTCGTCCAGTATAACATAGTGCCACATAAGTTCGCTGAGCAATTTTTCGTGGCCCAAAATTCCCTGATAAGTAGTGACTAAAATTCCATTCGTGCGATTTATATCGCGGATCAAATCATTTTTGTTGCGTCCAATAAATGATCCGGATTGATGTAAAATAGCCACTCGTAATTTAGGGTACCAGTCGTGAAAGTGGCGCACCCATTGGTGTAAAACCGTGGCCGGGGCCACAATCAATGAAGGACCCAAACCATTGAATCTACGATTAGAAAAAAGAAGAACAAACTTGTTGATAGTGTTTAGAACTTTGGGCATTACCTTCCAAACTTGGAGAATTGTTTCGAATGGTCCAAAGCTGCAAGAAATGCAATCACTTGCACAGTCTTTCCCAAGCCCATATCATCGCCTAGAAGACCACCAACTTTTTGCTCGTTCAACTCACACATCCATTTAACTCCAACTTTTTGATAACTAGAAAAATTTTAATAAGTTAAATTACAATTTTAGTTATTTGTATAAAACCTATAAAGTTTGTTCCACAACTTTCGAGGCATTGAAATGTTGCAGCTGATTTTTTTATTATCATCATCATCATCATCTACATCAGAATACTGAGAAAGTTGCTGCAACCGTTTTTCGTAGAAGGAAATATTTCCATCATCTTTCAAATGACCAATCTTTGAAACTTTTTTGGTTCTGACCACTTTTTCGGCTAATTTTGGCTCGAAAGCATCATCTGCATCATCCGAAGGTACATAATCACTATCTGAATTTGTATCTTTTTTCTTTTTAACAGCTGGTTCGTCCAAATCGGAAGAATCGGACAATTCGCTGGAATTTTTCCTCTTTTCCGTTTGTTTCTTTTGTGTCTCGTCGAATTTTCTTTGTCGAGTGAAATTGATTTGGCTTTCGAAATATCGTTCCATCGATTGAATGTTTTTGGACGATGAAGCCGGTTGGGTCGGTTCTTCGACCGTGACTTCGTCAGAGATTTCGCCATCCTCCAGGCCTTCGGTAGGGGTTAAATTTGAAGTTTTAGATTTCTCACTATTAACGAACAGTTGGATAGTTTCGAGGGCATGCTTTTCAATGACTTCGGGAGCTTCGTGTCTTATATTTAAGCCATCAATGTTGCGTAGCTCGTTCAAATCTTCGTCCTTAAAAATAATCATTTTATAGAAGAAATTTCAAACGGCAATCGTAATTTACTGTACCGCTAAAGTATTGTTGGACATTTTTTTTGGTTTTCAATTACGTTTTACATGTTTTTAAAAGTTTTTCTATTACTTAAGAGTATTTAAAATGCCACTTTACATGTGACAATCAATGACAACAAACCATAGAAATATCAAATGATATAGAAACCATAAAGGTGGGCGAAAACGTGAATCTTAATAAAAAGAGATATCGTAAGTTAGAACCATTGAAATGTATTCAAAAACGTATACGCCTCTCTTTCTAGAATTGATGGTTGTGCTCTCACAGAAATCCTAATTTCACGGCTCTATTTTTTCACTAAATATTCTTTCACAACAAATAAAACTTCAATCAAACGTCAAAAAAAATAATTTTAATTATGCTTCATTTTAAAATCTTAGTTTTCAGCCTAAATTTCTTCTAGAAAAAGATGAAAACTCGGAAAATTATTGATTCAAAATTCTCTTTAAAAAAAGAAAATTATGAAAAAATATTAGTAAATATTGCGCAACTTTCCCATATTTTTTTTAATCTTATTAAGGAAATTTAAGTGTAAAAATAAGAGATTTACATTTAAAATAAACGCAGCTGGAAGTAAAATCAAAAAAAAACGCATTTTTAATCTTTATTATACGAAAAAAAAATAATCAAATCGAAAGAAAGATACGATCCACTTAAATGACATATTATGAAGAAATCAATTGTTGTTGTTCTCTTTTCTTTTCTATCATTAACTTTGGTCCATCTCCTGTCTGTATGACGTGAAAATAACGCTCAATAAGTTTATAGGAAAAATAAAAGGTAGCACCGCTTCCAATGTTTTGCAAGCTAATTCAAACTAGCATAGTTTACGGATTTCCGGGTCAACTAAAGTTAAATTACGCAATTTTTGTTTAGCTTGAACCAAACGTACGCTGTCATTCATCTGGTTTACGCACGTGGTTTGGACACCCGCTGTTAATCTCAAGTTGTGAATATTATTGCTGTTAATATCTCAATTAAATCGCATAATTCAATTGTTGGAAGGGAAAAAATTAATTATTTATTCACAATGGTTAATTTGGGCGATACAATTCCGAATTTCAAAGCCGAAACCACTATCGGCCCGATTCAATTCCACGACTGGTTACAACAACAGTTAGTTGAAGATTTCCAGTGGTTTTCTTTAGAATATAAATTTAATGGTGAAAATTCTTTTTAGATGGGCCATTCTTTTTTCGCACCCCTCCGACTTTACGCCCGTGTGCACCACCGAATTGGCTCAGCTGCACAAAATGATTCCCGAATTCCAAAAGCGGAATATTAAGGTGATAGCATTGTCGTGTGATTCGGTCGAATCGCACAAAGAATGGATCACCGACATAAAAGCCTATGCAGGATGTCCAAACGATTCGTTCCGTTATCCGATCATATCGGATCCAAATCGTGAATTGGCTGTATCACTAGGAATTATAGATCCGAAGGAGAAGGACGCCGATGGAATTCCCTTGACGGCTCGGTCCGTTTTCGTGGTCGATTCCGAGGCAAAACTGCGACTTTCCATCTTATATCCGGCGACCACAGGACGGAATTTCACGTAAGATCCTAGTGATTTAGTGTGAACGATAATTGATGTGCGGATTTTACATTTTAGGGAAATTCTTCGAGTGGTTGATTCACTTTTATTGACTGAAAAGCATTCAGTGGCAACGCCCGTCAATTGGGAGGTAAATATAGCATGTTAATTAAATGCAAGCCTGGAAAACCAATCTTTTTTTTAAATGAATGCCCAGAAAAATCATATCAAAGACTAAGATATTTCTTTATTTTGATAATTGGTGTACTAAATAATAAATTTTTCTTTTGTAGCAAGGAGACGATGTCATGATTTTACCAACTTTAAGTGATAGTGAAGCTTCCAATCGATTTGCAAAAATCAAGACCATATATTTACCATCCGGAAAGCCTTATCTACGTTTAACTAATATGCCTCAGGGAGACAACTAAACAATTTTAATGTTTACACTTTAAATTAGTAAATAAGTTTAATTATAAGACCAAAGTCTATAAAAATCAATACATTTATGTAAATACAAAGAACCAAAAGGGTTTAGTCGGATCACTACGGCGGTTTGGCATTCAAATAAGCACCTATATTGAAATTTATGTTAAAATAAACAATAAATATTAGCTGCTGCATAGAAACAGCATCCTACTGTACGATTTACGAATTAACGGAGAATACTGTTGTAATCATTACTATTGAGAATATAGTCAATGTAAATAAGATAGACTTTCCGATTTATATATATTTATTGATTTTACTTCGGCCTTAATGATTTTAGGTGCTAAATTTACTTATTGTATTGAAAAATTGTTTTAACAGTCCATTATTTTGGCTTAGAAACCAACTCGCCATAACGTTCCGACTAAATCTTTGCTCGACTACAATTTCGAGTTATTTTTCAAGAAATCTTGAATAAATTGTTAACTTTGATTGTAAATTCAATAAATATGTTTTTCTTATATGTTGTTTAATATTTTCAAACGTTAATACCACCAAAAATATTACTATTCTTGCACTTTTAAGTACAATTAGTTCCCCATTCGCATGCCAAATTATAATTTCAAATTTGGCGCTCAATCAGTGACCGAAACTAATCATAAAAATTTAATCTAAATGATAAGTTTTTCCGTTCCAATTAAATCAAAACAAATCCTAATAAAATTTTTCCAAACTTTTAGGCCACAAATTGTGACAATTCATGAATTAAAATTCCAATGACGTTTTCTTTCTTTTAAATTTTTGACAGTGGCTGCCATTTTTATGTGGGTAGGGATTACTGCATACTCCGATATCAGGCGAATTTATTTAATTAAAAAGACTATTAACCATTGAAATTATTATTAATTAGTTCGTTTCGTAGCCGTAAATTTGATATTTATTCGTTTGTAATTAATAAGGTGAGTTATTTTACGCTAATCGATGATTCATACTAATCGTTTTCATAAAGCCATGTTATCCTTGTTGTCATTGTGATTATTAAGTTTATCAACATATTTTTAATATATTCCTCCATAAAATTAAGACCTTATTTTATAGTAAATTGTCTGAGATGTTAAACAACTAAATTAGAGATTATCGAAATTGATTTTCGATTGATTCAATTGGTTTTCAAGTGCATTTATTTTTTTTTACAGGAATGTCAGGAATTGCAATGTCGGCAGGTCCATATAATTATTCGTACATATTCAAATATATCATAATTGGTGATATGGGTGTGGGAAAGTCGTGTTTTCTCCACCAATTTACGGAAAAAAAATGTATGTAATTATCAATGGGAAAATATCAGAGTGGAAATTGTTGATAAAATATCATGTAAATACGCGAATGTGATTTCAGTGCCATCTGGCGTTTTGTTTAATTTTTTTGAGAAAACGCCTATTGGTATTCCAATGGGAGAAAGAGAGAACAAAGCATTAGTAATGCAAGTATCTCGAAAGAGTTCGCTAGTGGCATTGACAAATGATTTTCCTCTCTCGAATATTTTCTTTTAATTATGTTAAAGACTATTATTAATTTTATTGTAATGATTTTCCTCAGTTATGGCCGATTGTCCTCATACGATCGGCGTAGAATTTGGTACACGAATCATTGAGGTGCCTGGCCAAAAAATCAAGTTGCAAATTTGGGATACGGCTGGACAGGAGCGTTTCCGAGCCGTAACACGATCGTACTATCGGGGGGCAGCCGGGGCGCTTATGGTTTACGATATAACTCGTCGATCGACATACAACCACTTAAGTAGTTGGTTGACTGATACACGAAATTTAACCAATCCGGGAACGGTGATTTTCTTAATTGGCAACAAATGTGATTTGGAAGCACAACGCGATGTGACCTACGACGAAGCCAAGAAATTCGCCGACGAAAACGGACTTATGTTTGTCGAAGCCAGTGCTAAGACGTAAATGATTTTCTTTTCGGTGATCTATTTAATTCTGTTTAACTTACACTTACCGTTTCAGAGGTCACAACGTTGAGGAGGCGTTTTTGGAAACTGCAAAGAAAATTTATCAAAGTGTTCAAGACGGCCGTTTAGACTTAAATTCATCGGAATCGGGAGTCCAGCATAAACCACCCCAATCTGGACGTAACACGGTGCTTAACGACCAACAAGCAAACAAGGATAATTGTGGCTGTTAACTTGGCTTTTGGTCTGATTAATTATTTAAAAAAAAATCAAAATAAAAAAAAATATTAAGTGTAAAAAAGAGGCAACGAGATTTCAACAAAACCTTGTTATCAGGCTTGATATGCGTTTCGGAATTGAAACGTTTTTTTCATCAGACATTTGCTGCAACCATGCAGAATCTCATTTCCTAAATATATCAAATATTTATTGTAAATGCTGTGATTATTTATTCAGAGAAGCATCGTTGGTGAAAACATTCCAATGTTACCACAAAAGTTTTTGCTATCCTAAAATCTATAACGTTCGTTTTTTTTTTTTAGTTGAATTTTTAGGGGAAAAAAAAGTAATAGTTTTCTAGCTTTACACCAAAGTTTTTAATCTAAATAGTGGGACGGGGGTTGGGATAAAATTTAAAATAAAAAAAAACTGATTTCGAAACCATTCTCGTAATTAGAAAACTTAGGTTTTAAGTAATATTTTCTAGTTGTATAAGATTTAAACGTCCAAAATATTCAACAGTTTTAATCAAAATTGATTTTCAATAAGCAGCTACTTTAGAATATTTGTTTTTTAAACTTTTTTTTTTCAACATGTTTATCTGTGTAAATAATCACTCGGTAATCTTCTACTCTCTTATTTTTGACATTAATTCAATGCCATTACAATTTTTTTTTTTCGGTAAGAAGAGAATATACAATACTATAATATTTAATGTACTATCTAGCAAAAAATTTAAAATTAATACTTATATATATATATAAAATATTATATTACGAAAAGAAGGATTTATTTCATTATTAAATCAATCTGTAATTTTCTTTTATAGCATTCACTATGTAATATCACTTTTTTTTATTTGAATAAATTCTTGTTATTGATTGGATTATATATTTCTAAAAAAAAAAAGTATACAATTGGTTTGTAGTTATTTATTATAAGTAATTGCTTATCGATTTATTAAAAATAATAAAAAAATTATCTACTATATAGTGTATTACTTTTTAATATATTGGCTTATGTCAGCTTATGTTAATTATCCTTTGTAAATATTGGCGTTTTAATCGAAATGAACTTTATACGATTAATTTTTTCGTATTATTTGTTCTTGTGATAATCAAATTAAAGGTTTACGGACAGAAAAAATTTTGAGAAGCTCTTTTATATTTAATTTATATCAACAACTAAGCAGTTTTGTTTGCGAATCTTCGGTCATTGTTAACTAATAAAAATGGTGTGGAATTCGTTCAAATCAAATTATTTATTTAACATTAGCAAATATCTTAATAACGACAATCAAAAACATCAAATAAAAATAATTTTAAAGTAATTTAATTGATTTTTAAAATTAATTCTTTTCAAATTTTGAATTGCCACCTAAGATTATTTTCAAATGCGCATGCCTTATTGATAGTTTAGCATCAATTGTTTTTTAAGCGTCCTATTGTTATACTTTTTAAATGTTAAATATTTTGTTAAATTTATGCTTAAACTTATAAAAAAGCGGTTCAAATTGTGATCCAAGTCTTTAATAAGTAATTACGGTTATTATTTTGGGTCGAGTAAGTGGTAAATTTGATAATTTGTGGGTAAAATGTGAGCTTATGGATTTAGCATCTTTATAGTTTTAAGATATCATTGTCCGGTTGGTTTTTTCTGAAAATTTTATTTAAATTGGCTAAATTTGCCTAAAAAACTTTATTGCAGTTTAGTTGGATGATTTATCTACAAGTTTATGTAAAATTTCATGAGAAATTAATAGTATTTTTATGAAAAAAGGCGCTGAAAAATTTCGTCTCATAAGGATTGGGTATAACGTAAATTTTATATTTTTTTATTAATTAAATAGAAAATGCGGTCATGAAAAGCTTATACTGATTTATTTTGAATATTTGTCAATGAATTTATGCAAAAATTACGATAGGATAAATATTTTTTTAATTGAAAAAGACTTAAAAAATGCATCCTCTAATAGTGAATCGATTAACGAAATTCAAGATTTTTTTTTATCAATTATATAGAAAATTTGGTCATTAAAAACTTATCATAACTTAGTTACGATATTGATCTTTGGGTTTGTAGAATATTTTCGATGAAATTGATAATTATTTTATGAAAAAACAGGCTGAAAAAAATAGTCTCATAATGATTGAGTTATAATTATGAAGTTAAAGATTTTTTTTCCTTGATCTCTTAGAAATTTTCGCCCAAAAAGCCATACAATTAGTTAATGTGGATGTTTATCCATAGATTTATATAAAACTTGCTGTACAATTATTATGAATTTTTATTGAAAAAGTCTTCAAAAAGATCTCGTACGTTAGTAGTGATTCGCATAACGAAATTCAAGATTTTTTTAACTAATTATTTAAGATATTTTGATCATAACAATCGATTATTGTGTTAGTTGGAATATTTACCTTTAGGTTTATAAAAAATATCAGTTGAAATTGCCATTTTTTTAAGACGTATATCGTAATCGTTCCAGTAAAAATCAATTTTTGAGATTATAAAAAAAAATAAATGACTTCAACAATTCAGCAAAATTCTTCCTCCCTCGCCGGAGAGAGGACTTTACTTATAATTGCATATTGAACATAGTTTTTAAACATAAACTAAAATGCAATGATTTTTGATTTTCAGAAGAGATATAAAACTTTCTGAAGATTCGAGGGGGAAATTACGCCCCATCCATTCGGCAATACCTGAAAATACAAATTTTTGAAGTGGAAACAATTACGTGAAGAAGTTTTCCCTCTTTCGGCTAATCTTACCTTCTCGGACTCCACACAACTTGCTTGGATTACATCGGTTACATGGTTACATATATTCAATCAATATTGGGTATACTTAAATAATTAAGTAATAATTATTTTTCAAATACTTTAAAAAGTTTTGACATTAAAACAATAATTAAGATGAAGTAATTCATATAATCATTTAAATTTTGAAAGTATTTTTCCAAAACATGTAATGAAATGTTTTAATTAAGTAAATATATTTTATTCATGAAATTCTCTACACTAATTGATACTTTTTCCCATGGCTTTAGTAGTGAAAAGAATACCTTTGTGATTGAGAAATAAATTTTTGAATTTTAATGAGATTGAGATGAATTGGGAATTGCTTTTCGGTTGGGAAATTATGTAAATTTACGAATAATTTAAATAAATTTAAAAGCCCTAAGTGTAAAAACAAAATATAAAGTGTTGGAAGAATGAGTTTAAATGGTTTTAAAAATAGTTTTATAGTTGAAGAAGTTGTGAGAGCTTAATAGAAATTGGAGGACAACAGATAAAATATTGTCGCGACATTGACTTTTCATTTGGTTTATATTTAAAATACGTGTGAAAATGGGTTCAAAAATAAACATTAGATTGTGATTTTCTTGATTTCAGTGCTCATATTTGTATTATTGGTACACTAGCTGCGATTCTTTTGACGAAAATCTTCCGGTCAAGTTCATTGGCCTTTGGTGGGTCTGATTTGAGAAAGCAGTTCACAGATGTCAGACGTCTAGTTGTTGGACGTAGAGTTGGTTGAATATCTGGTCAAAATAGTGACGGCTAGAAAGTGTCGTACGCGGAAAAGTAACCTAACCGTCACATACATATACGTACGTCTCGTGAAAAATTTCCAATTTGCAACGCTCCAGCTGGAAAATCGATATTTGCAAACGAGCCGCACGGTATTATTGTAATACACATGCTGAAGTTTCATGCGAGCCAATACGCCGCTCTATAGTCAATTCCAGTCCCATACACAACATGGAAAATGTATCCGGCTTTTGTGATTTGTGTGTGCTAAACGTAAATTCCAGCACCGAATCGTTGGTGGAAACATGCAGAAAACTCATATCACGTTAGTATTTAATAATTTAATACTCCTTTGCATTTGATATTAATTCAATTGAATAATTTTCTAGTTGGATATAAAACCATTGCCATCAATTACACGTTCGAGGATACCGTTAGTTCCGAATTGAAAAAGAAGAAAAAGAAAGGCGAAGCTAGAGACAACTTAACGGATGTTATTCCGCCTCCGATTTCCACAGATTTCTTGAAGGTAACCATTCGAAACGATTTTTCAAATGAAAACCGCCTGTTAACGACTGGAAAATAATGCAATCGAGGAACTTATCAATGGAGAACAATGTTTTCAAAACTGAAGAATCAAATTGCTGGTTTCACCAGTAAAATAAACCTTACAAATTTAAGTCGATAAATCCAGATTTAAAAATCACAAAACGCTGAATATTTTAATTATTAAAATTATGATTAATAGACCATATAAATTGTTGAAAACCTAAAGAAAAAAAGCCTTATATATGAGCAAACTGATTGAAATTAATAGTACATTGGTTTCGTATTCTTCAGATATGTATTTTGATTTTTATATAATTTTCTCATTGTTTATATTGATATGATTGCAAGTCTTGTTGAATCGATTGAAACTTAATAATTATATAAAATTATTGGGAAACCAAAATACGATTTCTTTTAAGTAATAACTCTTTTAGATTGTAATAGAGATCATTATTAATTGTTATTCATCAAAAAATGTCTCATTCCATGTTGGTTAATTTTCTTTGGGATTGCAAGGTTTATTTCAAAGACATATTTTCGGAATTTATATTACAGAATTTAGATTTTTTCCGTTAACTATAGAAGATCATTTTTCTATTTGTCGTTACTCTTTATGTTCATTTCATCCTCCCTACTTTTGAGGACCTCTTTGGTAGGCTTACACGTGCCTTTTTTCATGCAGTTGTCTTCGTTTCTTACTAAATAAAATCCCATCTTACATTTTCGTACAAGAAATGAGTTCTAGAGTATTTTCCATAGAATTAAAGCCCATAAAGCACTGGAGTTTGCAATTGAATTCATTTTTGCTTCTGATCTCTGGGTTCTTTCCGAATTCCATTGCATTGAATATTTTACTTCGTCTCTACACTTTTGCCGGACCTCTCACAAATGAATAGGGTGCCACAATTCTGATGAGTAAAAGCCAAAGCTGGGAAGCTGGACAAAATTAATACAGACTTCGGTTCCGGTGGAAATTGTTATAACTTATGAGTTTTTTTGATCATAAGCCGCGACCATGAAACTCCCTTTTAATTTCAATTTTATATATTTTGAATTTGACTAAACGTATGAGATTCCAAAAAAATATTATAATTTGCTTAAATATATGATTATTAGAAGCTGGAGGCAGTATACCTTTTGATGGCCCCGATTCTAGCTTTAGCTCTTTCATAGTCTTCTGGTTCTATAAAGCTTCAAGCTCCAGCTTCTCAGTCTTTAGTCAATCAAGCACTGTTTTATAGTTGGAGGTGTAATCAAACTTCTTGGTCCTTCTAAATCAAAGATTGATGACAAATTTCGTGTTATTTTTATTTCCTACCATTCGGTAGACATCGCCCTAAACATTATGAATGTTTTCCATGTCTCAGACTATGAATGAAAGAAACTATCGCAAAAATTGGGATAAGTTGAGCAGTTTAATCTTAATTATATTTATTTATATATGTCGTAGATAACTGTCGAAATAATTATGATAATTATTTGAAAGAAAAAAATCATTTATTTGGCTTTAGTTCTTCGAATAAATTCAAGTTTTTTTTACATTTACTTGAGGTAAAAAAAATATTTCTCTTCGATAAAATTTGTAAACAATTCAATTCATTGAACCAAAACATTGAAACTGTTAAATTTGAATCATCGAAAAATTACCTGAAACTGATTGAAAAACCGGTTTTTTGCTGTTTACAATTTCGTACATTATATTGCAGTTGTAAATTCTTTTCATCGATTGTACTCTTTACAACCAAACGAGATTAAATGATTGCTTTGTCATACCAATATTCTTTAAACGTTAACAATTTTAGAAAATAAAAACTTTGAATAATTCTATAGTTTAAAGAGAATATTCTTTCGGAAAAGTGTTTGTATATTATTAACTTAAAGATTATAATTAAATGTTTCGCTCTATTTCCTTCAGTAATTGTGTTTATTTTTTTTTTAGGAATTCCAGGGTCGTTTGCGAATCTTTCATCGACTCACAATCACGTTTTCTGATCCCACAATCGTTATAAAATTGGTTTGTTTAAAGTCAATTCAAAAATACAAGCTTTACTATAAAATCTTTTGATTTTCAGAATCAATCCGTTAATATTAAAAAGTATAATCTAATAGCAGCACTGCCCACCACTCAAAGTGCTTTTCAGGTTTGCTTTAATATAAAAGTATTAATGAACGTTTATTTGAATGTTATTGTTTGTGGTTTAGTATGCCTGCAGTGCTTTCGATGTGGACGTAATTACGTTCGATTCGGAGAACAAAAATACGTTGAAAATGACTAGAAAATTATACAACCAAGCGATAAATCGTGGATTATTTTTCGAGATAATGTACACACCGGCAATAAAAAATTCGAAAAATCGACGAAACATTATACAAATGTCACACTTGTACCACTCGATTGGAAAATCGAAGCATATTATTATAACGAGTTGGGCCAGCGATCCAATTCATGTTCGCGGACCCTACGATATTATAAATTTGTGCGTACTTCACCCTAAAATTTTTCATTTATTACTAACATTTCTATTTTTTGATTTAGAGGACTGATTTTTGGTCTTAGTGAAGATCAAGCCAAACGAGCGATATCTTCCGGATGTCGAGATTTAATAATCAAAGCTGGTAGGTTAAAGAAAATGGTTTGGAAGGAAGCCTTAATCTAATAGGGATTAATGTGGGACTGATAAAATGTATTATGAACGTTGTATTGTTCCTTTTTAGAGGGGAGACGACACGGAAAATCAATTATGCTAGTGAAAAAAGACGAGGACATTCATGCAATGGATGATTCGGATGATGTGAGCGTCGACGACGAAAAACATGTTCATAAGAAATTAAAACATTTATAATGATTGTATTTATTAAAAATAATTTAATATAATTATCGATTAAATATGTATGTTATTACAATAAAATATACGAGAATGTTGACTTTTTTTAAAAGTTTTTGGCTTTGAAATTTAAAAAATAATCCAATACTTTTCTGCATTTATCTAAATGGAAATTTTTCCCTGTTTTACAGGAGATTTAAATTATTGAGGCCAATATACAAACTTAAAAAAATTCCTTAAAACTCCTGCTTAAAGTTTGAATAATTACATCCAATGGACATTTAAATAATAGTATCATTAAAAATAAATCGAAACATTAAATTATCAATTTTCCATTGCCAGACTATATAATAAATCGCAAGGAATAGATGGCAAATAACTAGATATTCTTCAGACAAAGCTACGTTTAATAGATTGTCTTCTTTCTTAAAATCTAGCTTATATGATCTAATAAATACTCCAAATATCTTGAATTTCTTGCTATCAAAAGCAACTTCTTCTGGTGTGCTACTAAGAAATTATTAAAACACCACATGAAGATGGTACTTGGGCTAGAAATGACTTGGAAAGATCCGATAGATTCATTAGATTCCACCATAAATTATAATCTCAGTGTAATCCAAGAGTTTTTTATTTTGTAACTAATAATTCATTTGCTAAATGTATTATATGTGTATATTAGAGTGATTCAAAAAAAAATGATGAATTTTTTTTCTTAATTATATCGAAAATATTGTTGGGAATGACAAAAAAAAATCCTGTGAAAGTTTAAGCTCTTAATATTAAGATGTGCCGCATCGCAAATTTCGATTTTCCATTTAAATAACATGGAAACAATATTCTCTTGCACTTTGGAGTTGTATAGCTTACGTTGGTGACAATATTTCGAAATGACCAAGGTATATTCTTGTATAAAATTGAATGATCTACAAAAAAGGTCAATTACAAGTTTTTGATATATTTATTACTTCAAAAGTTATTCGAGTTCAAAGTTGAACTAAAGAGAAATTTTAATATTTTCTCAATTTTTTGACGCAACCATCAATTTTATGAGAAAATTTTATAGGACATTTTTTGTAGAGCACTTTTTTTCCTATAACTTATCTCAATAAAAGTTGTTGATATTTTTCACAGGTCCTAAGTTATTTAATTAAAATCAAAAAAATAATTTTTATGTTAAAAATATAATAATTCAGGGAAATTTCAGTTTAATGCAAATAACTTAGGACCTGTGAAAAATATAAAAAACTTTTATAGAGATAAGTTATAGGAAAAAAAGTGCTCTACAAAAAATGTTCTATAAAATTTTCTCATAAAATTGGTGGTAGCGTCAAAAAATTGAAAAAATATTAAAATTTCTCTTTAGTTCAACTTTGAGGTTGAATAACTTTTGAAGGAATAAATATATCAAAAACTTGTACGAGACCTTTTTTGTAGATCCTTTAATTTTCTACAAGAATATACCTTGGTCATTCCGAAATATTGTCACCAACGTGAGCTATAAAATTCCAAAGTGCAAGACAATATTGTTTCCATGTTATTTAAATAGAAAATCGAAATTTGCGATGCGGCACCTCTAAATATTAATATTAAGAGCTTAAACTTTCACAGGATTTTTTTTGCCATTCCCAACAATATTTTCGGTATAATTATGAAAAAAAATTCATCATGTATATTATTATAGTTTTGAAATTTATGTATGATTGACATATTTTGTAATTATTTTATTTTTTTATAGAAACTTGATGAAGTTACGATACGTAACGAAACGTAGCTAATTGAATAGTAAAAATATTAAATAAAAAAACCGATCTTAAACCTGAATTGTATTCTTATTTAAAAAAAATAAAAGCTGAGATCTGAATTTTATCATCTATCTTTAAAAGAATATGAAAGTTCTTTAATGGAATTTTCTTATTTCAATATATCTACGATAAACTGAAAGCCTTTGATGGTTTCCTCAAAACAATTTGTTGAACTTTTGAATTATATATTCAAATTTTGAATCTGTCTAGTGTATATAGAAGAAAAGCCCTGGAAAAAAACTAGTTAATTAAGGAAATGATATTGCCGTACCTACTATAATAGTCCAACGTTATTTCATTGAATTTCTATTTATTTCAATCGTTACCACCTTTACTATTTGGAATAATAATGAAAAGCTTAAATGATTTTTACTAATATGGCTTGATACTATTGAGGCTGATTATATCATTGATTTAAAATCAAAATTTTGTGTTTTTATTGTATATTGAAAAAACGAAATTCTTTTCCGATACACCGATTAATATGTTGTAATGGCTTCCTGGTGATTATTTGAATTGGCCGCGTTCTATTTTAGTTCACGCAATGGCCGACTGCCGCTATTGGCAGCACTCGGTGAATTGTGTTCTCGTCAAAAACAAGATGGAGTGGATTCGATACAAGCGGACAAATAGTGAATTGTGTAATTTAACGAAAAAGTAGTAAATAGGGCCGAGTTTTAGTAATGGAACATTCGCTTGAACGGTGCTAGAACGTGTGATTTGATAGACGACATAAAATCTTTATGAATTGGCCACGAAATTCACAACGAATCGCTGATAAATTGAAGTGTGTAACGCAAGTTGTGTGATCTCAGTTTCGGCATCCATGGTAAGTGTTTTTCATTTTTCGCCTATCGGCCAGATGCGGTGCGAGTGTTTGTACGAATGCGGTGAATGAATGTCGTGAAGATTATTGATTATTTGTGGTGGATGCAATCGCTTTGTCGGTTTTTTTTCTCGTACAATTAAATGTAATTTACAATTTTCATTTAATCGGAAATGCATAGATACATGGTTTAATGCTACATTCCGATTGGCTGTTTGTATATTCACATTTGTAATGCGGCCATATAAGATATCATTTGATTGGTCGTGTTTGGACTCGCATAAGGGTAAAAAGGTATTGTTCTAACCAATTACACAGTCGCTTTGAAACGTTCAATTTGACTGCTAGCAAAACGAGATCATGGCGTTTAGTGTAGTTGATTCTTGTGAGTTTTCCACCGATTTCTCGATTTCGATCGGCTAGATACCAATGCACAGGGATTTGCCGTGAGTACAAATATATTTTTCACACCCGCTTGCCATTCCGGCACAATAAATGCCCCCTGTTCTGTTATGCGGCTCGATCAATTCCACTAATTAACATCGTTCATTACCCACAAATCAGTCAGCCACCATCGTTTTTTCTCAATGGAGCCTTTCGGCCGATACATTGACGAAATCAAAGCCCTCCATCGACCGACCGCATCCCCTGCTCGACTCACCGACTCGAACGAAAAAACATGGAAGTCTCCATTTCCACATTCGATTGTCGCACGGGCATTTCTTTACCGAAAACAAGCCGCTACGCCAAATCCAATAGTCCAATTCGACTGGAAAGTGAAAAAACCGGCATAACATCCTCCAATATTTACAAATATTCCAAATCCGCGTCGTTCCCAATCACAAGTCTCAAGTTTCTTCAACCCAATAATGGAGAGCAAAAAAAAAAAAAGAAACTCAATATTTGCATGAGAACTTTAAATATTGAGGACAAAAATGGCGATTTATTTATTCCATATTATTTTAATTGTCTTTCACACAAATTGGTCGAATCATTAAAAATGGATGAGTCCAATAGGAAAAAAGCATCCATAACATTCCCTCATTGGGAATTCATCACAAAAATTGCAATAATCGAAAGAAAATTGGCGAAAAAGTGAAAATTTCAAAAAAAAAAAAAAAAACAAATGAAATTGATTTTCAAAGGCGACCAGACACTCTTTCCGATTGAATTAAAAATAGACGTTGAAGCCAGGGGGTAAGATATAATGTACTCATTTCCCATATGCTTAATTTTATTTGTTAGGGAAAATTTGAAATGAAAAAAAATTCAAGGTTATATAAATATGACTAAATATAGAAACGTGGGGTAGTTTTTAATATGTAAGTGGGAAAAGCACGTACGAAGAAAATAATTTTTCCTCGGCCGGGGAAAATTATCAATTCGTGAAGATTCGTTTACGTGTGTGTGTGTGTGTGTGTTGGAATAGATGAGACGGTAAAGTTTTCGCAATTGAGAAAATGTGTGCGGTGGAAAAAAGGCAGAACAAAATGGGCTAATCAATAATTGATTCATATATAATATAATATGACTGTTATTGCGATATAAATTTGTCTCGATTTGCGAGGGGGGGCGGGCGGGCGGTCGGGCGGCGAAATTAGAGTGGCTGTATTCCGGATTCGCGCGCGGGGGGAGGAAGTGTAATTGGGTGGCGCGGATTTCGTTTTCGCGAGACACGACGACGTTTCACCTTTTTGCTGCCCGTTTTTTTTTTTTCACTTCTTTCACCGCAAAATGCATTTGGGTTGGAGTTGGTCGATGGGATTGTAATGAAATGAAAGAAGACGCGTGTGATATATAAATTAAATTGAGTTTCACACTTGGCGGCGTCCATTTTTTTTCTAAAATGGAATTGTTAATGACCAAGACGAGAGATTTGAAATATATTTTCCAATTTACCAAAAAATATTTTCGTGCAGCTTGAAAAAAAAAATGTTGAAAATTAATGGAATTAAACATTCGAGTGATTTGAGAGAAAAGAAATAAATAAATTGCTTTGAACTCGATTGACCTTCACCCTCGCACCAAATGGTCTTCGTTTATTTGTCTGAACTTAAGACTGATTTCTGAAATTTGGATGATTTTTGTTGTATTTGCATAAAAATGTGAAACCAGTTGCGAAATATATTTTATTTTTTTGATTAAACAAGTCAACGATATTAACGCAAAACAATAATAATAAGAATCTCAGTACTTCTCAGCTTATTTGGAAATTATTGATTCAAACCAATTTATTTTTCCAGTCAAATATTCAAGCAAATGAAACCGAAAAGAAAATTGAAATCCATAGAATGTTTTTTCTCCCACTGAATTAGTACTTGAAATCCATAAAATGGTATAAAATTTTTTCTTTTATTTTATTTTTTTAATTTAAAACAATTCAACCGTTTTATTTTTATTTTTTTTTTAGAAATGGACAGTTTTGGGAATGGAATTCTATCTTTTTTTTTGTTGTAATTTATCGCAATATTAAAACGTGTATGGAAGCGTCTCTGTGGCAATCGATTTATTTTCAATAAAACCAACCTGAAGTTCCCTTTTAATAAAATGAAATTGCTGTTTTAATCCTTTGAAGCTATCAAGAGCGATATTTTCACTTTGATATTAAAAATTTGATATATTTGCGATAAAATCACGGGCAAACCAAAGAATGTTTTTCGTTTCCACTTGAATTACTCGAAATTGAAGAAAAATATTTATTTAATGCTTGCAAAGATGAATGGAAGATCACCTTTTATTGAGAGTACCGAATTTTATTCAAGAAATTAAAATAGAAACAAGAAGTCTTAACTATGGTATATATAAAGTATACTTGAATTGCTTCACTTTTGCTCTACTTTTAATATTTTAGGTTGTATAAGAAACTCGGCCAGTATTGTTCTAAACTTCCAAAACAGTGGGTCTTATCCTTGTTGAAGTTACTGAACCCTCTTTTCATATGGGTATTCATAGAACCCTTCTTGGAAGAAAATAAAGTATGCTTTTTTTCAAATTGAAAATATAGCTACAGTAATCCACCGCTTTACGGACAGAATGCGTTCCTCATAAACTGTTAAATCAAAAATCTGTTAAACGAAACCGTTACTATGAGGAGATCCTATTGGAAAATTCCAGCTAGTAAACAATACTTTTAAAAGAACCCAATTTTACTATAGATTCACACTAAATATAAAGCGTAAATAAATTAACACTACACTATATCGCATAACATCAATTTGTAAAACGTTTGATAACTATTTTGGAATTCCCAGTATAACAAAATCAAGCATAAACTGTATTTATGTACTAAAAATATTTTTAATTTCATTTTTGGGATTCCTTACAAAAAATGTAAGCAAAACAGAAAAAATATACATATATTGTTCGTAATTGTAAATATTTCATCCGTATACCGCAATTTTGATACTTAATTAATCATGTCCGTAATATCGAATTTCCGTAAAGCGGGGGATTACTGTATACATAGATCATATGAATCGGAAATGTCTTTTGAGCTTCGCCCAACCCGTGAAACTGGTTTACCGAACCCTTGGAGTTCGATTGAATCCAGGTTAAGAACCACTGGACTAAAAGCTTTCCATTTAGTATAATTTTTATGAAAAATTCAAAAAATATTTATCATTGAGGCCAGAAAATGTAAAGGAAGTCCTATTTAATGTACTTAGTTGAGGAATAAGTTTGTACTGATTTTATCAAAGACTTATTTAAACAATGTACATGTAGAGTTCCTTGTTGACGTGGTATTCCTTTCGAGCATTTCCCAGTGCATCATGCCCTCCTAATCCTGGACGTCAAGCTTGACTCTCAGTTTTGGCATATCTGCTGGAGCCAAAATTAAAAAATAAATTCCATTTCTTATTTCCTGTAACGATTCGGTACAAAAAGTGCTGTTTTAAACCGCTTGTTACTCGATGGCGGGCAAAACGTTGATAAGCAATTCGAGGACGATTTTCAATGTTCTCTTCGGTAAGCTCATGAGGCATCCAAACTCCCAATGTTTCGGTAAATCACCGCGAATGAAGATGATTGCAAATCGTTGAAGATCACAGTTCATTTTTTCGATCAATCCACGATTTGATTGGAGACCGATTCCCTACAAAAGTTTTAACGCCCTCTTCATCAAATTCAGAATTTCTTCCGCGGGACGTATAAAAATCACCATTTTTAGACTTTGCAAATCGTTTCCGAGCTTTAGACTAAAGACTTGCATATGAAACTTCCTCCATATACGTTACAAATGTTCTGGGCTGCACCAGCAGCCTTTTGGCCTCGATGTAAAGTGAAGAAATGCAGTTGTCGAAAATGTTGCTTTTTATCTCCTTGATATTCCATTTTTAAGCCTCAAAATTAATAAAAATAACGATTGGCAGTCTTGTAGAGATAGAACAAGCTCTATCGATTGAATACTTTCCCAAACAGCAAATAATCGTTGTAGGAAAATATAAAAACCCAACGAACTTATTCCCTTACCTAATTGTGCGCAAAATACTATACATTAAATTATGCTTTCTTAGCCAATTACAATATTTAAAATGTTCCAGATAAATAAGTCCCAGTTTAACTTTGTCTCAAGATGATACAACGTTTCAATTATGAGTCCATTGTTTTATAGATTGCTACGGTATTTGAAACTTTTGGACGTAATTTTCCAATTAAGGTTTTTTGTTTGCCTTTCTTCTGTCCAGATTTATATAGTCATGAAGTCCAACAGTCAATGAAATCTGAAAAGACAAGAACTTTTATTAAATCAGGGGAAAAATCAAGAAAATTTACAATAAAAAATAATTTCTTAATAATTTGATCGAAAAAGATGTAGACGATATCGAAAATAAGCATATTTCCGTATACATAAAGAATCTATATGAAAAGTCACAATGTAGTTTGATTTTAATAATTAATAAGATAAGAATCGAAAAGAAACTGGACACCTTGAAAACTATTCCTAGATTCTTTGCATCTTACTCTCTATCTACGCTAGTTTAAACTTCTATGACTAAGTTGTCAATTTAAGTAATCTAAATTCTTGTTTTATTTACCAATTGACATTCAATAGTTAAAATGTTTTATACAAAATCGAAATGTGTATTGTCTCAATTGTAAATCTCTAATCAATTACGTTTTAAAAAAAAATAATTGTAATATAAAAACTTTCATAATTCCAAGTTTTGGAAAAAACATTGCTTATCTGAACTTTAATTTTGAATTGAAATCAATGCAAAGTATTGATAAGTACCGATATTATCTTTCGATTAAAATATTAAGTTGCTTTTTGTTTGGGTAAATTTACATTTATTTTAGTAGAATAACAACTAAATGTTTTTGTTTTTATAATATTAAGTGATTTGGAAAATTTAAACTATCGTAACTCATTCATTCGCTAGAAAATGTTTCTTTTTCAACTTCTTTATCGAACACTGAAAGTTTAAGAGAATTTTTAGTGATATCACTTGAGAGTATCAAGCTCTAATTTTTTTGATGTGAAAGGATTTTATTATTATTATTATTTTATCTATTTGTCTAATTTATCTAATTTTAGGTTTCAATGTGCTTGGTAGTTGAAGAATTTTGATAAGCTATATAATTACCGCATTAAATCTGTGTTTCTCAAAATGTGGTAGCCCCTAGTTCAAGTAATTTTCACCTCTTTTAGATGCAACATATAAAAACCATTACTTGTTATGCGTATGATTTTATATTGAAGAGGATTATTTGGCTATATTAAACTTAAAAATGTGTTAAATCTTTGATGATTTCTCTATTATTTATAAAGACTAACTTTTACTAAAAGAAATATTTGATTATTTAATTTTTTGTAAAAACTATAAATGCATTTAAGTACTATACAAAAGAGTTTGAATTGAACTGCAAAACTTGTAACAAAAAAAGAAATCGTCCATTTACTATGTTGCGCACAAGTAGTATAAAATATATTCGGAATATAGCAAGGAAGATAGCAATATTTTTTTTTGTCTTTATTGCACTATAAAATTTTATTGTGATTTATAAATAATTTTATTCTTTCGGTTTTTATTATTCATTGTTATCAGAAAGTCATATCATTAATGTGGCGTCTGAGGATCTTTACAAATCAACCAACATAAGTGGTTTTATAATATTAAAAACAATGCGTTGAAAGATTAAATTATTTTTGTAATGAGATTAAATCAAAGTTTTGGAATCAGTAATTGAGCAATTCTAAAAAAAATCAAATTTCATTTCAATGTCCACCGGTGTCTTTTAGATTGACTAATATTATGAACATTTAGGCTTAAGACTGTATTATTTTCAGATTTTTTTTTTTCGAATTGGAAGCACCGGGGGAATCGTCCAAGGGGAGAAGTTGTATCGCTAGTGTATATATACATCACAAGCGTATAGCTTTTCCCCTTTGGAAGGTTTCATGTCGTCTACAATAACGATTTGTTTTTATTTATTTTTTTTAAATTTTAAAATGTATTAGTAATAGTATGCATGATAATTGATAAGTTAATATTATTTTGAAATTATAACATACTAGACCTATTTTTTTCTTAGTTTTCAGAAAAAATCGCCAATGTGGAATTATCGCTCAGTTGAAAATGAGCGGTATTGTGCGGAAGATGCGTTAAGTACATTAAAAACGATGATATGTGCCGAATAGAGTTATGGATTCGTACGACCTGTTCGGCGAAGATGGTCCCGGAATGTTGGACGCATTACCCGATTTGGGAGGAGATAACTTCGATACGACTGCAAGTGGCGGTGGAAATCCAGCGGCAAACCCTGCGGTGACCGGAGGCTCGTCTCGAAATGTTCCTTCCGCCGTAGGATCCGCAGCGCCTAATGCTGGCTATGTGCAACAGGGTTATGGCCAGATGCAACCACAACAAGAATCTCCGCTTCAGAAGCTCTCGTCGTTCGGCGGTCAGGAATTTGGCGGCAACCACATGGATCGGAGCGCGGCCGCGCAAAACATGTACCATCCGAATCATCAGGGCTACGATGCGACTGGAGTGCGGCCGATGGGGCCGCCGACGGCCGCGTATCCACATGTGCGCCAAATGACACCACAACACGACATGAGGCGGCCGCCTCATCCACAGTCGGGTCAATATCCTTACCATCCCGATTCAATGTATTCGATGCCTGATCAACAACCTCAAATGGGCATGAATGATCCGAATATGCAAGGCTGGAACGCTTCTCACACGACTAGTGGATTTCCCATGCATAGATACGGGCAAATGAATCAATCACAAACAACATACCGTCCTCAACAAATGGGTTACACTCATCAAGATCCATCGTTAGCAGCTCAACAGAAAATTGTTCAACAACAACAATTTTCTGGCGCACAACAAAATATGATGAACACAATGATGCAAAATCCACATCAAGCAAATACTGGCTACCCAATGTCTCAGCAGAGGCATTCACACTACGCGCAAGGGTATCCAGCGACAGCGGCGAATCAAGGTTATGGTGCCTATGGATCTATACATCAACGAATGCCTCACCACCACCAGTATCCACAAAGCCATGGGCACCAAATGGACATGGGTTCGAATCAAGTACAACAGTATGGTCACGTCCAGCAACACACGCAGGGGATGACGCCGCAACCACACGCGGTCAATCATCCTGTTAGTCATCCAGTTCCAGCTGGACCTGGACATCAAGTTGTGCCGCAAGGCCACGGTCCCGGAATGCACCCGCAAAGCCAAGTGCATCCGAATGCTCAACCAACCAACACCCACCCCGGAGCGATGGGTTTCAGTCAGACCCAACAACACCCCCCAACCCATCCGAGCATGCAACGCCAAATGGAAATGAACCCTACCTCCCAGTTCGCCAGCAAACATTCAACGGTCGCACTAGGTGGTGCTAGTCCCCAATATCGAGCACCATTCCCTCAACTCTCACCTCAAATATCACCTCGACCGCAAATGTCTCCTAGACCACCTACCACATCACAAATGTCCCCGCGACCTGTTATGTCTCCTGCGAAACCCAGTACTTTATCACCTCATCCTCATGCTCAACAGCAACAACAATCTATACAAAGTCCTCGGCCGGCCTCTAGTTTAACACCTAAAGCGACTAGTTCGCCGGCTCCATATCCACCACAAAGTACATTACAAGCTTTAGAACAAATGGTGATGCCTCCAAATGTAAATACAAACACAAACGACTACCCCACATCGTATCAATCGAGAGGCACACTAGGACCTCCAAATCAAATACCATCTAATCCACTATCACCAGCGTTGGGACCAAGAAATTCAATGTCTCCCCAACAATGGCCACACCACTCACCGAGACCGCCAATAAGTCATAACGGCAATATAGGAATGGTAGAACAATCTCTGCCACCGACGCAAGGAATGCCTCCCAATTTAACGCCAAATCAACAAACGAACATGCCGACATTACCCCAAAATAATATGAATATGCGCGATGAAAGTACCTTACATCAGCAACAGTTGCATCAACAAATGCAACAGCAGCAGCAGCAGCACCAACATGAACAACAGTTACAGCAGCAGCAACAGGCGCAACATCAAGCGCAGCAGCAAGTTCATCACCAAGCTCAACATCAGGTGCAACATCAAGCTCAACAACACCAGGCCCAACAACAGGCTCAACAACAAGCCCAACAGCAAGCTCAGCAGCAGGCGCAACAGCAGGCGCAACAACAGGCGCAGCAGCAGGCTCAACAGCAAGCCCAACAACAGGCGCAACAACAAGCCCAGCAGCAAGCTCAGC
This sequence comes from Sisyra terminalis, assembly GCA_958496175.1. Taxonomy (NCBI): domain Eukaryota; kingdom Metazoa; phylum Arthropoda; class Insecta; order Neuroptera; family Sisyridae; genus Sisyra; species Sisyra terminalis. The sequence goes on from OY292278.1 coordinate 7,312,678, forward strand.
AACAGGCCCAACAAGCCCAACAGCAGGCACAGCAGCAACAACAGTTACAACTACAAATGCAACAACGACAACAACAACAACAGTTACAGCAACACGTTCGACAACAAATGTTGCAGCAACAGCAGCAACAACAGCAATCTCAACATCAACAAAATCAAATGCAACATCAACAACACCAATCTCAGTCTTTGCAATTGCTCGACAGTAGAACAAACACCGAAATTTTACCTCCTCCATCAGTTAATCAAGTAAATCCTCCATTGCATCCTCCCACACCTCAAACTGATTTATTAAATTCAACGCAAACATCTCCCGTTTCAAACCATAGTCAAAACGATGAAAATCTCAATATTTCAAGCACGGCAGATACTTCAGTAGCCGTTGCACAAACTAATACTCTATCTGCGTCGGAGCCAATCCCGACTTCGACAACAGAAGACACTCGAACTGACGTAAATTCCGTAGAGAATGTGCAAGCAGAAGAAGCGCCAATTATTGATCCACAACAGGAAAAGCAACCTTCGGCAACCCCTATTAATAGTCAATCAAATCAATCGCCTCAGGTACAAGCACAATCCAATTCTTATTCAAACTTTAAAATGGAAAGTATGCCATACCCTGGTGATAACAATGTACAAATGGATAGTTCAATTCCGGTTTTTAATCAAGATGGTTCTGTTCCAAATGCACCGCAAACGACAGCTGTGGTGCCGACACAAGATCCGATTAGTCAAGCAGCAGATGTAACAAATTTACTTAATCAAAACACGACGCCAACAAATCAAACTAATTTACAAACGGGACAAAGTAACTCAAGTACTGCGTTGGCGGCCAATTCAAATTTACCAACGTCGGCCGCAATGCCTGGACAAATAAATCAAAATTTGATCCCAATGAATGAAGTTAATCAACCACAAATGATTAACCATGCAAACTTAAATGGAAATCAAAGTCAGGGAATGGCATCAATACCCCATATGAATCAAGTAATGTCTCCAATGACTCATAGTCCTAGTATGGGAGCAATTCCAAATCAACAAAATCTCAATTCTGGTTTAAACATTCAACAAACCAATCAAATTCCTCCCACGACAATTCCAGAAACTGCAAATACAGTTTCAAACCAAATTCCACCACCCAATTCAGCGATCAACTCTCAATTTAATCAAGTTTCAACAATGTCTCCAGCCTCTATGGCGTCTACTTTGCATCAGTCGCCTAATATGATGGGAGTTCCGCCTCATAGTACAAGTTTACCGGGAAATATGCCGCCACAAAATACCAATATCCCTCAAGTTCCACCAGCGCAAGCGCCTGGAATTTATGATAATACTGGAGCAGGAATGTTAGGTCCTACTGGAATGCCAATTGGGCCGAACGGTCCGCATGGAATGCCTCCAAACATGGTAAATTCACCGATGGGCATGGGTCCGATTCCTCCGCATCCCAATATGCAAATGGGACCAATGGGCGCAAGACCACCTAATATGATTCCGGGACCTCCAAGAATGGGAATGGGTATGATACCCGGTCAAGAAATGGTGTATCAAGCTCCAATTAACCATCATCAAGAGCGGGCGGCTTTACAGCAACAATTACAAGAGCTGTACTGTATGCCACCAGCGTCGGAACATCAAGAAAAAATCGCCCATTTGCAAGATCGCTTAAATATTTTGGCTCAACATGAGGCGACCGAGCAGTGCAATGGCGGACCTCAGTGTATTTTACAAAGTCCAATGTTTAATTCACCGATGATCGATAGCCCTCAAGTGACAAGTACGACGGGACGTGGTCGTGGAAAAGGTGGTCCACGCGTTAAAAAACCTCGCATTAAAAAAAGTGAAAAACTGGCAATGCAACAACAAATGCTTGCAATGTCACCCAATTCAATGGCCAATATGAATATGCCACCAATGACACCAATTCCGCCACCACCACCACAACAACTGCCTGTTTCTGAAGACTGTGTCACACCTGGTGCTGGAATTCCAACGACAGAACTTGCCGACATTAGCAGTGATCCTAGCCTAGAACCATTTTCGGGTGATATGGATCAGTTCGAAGGCAAGAAAAAAGCTAGATCCCCACGCAAACCGCGCGAACCAAAGAAGCCGAAAGAACCAAAATTGAAAGAACCGAAAACCCCCAAAGAACCCAAACTCAAAGAGCGGAAAAAACGTGAACCAAAAGAACTGGGCGAAGGCAAGCCTAAACGCAAATATAATCGTAAAAAGAAATCTGGCTCGGACGAGTGTGACGACTCGACCGGAAATTTGACTGAAACTTGTGATGATTTCAATAGTTCTGTTGAGGATAAAAGTGAATCAAAATTAGACGAAATACCTTCATTGGATGAAACAATATTGAAAAAAGAAGAGGAAGAAGAAGAAGAAAAAGAAAAGGAGGAAGTTGAAAAAGAAACAGAAGTTGAACTTGAACTTGAGGCCAGTACAACGGAGCCCGTGGTCGAAGAAGTGACAGAAGTGAAAACAGAAGAAGTACCTGAAACTCAGGTGCAAAATAATGAGGTGACTGATACCACGGCTGCGACTAGCGAGAAAAAACCTGATGAGTATAGTTTTGACGATCAGGCTGGAAGTGGGTCGGAGAAAACACAAGCTAAGAAAAGGCGACGACCACCAGCGAAGAGATCGTCAACGGGTGGTACTGGTGGAGGAGGTGGTGGAAGTCGAAGTAAGGGACGATCTAGTTCTGGTCCTGCACCAAAACGTCGAAGAAAAGGCGCCTTCCATGTGGAGTCAGATGGAGAGCCAGAAGACATGCCGACACCTCCTCCATCGCCTCCAGACGGCGAAGCCGATAGTTCCGTTCATAAACGTCGCTCCACTCGAAATACCCAACGCAAAAAATACATTGACGACGTGATGCTTCGATTTTCCGACGATGACTCACCAATCGTACAGGCTAAAACCGAATCAGGTTCCGTTTCAAATTCCGTGGCAGTTTCTTCGAAAAATCCCGAAGAAAAACAAGACATTACAAATAAACCCAACTTTGTGTACATAAATACAACGGATGAAGATTCAATGGTTGTTCAACACGTTTTAGCCAGTAGAATGGGAAAACGGGAAATTAAACCTAAACCACCAACACCTCCTCCAGCGCCTGAACCTGAGATTAAACCAGAAGGTGTCGTTGAAGAAAATGATGAAAAAACGAAAAAAGAACCTGAGTCTGAAGAAACTGCTGAAGTTACAACTGAAAGTAAAGCTGATGAAAATTCAGAAGAAACAATTAAAGAAGAAACTAAAGAAGTAAAAGAAGACGAGGAGAAAACCGAGGAAAAGAAAGAAGAAACAATTGAAAATAGTGAACCAAATGAAGTGAAAGAAGAATTACCCAAAGATGAAAAAGACCCGGATGGGAATGATGAGGAAAAATCTGAAGTTAAAAACGAAGAAACCGAAACAAAAACTGAAGAAGGTGACGAACAACCACCCGTTATTGTCGATGTGGAGGAATACTTTGTCAAATATCGCAACTTTTCCTATTTGCATTGTGAGTGGAAAACGGAGGAAGAACTGTACAAAGGTGACAAACGAATTGCATCGAAAATTAAGCGTTTCAAGCAAAAACAAGCGCAAACTTGTAATATTTTTGAAAATTTGGATGAAGAACCATTCAATCCTGACTATACGGAAGTTGAACGAGTGCTGGACGTTGCCGAACATGCCGATCCCAATACTCACGACAAAATCAAACACTATCTGGTTAAATGGCGTGCGTTGCAATACGAGGAAAGCACTTGGGAGTTGGAGGAAGATGTTGATCCAATAAAAATCGCTCAATTTGAAAAGTTTAGGAAAATTCCGCCAAAAGACCAGTGGAAACCTCGTCGAAAACCCCATCCTGACCAGTGGGTAAAACTGGACAAATCGCCCATTTACAAGGGACAAAACAGTCTTCGGGAGTATCAGTTGGAAGGATTGAATTGGTTGCTGTTTTCTTGGTATAACGGCCGAAATTGTATCTTAGCCGATGAAATGGGTTTGGGAAAAACAATTCAAAGTTTAACGTTTATTAATGCTGTGAATGAGTACGGAATTCGTGGACCGTTTTTAGTTATTGCACCATTATCAACAATTCCCAATTGGCAACGTGAAATTGAAGGTTGGACGGATATGAATGTAATTGTCTACCATGGCTCATCGGCCAGCCGAAATATGCTACAAGAATATGAAATGTTCTTCAAAAACGATAAAGGCGTTCAAATCAAAGAAATTACCAAATTTAACGTTTTAATCACAACATTCGAAATTATTGTCACTGATTACGCTGAACTTAAAGGTTTCAATTGGCGAATTTGTGTCATTGACGAAGCACATCGATTGAAAAATAGAAATTGTAAACTGCTAGAAGGTCTTCGCCAGTTAAATCTAGAACATCGAGTTTTACTCTCGGGAACACCTTTACAGAATAACGTCAACGAATTGTTTTCCCTATTGAATTTCCTTGAACCAAATCAATTCCCCAATAACGATTCATTTTTGCAAGAGTTTGGTTCACTAAAAACAGAACAAGAGGTGCAAAAATTACAAGCTTTGCTAAAACCGATGATGTTGCGTCGACTCAAGGAAGACGTGGAAAAATCGTTAGCCCCAAAAGAAGAGACAGTAGTCGAAGTAGAATTGACCAACATTCAAAAGAAATACTATCGCGGGATTTTAGAACGAAACTTTTCGTTCTTATCGAAGGGAACTACGTCAGCAAATATTCCAAATTTGATGAATACCATGATGGAATTGAGAAAGTGTTGTATTCACCCATATTTGTTGAATGGAGCTGAAGAACAAATTCAATATGATTTTAAACAGCAACATGGAGAAGACCCCGATGCATATTATAAAGCGCTTATTAATTCTTCTGGTAAAATGGTTCTTATTGACAAACTATTACCGAAACTACGTGCAAATGGGCATCGAGTACTTATTTTTAGTCAAATGGTTCGATGTTTAGATATCCTTGAGGACTATTTGATGTATCGTAAATATCCTTTTGAACGAATCGACGGACGAATTCGTGGAAATTTGCGACAGGCAGCTATTGATCGATATTCCAAACCAGATTCAGATCGATTTATCTTTTTGTTGTGCACAAAAGCTGGAGGATTGGGAATTAATTTGACGGCAGCTGACACTGTGATTATCTACGACAGTGATTGGAATCCACAGAACGATTTGCAAGCGCAAGCTCGTTGTCATCGAATCGGACAACAAAAAATGGTGAAAATCTATCGATTGTTGTGCCGAAACACTTATGAACGAGAAATGTTTGACAAGGCCTCATTAAAACTGGGTCTTGACAAGGCGGTTTTGCAAAGTATGAATACGGCGCAAGGTGGTAAAGAGTCCAATAACAAACAATTGTCGAAGAAAGAAATTGAAGACTTGTTGAAAAAAGGCGCCTATGGCGCTATTATGGACGAGGATGAGGGCGATAAGTTTTGTGAAGAAGATATTGATATGATTTTGGCTCGACGAACTCAAGTCATAACCATGGAATCGGAAAAAGGATCAACGTTTTCCAAGGCTAGTTTCGCCTCGTCGGGTAATCGTTCTGATATTAATATTGACGATCCGGACTTTTGGAATAAATGGGCGAAAAAAGCTGAAATTGATACGACTGAAAAGGATGAAACTGAAGAGCTGGTGTTGTCTGAGCCACGGAGGCGTACTCAAATTAAACGTTATGGTCATGACGAAAGCGTTGTTGATATGTCGGAGTTGGAATCTTCGTCTGAAAGTGATATTGATGGCGAAGGGATGTTACCAGGTGGACTTAGCGGACGGGCCAGACGTAAGAAGAAGAAGCGTTCGAAATTCCTTTCCGACGAATATGTACCAAGAGAAAAGGATATCGTTTACGGCAGCTGGGCTCGAAGTGAATGCTTTAAAATTGAGCGAGGACTACTTACCTTTGGGTATGGAATTTTTATATTAAAATTTAGTAATGATATTAATTTTTTATTTGTTTTAGATGGGGTCGATGGCAAGAAATCATCGCCCATAGTCAGTTGCATCCTGGATGGCGTGAGAGTGACGTCGAGGATTGTGCTCGAGTTATTGTGAGTTTCAATTTTCTTTGTGATCTCCAGGAAACACGGTTTATTAACAAATGCTTTTTTTTTGTCTTTTTTTTTCAGTTGTTATACTGTCTTCGATTTTATCGTGGAGACGAGAAAATTCGTAATTTTATTTGGGATTTGATCGCTCCAAACGAAGATGGAGTTGAGTCTAATAAGATTACTCGAAATCATAGTGGACTGCGCGATCCGGTACCGCGGGGTATTCGAAATAAGAACAAGAAAAACAAAAAGGACGCAAAGCAATTGGATACGAATCATTGGAGTCGAAACGAAAAGTACGACGGAGACATATTCCTCGAGAGCAATTATAAGAAGCATTTGGGACGTCATGCAAACAAGTATGCACCTAATTCGTATTAATGCGTTTTTTTGTCTCATTAATTTAAATTGTTTTTACAGAAAATCCAGAAATCCTATTCCCAATGATCCTTTGTTGAACCGTATTTTTTCCTCACTGTGCTTTGCTATGAATTTTCGAGTAAAATTTTCAGAACATTATGCTTTAAAATTGATACAATTGAGAAATTTTTGAAGATGTGAAACACAGGTTGAAATTTAATCCTAATTTTATGACCTTTAAACCTGTGGTTTTCTAATTACTTTTATTAAGTGCTTCACAATTTTTTATTTATTTTTAGATTATTACTTCGAGTCCGAATGCTTTATTATATCAAACACGAAATTATCGGAGACTTAGTGCAACATATTGCTGATGGAGTTCATGCCAAGTAAGTGCCGAAGAGGATATGAATTAATTGTTAATTAATTTAAAAGGAAGACGATACATATTGTTTTAGTGACAAAATTTTGGTCACTTAAGTGCATGTCAATTGCTCCCTTATTACAGTTAATGCTTGTTAATGTTTTTTATTATTATTATTATTTAAAATCATTCACGTTATGCCTTAGAATATATATTTAATACTTACACGTTAATTGGATCGAACGAAATTAATGCAAAAGTCCAATTAACTTGTAAGATTTGTTTAACAAAATGCTGCTCATGCTATGCCGGGTTTCTTGCCTGTTTAACCATTCGCTGCACACAAAAAAACGCATCTTAATGTGCATATTAATAATTATTAATGTTTCATTATCATTGTTTATTTTAATTTTACTTGTTATTATATTCAGATATCAATTTCTAGTTAAGTTATTTCATGTTCACCCTTTTTTTCCGTTTACAATTAGAGGTCTTTTCATTATTGCAATGAATGTTTATTTTTTTATCATTTCGTTATGCATTAGAGACTCATTTTTCATGTTATATGCATCATATTTCAAAGCCTTTACAGAGGATGTTTTCGAATGGATTTAGCCGGGGCTCTGGTCGTAGACTGTGTTGGGGGTGAACAATCGACTGTGAAATCGAAATCTGTTTATAATACGTTGGTTTGGATTAGTTATTTGAATAATAAAAGTGGTTGAATAATTCGAGTTTAATTATGAAGAATGACGAAAAGTCGAAGCTAAGTCGTTTAGACCGGCACGGCACTCTGTTTAGCAAAATTAAACAAATTGGCAAATCAAAATTTTCTTTTTCACGAATTGTTTATTAATGTTGAAATAATGTAAATCGCTTATTTTACGATGAACCATTGAATTTTCAATTTTATTTTTACTTACAAATGAAATGTGTTAACGCTACTGAAAAATTTAAGTTTCAAAATGAAATTTGAAAAAAATTGGGGATCGCTTTTGATGGGAGAACAAATTTGATTTTATGTGGTAAATGGTGATATTTTTTCCTTTTTTTTTTTTTGTTTTGAAATTTTCTCAAGTAAATTGGGTGGTGACGAACGACTAAGCGATTTACATTAGAGCGAAAATTGTAATTAGATAATTGGTTAAAACAAAATTATATTTGGAAAAATCGAATGATTCGAGCGGTGGTTACTTGTGTTGGTATAGTGCCTTGCCGATAAGTCCACCACAATGTGATCAGCCGCCTGCGTTGTGGTGGGACAGCGATTGCGACCGGTCGCTTCTTGTGGGTGTGTGGAAGCACGGATATGAGTGCTACGCTGAGATGCGTAACGACCCTGCCCTGTGTTTCCTTAACCTTTGCGGCTCTTCGGACAATCAACGCCAAATCTCCGCAGCTAACTCCTCGCTTAGCAAAGCCCTTAAAACCCCAGCACTGTAAGTAGTGGCGTCCCTCATTCATCTGACTCATACCATCACTGTTATGCGTTCAGTTGTCTCGAAGGACTTTTTCTTCATTTCACTACCGATTTATCCTTTATTATCGCTATGTTATGTTTCTGTTCTTCATTCACGTTTGTTTCAATTGACCGTAAAAGAATTAAGGCTTGAGCATTGCAATGAATGCCTTCAATTATCAAGCAATCTTCCTGCAATGGTCATCAAAAAGTTTTGAATTTAAGACCATTTGATGACCGAGAAACTTACCTAAAGGGAAATTCACGTTTACGGACCGCGAAAAAAAAGTGATGTTTTGAAATTTGTTCATGTTTGGCATAATTGTACTTCTAGTAAGTATGAATGTGGATACAAAATCTTTTTTTTCGAATGATGATTATTTGCCAAGTTATACGCTTCTAAAGAATTGTCGTTTTTGAAATTCGTATTTTTTTTTGAAAAAAAAAATCGAATTAAAACAATTTTTTTTAAAATATTAAATATGGCGGTTTAAATAGAAAATTAACTGTTCTTTCTAAATACAAAATAAAACTGGACATTTTTTTTTAATATACAAAACCGGGAAGTAAACTTTTCCAATCAGAATTTTTGGTAACTTTGACCATTTTGATTTTTGATTTTTTTATTTCAAAATATAGCCTAAAGTACATTTATAATACACCAGAAGTTTCATAATTGGATCTGTAATATCTTAGGAGATACAGGAATTAAAGTACACACGTGTCGTACTGAGGGTCAACTGGTTTACGCGATATAACACTAAAACGCTGCAATATTTATATTTACTACCCTACTTTAGCGTATTTAATGCTCTAACAATGTTGTTGGGTAATTATTATTCAAATTAAAATAGTACTTATATTGAAAAATATATAAATAGGAAGCAATAGTTTAAAATAAATTTCGTGATAAGTAATAAAATCGTCTGCTAGCCAAAGAGGTTGAATGATTAGAGTGAATGTGCTCCATAAACCCCATGTTAACTTAAACTTTCATTTCCCCTCAATTTTTCAAGTGATCGTACCCCTTCCACAGCATATTTGTACAAAATATTTTTCTCCTTTCTTCGTTAAAACAATGAGAACAATTTTGTACAAATATGCTGTGGAAGGGGTACGATCACTTGAAAAATTGAGGGGAAATGAAAGTTTTAAGTTAACATGGAGTTTATGGAGCACATTCACTCTAATCATTCAACCTCTTTGGCTAGCAGACGATTTTATTACTAATCACGAAATTTATTTTATACTATTGCTTCCTATTTATATATTTTCCAATAAGTACTATTTTAATTTGAATAATTATTACCCCACAACATTGTTAGAGCATTAAATACGCTTAAGTAGGGTAGTAAATATAAATATTGCAGTGTTTTAGTGTTATATGGCGTAAACCAATTGACCTAAGGTAGCTAGGGTACGACACGAATGCACTTTAATTCCTGTATCTCCTAAACTATTGTAGATCCCATTATGAAACTTATGGTGTATCATAAGTGTACTTTACGCTATATTTTGAAATAAAAAAATCAAAAATCAAAATGGTCGAACTTACTAAAATTCTGATTTGAAAAGTTTACTTCCGGTTTTGTATATTAAGAAAAAAAATGCCCAGTTTTACTTTGTATTTAGAAAGAACAGTTAATTTTCTATTTACATCGCCATATTTAATATTTTAAGAAATTTTTTTTAATACAAATTTCAAAAACGACAACTCTTTAGAAGCGTATAACTTGGCAAATAATCATCATTCGAAAAAAATATTTTGTATCCACATTCATACTTACTAGAAGTACAATTATGCCAAATATGAACAAAGTTCAGAACATCACTTTTTTTTCGTTGTCCGCTTCAGGTGAAATGCCCCAATGGTGTCATCAAACATTTTTGAATTCAAGATCATTTGATGACCGAAAAACTTACTTAAACTACTTTTATTGTAATACTGATTTCTGTAACTTTACGTGGTTTTGCCGTTTAAGGCAAAACTATTAATATCAGTTCTATTATTTACATACAAAATGAAACAAAGGTGGACATAAATGCATTGTAATATCACTAAGTTATCAATTAATTTAGACCATATTACAATCATATACGAATAGTTTCTGAATCAATTTAAAATCATTTCAAGCTTCAATCGTTAAGCATTGTTTTTTTTTATTCTTTCAATTACCCAGCCTTCAATGTCTGCATGCTTGTGGCGATTTCTTATTAAATATGAAACTAACAAACTCTTGGACGTACCATTGTTGAATTTTCGAATAATTTCATTTCCAAAAATTAACAGCAACGAAGATGATTCGGTGTCAACTCCCATCGGTTTGGACGACGATGATCTCGATGAGGGTGAAAGTAGCAAATCGAGCAAGATTAAGGATTTGTCGGAGTCAATATCGGAGGGTGGTGCGGAGGCTTCGCCTGCAGCGTCATCTTCGGCAGATCCGCACGTGTCCATGGGCGGTGATGATAAGTCGATGATTGACGATAGTGACAAACACCATTGGCCACCAGTGCAGGATTTAAATACGCGTTTGAGGAGAGTCATTACGTCGTATCAACGCAATTACAAGAAGGAAGAGTTGAAACATTTACAAAAAATAAAGGTATGGGAAGATTTTCGTGTGGAATTTCCTGTAGCCAGTTTCGTTTTTGTAGAATTGGAATTATTTGATAAATCTTAGTTTAGTGTTAAATGACGGGTGTTGGGTTAGATTTAATTGGTAGTATATTTCCACAGCCGAATACTGGTTTGATGCATCAACAACAAAGTACTTCAGCTGGAGTGCTTCAAGCTCATATGGAATCGTTGGGAGACATGCGAGATGGATTTAATATGCAAGGATGGGATTTACAACAATTAGCTATGTATTTATTGGTACGTAAAAAACTCTTTATAGTAACAAAATTGATATCTTCTTAGTTGTAAAATTAAAGTCTGTTGTAGTTTATTAGCGATGAACAAAATTTTTCTGACCGATATAACTAGCCTATTCATTTCTTTTTATATAATCGCTTTTGTAAAACTTCTTATTATTATTTTTTTTAAGAAAATGGAAAGGCGTGAAAAAATGGAACAAATCGTTAGAGAACGAGAGAAATGTCGACTTGATACTGTTCAACGTAAATGGTCACGGCGTGAAGAAGTCGATTTCCTCAAGACTTTATGGAACTTTGGGGTTCTCTACGATCCCGAACGACAAGCGTACGAGTGGACCAAATTTAAACTCTTGTCCAAAATTGATAAAAAATCCGACGAGGCTATTACCGAATATTACAAAAGTTTCATGGCAATGTGTAAAAAGCAATGCGGTCTGAAAGTCGATGAGGATGTAAACGACGTCGGCGTCGAAGTGATTGACCCGGAAAAAGCACGACGCACTCTTGAACGCGTCGAACTTTTGAGTAAAATTCGCGAAGAAACGTTGAGTCATCCTATGTTGGACGAACGTCTCAAACTTTGTCAACCATCAGCCGATATTCCCGATTGGTGGATTCCCGGAAAGCACGATCGAGATTTATTAATCGGCGTTGCCAAACACGGACTCGGACGTAGCGACTATCATATCTTAAACGACCCAGAACTATCTTTTCATGACATTCTTCGCAAACAATGTTCCTCGATGGAATCAGAATCAAAACGTGCTATTAAAATCGAAAGCCACGAAGACTTATTGAAGTTTGACAAAAACGAAATTCTTGTTAAACTTGAAAAAGGTGAGGGAACCTTAAAAATAGAAAAAGTTAACATCAAAAAAGAAGTTTCCGAAGATAAACCCAAAGTAGAGGAGAAAGTAAAAGAAAAAGATGCAAAGGATAAAGATGAAGTAGAAAAAGACGTTAAAAAGGATAAAATTGCAGAAAAAGAATCTGAAAGCGTTTGTGAAAATGAAAAAGAAAAACTAAAGGAAACTGAAGAAACCAGCGAAAGTAAAGATAAAGAAGAAGCACCAAAAGAAGAAAAGACAGAAAAAGATGTTGAAGAATCTGCTAAAGACACTGAAAGCAAAGAAGAAACCAAAAAAGATGAAGTCAAAGAAAATTCCGACGAGAAAGACGAAGAAAAAGAAGTTGAGAAAATTGACGAAAAGAAAGAAGAGCCAAAAACAGAAGAAAAAGATTCAAAAGATGAGGAAAAGATCAACGACAAAGAAGAGGAGGAAAAAGAAAAGGACATTAAACCTAATGATGAATCAGAGAATGACAAGAAAGAAGTCGAAAAGACAGAGGACGATGATAAGAAACTTGAAGAAGACAAAACGAAAGATAAGAGCAAAGATCAGGACGAAAAGGAAGATGGTGAAAAAGAGACTGAAAAAGACAAAGAAAAGGTTAAGACCAAGGAGGAGGAGGTTGTGATTAAACTAACCGACGATGTTGAACTAATTGAAAAGAAAACGGAGGCGCCGATTGAAGTGAAAAAGCAAGAAGACGATGTCAGCAAGCAGGCGGCCGAATTAAAAGCCATGTTCCCAGATTTGGAAGTGATTCAACCATTGTCCCGTCTATCGCAAGTCGACACGTTTGTTCTTCGCGACAAACCCAACTCGTCTGGAGCTCTCGATTTCTCCGAAACCACTGTTGCACAAATGTTTAACAATGCAGTGAAATGGCCTAAAGAGTATGCATTGCAAATGCGGCTGCAACATATTTGTCATGCCGTCGAAAACAATGAATGGCCAGCACCTAAAAACTACACGGCATACTCTTCTATTGGCAATAATGATTATGATATTGCTGTGTATGAGACGTCGAATCTTACGCCTAAACGCGACGCCTCGACACCGATGTCGATGACGGAAGGTTCGGAGGTGATCACGATCACAACTGATCATGGTATGTCGCGGTTGAATTCGGTCAATAAGAAACGAAAACGGCATATTGCGATTGACGTGGAAACGGAACGTGCCAAATTACATGCGCTGTTAAACAGCAGTCATTCTAGTCAGTTACCGGCACCCCTAACAAAGCCTAATACAAGTTGGGGAGATGATGATTCGGAAGACTCGCGTCGATCTACTCCTGTCACTCAATCCTCCTTGCAACCACCCCCGGCACATCAACAAACACCGCGGGTTCTTTCAATGCCCTACGATCTTAAATACCAACCCAGCAAATTGGCCACAGCTTCATCAACCAGTTCTTTATCCGCCTCGATTGGTGGAGGAATGGCACCAATTGACTTATCATCTGGGTACGTAAAAACTAAATCGTTAACTATTTTTTTTACTGAAAAAGTGTTTAAAATTCTAATTTTGTTAATAAACTTCCAAATATGATCAATCAGTTGCAACATAATTTCTCTCAAAACACAATTCGTTTGCCAAAACTAGTTTAGGATGAAGAGGAACGAAAACGTAGAAAAATATTTCAATTTTACTTCTTTTTTTTTAGTTTACCGAAAATGAACACTCCGGAAATTCCGAAAGTTACTATACAACAAACGAACATGCAAAGTGAAGTCCAAGATTTCTCGATGGGTTCTAAAAAGTCATCCTTAACAGTAACACCGACAACACCATCCGGTTTAGGAAGCGGAAAGGGAAAATTAGATGATATGTTGAGTAAATTAATGAAAAAGAAAAATGTGGTAAGTTTATCAAGTCTTTGATAGCGAGGTTGAATGTTAATTGTTTAAATTAATTGCAGCCTGAACCCGAACCAGTGGTTGGAGGAAAAGAGAAAAAGCGTAAAAAACTTGATGAAATCGTCCTTGGTTTGTCTGCAGCTAAAGAACAGTCTCTCTTCCCTGAAAGTTCGAAAAAATTGCCTGTGACTCCTAGCGTTACGGTTACACCGACATCTTTACCGGTTGTAACGACATCAGCACCAACGCAAAAACCTTTTACGATAACAGTCACCTCGGTACCTTCACCCGTTCCATCATCTTCGCGAAGTGGGTCTTTGCAAAACATGTTACCTACGTCATCGAAAGACAGTTTGTCCGCTTTCCTGGCTCAAGCTGAACAACAAAATATGTTATTGAAGAAACAACAGCAATTGCTTCAAGCAGCCCAAGCTCAACTTCCAAATCAATCTGTGCGTAAAAACTACGAACAGATGATCGCCGACATGAACAAAAGCACTGATTTTTCGGCTAAGATAAATTCATATTCGCACGAAGCCAAGGTTAACAAATGGTTGGCTGAACAGAATGCGGTTGTTCCTGAACAGCCGCTATCTGCTGACTTTTTGGCAGCCCCGCGACGACGTCGGCCGCGAGTTGATCCGTCATTGTTAGACTGGAAGAAGTTGACGGGCGAAGAAAATGTTTCAGTTATCCATCGAGTGTCTGGTAAAAAATTAACTGGTACTAAAGCACCTCCATTAAAACGACTTAGTCAATGGCTAATGGAAAATCCTATGTATGATATAGATCCTAAATGGGCCGAACTTGTTAAGGAACGCGGCAACTTGACACACGACTTACAAAAACGTTTACCAGGGAACAGTAAGAAAGGACCGGGACGGCCACCGCTGCTAGCCAGTCCTACAGGAACGTCGCCGTCGGTCAGCTCGGCCAACTTGGCGACATCGATGGCGTCAAACTTGCCGTTCTCGTCCTTAACAACCGCAGCCGGTCTCAGCGGCCTAAACAACAGTCTCTTGTCGGGACTGTCGCTAGCACAATTTGATCCCAAAAATAATCCGTTGTTAATTCCGTTTAACAGTATGCCAAATATGAATGCCCTCAGCAGTATTGGAGGCTTAGGTAATTTAGGAAATATGAATTTGTTCGCCAATTTAGCCTCTCTGGGTTTGCCCGGATTGGTTGGAATGGAAAATGCTGGTTTGGGGGTTCCAACTAGCGGGGCTGATTCGAACACAGCTCAAAGCTCCTCGAACGCCACGTCCACTTCTACGTCGAAAAGCAAAAGTCGAAAGCCTGGCGAAAGTCAAAGTGCTGCAAGTTCATCATCGGCAAAACCTCCCGTCTCATCGGCTAGTAATATTCCGACAACATCTCCATTCCCATTCTTTTTCCCAAATCCAGGTCTTTTATACACTCCACTTGGTTTGGGTGGTTTAAATCCGTTTTCGATGCAATCGGGAATGTCGTCAGCTTTTGATACGTTAGCGCAACAGTGTGGTTTGTTGAACGGAATGGGCATGAGTACGGGAGCTACGACGTCGACGACCCAGTCGAAATCGTCATCAAGCAAATCGCATAATCCAAGGTCGACTAGTACAACAATGTCGTCTTCTGTTCCATCAACATCACAGTCGAAAGCGCATAGTAGTAGCCAACGATCGGCATGGGAACAATTGGATCGGGCGCAACAAGCTCAACTACAACAGCTACTACTGCCACATGATACTCATCTTTTGGAAAGTCTTAGTCGTGCTTCAAGTATGGACGCTGCGTTACGTGGACAAGCTTTATCGGATAAGAGGTCTAAAGATGACAAAAAAGACAGTCTTGACTATAGTAGATCTGAAAAACGAAAACAAGCCGAAAGTTTTGCGAATGCTGCATTGTTGGCTGAGTATGGAATGTCACCGGAAAAGTTCATGAAAGCTGCAGCTTCCGCCGCAGCGAGCAGTAGTGGTGCGAGTAATAGTAAACATTCTTCAGATCATCGAAACTCGTTAGATTTGAGTAGTAAGTCGGCGGCAGCTCTTTTTGCAGCCGAATCAGCATCGGCGAAACGAACTCGTGAACAAGAACTGAAAGAAGCGCTCGAACATTTGAGTAAAACACAGGCTGAACTAATCACTCGATCGTTCGAGAACGACGAATTAAAACTGACGCCTTCTTCGCTTGCCACTGTCACGAAACGGCCTAGAGAAAGTGTGTCAGCAATCGAAGATCTATCAACTCCAAGTGTATCAGTTGAAAAAATAGACGAACCACCTCCCAAAAAGCTTAAAGAACGCGACCCGGATCGACATAGTGCTCAAAAAGTAGTCGAAACACCACCACCGAAATCAGTGTCCGTCAGCAGCCACACAACAACGGTTGATCTGGACAGTTCCGGCGGCGTTGACATTGAGGCATTGTTAACGCCGTCGACGGTCGCCAAGCCAACTCAAAACCAACCACCAGAATCTGAAAAAGCACCGAGCGAACCGGAAACCAAAAAATCTCCACCGGTATCGATTGCGGAAACGAGCAGCAAGGAAGAAACCAAAGGTGATGTTCCGTCAACGCCAGCGGCGGCCGAAGAGACGGCTGAGTCTGCTGCCAATAAAAAGCCGGCCGGCCGACGTACGCGTGGCAGCAAACGTCGATCGGGCGAGGAACTCGAGGTGCCCGTGGTGGAGCGGAAGAATCTACGTTCGAGTGCGGGCCGCGCTGCGGCCGCAGCCGCCGCACGCGCCGCTGCCGAACAGGCGGCCGCCAAACAAGCCGCCGCCGAGGCGGAGAATGCTAAACACGAATCTGGAAAAGACGCTTGAACAGTGGATTTTGTGTGATTACGATTTTTTTATTAGACAAACTGAAAGCAATGCGCATGTAAAGAGACAATTGTGCAAAAAGAACCTAATTTGAATTCACATCGCTTACTAAAATACCTTTCTAATATACAACATTATATATATACAGTATTTATATAAATATACAATTTAGTAAAGAAAAAAAGTGATTGGAAAGGTATAACACGAGTGGTGGTGGTGAGACATATGTGGTGTGGGTCAACTGTAATTTAAGAAACTTGTAAAAAAAAGTGTGCTGTAGGAACGATTGAGGCACATAAGTCTGTTTTTGTACACGGCTCGGGATTTGAACTCAATTTGGACTTTAAATTGCATTCTGTGATAGCCTTTCTCCGTCTTCGTCACACTTTTGGGGGGTGTTGTCTTATTAGGACATTTTTCATGTTAACTTATTTTGTTTTCTTCTTTTTTAGTGTTTTTAAATAATTAAATTAAAATAACTGATAAGTAATTAAATAGATAATGATAAGGATACAACCAACTTAAAAAAAAATAACAAAAAAAAACATAAATAAAAAATGAAAAAAAGTATCTTAAAGATCCTTTGGTTTGTGGAAACGCTTATTATTTTACACTTAAGGACAAACTTTTGATTGATGAGGGTGATTTTTGTGTCTAAGTAAACTATTTTTATACCGCAACGAGAACGGTATAATTTACATTTGAATGTAAATATATATATTGATGAAAAAAAAAGAAGCAAAAATACAAAAAAATAAGTATCAGTACTGCTCCAATTATTTAGTTAGTAATCGTACTGCATGTTTGAATATTGGAGGAGATATGTAGTAAGTTGTATGAACGAATTTTATGTATATATTATTTTTTATTACAATTATTAATAATTATTTAAATTGCTTTAGCAAGATAATGGAATTTTTACATTCTACAATTTAGTGAACATGTTATTAATTTTAATGTCTGTGACTTTTTAAACGTAAAACCATTTAAAAGTAAAAATTTAATACAACTAGCATACAACGAAAGTTGGACTGATGACACACGTTAATGTATATTTTTTTTTCTTCATGTTAAATGGCAAATGGATGGATTTCATGTTACATAATATAAAGAACCCAATTTACGTTGTATGTCTTGTCTTTTTAATAGGTAAAATTCAGAAGCCAATGTGTAGAAATGTGGTTACTTCATTTTTTTTTTTCCAATTTCCTTTTGTCTTTTTTGTATGAAAAGTTAAAAATACTAAGACAACGTAAACGCTTTGGTTTTTCTTATGAAGACAAAACAAGTCAATTTGTTGGCTGTTATTTTCCGTAAATGTGTAAAAATAAAATTAAATCTTCCGTTAAACCCCAAAAACGACATACAATCAATCAATAACATTATTTTTTACGATCAATTTACTGTAATTATTTTTTTTTTTTGTAAAATAGTTTGGTTTTTTGTTACGATACGTCTTTCTGTGCTTATTTTTTCTGCCATCCTTTTTACACGTTTCTTTAGTTAATATATCTGAACGGCTGATTTAATATTAATTACGATAAACCATGGCTGATAAATACAAAAAAAAAAAGTTGTAAAAAATAATCATGTAATTCTTGATGTCAGCAGGAAATTTACAATTCCATGCTAGTATGGTATATACAAAGTAATATTGAATGAAATAAATTATCTTACAGTATTAATTTAATGTTAACTTTTCGTTTTCATCTTATTGGATGAACCATTCTTCCTAAGTCCACGTTTTTTTTTTGCTATTAAATTTCAGATGTACATTTTCAAAATTTGCCGGCTCTAATGTGATTGGTCCAAATGAATCTTGATTCGATTTTGTTTTTTGTCCTCCATATTGAAGTTTAGTGGCCAATTTGACTTTTCGGTTGTAATTATAAGTTTTAAGTGCTTAAAATTAAAAAAAAACTTAAAATTTTTTAATTCCAAGTTTGAATTTTCGATTGTGAACAAAGGGGTTGAAATTTCATGGGGTAAGTGCGGTTTTTTTTATAAAAAAATATCATTACTCATTAGTGGTTGAGGTGTTAAATAGATTTGCTTTATTTAAGTTACTATAAATATATTTATTACAAAATTGATTTCAAATATCAATTCTGATCTTTTCCTCTTCCAAATTGAACAATTATAGGATTCCCCTTCAACAAATATCCATTAGTTGCATTCAAAGCTTCGGCTGCTGTTTCAATACCTGCAATTTAAAAAATGCATTTAATTGCACTTTTAACAAATTTTTCGTATATACTTTGGAATGTAATGAAAGCTTGTCCTTTCATTCGACCGGCCATTAGTTTATAGACAATTTTCCGTTCGTTTGACTTTTGAAAATTTTCAAAAATTGATATTAAATCGTTTTCATTGACTGCACTTGCCAAATTTTTTATGAATAATACCTGCAATGTTCAATAATTAGATTAATTAACATTTAATTAGATTAGACCTACGGCAATTAAACTATAATTGGATTTATTACGATCTGAAAATTGATTTTAATTGGATTATGATCTACGACCACCTGCAATGCAATAATGTGCATTTGGAATTTTGAAAAAAAATCAACCATTTGCAACCGATTTTTTGTAAGATTTACAATCTTTAATTGCTTATATGGTAAAATAAATGCAACAGAACTTAATCTAGTTGTATTATTATAAAACTCAAACGGAAAAGATTTCACCAGGAATCAAGGTTTGTAAATTACACAGGTTGCTCCATTAGAAAAAAAAAATGACGTCATACGAAGAATTTTGAAATTGAATCAGTCTGAAGATATGTACGAATTTCTTCTGGATACGTCACGTAGCCACCATGAGGCCACCTGGGTATTTTATAAACCTTGACCAGGAATAAGAACCACCTGAAGGAGGAAAGCTTCAACCGCATTTTCGTAAAAAAAAAATTGATTATTATTAGTTAGTATTAATGACAATACTTACGTTGTTAAGTTTTCCCTGGTCATAGTTACGAAATTTTTCCAACTCCTTAATTTCCGATAAGCTCATCCGATATCGTTCGATATGTTCCAACGAAACCAAATTCGTGGCACTCCCAACAAATTCATGACCTTTTTTAATAGACGATCCCACTTTCGGTGGGGATCCTTCCCCTTTTGGATCAACCGGAACAATTTTTCCCTCACAAATCGTGTAAAATTTTTCCTCTTTTCTACAGGAATAAGTCTTAGTTTCTCGTCGTACCGCTGGAGTGGATTCCTTTAAATCCCATTGGGAATTTTTTTTGGTTGAAGTTACCATGGGACTATCGGTTGAATTTATTGTGGCCGGTTTGTTGATTTGTTTGCGGAGTTTACGTCGTTTTGCCAAGGAGGGAATGGATTCATGGGATAAATGTTCGAAGGTGTCGTGTTCAATTTGTTGTAGGTGATTTAAAGGGTGGTCAGGATTTAGGGGTTGTGAGGTTTCCGGTCGATTTTCAAGGGTAAATAGGTAGAGTTTGGTTTCGTTACTTTGTGGTTTTACGGATGAGGCCAGTTCTTTTTCGGATCGATATGATAAATTTGATTTGCTGTAAAGATTTTAAAGGTATTGCAGGAAGATTTGAATAGTTTACAAGAATACAAACCTAGAGGATTGGTTTTGATTTTGTTTTGCATTGATTTTTGATGTAATTGTCGCTAATTTTTCTTGTAAGATGTCTTTGTTTAGGTTTTTGTGGGTTTCCAGAATAAATTTTTCGCCTTTTTTGCAGTCGGTGTAGAGTTCAATTTCATCTTTTGTTAGGCCACAAGAGTTTAAGTGTTCAATGTCGGAAATTTCTTTGGTTTTTTCGTTGAATTCGTGTAGAGTGATTTGGCCAGAGACGAATTCGGTGATTGGTCGAAAATCGGAACCTTTTTCAAAATTATCAGGTCGTAAGAGTTCCCTAAAGGAAATATAAGCTTTTAAGTATTTGGAGCATTAAATTTAAAGTTTCTAAGTTCATCCAATAACATTCTCATCGTTTTTTGTAAAGAATTGGGAAAATAATAAGTCGTAAAACTGGAAAATTGGAAAGTAGATAATAACGAGGAAGAATTGGAGGAATTGAAGCAATGGAGAAGGATAACAAACCTCAGAGGAAAAGGCAAAGCCTTGATATCTCAAGAATTACAGAAATGTGGATATTGAGATGGTTTTTGGGGTATAAGATGAATAATAGGGAAGATCTAGTAAAAATAAAAGATTAATATAGAAAGTATAAGGAAGGCTTAATTTTAAGATTATCATGAAGGATAAATGATCACTAAAGACTTCGAGATTTAGAAAAATTCAAATGCAAATTTTCTCATGGTAAAAAATACGTGGAAAATTTTAAGTTCCAAGGATTCTCAAAACATGATTTACTTTTCTAAAGACAATTTCAAGGAAACAAGCTTTTAAATATTTAGAGCTTTAAATTCAGCGATGAAAATTGTACAAGGGAATGGATTTTATTTCAAAAGTTCCAAACAAAAGTTCACTCTGTGAGGATTTGTAAATGATGAAGAAAAGTAGATTATAAGGAGGGAAAATTGAAGGAATTGGATAGAAGTAATGGAGAAGAATAATAAACCTTCGTGGAAAAAATATACCCTTGATATCTGAAGAGATGCAAAAAGGATAACCATTACGGAAATGTGGATATTGAGATGGTTTTTGGGATAAGAGTGATGGGAAAAAACTTGTAAAGATAAGAGATTAATATGGAAAATGTAACGAAGAAAGAAGGCTTAATCTAGAGATCACCATGAAGGATAAATGATCTACAGAGACTTCGAGACTAAGGAAATGTCCAAAACAAAAAATTCCGTCGCAAATTCTTCTGAGAGTGATGGGAAAAAACTTGTAAAGATTAGAGATTAATATGGAAAATGTAAAAAAGAAAGAAGGCTTAATCTAGAGATCACCATGAAGGATAAATGATCTACAGAGACTTCGGAGACTAAGGAAATGTCCAAAACAAAAAATTCAGGAAAATTCAATCGCAAATTCCCTCAGGAGAAAAGAAAAAGTGGAAAATCTTAAGTTCTTAGGATTCTTAAAACATAATTTACATAGTCTTCGAGATTAAGGAAATGTCCAAGACAAAAAATTGACGAAAATTCAGTCGCAAATATAGAAAAAGTGGAAAATTTTAAGTTCTTAAAACATATTATTTACTTTTCTAAAGACAATTTCGTGTTGGTTTGCTTTTCAGCCAATTCTTTAATCAAAATTTCCCCCGACGACTGTACATGTTCGCTGGGAACGTCAAAACCATGTCCGATTTTTTCGTGGAACTTACTCCTGCTACTTCTAATATTGGCCATTTAATCTACAAAAAAAATAAATCCAATGAAACAACCGAATTTCTTAGAAAAATTTATTTAAATAAAATGAATTATTTGCATATATTTATAAAGTTTTTAATCGATTAGAATGGCTTTATTTTTCGAGTTCTTTTTCCGTTTTTTCCTGGGTTTTTCATTGGATATTTCGACTTCGCTAGTGTTGTTTCGGCCTTGGTTATTACAAATATTGCCAAGGGCTATTTGATACAATTGGGCATTCATTTTGCGAAGCATTTCCATTTGCGATTCTAATTCTTTGAGTTTTTCGCCGTTTTCATTGGAGGTGTGGGATGAATTTTTGATTGGTGGAGGCTCTGCGTAAAAATCATCGGAATGAACTATTTCCAGGATTGCGTCTTTATCATTGGAGATTTTGGTGGTTCGTTGTAGTGGTTGCAGAATAATTTTCGGTTTGAAATTTTGGGAGAACATGTTGGAGGTGGTCATTTTGAAGAAGGCATTGGTTATTTGACCTTTTTGAGGAATTATTCGTATCGATTGTCTACTAGGAATGTCCCAAATTATGACCGTTTCATCTTCGCTTCCGGAAAGCATTAGTGTGTCGTCTATTGATAAGGAAATTGTGGTAATTTTCTTGGTGTGTCTTGTAAATTTTTTGATTTTTGTTTCATCAACACTGTAGTTAAGGGTTCGAGGTGGTGCGGTAATGTTTAAGTCCCAAATATTTCCGTTGATGTCTCCCACATATATTACACTTTCGGTAGTGTTCATAACCACAGCAGAAAGTTGTGCCGGGAAATTTGTGACCAACAACGCTTTTTTTGAGGCAAGGCAATATAAACGACAAGTTTTATCCAGGGAAACCGTAACAAAACGGGATTGAATTCCTCCATGTCCAACATAGATGGCAGTCACCGGTAAACTATGATCGGAAACGGTGAAAATTGGATCGCTTTGTTCGATAGAACTACGAGAAAAAATGTCGTGGCCATAAAGAGCGACTAGTTTACACAATGACCAAACCAAAACCATGCCATCCAGTCCTGCCGTGATAAAGTGGGAACCATCATCCAAAAATTTAATACAAACAACATCCTGGTAGTGTTTTTCGACTGAAGTTAACATTCGTCCAGAACTGCATTGCCATACGTAAATCCTCGAGTCCACGGCTCCAACGCAATAACAACCATCAGGCGAAAAAGCCAACGCGGAAATTCTCCCGGGTGCCACAAAACGTTGATGTAGCACTTGTGCTTGACTATTAATCGGCCATACATTCAACACAGGCTTGACATTATCGGCGGAAACCACATAATCGTCGCCGACAATACTCAAAGTATGTGGCACCGCGGAATTGCCTCCCTTATAGTTCATCACATTGGTGCCCGTTCGTGGGTCCCACACTGTTGTATTCCAAAACTGTACATTATTGCTACTAACGAATATCACTTCGTTTATATCCATTGTTTTTAAAGACTAGCTACTGAAAAGCTGCGAATAATTCATTTTATTTTCAAGAGGAATTTTAAAGGACGATTTATTGAAAATGTCTTACCGTTTATTTCGTGTTTTAGATTTATAATTTAAATGATTTCATGTTTCACATTTAAAACATAACCTATTTTCGTAAATAACCGCATGGACTTGCACATGCTCAATGAAAATCTTAAGTCAAAAGTTTGTTTTCTTTTTTTATTTAATCAAAATTGGTAAGTGTGCAAAGGAAATGGAGAATAAAGTATGATCGATTGCTTGTAGATGGCACAAATATCTGCTTGATTTGTTCAATTGTAATGTCGATAAGAATTCCAATTATAAAATTAAATTATTTTTTTTTCTGATAATTTAAAAGAAAAATAATTGATTTTTGTAAAAAGTATTTCAATGTATTACTAAAAATGCATGATACAAGCATATTATATGCCTATGATTTTTATTAAGTCGATAATTGCAAGATGTGCAAGTATAGGCATATTATTTAATCAAATGTACAATTGGTTGCATATGTACGTTGAATAGTTCATTGTTATAAAATTAATGATTTGCGTTATAAAAAGTATATTTTCTTCTTTTTTTTTCTTAATTATATCGAAAATATTGTTGGGAATGACAAAAAAAAAGTTTTGTGAAAGTTTAAGCTCTTAATATTAATATTAAGAGGTACCGCACTGCAAATTTCGATTTTACATTTAAATAACATGGGAACAATATTTTCTTGCACTTTGGAATTTTATAGCTCACGTTAAAGACAATATTTCGGAATGACCAAGGTATATTCTTGTAGACAATTGAACGATCTACAAAAAAGGTCTTGTACAAGTTTTTGATATATTTATTCCTTCAAAAGTTATTCGAAGTTAAAGTTGAACTAAAGAGAAATTTTAATATTTTTTCAATTTTTTGATGCGAGAATCAATTTTATGAGAAAATTTTATAGGACATTTTTTGTAGAGCACTTTTTTTTCCATAACTTATCTCTTTAAAAGTTTTTTGATATATTTCACAGATCCTAAGTTATTTAATTAAAAAAGAAAAAAAAATTATGGTAAACATAAAATAATTCAGGGAATATTATTAATTTAAAACAATAAAATTACGAATATTTTCAGTTTAATGCAAATAACTTAGGACCTATGAAAAATATCAAAAACTTTTATAGAGATGAGTTATAGAAATAATTTCCATTTAAATAACATGGGAACAATATTCTCTTGCACTTTGGAATTTTGCTAGCTTACATTGGTGACAATATTTCGGAATAACCAAGGTATATTCTTACAAAAAATTGAACGGTCTACAAAAAAGGTGTCGGACAAGTTTTTGATATATTTATTTCTTCAAAAGTTATTCGAAGTTAAAGTTGAACTAAAGAAAAATTTTAATATTTTTTCAATTTTTTGACGCAACCATCGATTTTATGAGAAAATTTTATAGGACATTTTTTGTAGAGCACTTTTTTTCAATAAGTTATCTCTAAATGTTTATGATATTTTTCAAAGGTCCTTAGTTATTTGCATTAAACTGAAAATCCCCTGAATTTTTATATTTTTAACATATTTTTTTATTTATTTTAATTAAATAACTTAGGACCTGTGGAAAATATCAAAAACTTTTATAGAGATAAGTTATAAGACAAAAAGTGCTCTACAAAAAATGTCCTATAAAATTTTCTCATAAAATTGATGGTTGCGTCAAGAAATTGAAAAAATATTAAAATTTCTTTTTAGTTCAACTTTGACTTCGAATAACTTTTGAAGGAATAAATATATCAGAAATTGTAATAGACCTTTTTTGTAGATCGTTCAATTTTCTACATGAATATACCTTAATTATTCCGAAATATTGTCTTTAACGTGAGCTATAAAATTCCAAAGTGCAAGAGAATATTGTTCCCATGTTATTTAAATGGAAAATCGAAATTTGCGATGCGGCACCTCTTAATATTAATATTAAGAGGTTAAGCTTTCACAGGATTTTTTTTTGTCATTTCCAACAATATTTTCGATATAATTAAGAAAAAAAAATCAGTCTAATGCATGATACATGTGAAATTATATGGCTAAGATTTTTATTAAGTCGATAATTGCAAGATTTGCAAGTATAGGCATAATGTTTAATCAAATGTACATTGGGTTGCATATTGGCATTGAATAGAGTTCATTGTTATAAATTTAACGATTTGCGTTATAAAAAGTATATTTTATTATCTATATGCATACATATTTTATTTTTAATAGAGCATATTTATTTTTATACTCAATGGGTTCGTTCAATTTGATCTCTAGTATAGATAAGAGTTGTGTGGCGGGTATAACGTTTAGATATGAAAAATCATTTATTATCGATTAGCCATTTGGAATAATGAGAGTAGAATTTATTTCGACAAGCAAAACGAACGAAACATACATATTATATCGATTCAAAAATGAAAGGCTCCGTTTAAATTTACATATTTTTTTACTTTAAATTATCGGTGAATGAATCTACGCAACAATCACTCTATTCAAAATGTTGTGTTTTAAATTGGTTTCTTGTATCAATTAATTTCAAAAGTTTTTTAGTGGAAAGATTATTTGAACCGTATACCTATTAGAGAAAAAAAAAAATTTAAATTTTGAATTTTCCAAAATAAATCGATGGGAAATCGTCTGTAGAAGTTTGTGACAAAATAGTGTAGAAGGAATTAATTAATTATAAAAAAAATAATTATTTAGTCGTTGAAAAGGTTCAGAAGAAAGGGTTTTTAGTGACATATAATAACAAAAATGTAGGAAAATTTGATGAAAACTTAACGGAATATCACCCCAAACCAAAAAATTGGAGAAAAAAGAGGCCTTTACTCAAACTTCTTGGCTTATATTCAAAAATATAATTGTTGTTTTCAAATGACGTCGTTTGGCTTATAAAACAAATATTATGTTTAAGGAAGTACTGAATAAAACAGGAACATTCCCAATAAGCTTCCAGTCCCTAGCGATCTTAGGATCGAACTGGCCAAAAGAACAATACAATTTTGAAGGACACAAAGACACAAAATATTCAATAGTAAAAATATGTTTAGAAATATCCATGTATGTCTTTAACCTAATGAATAGGTGACAATTTAATGATTTCTTGATTAAGGAATTTGAAGATTTAAATTTATTATAAATACTTTAAATAGGTAATTATCTAATAGGAGATAAAATCAACATTAAAGTACTTTTCATATTTGTTATGGTTTTTGTCAATATAGATTCCACATGTTAAGTGCAAAACCAGTTTACTCGTTAGCTAGTGAGGAATGCAAATTATCATACTTTCAACTGTTGATATGAAATAACATAGTAAGAGCTTGAAGGCCAAAATGTGAACGAGAGAATAGCGCAGCTTTAAGTATGGAGGTCAGGAATTTGGAACCAGTTTCAGGTATTTATTATTTGTTGTCAATTATAAATACATTAACACCTCTTTCCAATTCGATAAATTTTGAACCTTTGAACCTTTTTCTCGTTCGGATTTTGGCCTTCAAGCTTTTATTATGTTATTTTATATCAACAGTTCAGAGCAGGTAGCAAATTCTTTGCAATTTTAACACCAGCTTGGAATTCAGCCAGTTTTGGTCACAATATTGATTATTATGGATCATAGGTCGATAATTCGAACGTAAATTTTTGTCTACCTGCATTCTTTCATACGATTCAAGAACTGGTTTATTGATTTTGATAATATTTTGTTTTCAGATACTTCTTAGTGTTTCGCCAAAAATAAGTATAAAGGTCACAAATAGGTCTAAATAGATGTACAATTTATTCTGGTTTTATTTTTGGTTCCAATTTTAAGAGAACTTTACTGATTTGATAGAAACTTTGTAATCAAGTTCAACTAATTTTGCGTCAGAAGAAAAGGTTGCCTATTTACGTTTAATTGTTAATAATAAAAGTAGCATTCAGAAAAAGGCTGATTAAAATAAATTAATGGGAATCCATTAGTTGGGTATAAATTGGACCCTTTAATTAAATATCTATATTTTTTTTAAGATATCAAAAAGTCAGAATATCTTAAACCAGGGAGTGGCCCAAGGTTTATAAAATACACAGGTTGCTCCATTAGAAAATAAAAATGACGTCATACGAAGAATTTTCATATTGAATCAGTCTGAAGATATGAACGATTTTCTTCTAGATACGTCACGTATCCATCACGTAGCCATCATGAGGCCACCTGTGTATTTTAAAAACCTTGGGGGTGGCCAACCCAATGATATTGCAGGTCATTTCGGAAATGCATCATAACTCCGCAGGCTACTTTTGAAGTTTTATCTCAAATTCTCCATACTCAAGGGTCTAGCAGGATCCACATGGCGAGTTGGCCCCCAAATAGAAACCTATATCGAAACTTATCTTAAAATATCGGCTTGATATACAAACACATTTTATATACTTTTCGCGACCAAATTCCTCTTTGACCTGGAGATATGGCCAAAAATGTCCCCCCGCATGGCTATTTTTTAAAAGTTATATATCTCAAAAACTAATTGAGCTAGAGAAGTGAAACCAACGCGAGGCTTAAGATTATTTTACAGAGTTTATCATACATTTTTTTTGAAATTTTGAGAAAAAAAATTATGCAAAAAAAATCCAAAAAATAAATGAAATATTTTTTACTATGTGTTCTCTGAAAATGACAATCACGAAAAAAATATATTTTATGCTTCTACATGAGCACTATAACTCATAAAAATTGCGTGAAAAAATAGTTGGTGCAACACCTTGAAAAAAAAATGAAATGTGATTTACACCTAATAGTAACCTCGGTTTTATTTTTTTTCGAAGTGTTTCACCAACTTTCTTTTCACAAAACTTCAATAAAAAATAGGTCACATATAGAAGCAAAACATATATTATTTTTATAATTGTAAGTCTAAGGAAACATAAAAAAAATTTTTTTAATAGTTTTTTTGTTTTTCTATATTTACTCTTAAGATGATTACTTTCAAGATCAAAATAATTAATCCCAACAGAAAAAAATAACTATGGTTCAATTTTTGTCAAAATAAGAATAAAAAAAATTATCGTCATTGATATAATTTATTACAACTGGAATATTCAGAACTTAAAATAATTTAGTTAATATCTCGTTGGACGCAGAATTCTGGATAATTAGTGTTCTTATGAAAAATAACAAATAAAAACTGTTGCATGAGAACAATATCCCACTTTAAGTTTCTATTGGAGAATCACAGGAATAACGGAAAATATTGTTGCAATCTTTACCATTCGAAATATAATCATTGTATTGACCGTCTTTGCTATTTGTACATATGTCTTGATTTTACTTCTCCCCTTATGATATTAGGTGCTTATTTTACACATTAATTTAAAATATTAATTGATAGTTTATTTATTCGCCCACTTTAGGTAGAACCTGTAAAAATTTTGGTATTAGCCAGTGAATAATATCCTAAGCTAAACAAAGAAAACCAAGTAAATCAGATGCCGTTAATATGTAACCAGAATTAATTGAAGATGCATAGTATTCCAGTTGTAATAAATTATAGCAGTGACAGTATTTTTTTCATTCTTATTTTAATAAAAATGGAACACTGGTTGTTTTTTTTTCTTTTGGGATCAATTATTTTGATCTTGAAAGTAATCATCTTTAGAGTAAATATAGAAAAACAAAAAAACTTATAATTTTTTTTTTATGTTTCCTTTGACTTACAATTATGAAAATAAAATATATTTTGTTCTTACATGTGCCCTTATTTTTATTGAAGTTTTGTGAAAAAAAAGTTGGTGCAACACTTCGAAAAAAAATAAAACCGAGGTATACTATTTGGCGTAAATCACATTTAATTTTTTTCAATGTGTTCCACCAAATATTTTTTCACGCAATTTTTATGAGTTATAGTGCTCATGTAGATGCATAAAATATATTTTTTTCGTGATTGTCATTTTCAGAGAACACATAGTAAAAAATATTTCATTTGTTTTTTGGATTTTTTTTGTATAATTTTTTTTTCTAAAAATTTCAAAAAAATATATGATATACTCTGTAAAATAATCTAAAGCCTCGCATTGGTTTCACTTCTCTAGCTTAATTAGTTTTTGAGATATATAACTTTGAAAAATAGCCATGCGGGGGCACATTTTTGGCCATATCTCCAGGTCAATGTGGAATTTGGTCGCGAAAAGTATATAAAATGTGTTTGTATATCAAGCCGATATTTTAACATAAGTTTCGATATAGGATCCTATTTGGGGGCCAACTCGCCATGTGGATCCTGCTAGACCTTTTAGGTATACTGTAAACATTTCATATATATTGGTTTTCACCACTTTGGTCATTATAAAAATGGATGTGCCTTTTGCGATCTACGGGTTGACCACTTACTGAACTATTTTGTTATAAACGATTTCTTTCACCAGGCCCTGCTCTAGCAAATTTGCCGCCCTGGGCAAGATGAAAAAATCCCGCTCCTTCAGGGTTGAAAAAACACAGAGTTTTAATATCACAAAATTTTTAATTTTTTGGAAAAATATTTTTTTAATTAAAAACTAATTGTTTCACATTTTTGTTCATATTGTATATCAAATATGACAAAATGCCGCCCCTGAAATTTTCCGCCCCGGGTTGCCCCCCCCCTAAAGCGGGGGCTGCCTTCACAAACCTCTACGAAAGATTTCCAATCGATTGGTCAAAAAAAAATTAGTCGGCTAATCGGTATAGGATCACTTGAAACGATGAAATATTGGATCTATGTTGGTAAAAAATGTTTAAAACTACTGCTTTATATCCAATTTTTGAATCTATAACTACTTTAAAATTAGTTTTTTTTATATATGATTGTTCTTCCTCATTGTTTTAGATGGTTAATTTATTTTACGACTAACGATAACAAGTAGTATAGGACATTTTGTAACTAGGTCAACGATTAATTCCGCTCTTCATTACTCATCCTTTTCTTTTCGAGACTTAATTCCGGTTTTTAGTTTGTGATGGATACCATTTTTCCACCGTAAGTACCTACGATACTCACCAGTGAAAGAATGTTTTCCTGGACTGACGCGAAACGATAGCGTGTCTGGAAATTCAGTGTTGTTAACGCTATCGAAAATGTCGTGAGTCCATCACGTTATTTGTTTGACACATTTCATACGTACAGTAGGTATATGAATTGGTCTGAAGAAACATTAAAAATGTCTCGATTATTTCTAATTAAAGTCTGGCCCATCCCAAACAGTGAAATATTATATTCGGTTGCCCAATTTTCATGGACTATGGTTACCGTATAAATTGACTTATTCCACTTTCAAAAAGCGACTGTATTGATTGAGGAAATAATTAAAATTTATCTTTTGTATTGAATATGTTCACGAAATTTATTCCATTCAACTTATATTCCATTAATCATTTGAATAGGTGAAATGAAATGGGATTTAGTAACCCTTCGTACTAAGCGATCCCTGCACCATTTATTGAGAAAACTTCAATGGAATGTTTTCTATTCTTATTATATAACCATCACGGGAACATCGACCGACGAATAAATAACTCTTTTTTTTCTATTTAAATAAGTAGCTGGATCATTAATTAAAGTATTAAAAGTAACGACTTGTTAAATTGGACATTTTCGTGTTATGTCCCTAATTAACAAGGGACACATTTTGCGAGATATGCGGAAAATTTTCTAAAAATAAATGTGACATAAAAATGGTGTGTATTGTTATATTGTTGAGAAAGACGTTGAGGTGTGGTTGAGGAGGAGAGTATGTAATTTACAATTATTGTTTCTGTCTGCGATTTGATGATGCGAGATGTGGATGGCTTTGAAGAAAGACAAAGAAATTGTATGTGGTAATGACAAAATTTCAGGATGTGACTAATCACGATGCCACTTTTGAATGGAATTTAGATGGAAAAAATTTCTAGAGCTCTATATATATCTTTTGCCGGTTCACTTCCTGGCAATACCTTGAATGATTTTTTTTTTTGGAATCGATCAACTGTGGGTTACTTATTTCAATGAGGATATGGAAATAAGTAGTTATAATTTTAATACGATTATGCTTTTTTAAGTTAAGAATTATGATTTTTAGTTAAAAAGATTTTGACCAGAAATAAATTGATTTATAAGATACGAGGAAATAATACTATAATAAAAATTCTACTTGAATGTGAAAAAAATATTCAAGTATTCCCATTGCTACAATTTTTTGCCATCTTTCTGATAGAGCTGGAATTATGGTAAAGGGGTTCATCTTTTGAGACCAAGACATTTTTTGATGTCTTCATATAAGTGGAATTGCTGATCAACCAAACCATAATCCATTGACCAGAACAAGTATTAGTCTGATGGCGCCAATATCTAGGGATTATTGTAGAGTTTCAGAGATTGTAGAGTTTTTTGATAAATTGGTGAAAATATTCAGAGGACTAGGATCAAATAATAATCAGTCAAAACTATTTGTTACATGCGCATGTAATAAATAGTTTTGACTGATTATTATTTGATCCTAATCCTCTGAATATTTTCACCAATATCTAGGGATATTGGAATATAATCAGTAGCGTAGCTACCTAGGGCCTGCCGGGACTCCCATTGAGCAATATCTGGAAGGTTTTTTCAACTTTGGTAACATGAAACGTAAGCATTCTTGTGCTGTAGGACCACTTTTTATTCCTCTGTATTGTGGCCGTTTTTCACGCATGCACGCTTAGAAATAACTGGGGGGGGGGGGGTAATCTTCTAAAAATGAAGAAGCCCATCATATTTTTATTTGATAACACCTTATCAGTTTACATAGCAGTGGGGCCCCATTTTTTAATTTGCCCCAGGGTCCTTGGTTACCCAGCTACGTCACTGGGTATAATAGGACTCCCATTGAACATAATCTGGATGGTTTTTCAACTTCGGTGACGTGAAACGTGAGCATTATCGTGCTGTAGGATCACTTTTTATTCTTCTGTATTGTGGCCGTTTTTCACGCATGCAATCGCTTAGAAATGACTTGGGGGGGGGGGGGTAACCTTCTAAAAATGAAGTAAGCCCTTCTTGCGTTTGGCTCGGATCCTAATCAAGCAATACCTCCAATCCAACGTCTTCGAAGGTTTTTGGTCTTCTTTCACGTGGACAATCATCAACGTCAAAATCATCGTCTTTGAAGCGATGCAATCAATTACAATACGTTTTTTCACCTAGAGCAGCATTTCCATAACTTTCTGGAGCTCTCAAGCTCTTCAGCCGTCGTTTTTTTTCAAATGAAAGAAGAAAATTAACATTTTCCGCAAATGACGATTATGTGACACAAAGCCAAATATTTTTCGATTTTTAAAGCAAAATCACTAATCTGTTAAAGCGATTTGCTTACCATAAACCTAAGCTGGATTAATGACGTTTTGGATATGTAAATCAACAAGCACCAGGATTTCCAGAAGTGTATGTTTTTCGTAGAACTACTATTTAAATCGTTCATGCCAGCTTCCATCCAATACTTAATTAATCTTTTTTAAAAATATTTTCTTCGAAAGTACCATATTTGTACTTTTTGATGTTCTATTTTTCTAAAAACAAACTTTTTAGTCTTCCTTTAATTCAATATTAATCGTTCAGTAGAACCTACCGGTTAATTCCAGTGTATGGAAAATATTTTTTTGGCAATGCTGTTTCCCATTGGGTTCTAATTAGGTATTTCTTGGTAAATCTTCCTGTTAAAAAAGATGATTAGACCAAGACGTTTAAAAGCTTTTGAGGCCGTTTTTTTTGAATAATTTTTACAAGTGGCCTGATAGAAAAATTAGTAAGTATATGATAGAAAAGGATATAATAGACCTTTGTCTTTCGCACATAATTGATTACTGAAAATGTATACGAACGTTAAACGTTCGAAAGTAGAAAAATGTGAAAAAAATGCACCAAAAGCTGCGTCTTAAAGTATGTACTTATCAATAATATGTAAACATAATGAAGTTAAAGAGACGTGTTAAGTGTTTTTGGGTGTTTACTTTAAAAAGTTATCATTGGATATTCCTTTTTTTTTAATTTTCTTGGTAAAAATTTATATTACAAGCACTGTTTTTCTCGATTTCCTTTCGTACTTGAGATATAAATTCATTGGGATTGCCATTAATGGCTCGAAATACTATGTTTGAATTTTCATTTAATCGCTTTCCAATATTTATGCAAACTTAGAGTTTTAGCTTAAATGATTAAAAAATTCAAAAGGGAAAAGGACATTATTTTGATGTTGATCATCAATCCATCATAACAAAGATCTTTCCATTTCATCTATCACTATGGCGTGTCTTTTAGAATCAATCTTTGAAGGTATTCCCGTAATTTTATATTTGTTTATCAAAATTGAACATTTTGTAGATCTGTTGACACCATTTAAACCTCCAATTGAAGCCAAAAGTTCACCGTTTTCAGAACGATTAATTATTTTATGACTTAACTATTATAGAATTAAATCTGCGAAATAGTGAATTGTGCAAAAGTAGTATGAACTTCATATGATAGTCTTATTTATCCTTTTCCATCAATTGCTTATTTTTTATTTTTTATTATTCTCTTTTCTATCCAAAAATGGCTTCAAAAGCTTTCAAAAGACTTAGGTATTCGTGAATCCACATGTTAATTTTATATTGCTCGCAATACTCTGGACTGGAATCTTTGTTTTACATCTATATTTGATTTTTATTTGGTACCCGAAAGTTTAAATCCATACTGTATTGGCTTTGGTTTTCAGATGGACTTGTATCTTTATCTTTATCTTTGTTTTATTTTTTTTAATTGTCGGCTACGACTTCGTTTCCATTTCAAATGTTTCGACCAATAAATTCCGAAGTATCTTGCTAAGTTTGATTGAAATATCTCGACTTCGTTTGCCAGGTTGAAAATATTATTGTGAATATTGATTTGCCTTGATATTAATTATCCATTTATTTGTTCAGAAGTTTGATTTTCATTTGAGTAATTTGATTTTTGTGGAAGACATCGCCGGAATTGTTTGCTGTAGCTTAAATCGTCGCAATACTTTTGGTAGTTGAAGAACTGCCATGGAATATGGACCCAAAATTCTTCAAGATATGATTTGATATCCGGAAAAATAACAATTACTAAGTGAATTATATAAAACGCTATTTAAACTTACAAAAATACAATGGGTCTTGGTGATCAACTTCGGGGTAAATTAGTATTAATACATTTTCTTGAAATTGGAACTTTCTACTTCTCAGTTGCTTGGTTTGTAATCTTTTGCAAGTATTTTAACTGATATTAATTCGGAAAATGTAAGAAAATATCTAAAAAAATTTGGAGAAAATATATTGTATCGTATTAACATTAGACATAAAAATATTACCGTTTTCAAAGCACAGTTATTGATTATGAATCTCATTTTATTAAATTAAAGAATTGCACCGTTTTTTTATCTAAATATTTCCATGAATAATGAAAATTATTAAGTAAATTCGATTTAAGTAAAAATTCATAACAAATAGCAGCATAACCTTTAAAAACTAACCTAATTTCGTTATGAAGTAAGCCACGTGCTTGAGAATAATATCAAAAAAATAGGAACAATATCGCATAAGATTAAAGGCGCTTTGTAATAAGATCGAAGTAGAAATAATTTCCTTTATAATAGTAAAAGGTAAAATTGAAATATTAGAATGCCGCTAGTTAATATCTTATGATTTTTTTAGGAAACCAATTATCTAACTATACGATTTTATGGTAGTACTCCCAAAAAATTATAATTTTGTCTTAGGCCAAGTGCATTAGACCTTGGAATCATTCATTAACCGTAAAACGTCGATTCAGTCTCTGAAAAAAAAACCCATCAATTGTAACAATTAGATACATCACGAACACACTAAATACCAAATAAACCATCACCGAATAAAACGCGTCATTGTGGTCAAAGACTCCGAGTCCAAGTCTTCGACCATCAAATAAATTGACAAGAAAATGTAACAATTACAATTGTTGAATTATATTCTGGTTGTTTTAAACTTTCAATGTTCTTTTTGGTGGGTTTTTTTTCTCTTGATTATTATCTCATCAAAGATGAGATATAATCGTAGGTCGAATATAATTGAACAAATTATGGTTGTGGGTTTGAATGAGGTTTTTATTTTCGCTTGAACAAACTTCTTTTCAATCCAAATGTTTAGATTTCTCACTGGGCTTTTCATTGAATTTTGTTTTATAGATTTTGAAAAGAATATGAAACATTTTTTTTTTATTTAGAAAATGGAGTTTGGGGAATGATTTTAGGGGAGAGTGTAGGAATTTAATTGGATTGTATTTGTAAACTTTTTTGAGGAAATTTTTTTTAAGTCTTAGACTAGGTTGTATAGATTGCCGCCTATAGGGACTCTTTATTCATTTAATCAATAATATTTGAAAATAGAAGAATGGTTATAGGGGAAAATGTAGAATTTAATTAAATTGCATTTATAAACTTTTTTGAGGATTTTTTTTAAGTCTTAGACTAGGTTGCATAGATGGTTGCCTTTAGGGCCTATTTATTCATTTGATCAATAATATTTGAAAAATAATAATAATTGTTTGAGATTATCTTATTAATAAAAGCTTTTTTTTAGAAAATCTGGTCTCCACCACTGATATTGAGAACAATATTTACTTATGGTCTAGAACTTTACACTTATCAAACAACAATATCAATATGCTGGAAACACTACGAAAAAATTTTCTACAAAAAGTTGTGAAATCGGAGGAAAACCCATTAATACCGTCAATAATTTTAGAGCAGAGTATTCAGGATTTTCAAGATTTTCATTCAAGGATAGATGAAGCCTGCTTCAA
The DNA here is from genome assembly GCA_958496175.1 of Sisyra terminalis. Classification (NCBI taxonomy): domain Eukaryota; kingdom Metazoa; phylum Arthropoda; class Insecta; order Neuroptera; family Sisyridae; genus Sisyra; species Sisyra terminalis. The sequence continues at coordinate 7,348,941 of OY292278.1, forward strand.
ATCGTGTTTGACCGTCAAAATCATAAAACCAAATTAATATTCTTCAACAATAAGCAAGCCAAATGTTACATATTCATAATGTTGAAAAAACTCCTGAAGATGACGTCCATGTCTACTCCAAGATACATCGGGGAATCTCATGAACATCATATTTGTAATTAGCGACGAATTTCAAAGAAAATTCTCAATAAACTCCAGATGATGTTCGTAGATCTTCAGGTAATAAATTTTAACGCTAGATTGAATCGCCTAAAAAACATGAACTGGAAATGGGCAAATATGATCATCATATGAAGTTTTTTTTCCATAAGAATCACTAGATGGGGTTATCAAATTGGTAGGTGATAGTCAAGGTTTATAAAATACACAGGTGGCCTCATGCGCTACGTGACGTATCCAGAAGAAATTCGTACATATCTTTAGACTGATTCAAATTTCAAAATTCTTCGTATGACGTCATATTTTTTTTTCTAATGGGGCAACCTGTGTTCCAAAGGCCTACTTTTAAAATCGTCTTTTTTACAGGGTATTACTTGCTGGAGTACCCAATTATGCTGGAATTACTAATACGATGGTGGAAGTTGACAAAAGTTGAAGATTTCCAATGATTATGATAAAGAAAGCTATGAAGAAACAAACCTAAAGACAACTTAGGAAAATTGGAAGTCAATTCGTAGACCATAAGGTTTGACCATAAAAATCATGAAACCAAATTAATATTCTTCAATAATAAGCAAGCCAAATGTTACCTATTCATAATGTTGAAAAAACTCCAGAAGATGACGTCCATATCTACCCCAAGATACGTTGGGGAATTTCATGAACATTATATTCGTAATTAGCGACCTCAAAAAGAATTTCAAAGAAAATTCTCAATAAACTCCAGGAGATGATATTCGTAGATCTTCAGGTAATAAATTCGTAAGCTAGACTGAATCGCCTAAAAAACATGTACTGGAAATGGACAAATATGATCGTTATATAAAGTTTTTTTTTTTTTAAAGTCACCAGATGAGGTTACCAAATTGATAGGTGCTAGTAACTTCAAATGATTTAAATTTCCAAAAAAAAAAAAATTTCCCCTTCCTGGTACATATTTATAGGCGTTTCCATCTCTCACTTGTAAAAATTATTCAATAAACGACTTCCAAAGGCTTACTTTTAAAATTGTCTTTTTTTAGAGGGTGTTACTTACTGGAGTACCCTACAAAGTTGACAAAAGTTGAAGATTTCCTATGGTTACGATAGAAGAAGTTATGAAGAAGCACATTTTAAGATAACTTGCGAAAGTTGGAAGTCAAAACATTCGTAGACCTAATAACAGGATATAAAATGAATCAAGTGGATACATTTAGTAAAGAAACCGAGGAGGATATATCCTTTCTTGTTATATTTGCCTATTCAGCTACCTAAGTTCTTCAGAACCACCTGGGGATGAGCAAAAAAATATTCTTCAGGACCTAATCGACTAACTGCTGAAATTTATTTCTGAAGATTAATTTGCATTAAGAAGTCCTCCCAGGACAAATAAATCATTTGATAGTTAAGCATCTTGTTAAACTAAGAGCTTTTCAAGCTCAAATTTCTGATGCGATTTTTGTTAACAATTGTTTTTCCTAATCTGGATAAAACTTTCATGAACTTTTGAAAAGTATTACTTGTAGTTGAACAATTCGGGGAATTATTTTGGCCGTTTAATTATTGAATGTGTGATGAATTATTTGTTGACGATGTGTTTGATTTGATGGAAATAAATGGGGTGAAATGGGGTTGAATGGTGCTCGCGGGTACCGCGGACGTTTGCGCTTGTCCAACAATGAACGACGCCGCGGCGTCCCCGAAGACACGACGTCCGCAATCGCGTTCCACCAATTCTCATATAGACAACCCTTTCTCCCTCCATCTTCAATTGTGGTTTCTCGCAATAAAAAGCGGCATCAACGCGCTTCCAACTCGCATTTGTAGTCAGAATCAGTGTTTTCATTGTTGGCACTAAGTGACCGATACAACATGGTAAGTGGTTTATTCTTTTACTTGGTTAAAACCATCCCCTCAATTGGTTTGCAAAAAAATAATCGTAGGCGTAATTTATTCCAAGTTTCCTGTTTCATTTGCGAACATTTTGATAAATGGATGGACCTAGATTGAGGTAACTAACCTTCGTTAGGTGGTTGGGGGTTGTTTTGCGTGTACAACCCGTATTATTTACCCTTGTTTTATTTGTGATAGTACGATGATAAGCCACAATCTTACTACTGAGAATTAGCTGAAAAATTGGATGATTTTCAATTAATTTGAAAAATACTTAATTAGTTTTTGATATAAAAATCTAGGGCATCCCAATTTCTTCAAAGCAAAATAACCACCCCTTTAATTTTCACTTGTCTATTCTCTTGTAAATAAATAATATGTCCTTCGTTTTTCAATTGCTTCGATTCTTTATTTACTCGACTAGAACAATTGATTTTTTTGGAAACTAAAAAGAAAGTTTGTTTATTAGAAATTCAAGCCAAAAAAAAAAATCGTGGGGGTAGGTTACCCAATTGGGGTTAAAAGGGTATTGAAACAAAAATTAAATGTTTGAAAAACTGTGTCAAGTTAAAGAAAAAAATGGGCTTTCTTTGTTTGTCTAATGGAAAAAATAACTTATTTAAGTTATGCGTTTTAATTTTGAAAATATTTTGATTGTTTCACAAGATATTTAACACGTGATTTGTGGGGAAGAAAATGCAAATAAGGGTAGTGAAAGTCGTAAGGGTGCCTTTGGCCGGATGTGTTGAATAAGAAATGTGTGTGATTAATGCAAAGGTAAATTGATAGTTTTCACCTTTTCAATTTAAAAAAGAAATATATTGGGGGATGAAGTATAAAATTTATGGGCATTAAGGCAAATTTTAGGGAATTTATTTCATATTTTCCGCCTACTTTTAAATTTAGAAGTTAGTGTGTAAAGTCGTACTATGGTGGCGATACTAATGTCCGATTTGGGTCAATAAGTAATCAAATTAATGTCTATTAAAATTTTATTTTTGGTTTTTGGGATAAAATTTAATTAAAATCAATCATTTATCAATGAAATATTTTATTTTTTATTTAATTAAAAATTTTGATACAACTTTTTTGTACCTACGATTTTTTTTCTACTTAAAGTGTAATATAAAATTAATAGTCAATAACCGACAAAAAAATTGAATTTTCATTGTTACATTTTTAAGTTTCATCATATAATAAAAATTTGGGGATTAATTAATTAAAATATTCAAATTCTGTGCTTTTCAATGTTCTATTTTATCATGGAAACCCCTTCGAGCTATAGTCGTCATAATATGGATGAAGAAATATTTGTATGGGTATATGATTTGAAAATAGTATATTTTTTAATTTAACCTATTTTTGTAGATATTTGTTGAAAATTTGATACGGAAAGAAACATGACTAAAGATTGGAAAGATTTTAATGAATTTTGAAAGTTGGTTGTATATAAATGCGTTGCAGAAGCCCTAAGTCCTTACCAGGGGGCAGATAGTCTTTAGTGATTTAGGGGCACGTTTTTTAGAAGAAGAGCTATAAAGGATATAAATGGTTAAAACAGAGATAGACGATTTTCAATAGTCGTTATAGTTCCCTATTTAATTGAAGAATTCGAAAGGTTTTAACGGTTTTAAATTTATAAATCACAATTAAACTATAATTTTTTGGATGTTATATATTTCCTGCATGTTTTGTAGATATGGTTTGAAGATTCCTCGAAAATTTAAGATGGCAAGAACTATAATTGAAAAATGATCCATGAAATGCAATGCAGAAGCCCTATGTCTCTACCAGGGAATAGAAATTCTATATAGGAAATATTGGGCATGTTTTGTCGCAAAACACTGAATAGAGCTTTAAGAGATATAATTGCTTATAACAAAGATGGGTAATTCTTAGTAGGGATCTTATATTCCCTCATATTTCCCTATATTAAATTACTGACCTTATGAGTCCATTGAAATTCACAATTTTTTAAATGTGGAACTCACATGACATAAGTTTCATATTAGTTGGTGAAATTTACAAATTATAGTACCATACAATTGAGCTGTTTATTTTGAAAGTCGTCTTAAGTCCTTAAGTCTTAAGAATTACTGCAAAAACTAATATTAAATCAATAATTTAAATATCAACTTAATTTGGCATAGCTAGAAATAAAATTATCGTATTAATTGTCCTTATAATGGATTTTGATGGATTTAGACCACTTTCATAATAAAAAGCTCAACTTTAATGTAAAAATGAACTTAGAATGAAGAATTTAAGGCAAAAAGCCACTAAAATTATACTACAATGTAAAAATCTTAGAGCAGAAGTGGTTAACCCAAATGATAAATGCTGGCCACTTTGGAAATGCACTATAATTTCGCGGGTCACATAAAATTATGTATCTACATTAGATTTATATGCATTATGGATCCGCTAGTCTAATTTTAGAGACATTTTTGTCTTAAACTCGTCGTTCTAAGTTCATTTTTACCTTAAAATTAACCCTTTTATTGTGAAAGTGGTCAAAGTCCATTGCAAGGACAACCAAACTCTGCCAGATTATGTTGATGGGTTGGCCACTCCTGTCCACAATTTGCTATTAAGCTTTGATCCCTGGTACCCAATTCTGGTTTAAAATTATTAATTTTTTAAATGTAATTAATATTGATTTTTTTTGTAGGACGTTAGTTGAAAATCCCTGACTTTTTTATGGAAAGAAACATGAATGAAGACTAAACTTACTGTATTTTTATTTGAAAAGCCCTACGTTTTAAATTTTCCATTCTCCTATATAATTCCAATAGTAATCTTTGATTTTCATTACAATATTTCTTACATAATTTAGATGAAAATTTTTAGTGGAATTTTCAAAATTAAATTCGCATTAGTGGGTTATTAAATTCGTATTTTTCTTATTTCTTAGTTTTTTTTTTTTAATATCTTCATTAAGAGGCAATTTTTACAATTAAAAGTTAATTAAGTGTAATTAGGGTGGGTGCTGAGGACAGTTTTGTCGTTTATGTAAAGGCCTATTATGTCAAATCAATTACGATTGTAAATGGTAGATTAAGAGAAATGTTTGCCTCTTGGGAAATTCATTGGGAAACGGAAATGTCGTTTTGATGACTTATTTTATGTGAAAATTTAAATATATATGAGAAATCTTTGGCGTAGTGGTTTGATACCTGTAATATTTGATTACTTACTATATTTGTATATAAGACCTGTTTATTTTGAGAGTAGTTTAAGTCCATTTGACTCATTATTCATATGCTTTATTTTTTCAATTATGGGAATATAAATTTAACTATCTGACAAAAACTATAATTATTTAGATGTGATTTGACTTAAATGACTTAATCCTTGAAATGGGCTTAGAAAACTTTGTCAAAATCAACGGCTGATTACTGCCTCCCACGTACTATTTGACTGCCCAGCCATGACTCAAAGTCGTCTCAACTCGCTTGGTCCACCCGGACATGAGCTGGGGAACATACACAGAGATCCAGTTGATCCTGTCTGCTGAGATTCTTATCAGAAGCAGACCTGACCAACTGGAACTGAAATTAAATTCTCATGAGAGGCCCCCAGATCAAAGGAAAAAAAACCGCTGATAATGCACAGATCAGGTTCAAAAGGTCACCGGTGCTTCATTTTACGAGTCTGTAAATAAAGTCCTAAATCGTAGCGAATGAAAAGCTCTTACGGCATAAGTCACTAGTGACCACGATTCCCAGAAATAAGATATATCGCTGGCGAGGTTCTTTAAGTCGGGGTAGTTTATTCGTTTTTCTAATAAGTCCTGGATTTTAATTCGTTTACTTGATTTTTTCTTAGTATATTTACTATTCTACTTCCTCAGTGCAATATTGCGAGGCTATCCAGTATCCTTTGCTGGGAAGCAAGTTGTTTCCTTATACTATTGAAATTTTATTGGTGAAATTCTTCAACCACATTCGACCACAAAAGTTATTTAAAAATTACCTTTTTTACCGAAAATCAATGTCAAATTTTTCGGAATGTTCGTCGTGGGTCAACAATTTTTTGTTTTCGTCAGAAATTATTATATTATTCATTACACTAACAGAGAAATACCGCTATAGAATTAAATTATTTATGTGTAAAACGAATTGAAATCATTTCGCGTAAAATTAAACATAAAAACATAAAATTACATGTTTTATTAATAATTCAATAGAGTGGAATTTAGTTATAATAAATTAAACTTGCAATAGTTTACGGGGAATTATTAAATATTATTCGGCTAGTGCTTCTATTGAAGAACTTTTGTTCATTTTTCGGAGTTTAAGGGATGATAATTTTATATTATTTCTATATTATTATGGGTGGCTAATATTTATTTATTTTGATTGATATTGATTTACATATGTAAATCATTGATCTACATTTTTGATTTCAGGTATTTTTTTTTAAATCACAAGCCTTCCTTTGTTATCTGCATAATGTCTTATTTCCGGATTTAAAAAATCGATCACTTCAAAATGACATTGGAATTCTATTTTGAAGGAGAAAAGAAATTAAAGCAAAGGGAATGAAGAATATTATTAAAGTTTGCTGGTATTCTTATCCATGGTTATTATACATTAATGATTCTCATTTTCTGGATCCTTAATATTCGATGTTTTTATTAAATTTTTCGTACAACGTTTCGCCACTTTCGCAGCTTCCTCAGGTACTCAACTGTAATTGAGTATCATGAGAACCATTAATGTATTATTATAACTGTGCAAAAAATATGAAGTACTTTAGATTCTATCCTTGTTACAGTAAGGCATTTAAAATTTAACAGTTTTCAAATGCTTTTAATAGTCTTTTGGAATATTTATTTTTATTATTTATTACATATCGTGACAAAATTTGAGCTAAATGGATGCAAAACTTTTTGAGTTTTTGAAATCTACACAAACCAACATAATAATTCTATATAAGTAGATAAATCATAGATTATTCATTGTTTATTTAAATCAGAGATTGTCCGAGGTGACCAACCCGCAAGATGCATCAGACTTTTATAAAATGTACACATTTTATAATGACCATAGTGGTGAAAATCAATATATTATAAATGTTTACAGTGTATCTAAATTTAGTATGGAGAATTTGAAATATAACTTTAATGGTGGCCCGCGGAGTTATGATGCATTTCCGAAGTGACCCGCAATACAATTTGGGTTGGCCACTCCTGATTTAAAATATGCTGATTGTTTGATATCTTTAAAAAGAACATAGATTTTATAATTTATATCCAATTAATGGGTGTCCATTTAATTATTTTAATTGGGCTTCTTCTAAATGCAACTTTTATTATTAATAATTAAACGTAAATAGGCAACCTTTTCTTCCGTAGAAAAATTATTTCAACTTAATTACAAAGTTTCTAGCAAATCAGTTAAGCTGCCTTTAAATTGGAACCGAAAGTAAAAACAGAATAAAATATTGGTACAACTATTTAGATTAGACTTGTTTGTGAACTTTTATACTTATTTTTGGTGGAACACGCCTAAGATGTACCTGAAAACAAATTATTATCAAAATCAATAAACCTGTTATTGTATCATACGAAAGAATGCAGGTAGGCAGAAATTTACGTTCAAATTATCGATCTTTGATCTTTAATGATCAATATTGTGACCAAAACCGGCTGAATTCCAAGCTGATATGAAATTGCAAACGATTCTCTACCTGCTATCATCGGGTGGTATAAAATAGCATAGTAAAAGCTTGAAGGCCAAAATGTGTGAAAAAGGTAAGCTCAAAGGTGTTACTAATGGATTTGGTAACAGATGTTAATGTAATTATAATTGACAACAAATAATAAATACCTCAAACTGGTTCCAAATTCCTTAAACGATGTATTTAAAGCTGCCATTCTCTCATTTTGACCTCATATGCATACGAAAAATTCTTAAATTCTCACCTATATATGATTTAGAGGACATACATAGATATTTCTTAACATAGTTTTGTATTTGGCTATTTGTGTCTTCCAAAATTGAATTATTTTTTTGGCCAAAGATCCAAAGATCGCTATTAATCAGGGACTGGAAACTTACTGGAAATATTCCTGTTTTCTTTAGTACTTCCTTAAACATATTTGTTTTATGGGCGAAACGATATCATTTGTAAATTACTATATAGTTTGTGAATATTGGCCATGGAAATTTTATAGTCATTTCCTATTCCATAAACTAATGAGCGTAATGGATCTAGTGATGGGACCAATTGGGGCAATTTTACTTTTTCACCAGCACAACATATCCCAGTAGATTCACCACTGTATTTTAACGCCTTACAATATTTGCAAATGATTGTCATTTCCCCAATTGTTCCATATTACAATAAATATTAAGCAAAATATGTAAATAACACATAAATTAAATAGATAAAAAGCTAAGCGTTTTTCAAAATAAATCACAGACATCAATAATTACAAATAGTATATAGCCAAGTAAGCGTAAAAATTTGCAGAAGATGTCGAGGGACATTTTAATCTTCTAGAGGTATATAATGTACTTTATATCCGATTCCCATGCCTACCGAATATACATAGAAAATTTCATGAAAATTGGTCCAGCCGTTCTTGAATTATAAATAGTGTAACTTACACAACTTTCTTTTATATATTTATATATAGATAGTCTTAGATGGTAAGACCAATTTTGAATAGATGAAAAATTTGAAAACTATATACCCCTTTCGTTTGGAAACCCTATGCAAATATTGGAGTACAATGAAATTTAATCGTTGTTGTTTTTTCAGAGGGAGTGCATTTCCGTCCATATTGGCCAAGCCGGTGTTCAAATTGGTAACGCGTGCTGGGAACTATATTGTCTGGAACATGGAATCCAACCGGACGGGCAAATGCCGTCCGACAAAACCGTCGGCGGCGGCGACGATTCGTTCAACACGTTCTTCAGCGAGACCGGAGCCGGAAAGCATGTGCCCCGTGCAGTTTTCATCGATTTGGAGCCGACCGTTGTCGGTGAGTCGATGCACTCGTGCAATCAAACTCAAAAATCGTACCACTGATTACTATCGCAGAATGGGAACGAACAAATATATTAAATTACCATTTAACGACTACTTGTATGTGAATTTATGATATCCTACCTGAATATAGAGAAATTAATCGATACATCTATGTATTAAAAAACCACATGAATTCTGCCAGTCGCATATTTCAATAAATTTTGCATCTATTTGTATTGCGAAGAGAATGTCGAGAGTTCCCATTGGAAATTTGATCTGATCAGATTGATTACGTTTGTGGTTTTTTGTCTCAAACTTGAAAAGTTTAAAGTGATTGTACTTATCAATTAATCTCTTCTTGCCCCACTTTCGTTAATCACCGGGTATGATTTTATCGGAATGGATATTTTATGGCACTTTTTTAACCCAAAAAATGGTTCCCAAAGACAAAATTTGATGAGGAAGAACCACCTTTCATTGAAGTGGTTGATTTTTTCCCTGAATATTAGCCATTAGAATAAAACCATAATTTCATAGGGCTCAGTGGCGTAGCTACCTAGGGGCTAGGCGGGGCAGTGCCCCGGGGCCCTCGAATCCTTACCAGAAATCTCGATCGAACTGAACTTTTGAAAATTCAGTTGGAAGTTCACCAATTATGTAAGGAAATAATCAGCAAATATGGAGTGCTAGAATGTGACCTAACGGAAGTATTTACTGCGATGTTATTGTTCTTTACAATTCCTGTTACTTCTGCAGCAGCTGAAAGGTCATTTAGCGAATTAAAAATAATAAAAAATTATCTAAGAAATAATATGGGCCAAACTCGACTCCGATATTTATCGCTAATAGCAATTGAAAACAAAACCGCATCAAACCTGGATTTAAACGCAGTCATTGATACTTTTGCGAAAACTAAAGCTAGGAAAAATTATAAATATAATTTTTATTAGGCAGTTGGTAGGCCCGACTTTCTTATATATAAGTTGGCTATCTTGCCGTGCGTCCGTGCAGAATGGGCTATGCGCATGCGCTCTGTTATTCCCACTTATGCATGCAAAACGTTGGTAACGGTACACACTCACTAATGTATTTATTTGTGAATACGTATTTCGGATTTTCAGGTTTACAATATGTGAACGCCAAAAAACATAATGCTCACTTATAAACTTAACTTAACCTTTTCGAATATATCTACTTATCAGAGTTCAAATTTGTAAGCATACTCTTTTCTAGAAATATCCTCCGAAAATAGGAAGATCCTCCGCATCGCAGTTTTGTATTTTTTTCTCAGTCCAATAGAAAAAAATTCTTAACTCATCATTTATCGATTGTACAGAAAAATGTTCTGGAAGAATTTTTTAGGATATTTAATGCTCTACAGAAAAGGTATCTTATATTTTTTCCGTAAACCTCACCATTTGATAGATATTAAGGATTTAATTTTGATTATTTTAAGACAAATTTCATTTTTGTTTATAAATTTTATAACTCGACAATAAATGAGTCTTATACAATGCGCAATAGAAATTTTTGTTGGAAATTAATTGCTCTATAAAAATGGTTTCTTATGTTCTGGCGATTAAATTAACCCTTCAAAAGATATTCATCATCAAACTTTCATGTGTACGGGTTTTAAAAGTTTTTGATGAGATATACGAAAAATTTCAGTTTAATTTATAATTTTTAAATATTTTTCAAGTTTAAGAATTAATTTTTGTTTATTTTTTAAAAAATTATTCGAATATCTCATTAAAATTTTTTAAAATCCGTACACATGAAAGTTTGATGATGAATATCTTTTAAAGGATTAATTTAATCGCCAAAATATAAGAAACCATTTTTATAGAGCAGTTAATTTCCAACAAAAATTTGTATTGCGCATTGTATAAGAATCATTTATTGTCGAGTTATAAAATTCATAAATAAAAATTAAATTTGTCTTAAAATAATCAAAATTAAATCCTTAATATCTTTCAAATGGTGAGGCTTACGGAAAAAATATAAGATACCTTTTTTGTAGAACATTAAATTTCCTAAAAAATTCTCTCAGAACATTTTTCTGTACAATCGATAAATGATAAGGTATGAATTTTTTTCTATTGGACTGAGAAAAAAATACAAAACTGCGATGCGAAGGATCTTCCTATTGAAAATAAGAGCTCATACTTGGTGAGAATTTTTTTAAGGTGTCTAGCAACCCATTTTTCTGTGTCACTAGTAAAAAAAAAATAATCGATTTTTTTGACCCACCCTAGTATACATAGCGGTGGGGCCCCATTTTTCAATTTGCCCCAGGGCCCTTGATTACCTAGCTACGCCACTGATCGAGCTATCACTTTTACATTGACTTTTTAAATGAAAATTGGATCAATGGATCATATTTTTTGATTGGTATATGAATATTTCTAGACGAAGTTCGTACCGGAACGTATCGCCAGCTCTTTCATCCGGAACAGTTGATCACGGGAAAGGAAGATGCGGCCAACAACTATGCCCGAGGTCATTATACTATTGGAAAGGAAATTGTCGATGTTGTACTTGATCGAATAAGAAAACTTTCCGATCAATGCACGGGACTTCAGGTACTAAAATAATCTTTGAAATTTTTTATTTTTTATTAATTTTGATATTTTTTAGGGATTTCTTGTGTTTCACTCCTTTGGAGGAGGAACCGGTTCAGGATTTACGTCCCTCCTGATGGAACGCCTAAGCGTTGATTACGGCAAAAAATCAAAATTGGAATTTTCAATTTATCCAGCACCACAAGTATGATTATTGATAGAGATAATTAGTTTAATTGCGACACGTAAATTGTGATAATTGAATTTGTAGGTTTCGACTGCTGTTGTTGAGCCATATAATTCAATTTTAACGACTCATACCACGTTGGAGCACTCGGATTGTGCTTTTATGGTCGATAATGAGGCAATTTATGATATTTGTCGAAGAAATTTGGATATTGAACGGCCCACGTACACCAATTTGAATCGTTTAATAGGCCAAGTATTTATCTGTGATTTAACTTGGATTTTTTTATAAATTGATCATTTTTTTGTAGATTGTGTCTTCGATCACCGCCTCGTTACGGTTTGATGGAGCGCTGAACGTTGACTTGACTGAGTTCCAAACGAATTTGGTTCCATATCCCCGAATTCATTTTCCGTTGGCCACATACGCGCCGGTTATTTCGGCCGAAAAAGCATATCATGAGCAATTGACGGTGGCTGAAATAACTAATGCATGTTTCGAGCCGGCTAATCAGATGGTCAAGTGTGATCCGCGACACGGAAAGTATATGGCGTGTTGTATGCTCTATCGCGGCGATGTGGTGCCCAAAGACGTGAATGCAGCAATTGCTACGATTAAAACAAAACGTTCAATTCAATTTGTCGATTGGTGTCCCACGGGATTCAAAGTGGGAATTAATTATCAGCCGCCGACGGTGGTTCCTGGAGGAGATCTGGCGAAGGTGCAACGGGCCGTGTGTATGTTGAGTAATACGACAGCAATTGCTGAAGCTTGGGCTCGTTTGGATCACAAGTTTGATTTGATGTATGCCAAGAGAGCTTTTGTGCATTGGTATGTGGGTGAGGGGATGGAAGAGGGTGAATTTTCAGAGGCTCGAGAAGATTTGGCTGCGTTGGAAAAGGATTATGAGGAGGTTGGAGTCGATTCGGTCGATGGAGAAGTGGATGAAGGAGATGAATACTAAAGCTTTTGGGTTTTTTTTTCCACGCTGATGTTTTCTCGCGAATGACTAACATCTACTTAACCACTTTCGATTTTATATTGGATTTTTTTTTAATTTTATATCAGTAAACACACATTATGTTTTACGAGTAATAATTAAAAAAATATATATTAATGAATTTTAATAAAAAACGTGCACAAATTGCGTACAACATATTTTTTAATAAATTCCATTTCAATCCGTTAGGAATCGGCAGGTATTTAGTTAATAAAAGGCTGGTGGAATTACTTAAATATAAAATGTTGGGATCAATAAATTAATGCTAGCGATCCCCAACCAAAGCGCTTTTTAAATTTGTCTATGATAAATTTGTTAAAAAAGGGCATTTTAAGGGGGGTAAGGGTTTTTGCTTTCGAAAAATCGATTTTTTTCTCTTATCTTATTGTTTAACATTTCAAGAATATGTCCTTAAAATGTTAGGTCGATAGAAGCAATATTCTTAAAGTTATTGTCTTATTAATCTCCTGGCCTTTAACGCTCCAACTCTGGGGTAGTTCATAAACTTTAGACGCGTTTTTCTCAAAACTCCTTTTTTTTCAAAGTCCGTGTTCACTGTCATTTCAAAACTACTTGACCGATTCATTTCAAACTTAATACACATTTTTGACATATAAAATACCGCCCCCCCCCCAATGTTTAATAAAATTTTTTTTTTTTACATTAAGGGTGTTTTCCACCCCCAAAATGGCGGAATTTTTATTGGAAAATAACAGTTTACACTTTAAATGGCCGCCAAAAATTTTTAAATGAAAAAAAAAAGTTATCAGAGAACGTTGGGGGAAGATTTGATCATAATTTGACTAATTTTTCTTGGTTTTTTATTTTCAAATAATTTCCAGCCGAGATATGGTGAACACCGCAAATTGTTTTTTTCTCAAGACGTTCTGGGGGAAGCTCTGTTATCGGCTTATGCTTCAATATTTCTGCATGAAACAATTACCCTATATTGTCGAAAATATGCTCAATAATGTACAAAAGGTCCGAATAAAATTACTCGATCCATATTTAAGATAAAAATTCACAAAAAGTCTTTTTTTACCTTGAAACCCTACCCCCCCCTTAAAATCATTACATTTGAAATTCCTTTAATATCTTAAAACAGCTTCTAATGGGTTTTTTGAACATTTAAAATACCTTTACTATTCAATTAGCTACGTTTCGTTACGTATCGTAACTTCATCAGGCTTCTTGATTCACAAAAATATATAATAATATAATATAATATTTTCAATTTAAATTTAAATTGAAATTTTCTGAATTGTCTTCTTATTTAACAAAAGCTGAGATCTGAATTTTATCATCTATTTAAAATATCTTTTGTTAATAGAAAAAGAACCTGTTCCGTAAATTTAGTTACCAACCTAGGGTTACCAACTTTAAATTACAGAAAATCCGGAGATCGTATAACTAAATCCGGAGAGTTGCATTCAGTATGAAAGTAGATTTAAAAAAATCTTAAGAACAAGCAAGTATTCAAAATCATAACGTTCACAAGCTTTACTAGCTTAGTCTATATTCTTAATATAATAAATATATATATTTTTTGACTATAATATCAATTGTTATCACAGGAACATAGTGAAGAAACTTGTATTTTTATAAAATCGAAAAACGTGGAGATTTTTGGTAGCTGGAGTTCAAAGAAAATGCATTTTTTCTGGAGTCTCCGGACTAAAACTGGCGAGTTGGTAATCTTAAATAAGCCAATAGAAAATTTTTAAGTAATAGGAATAAAAGTTGAAAAAATAAGAAAATTGTGGCCTCTTTCTGAAGTACCTTACATCAGGGCCGAATTTGCAGATTTGGCTTGGATAGAAACTTAAGAATCTTAGCCCCCTAAATACCCTGTTAAAAATACAATTGGAATAATTACGTTTATAATGCCTGTAATAATTTCAAATTACTTTTGTGAACATCAAATTGTCTTTCACCTACCACTTCAAAATGGTGGGAATGCAACTTAAAAACGTAGAATATAATGAATTATAGTTAATAAGTTGGGATATGTTATCACTGTTTGCTAGGTGGCCGATAGGCCCTTAAAAGTATAATTTAAATCCTACCCTGCTTTACAAAATTTATGAATGGTCCCCTATCATAAATAAAAACTTTAATTTCGATATCTTAATTAAAATTCCCCGTTAACTGTCAAGCTATCTTTCAGTGGGGCATAAGCAAGGTTTGTAAATTACACAGGTTGCTCCATTAGAAAAAAAAATGACGTCATACGAAGAATTTTGAAATAGATCAGTCTGAAGATATGTACGAATTTCTTCTGGATACGTCACGTATCCATCACGTAGCCACCATGAGGCCACCTGTGTATTTTATAAACCTTGGGGCATAAGCAAGGTTTATAAAATACCAGAAGAAATTCGTACATATCTTCAGACTGATTCAAATTTCAAAATTCTTCGTATGACGTCATATTTTTTTTCCAACGGGGCAACCTGTGTAATTTATAAACCTTGGGGCATAAGCCCCACTTTGGAACATCGTTTCATACGATTAAATTAAACGCATTTTTTATAATTTTCGAGTTTTTCACTTCGT
The DNA here is from genome assembly GCA_958496175.1 of Sisyra terminalis. Classification (NCBI taxonomy): domain Eukaryota; kingdom Metazoa; phylum Arthropoda; class Insecta; order Neuroptera; family Sisyridae; genus Sisyra; species Sisyra terminalis. The sequence continues at coordinate 7,364,257 of OY292278.1, forward strand.
TTCCTCTTATTCTAGAATTACGACGAAAAAATATCAATTTTATTTTCTATAGAAAAATGTATTCCCTACAACTTTATATTCTACATATTTTCACCCAAAACCCATTGTTTTCCAGATATTTAAGGAAAACTTATACGACAATCTTTCAATCCTTTACGATCTTCCTACTCAAATGTCAAAGCCGGCAAATTCTTCAGTTCAAAGACTTTTAATTTTACGCAAATTTTTTTAATTAATTCCCTGTAAATCATTTACGTTTACCATTTATCCTATTTATATTCCCAAATTTGAATAATTTTGACAAAATCGATCAAATCAATGTTCATATTGGAAAGAAAATCACAGGCCGATAAGGCAGTGCACTGTTTCAGTGCTGTAATGTCGTTCAGAAAAGAAAATTCGTTGTCGGTGCGTTTCAAATTTTTATCGATAAAATCGGTTTTAAATTAATATTTTCCCCCATAATTATCCACTTAAATCATTAGTGATTCAATATTTATAAAAGTAAATCAATTTTTGACATTTCTCAGTAAAAAATTGCATTTCCAAACGAATTTCTTGATTGTTGCATTTCATCTGCTAAAACAAATGAACGTCAGGCTTTAAATGGTGGATCAGTGTTCTCGAAAATTTTCAGTGTTAATTTGTCATTAAAAATGTCAAATTTTCAATGAAAATTATCCACAAAAAACCATTGTAATAGTGAATTAATTTAGTAGTGGTTATGTTTAATACATTTTTAAGTTTGTGTAAGTTTTCCAAATAAAATTGTGAGGATCTTAAGGATTTCAATTTTGGATCTTTTCAACTTCTAAAACGGAGGAGCTGCAGAAAATTGCAAATGGACGCTGCTGCACAAAGGTTAGACAACAACTTGATCGTACAAATAAAATAATCCAATATCAAAACGAAGCAATTTATTTTTAAAATTTAAAATAAAAAAAAATCAAAGATAAATTTTATATATTTTACAATACAAATTAGGTATATATATAAATTTTCTAAATCAAATTAGTTACGTTACAAATAAATGACTCAATCAGTAAAAAAGTTTAAAAAAAAAAAAATGTTCATTCCTTATGAACACAATATTGGACGGGTTTTTCAAGAATCACATACAATTTTCCATTCATTCTGCATTTAATCCCTCATATAGATACTATATAATATTATAATATATATTTGATAAGATTTAACAAAATTTAATATTTTCGATAAATCATAATATTTGTGTGCTACTTAACGACTAAATAAACTTTATTTTTCATACAAAACATTTCAACCCCTTTTCATTTCAGGGTGAAAATATTTTTTTTTTATCTTTAGAGTACGAAAGCTTAACTTTTTTTACATCTTATTCCCTACATAATTATATGGTAATGAGATTTTCATTCCTCGTCTTATAAAAATTTTAAAAAACATTCAAAGAAATTATATATATATTAATTACTTACGTTTTATATGTGCACTTTAGAGAAAATAAAATTCAGTCATTTCTTTTAAGAAAATATTATAATTAAGAGAATAAAATGCAATGACTGAATTTGCAGATACGTGAATATTTTTTAAGCTCATTAAATACGTAAAGGTTTTGGATGTTTGTTAGTTTTTAAAAATGTTTTACAAAGATTTTTATTGTGCGTATAAACAATTTAAATCCAGGAATTGAACCTTTCCAGGGAAACTCATTCTGAACAATGATTTCTCAGGAACTATTTGTTTTCACGCTATTAGTATAAAGAGCACATTATTATAAATTATTAAAAGCTTGATTCAATGTTTTTAAAATATTTTTGGGCAAATTTTTTAATGAAAGATTTAAAAAAACCAACAAAAATCAGATATTTTGCAAATGTATAAAGTACACAAAGTATAATGAGCCTTAAAATAACTTGTACTTAGTTGTTACCACAGAAATGTAGTATAGTGTTTATTAGACTGATTCAAAAAAAAAATGATGAATTTTTTTTTCTTAATTATATCAGAAATATTGTTGGAAATGACAAAAAAAAATCCTGTGAAAGTTTAAACTCTTAATATTAATATTAAGAGGTGCCGCATCGCAAATTTCGATTTTCCTCTTGCACTTTGGAATTTTATAGCTCACGTTGGTGACAATATTTCGCAATGACCAAGGTATATTCTTGTAGAAAATTGAACGATCTACAAAAAAGGTCTGTTACAAGTTTTTGATATATTTGTTCCTTCAAAAGTTATTCGAGGTCAAACTTGAACTAAAGAGAAATTTTAATATTTTTTCAATTTTTTGACGCAACCATCAATTTTATGAGAAAATTTTATAGGACATTTTTTGTAGAGCATTTTTTTTCCTATAACTTATCTCTATAAAAGTTTTTGATATTTTTCACAGGTCCTAGGTTATTTAATTAAAATAAAAAAAATAATTCAGGAAATATTATTAATTTAAAACAATAGAATTACGAATATTTTCAGTTTAATGCAAATAACTTAGGACCTGTGAAAAATATCAAAACTTTTATAGAGATGAGTTATAGAAATAATTTCCATTTAAATAACATGGGAACAATATTCTCTTGCATTTTGAAATTTTATAACTCACGTTGGTGACAATATTTCGGAATGACCAAGGTATATTCTTGTAGAAAATTGAACGATCTACAAAAAAGGTCTCGTACAAGTTTTTGATATATTTATTCCTTCAAAAGTTTTTCGAAGACGAAAGTTGAACTAAAGAGAAATTTTAATATTTTTTTCAATTTTTTGACGCAACCATCAATTTTATGAGAAAATTTTATAGGACATTTTTTGTAGAGCACTTTTTTTCCTATAACTTATCTCCATAAAAGTTTTTGATATTTTTCACAGGTCCTAAGTTATTTGCCTTTAACTGAAAATTAATTATTATATTTTTAACATAAAAATATTTTTTTTTTATTTTAAATAAATAACTTAGGACTGTGAAAAATAACAAAAACTTTTAAAGAGATAAGTTATAGGAAAAAAAGTGTTCTACAAAAAATGTTCTATAAAATTTTCTCATAAAATTGATGGTTGCATCAAAAAATTGAAAAAAATATTAAAATGTCTCTTTAGTTCAACTTTGACCTCGAATAACTTTTGAAGGAATAAATATATCAAAAACTTATACGATACCATTTTTGTAGATCATTGAATTTTCTACAAGAATATACCTTGGTCAATCCAAAATATTGTCACCAACGTGAGCTATAAAATTCCAAAGTGCAAGAGAATATTGTTCCCATGTTATTTAAATGGAAAATCGAAATTTGCGATGCGGCACTTCTTAATATTAATATTAAGAGCTTAAACTTTCACAGGACTTTTTTTTGTCATTCCCAACAATATTTTCGATATAATTAAGAAAAAAAAATCATAATTTTTTTGAATCAGTCTAGTGTTTATGCTTTTATCTTTACATAGATCTGCTTATCAAAATACGGATATTTTGTCTTTCTCATATTTCTTACGTAACTAATACAAGTAAAAAGAGACAGATTTTCATTCATGTAGATAACAAAAAGCATATGAGTACTCTACTGCATCTCTGCGATTGTTAAATCGATAAAAAACTACTTAATCTTAAAAAATTATCAATAGTACAATTATTTGAACATTTCTTAAACATAAATCAATAAGAGACAAATTTCCCTCAATTATGAGTAAAAGAAAATATTGCAATTACAAGGCCTATTGTATAATATATGCTTCACTATAAAATTGAAGAAAAAAAAAACATTTAAACACTAAAATTTATGGCAGCCTACAGATATATAATATTAAAACTGGCGCATTCATTATCTATCGAATTTGGCTAATTTAGACTCTTCTGGATACAAAACGGAAGAATTTTCGATACCTCGGCACTTATATGTTTTAACTTATACTTTAACGTTATATGTATAGTAAAAATATTCATATAAAAAATTGTACATTTCTCGACTGGCTTAGTATATCCAGTTGACAGGTACCCATTGGTGTTCGGTTTGTAACGTTTCCAGCGTTTCCAAAACTTTTCGAAACGTTTCGTCGAAATCCTCGTTTATGATCACCGTGTCGATATATTTGCCATAGGCTCGTTGCAAACATGCACTTTCCTCCAACGTTTTACGTAAATCATCCTCCTAAAATTGCAAATGCATTAGAAAATGAATAATACAATTATTAAGGGGCCGTTCATAAAATACGTCACACTTTCTGTGACCCCCCGAGAAATATTTCGTCACAAAACTAAGACACCCCCCACCCCCTGAATATGATAAATTTCAATTAAAAGTGCACAAATTTCTATATATTTAAATGAAAAAATTGAAAAAGAAAAATAGTCGAAAGAAATATTAATTTAAAATTTTTTGACGAACGGCGAACCTCACGTTACCGAAAACCCCCCTTCCCCCCTGTCACATCGTGTCACACTCAGCAAGACCCCTGCCCCCCTTGTAAGCGAACGTATTTTATGAACGGCCCCTAATATAAAAAAGTATTTTATCTATATTCAACTTGTAATATTTACCTCATAAAGTGATGCCAAAGACTCGAGAGTTCGAGCCCTTCTGGAACTGTATCTGATGGAGCTTTGTCTATCAAACTGGACATGCAAAAATTAAAAATAAAAAAAATAATAAAAATTTAGAACGAAAATAGTACAAAAATTCATTCAAGAAACTATATAAACCTTTTATGTTTTAACTTAGAAATACTTTTAATCTTATAAGTTTACCTAAATGAAAATTAAAGACCAAACTATATTTAATCTAAACCAGTGGTTCTTAGAAAGATTTGAAGCTCTGAAAACTATAAGAAGGTATTCCAACCTTCTAATACATAATGTGACGCCATCGGAAAGGATTGGAATACAGTGGACGCCCGATAATCCGGCCCTCGGCTAATCCGGCACCCCCTGTAATCCGACATGGTCTATTATTTATTATGTATTGAATATTTTTTTGACAATTTTCGCTACACAGAGAGAAAAAAATATCTTATCATTGGATCTGTAATTTGTCGGATTACAAGGTACTCTTTCGTAAAAAATTCCGGACTGTAGGGGATCTTAGGCAGTACTCTATAGTCCGATAAATTCGCTAATCCGACTCTGCCCTGCAAACTGTTTGTCGGATTACCGGGGGTCCACTGTACCTTCTTATATATAACCTTAGAGCAATTGTGAACTTAAATAATTCCAAATAGAATTCCAGAATCTTAAAACAAATAAAAAATTGTACAGACAACCAACATTCAAATTTTCATTTCAATAAGTAACTACAAATTTAAAAATAATTAAACGGAATACACAAAAGTGGAAACAATTTTAGATTCATTAGGACATTATATTTATTTCTTTGTCTTTCACAATACACGAAAGGTATCGTAATCGACAAAGAAACCAACATAGTACTACGAATATGAGGTGAAACCCCTGTTATGATTTCCAAAGATAACTTTTAAATTATTAAGGGTGGATCACCGTCAGAAAAAAAAAATCGATTTTTTTTCTCCATAAATGTCTTCTTATAACATTCAAGAATAACGTGTTAAAAGGATTGGAATAGCTGACTAATGTATTTTCACTGATAAAAATTGAATAAATTGATAATAACATAAAAAAATATCTTAAAAAAACTTTAAATGCGTTTTTCTCGAAATCAACTTTTTAAAACTGGAAGACAAGATTTCTCAGAAACTATCCGACGGATTGACTTGAAACTGGAGAGTGTTATAGTTCAACACGTCTTCTTGGTACTGAACCTCTGAAATTGACCAAACCTCCCCCCTCTTCAAAGTGGGAGAAGGGGAAAGGTCCAAAAAAAGGTCGTTTTTTTTTAACTTTTTTTTCAAAGTCGCACCATTTTGTGAATTTTCAACTTTTTTCGGATTTTCAAGGTTCAGTACCAAGAAGACGCATTACCAAAACCTACATTCTTTAAAAAATCATGATCCGACTTTTGGTTTCCGAGAAAACTTGTCTCCCGTTTGCCTCCTCATTTTTGAGGACCCTTTTTCAAAGCGCCGGTAAAAGGGGGAGGAGGGGGGACATATCGGAGCAAATAAAAAAAAATAGTTCAAAACTTCAACTTTTACATGCCGAAGACCGCTTTTTAATATCTCTAAAAAAAAAATGGCAGCAGTTTTAAAAAAGTCATTTTTTTTTTACGTTCTGACGGTGATCCACCCTTAAAATTCCTCTCCAGAATTCTCTATATCGTTATGTTTCCAATTTTGCATATATTTCTTGAAACTTCATTTCTAAATCAATAAAAGGAGATGATTTTCTTCAGGCAACAAACATTCAATTGCTTTCATAACAAATTTTGCAAAATATATCATTCGCTTACGGTTAGATTTCGACTCGACGCCCCCGTGTTCCTCGCCATATCATACAACGTTTTCAGCTGCTCCATACCGGGTGCTGCTATGAAAATCACATACGGCATAAACTCTGAACTGTTGTGCAACATTTTTAGAGCCCCTGGACTGCAATCCAACACACACATCTTGCCCTGACGAATCACGTCCCTAATGTTATCCAAATGCGTTCCGTACAGGTGGCCATTATGTTCGCCATATTCCAAAAATTTGTGCTCCCGAATTTCGGTTTCCATAGTTTCACGATCGGAGAAAAAATACGTTTTCCCATTCTCCTCCAAAACTCGTGGAGGTCTTGACGTATCTAAAATAGTAAATAGTTAGGGATTTTTTTTTTCTTTCTACTGTAATAGTTACATGGAGTAACGGCGGCAAATTTTTCTGGATCACTATTGATAAGCCGATTTTTAAGTGTCCGACGTCCAACACCTTGGCAGCCGATCAGAACCAGGGTTTTTCGTTTGAATGGTGGCATTCGGGTGACTTCTTCGTACAGAATCAGCTCGGCCTTGTCGAATTCACCGTTGTTTTTCGATTGATAGATGGTTTTCTTTTTTCGACGGGAAATTCGGGCGCCGCAAATGCTAATTTTGTGGACATAGTCAGCTTCGGGGGCGACAAACGCCTTGCGGCGCTCCTCTAGCTCTTGTGACGGAATCAAACCAGCCACCCCATCACCACCCACTTTTTTCGCTTGCCACCAGTTGGGATCTTTTGTATTGACAATCTAAAAATAAAAAATATTAATTTGATTGTATTGAATTGGAATGTGGTTGACTTGTTACCTGTAAGATGTCGCCTCGAGAAAATTCCAAACCGATTTCGGGACATGGCAGTAGTGAATCTTCATTTGGAATATAGTCGAATAAGGCTCGCATATAACACTGAAAAAGTAAATTAGATTTTGAAAAAAAAATCAAGGAAGATTTAATTTTTAAGTCTTTGCAGATTATATTGGTCCAAATTGGACGAATTAGCTTATATAAATTTTAAGAGTATTGGATTTGAAAATTAAATTTCAGAGGCATAAGATTTCAGAATTAATCCTGCCAGGGGTGGACAGTTGCCCCATTCTTTCAGAATCTGATTACGCTAATATATGGATACTTAAGCCATCTTAGAACAGAAGTTTCCAAACATTTGAATTACTCTAGTTTTATTCCAAAATAGATTTGACTACTAATTACTCGTCCAACTTTAACCAATACAAACTATTTAAATTCATCCAATTCTTTGCCACGTGGCCTGACTTACCCGCCATTTTTACTTTCCGTAATTTTTATTGGGTTAAAATTTTGACCAAATTGTTTTTTTTTTCCAAATTGCTCATGCAAAAGAGTTACAGCCAATTCAAGCAATAGAGAATAAACTTGTAGAAAATTTTGAAAAGAATTAAAAAAGTTTTCGAGCAAAATCAAACAGTAGAAATTTTAAAGTATTTTTTTTTAAAGTTTAGTGAAAAACCAGGAAAATTATGAGATAATATAAGATTGGCAACACTGATAGTCTAATGAGGAAATTTCTGATCGGAAAGAAATCATATAGTTTTAAATTTTTGATCAGAGGTTCTTAATTCTGTTGGAGGTACTGACCCTCATCAGTTTCACCGAATCCTTCTCTATTGGAGAAATAAAGTTTGATTTTTTCAAATTCCAAAAATAGTTAAAAACCGTTAAAACGAGAAATCCGCCGAACCCGCAAGACTGACTCACCGAACCACTGGGGTTCGATCGAACCCAGGTTAAGAACCACTGTTTTAGATGATTTGTGTGGCCAATCTTATAAATAGCAAAAAATTTTGACATTCCGAATTTCTAACCTTTCCTGGAAGACTTTGGGTGAATAAAAGGAGGAATTTCCCTGGCGAGAGCCAGAAAATTATGTGTTACTCTACATTTACGTGGTACTTACCGTGAGCTTTTTATTGATTCCATTTTTAGATGGTTTAGATGTGCCATTGGTTACCTGTCCAGTAGATCCATGTTGAGTACCACCATCGTCGATGTTGGGTCCAATTTTAAGCGTTACCGACTCTTTGGCCACCCCAATTTCGCTCATTAACTCCTCCGGTGTGTAAACCGGAACTCCATTCACCTCCAAAATTACATCGCCCACATGCAATAACCCTTGACGATCGATCATGCCACCGCCCAAAATTCGTGCAATCACTAAATTGTTGGACTCGTCCACTTGAACCTGAAATATTTAACGATAAATTTTTGGAAATTTCATTGCTATGATTTATTTACGGTGAGTCCAAGTGGTTCGTTGGGGTTTTTCCGAAGCCCCACCATGCGAATGGCGTCGGCGTGCATTCCGTTCATTGGGATTTCGAAGACTCTTGACTCGGAAACGGGTGGACGGGATTGCCGTTCCTCGGCGATTTCGTCGTGGGTATCGACCAGTGCCCGAAAATGGGCTCCCGATAGCAAAGAGGCTAATTCGCGGGCTTCACGATTCCGCGATTTGATACACTTGGCGGTCACCTCGCGAATCAGTTCCTTGTTTCCGGTACCAAGTGGTTCGATGATCTTTGGACTCACCTGCAACCGATCTTGCACCTAGAATAGACAAAAAAAATATCAGACAATTAAACTTAATAAAACTTATAAGCAATTCACTACCGAAGTTTCTTGTGGCTATTAATTTTAAAAATAGTATAAGTCAAATGTTTTAAATTTGTTATGGATAACCAGTGGCGTAGCTACCTAGGATTGTTGTAGTACATTCCCAAGGTTTGTAAATTACACAGGTTGCTCCATTAGAAAAAAAATGACGTCATACGAAGAATTTTGAAATTGATCAGTCTGAAGATATGTACGAATTTCTTCTGGATACGTCACGTATCCATCACGTAGCCACCATGAGGCCACCTGTGTATTTTATAAATTTTGGTGCATTGCAAAGTATATTCAGTGGCGTAGCTACCTAGGGGCTAGGCGGGGCAGTGCCCCGGAGCCCTCAACTTCAGGGGACCCTCGAATCCTTACCAGAAATCTCGATCGAACTGAACTTTTGGAAATTCAGTTGGAAGTTCACCAATTATGTAAGGAAATAGTGGGCAAATATCGAGTGCTAGAATGCGACCTAACCGGAAGTATTTACAGCAATGTTATTATTCTTTACAATTCCTGTCACTTCCGCAGCAGCTAAAAGGTCATTTAGCAAATTAAAAATAATAAAAAATTATTTAAGAAATAATATGGGCCAAACTCGACTCCGCCATTTATCACTAATAGCAATTGAAAACAAAACCGCATCAAGCCTGGATTTAAACAAAGTCATTGATACTTTTGCGAAAACTAAAGCTAGGAAAAAATTGTAAATACAATTGTTATGTAATCAGTTGGTAGGCCTGACCTTTATATAATAAACCCTTGAATCTTCTCCTTTTTCGTTTAATTAGACAAACCTACACCAAATATTAATTGTAATTTATGTTGTTACTGTTTAATATTTTTATTACCTGGCCTGCAGTGCCCAAAAAAGAACTGAAGTAGCTTAGCATTTTGAAAGTATTTGTATATTTCATATTTTTATTTGATAAAACCTTTACAGTTTACATAGCAATGGGGCCCCATTTTTTAATTTGACCCAGGACCCTTGGTTACCAAGCTACGCCACTGTGGATAATTATATTACAATATTTATTGTAATCTTAAATCTATTTTTATAAAGAGGAAAGATTTGATTGTTTGTTTGCTTTGAATAGGCTGCGAAACTACTTGACCGATTTGAAAAATTCTTTCACTGTTGGGAAGCTACACTATTTCCGGTGAACATAGACTATATTAAATTTTCAAAAAAGTTAGGGATCCATACTAAAACTCCAATAATGTAACCCAAGGTCTGAAAAAATTACCAAAAAATATTCTTAAATCGCGTGCGCTGCGAAAACTATTGGTTATAGAACAAAATAATGTTGTACGATTTTGCAGAACATATCATTATCTACAAAAAATAGAGCGACAGCATATGTCTAACCATTATAGTTACGTCACAATAAGTGTTTTTTCATTTTAAAAAATATATATAAATACCACTGCTATAAAAGCTCTTTTATTTATACTTTGGGATTAATCCTTATCAAAATAAATGACTTCATATTTAAGTTTGCTTCAATATCATTATATAACTTTTTGAGTTATTCAATTTGAACATTCCATTCAAAAGATATCACAAGTTTAAATGTAATGGTCACCCCATTTTACTTATAATTAAGACCAACTTTATTGAACTTGGCGATATTTTTTATTTATGCATAGATGCTGATTGATTTACAGATTATTTGGTCTACGGTAGGTATACCTACTGTAGCTATACGCAATAGATATACTCTTTTTAGATATTTATAAATATTTTTTGAAAATTAATTGATTAATACATAGAACAATTTTATTCTTTGCAACAGTTTATTAAATGTGTCTTTTTCAAGTCGACAAAATAGTGTTTTCAGGTATGATTATGTTTTTCGTAAAAGAAATAAGAAAAATAAAATTTTTTATATACCACTACAAATGGCAAATTTGAAAAGAAAACATAATCTACACCTACGTTACGCAGACGAAGTTGCAGGGAACTCCGCCGAACTCGCAAGACTGACTCACCGAACCACTGAGGTTCGATCGAACCCAGCTTAAGAACCACTGTTTTAGATGATTTGTGTGGCCAATCTTATAAATAGCAAAAAATTTTGCCATTCCGAATTTCTAACCTTTCCTGAAAGACTTTGGGTGAATAAAAGGAGGTAATTTCCCGTATATATAATTAATACATAGATTATCTTATTGAAAAATGTACTATTTAGTATTAAGAAAATGACGTATATGCAACCAGAGTTGTCGATCTGTGTATTAATTGCCTATACGACTATTTCGATTTTTTTGGATTTTCAAAGGAATTTTTAAAAAAAAACTAATTAGTTTGATTAAATATTTCGAAATTTATACGATAGAAAAAAAAATTGTTTAAAGGGGATAGCCTATTGTATTGTTGCTATTGTGTGTCAATGATAAACGTTAATCTGGCTCACTGATTATAGGGATATTAACATAGGTAGAACTTCCAATTGATTTTAAACCCCTGGTATTGGTTTCGAAAATTTTCAATTGCAAATTCAAAAAAATTTCCTTGGTTATAATTGCTATCGCTTTTCATAGCGATGTAGTACATTGAAACTATTGTATTTAGGAATTATATTATCGGATAAATCGGAGAATAAAGATTGGAAGTTACACTTTCGATAGAAGGGCAGAAATTTTTTTCTGATGTATTAGGCTCTTACAAAAGAGTTTCTTTATAAATACTTTTCTTCATCATCTCAATTTTCTCCGTGAAAACCTAATTTTCAACATCCAAGACAATTTACAAGTCATATCTGACATTTCCTGTCTTTTGTCAACCGATTTCGATTCGGTCGTTTCACTTTAACGTTTTGTTTTCAAACGTCTAACAGTACTTATAGCATAGATCATCACAATTGACTGACATTTTCTCTATTGTCTTCCATCAATATTCCATGTAATTTGTCTCAAACAACAACGAAAATATTTTCCAAACCTAAAAACATTTAAATAAAATCACAGAAACCAATTTTATTCGAGGTGTAATCTTTGAGTCAGCAATTTTTTTCGATTGTAAAATGAAGCGCAAGACTAACTGTAACTAACAATAACAGAGTATTCTAAATAAAATTATATTACTATAACAGCAAAAAAATTCTCAGCAGAAAATAAATGGATTATTTCAGTTCATTCACAAGAAACTTTTTTTTTTTATAAGTCTAATAACTTCCTTTTACTCGTTTTTGTTCGAAGAAAAACTTGGTTCCACTCGAGTTATTGACTATAAAATTTACGTTATACATTAGAAGTCTAATATCAAGGTGAATCTCCCCTTTGTATTTTTTTTAAAGGCATTAATATTCATTGGTTCATAAAGCATTCACCCTTTTTGTTTGTATTTTTCATTAAATCTTCGGATATTCTTAGGTATTTTCCTTTTCTGATAATGAGGCCATTTGGAAGATTAATTTGTTCTCTCATTAGTTGAACGGTAATTATCACTTTTTCAACTGACAATTTCTTATAGGCTTGTTTTGTAATATAAGTTCCTCAATATTTCACAGCTCTGCAATGATAATGAAACGTAAAGTTTATTTTTCACTTAGGCCTTTCTCGATAATTACTTGATCGACCAAAGTGCGATGGGCACCTAAAAAAAGTTATGTAAATATACAAGGAAATTTAAAATTGAGGACAAAATATTTTTTTTGAATTGGTAGTACATTGAATCTAAGTAGGTATTTAAATTTTGGGTCAAAGTATAGAATGGACAAGTATTAGAAATGGGTTGGTAGGAATGCATGGTGGAAATTTTTTTCAAGTTGGTATGTTTTTGCGTCTTATTTACTCGTCTACAAAATAAGTTTATTTTCACCACGTTTTGGATCCTGTTATATTTAAAATTGAAAGAAATAAATATTTACTTGAAATATTAAAAGAAATGGATATAATTGATGATTTTATGCCTAAAAATAAAATAAAAAGCCAAAATAAACTATTAAACAATGGATGGTATACGGAATACTGAAATAATTACTTCGTATTTTTCTTATTATTGCTAATAACTTAATCATTTTTGCAGAAATTTTCAAAGCAATTCTCTTTAGATAAAACATATTTCCCTTCAATGTACAAAGTAATATATTCAACTGAAGAATTGTCTTAAAGATATGGTAGTAGAGATGGAGGCCAGTGAATTAAAAAAAATTATAATAAGAAATTTAGAAGATGGTTTTAGTTAAATGCGTTATATAGTAAATAATATTTGTGTTTTAGAACATATATTATAAATACATAGTTTTTGTTCAATAATTTTTTATTATTTTTTATAATTTTTTATGATTTGGTACAAGTACTTTTTCTACAAGGCACTCCTGGTAACAACTCACTCTCTACTTCGTTTTTTTCAAAAATTCGCGAACTTTTTCCATTCGCAAATTTGTTAATAATTCAGTTTTGGTTAATAATTGATCTTTTGTCCGCTACATATTAATCACGGCTGATTTATTCGCGAATTGAATTAAAAACAGAATAGAAAATGAGACATTGAGTTAGTGGTACGTACAAAAACTACTTGTACCCATGATTTTATAAAATATTATCTTCTTTCTTCCCAATTATGCTTTATATAGTTAGACTTTGTACATATGGTCAATATTCAATTCATTAATACGTTAATTTTAACCTATTTTGGTTATTTTTTTGTTAAAAGAGTACTGGTATACTTGCTTTTATCCTCGGAAATTTGTGAGCAACCATTTGAATAATTGTTCTAAGATTTATCGAATTATATTATTTAGTACATCCAAGGTTTATAAAATACACAGGTGGCCTCATGGTGGCTACGTGATGGACACGTGACGTATCCAGAAGAAATTCGTACATAGCTTCAGACTGATCAATTTAAAAATTCTTCCTATGACGTCATTTTTTTTTTCTAATGGAGCAACCTGTGTAATTTACAAACCTTGTAGTACATCAACTATAACTTAAAATATTTATAAACACGGATTTAAACTTAAAAAAGCTATGAAATCTAAAAATAAAAAAAGGTTTCATTAAAATTTTCTCCAACTGGTAGCATTACATAAATAGCTTGACAATTTTTCACTGGTTGATTTGGCTTCGCCATAAAAACTCATCAATAATAAGAAAAAAAATTATCAGACGAGAACTTCTATGGAATTGTCTGCAAAAATTTTGAGGTTATTCGCAAAAATATAAAAATATGAAGTAATTGTATCAATTTCAGTATACCTGTTTTGTGTATTATTTTACTTTGGCCTTTTATTTTCTTTTTGGGTACAAGATCATGAATTATATCCATTCCTTTTAATATTTTCAGTTAATTTTTATTTCCACGTTGAATGTTTATTTCTGAATATTTTAAATATGGCGGTAGATGTCAACACATGATGAAAATAACGATATTTCGCAAACGAGAATATAAGGCGCTAAAACTTACCAACTTGAACAAAATTTCCCCCATGCATTCCTACCAACCCATTTCTAGTACTTGTCTATTCCATATTTTGATCAAATTTTGGATCAAGTGATGGGATGTACCCTTGGCCTCCTTGGCTACTAAATTGAAAGTCGTAATTTTAATACAAAGTATTAAGTGGGCTAAGATTTTTTAAAATGGGACCATGAATGGTCATATCTCACTTTCAAAATAAATGGTTTTAGTATAGGAATTTACGTTGTTGATACCTTTTTCTGTGATCAGCTACGAAGTTTGGAGGATAAAGTGCAATAGACTCACAAAAATTGCATATTTTTCCTTGTTTTCCTTGTAAAAAGCACATGGTTGAATCCCAACTTTTGTTGTCGAATAAATGCAACGAAAAATCGGTGTTTCGTTATTATTTGAAGAATTAATCGAAAAACGAGTTTAAGTAATTGAGAAAATGGGTTTTAGGCCACTTAATTAACAATTAAAACTTTATTTTTTCCGGAAAAAAAAACGTGACTTTCCATAATGGAGTCTATATGGTGAATGATTTGTTTTTTTTATAAACACAAAAGGCGCCTACTATGTGTTAATTAATTAAGTGTAAAATACATTGCGTATATAACTTCACTTTAATTACCCTCAAATAAAAATAGTAGGCTTTGATTGAAATTTTCCAAAACTTGTAAACGATGGTAGTGTCATCTTTGATATTGATCTGAACTATATTTGAAATTTGGCGAAAAGTCGTCTAGATTTGCTTTCCAGCTGCCGCCATTGAAAGCATGGAGCAGTTTATAGGTTTAATAATTATTTTTGATTAATAAAACGAAAAAAATAAAGAAATTGATTTAATATTTGATGGAGATAGAAGTATGAATCATCTATGAAACATTTTGTGTTATTATTAATAACGTTGGAATGATGTCACCTCAAATTGTTGGACGCCGTATTTGGCAATCTTTCTTGTGTTAATCAATTAATTAAATATTTTGGATGTTCGGTGAAAGACAAGAATATCTTTCAGTTAATTAATCTCATATGATAGATGAGGAAAGTTCTTGGAATTTTTTCTTTAGAAAAAAAAATAATTAGGGCATTATTTTCGCTTTTAACGTAATTAATGTTTTCCTTCGAAGGAAATTGGTTTGAGTACTTTCATTGTTGTATGATCTTTGAAAGTTGTCTATAATTATGAAGAGGAATTCAAAAAAAAAATGTTTTTTTCTTAGTAAAATGTTTTCAATGGAATGGTTTTATGGGAAAATTTTAGATTGGTAGTAAAAGAAAAAAAAATAGTACGAGGCTTTTTATAGGTTGTAAAATTAGTTGGATAATTAGGCATTTAAACTAAATGTGCTAATAAATTCTGTTATTTGAACTGATTTTATCCATTTTATTTTATAAAAGTAAACTTTTATACTTCTATTAGTATAAAGAAAATATAGAAAAAATTGTCCAATTGATTGGTTATTTGAGTTTTACGTGAAATAAGGTCCTAAACATGATTTTAACCATAAATTTCATTATCCAAAGGCGCCTCTTTCCCCCTAAATTGACATTTCCGAAAAGAAAACGTTTTTTTCTCTATAACTTTTAAATAGTGCAAGAAATCAATAAAATAGTGATAACCAAAATGGAAGCTGAGAAAATTTCCTACAAAAAAGGTCATTTAATGATTTCCTATATGTGCCGTAGTTAACGAGAAAATGACGGTTGAAAACATAGGAAAATTTACGTGTTCAAAAATCCTGTTACATTATTGTTGATATTTCCGAAAATTATAGGCATTTTAGGGAAAAATGAGAGATTTGTGGGATATGTTTTTTTTTCTGGGAAATGATCATAGATTAAAGTTAGAAGTATTGAGGAAATTACTTTAGAAATATACTTTCTTGGGCATTAAATTTTTAAACAAAACATTTTGAGATTTACTAGATATATAGTATTTTTTTAGCTTGAGTTATTAAAAATGACTTTTCTCGGTAAAAATCGTCAATATATCTTCTTTATATCAAATTAATCAATTAATCTTCAATTAATTTTAGGTGGTACAAAGTTCCCCGGATCCTCTATGACTGCACTACTATGTATATCAGACTGATTCAAACAAAATGATGATTTTTTTTTCTTAATTGTATCGAAAATATTGTTGGGAATGATAAAAAAAATTCCTGTGAAAGTTTAAGCTTTTAATATTAATATTAAGAGGTGTCGCATCGCAAATTTCGATGTTCCATTTAAATAACATGGGAACAATATTCTCTTGCACTTTGGAATTTTATAGCTCACGTTGGTGACAATATTTCGGAATGACCAAGGTATATTCTTGTAGAAAATTGAACGATCTACAAAAAAGGTCTCGTACAAGTTTTTGATATATTTATTCCTTCAAAAGTTATTCGACGTCAAAAATGAACTAAAGAGAAGTTTTAATAATTTTTTCAATTTTTTGACGCAACTTTCAATTTTATGAGAAAATTTTATAGGACATTTTTTGTAGAACACTTTTTTTCTTATAACTTATCTCAATTAAAGTTTTAGATATTTTTCACAGGTCCTTAGTTATTTAATTAAAATAAAAAAAATAATTTTTATGTTAAAAATATAATAATTCAGGGAATTTTCAGTTTAATGCAATAACTTAGGACCTGTGAAAAATGACAAAAACTTTTATAGAGATAAGTTATAGAAAAAAAAGTGCTCTACAAAAAATGTCCTATAAAATTTTCTCATAAAATTAATAGTTGCGTCAAAAAATTGTAAAAATATTAAAATTTCTTTTTAGTTCAACTTTGACCTCGAATAACTTTTGAAGGAATAAATATATCAAAAACTTGCACGAGACGTTTTTTGTAGATCGTTTAATTTTCTATAAGAATATACCTTGGTCATTTCGAAATATTGTCACCAACGTGAGCTATAAAATTCCAAAGTGCAAGAGAATATTGTTTCCATGTTATTTAAATGGAAAATCTAAATTTGCGATGCGGCACCTCTTAATATTAATATTAAGAGCTTAAATTTTCACAGGATTTTTTTTGTCATTCCTAACAATATTTTAGATATAATTAAGAAAAAAATTCATAATTTTTTTTGAATCAGTCTATTGTTGATGGGAAAGTTTCATAGATTAAAGTTAGAAATATTGAAGAAAGTACTTTAGAATATATAGATATTTTTTTTTAAATAAGAAGAAAATTCAAGATGTTTAAGATCGGTTTTTTGATTTAATAATTTTTTATTCAATTAGCTACGTTTCGTTACGTATTGTAACTTATATGTATATATGAAGTTACGATACCTAACGAAACGTAGCTAATTGAATAAAAAATTATTAAATCAAAAAACCGATCTTAAACATCTTGAATTGTCTTCTTATTTAAAAAAATAAAAGCTGAGATCTGAATTTTATCATATATTTAGAAATATACTTTCTTAGACATTAAATTTTTAAACAAAAGCATTTTGAGATTCACTAGATATATAGTAATTTTTAGTTTGAGTTATTAAAGATGGCTTTTCTCGGTAAAAATCGTCAATATATCTTCTTTATATCAAAAACGAACATAGGAAGCTTACTTGTAATATCGAAATATTATTGATATCAATAAATTTTAGGTGGAAAAAATTTCACCGGATTCTCTAGTTAATAAATAAAACGATATGCTCTTACATACTTTTTGGCAAGTGCTTATACTTAAATGACTCCACTACTTTGTAGTGGAAAGATTGAAGAACATTGCTCTATCATATTAATTTTATTTTTTTTTAAACCAAAGAAAAAAATAAGATTTCAAGTGAGTCATTTTTACATACAAAGTTGCCCCATTCATTAAAATAATTTTCAAGAGTTTATTTATCTTAATAATATAATTTCCTGTCTCGATTTTTTTTCCCATTTGCCAGACTTGATTCTTTATTAAAATTTTTGCAAATTATATTACTTTAGGAAGACACAACCTTAACATTAAAATAAACAAATAAAAATATATTTCGTCAGCTTTAATTGTGAGAAAAAACGCAAGGGAATTTATCTATGAATAACATTGGTCTTTTCTATGATATTCTATATCTTTATGCATAGAATTGGTATTGATTTTTTTTCATAAATTCAACACGCATTTGCTGTTATTACAGTTTTATTTTTCTTTTTCAAGTTATGACTCAGTAATGATAGAAATATTTATATTTAATATGTTCAATGAAATAACCTTGTATACTTTTTTTTTCATTTTAAATGAAACTATACCTAAGGTTTAATGTTGCAGTGATGCTGTAATTATCTACGAGTACTTTATTATATGGATGCATTAAATTGCCTGTATTAAATTACAAATATTTGCATAATTTCAGCTACGGAAAATAGATCTAATGATTGATTTAAATTGACAAGTAAATCACATGGAATTAATTGAATCTTTGATTTAAAATTTTTCAAATATCAATAATTTATGTACAGCTGGACATGTGAATTCTTTTCAATGACCTTATCTTTTTTTACATATTTAAGCATTTTTTGGTTTCATTTAAAACTTTAAAAGTAAAACAAAGATTAGACGAATTTTTAATCAAAAATTTTTTAAGAACAACTTCTGAACATATAAAAATTCTTCTAAGGATAATCTTGCACTTATTTTACATTTCTAGAAGGAATCAACTGATTTTTTTAACTTCTGGAAAGTAAGAAATTAATTATGAAGTCCAATAGGAAAAAAAAATTGTATTTCCTTTTTCATTTCAAATCTTTTCTGCTGCAGTGGACTAGTTTCTTTATCGATTGAAAGTATAGTGCGATAAGATTGTTTCACTTCTTCGGTCTCTAAACCAATGTTTTTCTGTTGATATAATCAAAATTGTTTTAAAATTTTCTGTCCTTATCAAACCTATTGAAAAAGTAAGGCGAAAAGAGCTATAAAATTTGATACAAAGGTGTTATGACATGAATAAAAATGTCAACTAATATTATGGTTTTTATGTAACATGCGATTAAAATATTGACCTACTTTTCCCATGTTCTTTCTTAAAAAAAATTTTTGCAAATGCATCAATTTTACAAGTAAATTTTCTATTTTTTTATGGCTTTCGGTGCATCCTTGCACCACAATGCAGTATCAAAACTTCCAATCTAAAATCCATAATTTCATCAAAACTATATATTTTCCCTTTTCAAAAACTAAATTCCATTAAAATTTTAAAATCCTCCACTACTAATAATTCAAAAGAAAATGACAATTTCATAAATATTTTCCTTTATCAAGTCCTTAAAGCATGTTTATAGGCAAATTGCATTGCATCCTTGTATATAAAGTGGTATTTATTTTTAAACGTCAACGCCCGTTGCTATGGAAATTTTAAATGTCAACTTGACAATATTTAAATTTGTGTATTATTCATGGCATACTAAATTGAGCTTATTATATTGCAACTAACTTCTTAGTTTCAATTCATAGCCACCTTACGTCCACAAGTGCCACTTAAATATGAGCGGGAAAATATTTGTAGGGAAGTAATAAGCTATATAGCTAATAGTCCTCCGAGAAAGCTTTATGCGATTATTTAATTTCTATATGCTATGCTACTTTGATCGAATTTAATTTCGATAAATAATTGACTCGTTTATTTTGAAAGTGGCGTAAGTCCATTTCAAGTAACTAAAGTAACTTCTTCTTGTTACTAGAACAAAGTATGTTAATTTTTTAACTGCTAAGTTTTCAGAAATTACTGATTTCATTTTCACGCCTATTATTCCCTCCTCCTTAGTATCTTATTTAATTTCTATGGTTAACAATGATAACATTAAAGGGATTGTTTTTGAAATGGACTTAAGTCACTTTCAAAGTAAGCGGTACAAAAAGAGCGAGAACTACTAAACACATTCTCAGTTTCTTAAACAAGGATGGAATGCACTATCTTGATACAATTTAAGAAATTGTTATTTCTAGCTCATTTTTACGATTTTAAATATTATAGTTGGATTTTTGTATTTCAAAGCCTACTTTAACCAAGAATATTAAATCGGAAGTTTCTTATACCTCAGTATTAAATTAAGTTTTTCTCGAAAACTACTCTAACGATTTTGATAAAAATTTCATAGTTGATAGGTCTGAAGATAAGTAATATATCTCTGCTATTCGCATTCCGGAAAAAAATCGTATTTCGATTTTACAAGCATTTTTTTTTCTCAAGATAAAAAGACAATTAACTACTATAGTAGCCTCGTAATTAATAAAAATTAATTACTTTCAAATCAATTACTAGTCCTTGCATCCAATTAAAATTAATTTAAGAAATTTTCAATCATTTTCCTGTGTAAATTTTTTGGAAATTTCATGACAATGAAATGTTTTCTATCCAAGTGCCTAATTAATATTAGTTGCAGGTTTCCATGTTCGAATCGATTAACATAGCCTGCTACGTCATTGTTATGGTATTTTTCTGTCATTAAGAAACGTGCTTTCTTTCGATAAATCATAATTAGATATGTCTACACCTGTGCTATATATAAATATTACGTTAACTTTATCTAAACAATTTGAAATTTTAAAACATTTGAATACAACAAAAAAACAATTGAAGTTTAAAACATTTGAATATAACAAAAAAACAATTGAAGTTTAAAACATTTGAATACAACAAAAAAACAATTGAAGTTTAAAAAAAATGAAAAGCAATAACTTTTGTTTAAGTTTAAGTCAACTTATGGTAAAAGTTGGGCGTGTATTTGAGAATACAAACAGTTGGAATGGAATTTCACCAAAAACTTATCATTTTTTGGGGATCGTTCAACCCTTAAAATCAGAAACAACCCTTTCAATATCTGTATACTTTTCTCGCATGAAAATTTTCAAATTTTCTCAACGACCAAAATTGCAATCGTGGATATATAGTGATAAAATATGATTGTGACGTCACGGCTGACATCATGCAAACAAGAGAAAGGCTTGCGCGTTGCTCAGGTAACAAACAAGTGGCGATCGCTGCGCGTCACCGCCTTACCTGATCTCACGTCTTCAATCGCGAGATCGTTAAAAAAAAAGCCACTCACCGAAATTCTTCTCTTTAAATCCTCAACTTCTTTTAAGGATAGGCACAAAAATAACAAAAGAAACTCAAAACAAAATCACCACACAAACGAGGAAAAATAAATAAATATTGATTACCACTGGTTTTATTCACTGTAGTGTATTCACCGGAGGGAATTGAAAGCCTCCCGGATTTTACCGGAACAATTTTAAGAGATTCTAAAATATATAGATAAATTAAGGATATTCACCTTTTGTTGATATTTAATTCGCCGATAACGAATATTTTAGCACCAAATATTTTGTACTATTGTTTTTGCACTATACACGTAGCTGAATTGAATGTGAAAAGTACTGGTTGTTGAGGTATGTGGTTGTTGCGACCGCAGCGCCGCTTGTCCGCTGAATTCTGAATCGGCTCACGGGGTTTCCAGAGGTATGTATGTAGTTGGGACGGGCGGATAACGTAAAACGCGACTACGCTACTATAAGCCGATTCAAGGCGCATCGGGTTTGTTTAGGCGGCTGCGGCGGCGGTGGTGGCGGGTTTTTGTTGTCCGAAGTCGGCCGAACGCGTCTCGTTCTCATTTCAAAAACAATTGCAACTCGCCATCATGTCGCGCCGCGTTATTCAGGTGTTTTCACAACACATGTATAGCACAATATTCTTAATCAAAACAATTGACAATCAACCGCAATTTATACCACTCCACAGATTAAAGACCATTCAAAAAAAAAAGAACAAATAGCTTACTAGTTTCCATTAGTCAATTGAAAGCAAACAAAAAAAAGAGTATCGGTTTTGAAATAACAAATGAAAAACAGAAATAATTGAACGGTTTGATCGTTTGAAATGAGGAACTATTAACTTGTAATTTACACCATAAGATTTCATTCGTGGCTGAATAGTTAATAGAAGTAAGGGGTCAGAAGATTCAGGAGCATGGAACCTAGCGACATGAAGTCCAGGAGCAATATTTTGGAAACCCGAAGGGCAAGGTTTGTAAATTACACAGGTTGCCCTATTAGAAAAAAAATGACGTCATACGAAGAAATTTGAATCAGTCTGAAGATATGTATGAATTTCTTCTGAATACGTCACGTAGCCACCATGAGGCTACCTGTGTATTTTATAAACCTTGCCCGAAGAGTTCCAATCCACAAGCCTACCAACTAAACCAGTAAGACCTTAACGATCGTGAAAATTTGCTTATCTCTTAGATAACATTTGTTTACTTGTAGTAGGTCCTTTATTACCTTCCTCTCCTCACCATCAAGTGTTATGTAATTACTACAGGAAACTAAAGGAATTATTTACAAAACAAAAAAAAAACGGTATGTGTACTTAAGTATGCGTGTGAGAAGTTATACTTCTTTGGTATAATTAAAAAGATGTTTTTAAGCCACTACGTAACCTCTTCCGGTAGTGCCTGAACTGGCACACCAGTTGTAAGTGGTTTATGATAACTAAAATATGATATAATAATAAACATAATTTGCTTTTAATATCAATATACATAAACAACAAACGTATGTTTTGCGGCAAAGAATATAAAATCTCAAATTTTAACTATCATGTCATTAGTTTCAACTGTCATTACGATGTCATTCAATTGCTAATTTTAATCATTGGCCTGTTGTGTCGGTGTTGGGCTGTGAATATTTCACGGAAAGTTACTGGTTTTCAAATAAAATATTAAATTGGCTATTTATACATAGATACTGTATGTATACAGTTGGTTTTTTGTACATTTTGTCTAATATGTATACTAGACTGATTCCAAAAAAATTATGAATTTTTTTTCTTAATTATATCGAAAATATTGTTGGGAACTTAGGACCTGTGAAAAATATCAAAAACTTTTATAGAGATAAGTTATAGAAAAAAAAGTGCTCTAGAAAAAATGTCCTATGAAATTTTCTCATAAAAGTGATGGTTGCGTCAAAAAATTGAAAAAATATTAAAAATTCTCCTTAGTTCAACTTTGACCTCGAATAACTTTTGAAGGAATAAATATATCAAAAACTTGGTTTTTTGTAGATCGTTTAATTTTCTACAAGAATATATCTTGGTCATTCCGAAATATTGTCACCAACGTGAGCTATAAAATTCCAAAGTGCAAGAGAATATTGTTCCCATGTTATTTTAATGGAAAATCGAAATTTGCCATGCGGCACCTCTTAATATTAAGAGCTTAAACTTTCACAGGACTTTTTTTTGTCATTCCCAACAATATTTTTGATATAATTAAGAAAAAAAAATCATCTCTTTTTTTTGAATCAGTCTAATGTTACATATTTGGCTACTTATACAAAATGCATATAACATATTACACAAATTAACGGTTTATTAATATATCATGGGTCACATGTTTCAAAAACACTTATCGAAAACATTTACCATATAGAAGTCGATTGTTGCCAATAAATCTTTAAATAATCCTAAATAGTAATAGATGATAAAATTCAGATCTCAGCTTTTATTAAATCAAGAGACAATTCAGGTTGTTTAAGATCGGTTTTTTTATTTACTATTTTTTTTATATACAAATAAGTTACGTTTCGTTACGTATTATAACTTCATCAGGCTTCTTGAATCACAAAAAATGTAATATTTTCAATTTAAATTCAATAATTAAATAAAACAATTTTGTGATTCAAGAAACTTGATGAAGTTACGATACGTAACGAAACGTAGCTAATTTTAATATTAAAAAAAAAAACGATCTTAAATAACCTGAATTGTCTTCTTAGTTACTAAAAAGTAATATTTTATTTACCCATTTATATCTATGTATTGAAACTGATTTTTATTTCAAATATAGGAAAATATAATATAGCAATGTATCGATCGACTTTCCCTACATTATTTTAAATATTGTAATAAATAATATCAAAAAATAATTTTCTTTTAATTGTATTTTACTTCTCCTAATAATAATAAGCAAACGTATGACATGAATGCATATATAATGTCGGTCAATAGAACAAATATTGTAAACAATACTTGCGAGTAAAATACCATCTTTGTCTCAAATTTGAAGTGCTAAATTTTTTTATAAAATTTTATTTGATTAAGTACCAAGGATTTAGACTGATAAATATTGAATCATAACATTTTTTGAAATGATTCATGAATTATTAACGAATTATTAATTGTTCATAATTCCCAACATCTGGGTTCCCAATACCAATTTAAGAGGCCTAAAAATATCTCTTAGTAATCCCTTTTGTAAGGGGGAATTGTTTATGTTTATATTCTAGAAAAATTATAACTCAAATATTTAGGTAGTATAATATCTGGAGATTTAAAATTAGTTTGAATTTTTAATGATGACCGCACTGGCATCAACAATTGGCTCTTGTATCTGAATACTTTTAAGGGTTTCCACGAAAAAAAATATATAGAAAAAATTTTAAAGGAACTAAAACCAAAGCTAATATTTGACTTATTCCTTGTTGTATAAATCTTCAAGAAATAACAATTATTAATCCGGTTCTTATAAGTTTTGAATTACACCTCTGTAGCTCTTAAAATATCATAATTAGCATTAACATAATAATTGATTTATTGACTATTTTCTGCTTCATTTTCTTTTCCAATTCGACCAATAGTTGATTAGAAGTACTTTATTGCAATTGCTAAAGGAAAGTTGATAGATGGGCAAATGACAAAACTTGCTTTCCCTTGTTCAATCATTTCATACCATATATTGTAGCTCTTTCCATTTTTAGAGAGTTTCGCTCATTGATGTTTGCCATTTCTATTTAAATCGAAACAATCTCAATTTCTATCGATTTCTTAGCAGCATTGGACTCCAAAATTGGACTCCAAAAAATATCATTTTTTAGTTTTCCATGAAGTTAAAAACTCCAACGTTGTCTACCTTTGGAGAGGTTCATTAAATCAAGGTAGTCTAATCTTCTTTTTAATGAATAGAATATAACCGTTGACTTTTCTCGGTACTTTTGGGTCAGTCCATTTCAAATCGCCCAAATGAGTAAGTACTTTATAGGTAGACATTAGGGTGATTTTTTTTTGACTTTTTTGGTCCCATCTTGAAATTTTGTTGGAAATACCAAAAAAAAAATCCCTGAAAGTTTGAGCCCTTAATATTAATTTTAAGTCCTCGACCAAGACGTGTAAAGATTTCCCATTGAAAAAACACGGAAACTCTGATTTTTCATTTTTAAATTTCTATATCTCAGCGGCATTTCATGGGATCGCTTTTACCGAAGATGGTTTTTTCTCAGAATTAAACGCTCTACAAAAGTGCCCATTGCGACAAAGTCGTAACTCACACCGGTGAGGTAGTACGGGCCACTGAACCTGATTTTTCCATAAAATTCGCGTTTTTTTTGCATTTATCTCGTAAATAACAAGAGCTACGGAAAAATTATAAATAAAAAACTTGTAGAGAATTTGATTTCCTACAAAAAAGGTCCTGTAGACCAAATCGCTAAGATCAATATTAAACGAGATATTAAGCCTTGAATTGATTTTTCTGTGAAATTTTTGATTTAAACTTTAAATCAATGATCGGCAAAAATTTCACAGAAAAATCAATTCAAGGCTTAATATCTCGTTTAACATTGATCTTAGCGATTTGGTCTACAGGACCTTTTTTGTAGGAAATCAATTTCTCTATAAGTTTTTTATTTATAATTTTCCGATTATATGCAATATGATCCGAAATATGCACATTTCGCATTTTATTCTTTTGTGACATTATTCTTTATTCCGATATTGTGTCATTCTGTGCTATTCTTCAACATTGACTGGGTTTCGTTTCAACCAAATTCGCCATTTTTTCTCTTATTTTAAAAGAAAAAAAATACTAAAATAGTTTTCCCATTAAAATGAAATTCAATTTGGATACTTTAACTTACTCCATGTAATTCATTTTAAATATTCAACACAATTTCAATTTTTAAATCGAAAGATAGCGTTGGAAACTAAGTAGGGTGAAAAATATTAATAAATCATTTATTATTGTCGTAATTAACCAATAAATACTCACATTCAGATAATAACGGGTCAATTTATATAAAACAATTTAAATTATTAACTAAATACTTTTTTTTTTTAATTTAAAGCGTGTTTAATGTGCTATCTCTTGAATGGCCTTCCTTTCTGATAAGTGATAACCTGAATTTTCCGGAAGTTTGCTACCAAATAAGTAAACGGAAGTCAGCCATTGTTGAGGAATAAACCAGAATGACATAATATAGACATAATAAATATTTTCGCTTAGGAATAAAGGTGTATATTAGACTGATTCAAAAAATATGATGAAATTTTTTTTTCTTAATTATATCGAAAATATTGTTGGGAATGAAAAAAAACTCCTGTGAAAGTTAAAGCTCTTAATATTAGTATTAAGAGGTGCCGCATCGAAAATTTCGATTTTCCATTTAAATAACATGGAAACAATATTCTCTGGCACTTTGGAATTTTATAGCTCACGTTGGTGACAATATTTCGGAATGACCAAGGTAAATTCTTGTAGAAAATTGAACGATCTACAAAAAAGGTCTCCAGCAAGTTTTTGATATATTTATTCCTTCAAAAGTTATTCGAGGTTAAAGTTGAACTAAAGAGAAATTTTAATATTTTTTCAAATTTTTGACGCAACCATCGATTTTATGAGAAAATTTTATAGGACATTTTTTGTAGAGCACTTTTTTTTCTATAACTTATCTCCATAAAAGTTTTTGATATATTTCACAGGTCCTAAGTTATTTGCATTAAACTGAAAATTCTCAGAATTATTATATTTTTAACATAAAAATTTTTTTTTTAATTTAATTAAATAATTTAGGGCCAGTGAAAAATATCAAAAACTTTTATAGAGATAAGTTATAGAAAAAAAAGTGCTCTACAAAAAATGTCCAATAAAATTAATTTTCTCATAAAATCAATGGTTGCGTCAAAAAATTGAAAAAATATTAAAATTTCTCTTTAGTTCAACTTTGACCTCGAATAACTTTTGAAGGAATAAATATATCAAAAACTTGTACAAGACCTTTTTTGTAGATCGTTCAATTTTCTACAAGAATATACTTTGGTCATTCCGAAATATTGTCACCAACGTGAGCTATAAAATTCCAAAGTGCAAGAGAATATTGTTCCCATGTTATTTAAATGGAAAATCGAAATTTGCTATGCGGCACCTCTTAATATTAATATTAAGAGATTCAACTTTCACAGGATTTTTTTTGTCATTCCCAACAATACTTTCGGTATAATTAAGAAAAAAAAATCATCATATTTTGAATCAGTTAAGTCTAATGCATATGTAAGTGAATGAATTATTTTTGTTAGGGGTGCATTGGAGTGCATAGCAAATTTAGAAAGGCTTAAGTGTTTTTCAGATGCCTCTTTGCTTGTATATTTGTTTAAGATGCGTTTCATCCAGATATTTTTTAAGCCTTGACAGCTAGGAATTTATTTTATACACAAAAGTTTCATTGTTTTTACTTTGTAACATTAAACTTTTCGGCTAAAAATAATTTCCAGTACCCATGGATTCTTTCCAGTGTTTCTAATTACTAGGTCAGACCGTAGGTTGAGAGCACGAAACATATATTTCGAGTTCATTTGACTTTTGAACTTTGATTCAGTTAATGTAAGAGAATTCAATTAATTTCTTTCCACTCATTTATAACACTGAGTCATCATGGATTAAGAGTACGGTGAGGGAAAAGAGGAGGAATGAATAATTGCAAGAGAATGTGCAATTTAACATGGATTTAATTATCATGCAATCTCATTCTCAACAATATTCATTAATAAAAATAAGTGGAAAAAGATTTTTTTTTTTGCAAAGCATAGAACTATATGGGTTTTCCACTTACCTTGACTAGAGAATTTAGGATGGGACTATCCATGAGGCCTCGCAAAAAAATCAAATCTGTTTCATTAGCGCCCACTCGACCGTTCAAATCGGCAATGTTGTCCCGCACGTGGCTAAATGCGGCTGTAATCAAAACGGAAAATTAAAATTTAATTTTAATTTTTTTAATTTCCAAAAAAAAAATCGATATAACTATCACACGTTGTATGTGAACTGTCGCCTAGTTCGACTGTGAAATGAGATCGACACATGCATATGTACAATAACGCCCATATGGACAAATATTGAGAATCAATCAATATCTAAAAATATATCAAACGCATCTGTACCGAACGTCGTTTTCGCTTTTCGTATTAGTATAATTTATGTTGGAAACTTAAATTTATATGTTCCAACAGTTGTGGATTGGTATAAGTGGAAATATTTAAAGGGAAAGTGGTTCATCAAATTTTTTCAGATTCAAAACTTGAGAGATAAATTAGGCATAAATCCTGGTGGGGTAAATAATTAATAATGTTCTTGGGAACTTGGACTCAAATAATAAGATAATATTGTAACAGAAAGGGACAAAGTCTCTCTCTCTCTCTCTCTCTTTGTGCCATGCCGGCACGCGATTGGCTGAGTGACTTTTATCTCTCTCCCACCAATGCGAATGTACATATAGATTGTTCTCGAAGCATCTAGTGGGTGGTGGAACATTCGCGAACATTGGAATATTCTAGAATGTTGGGTTGCAGGTATATAAGGCGCTTAGCTAAGGCCAGTTGACAGAAATCTGTATCACAGTTCTGTATAGAAATTCAGTTGTGAATTTCCGTTACAACAAAGCGATTATTAGTGTGATTTGATTTAAAAGTGATTATTGTCATTTGAGTAATTGTGTTGACAAGTGTAATTGTGTAATAAAAAAAAGTGATTGTTAAGTGTGAAAATGATTATTTATTTCCAAAAAAAAATAAAAGAACGAATAAACGCCATCTCAATACAGTTTTGAGACGTCACGTCACAATATTTTCCGGAAGAAGTTGGAAATAAATACCAACAAAACGTTGAGACGATTTGAAAATTTAACGTCTTATTATTTGAGTCCAAGTTCCCAAGAACATTATTAATTATTAGGCATAAAGTTCTCCAAATAGTTATGATTAGTATGGAAGATTTAAGCTTTAAAATCCTTGAGCATAAAAATATCTTGAACAAATAAACCAGTGCTTCTCAATTTGGGGATTGTATCCCACAGAAAGTCAACTCAAAAACCAGATTTGTCTAATATATGCTAGGAAATATAAATTGGATACAGCACAAACAAGTTGGGAAGCACTGGTTTTGATGGTTATTAAGGTGGCTAAATTGATGAAGGTTGTATAAAATTAGATTAAGATTTGGAAAAGTTAAAGGTTTCCAAAATTTCTTTATAAGATATGCATAGGTAACTAAAGCATGGAGTAGTTCTTCTATAAATGAAAAAAAAGATAGGAGATGAAAATATTAAACAAAAAGGATCAATAGTAAATCCATTATGTCCCAATTTTCAAAAATTAAAATATAAAAAGTTAAAAAAGAAATATAAAAGGGGTGGATTATAAAAATCAGGGAAAGTACTTGTACTCCTTGATGAAAAAATTCTTTTATGCCTAAATTTCTCAAAATAAGATTTTTTCGCCGACTTTGAACAGTTTTACTGTGTATACAATATATAGATTATATTGCGGTCCAATTTATGCAGTATAATTATACTACATACATTGGACCGCAATATATTCTATATAGTGTATACACAGCCTAAATTTCTATTAGGGTAGCTAGCAAAAATTAAGGGTCGAAAATTTATTTCGGCTCATGTCTACTTTAGCACACCCACAATTTGGCAATGTAGCATTTTCGACTTTGTTTTTAATTTAATTCGCGATATTTTTGTTAATTCAATTCTAATATGTTCTCTCTTTTGTGGCCAAATTTTCATTATGGACCAATTTAATCGCGAATTAAATTAAAAACAAAGTCGAAAATGCAACATTGCCAGATTGTGGGTGTGCTAAAATACACATGACCCTTTATTTCAACAATTGGGAGTTAACATGCCATTATTGAGACGAAAAATCTATTGGAACTTTTGGAGTACAAGCATAACACAACTTGGGTAACTTATCGATTATTTTAACGTTTACTATATCTAAATATTTTTTCTTTAAAATTATACAGGGTTATTAAATCAAAATTTGAAATTTTCCGAATTATTAAACAAAAATTTTAGTTTTTATATCCATAATTAAATAGATTGAATTTAAAACTAGTTTTCATTTTGAATTAGACGCGCTTATTTTTAATCTGAATGCTGCCACTATTGCATTGTACTCATAGCCGACTTCAAGTATGTTTCGTGTCTTTTTCTATCTTTAATATTTGAATATATTGGTCTTTGTTGCATATGAAACCATCTTATTCGATAGATGTGCCATCTAGCCATAAAAAGTTGTTAAGTTTCAATCAGCATGAAATTATTTTAAAATGAATGAATTATTTTATTAAGAAAAAAAAATCATCATTTTTTTATGAATCAGTCTAGTATACACAGTATAACTGTTCAAAGTCAGCGAAAAAATCTAATTTTAAATCTTAAGTTGCATAACAAAGAAGTCACTCAATATCCAATCTTAAGAAAGGAAAAGTTATTTGAATTTTAAACAGTTACCAAATGCTTTTGACCAAAGAAAATATAAAAGTTAAGTGAACCCATAAGACAAAAATGCTTCCAGAATTTCAATGAGGCACTTCCATCGACCAATTTACATAAAACTAGCATTCAGATATAAATTCTTTTGGAAAAAGTCGCATATAAAAAAAATAAACTTTTTTTTTTGTTGTTTAAAGAAGTTGCTGACGCACTGAAAATATAAAATAAATAGTTATGTAATTTTTTTTCTACAAATATAACTCGGAATAGTTGAAATTTTTTACGCTAAGAAGAAATTTCGTCCAAGTTTTGCTCGACTCATATGTTTTTGAATCAATCAATCGCTGATCAACACTTGACATTGATCGTTATTGATCTTCCGATCGATCAGCAGTCGACGCATCAACAAATTAAAAAGCACTCAAATGTTTCATCTTTCGTTAGACGCCGCGTCGCGACGTCAACTTAATGGAAAACCCATCGAAATTATTACCAATAAAAAATCAACCTAGAAATAAACATAAAGCCGTTTTTATTTTCAGTGTTTAATTTTGATTTTTTGGTAATATGTACGGCAAATGTTAGTCCTACTTACATTTGAAGTAAAATTTCTTTAGTGAAAGATCTACTTGGACGATTTAAATGGGTACCACTTAAAGTAGGCAAGGCAAAAGATCTAGCCGATTAGGCATTCTATTTTTAGTTTTTTTAAGCTATGTTCCATCAATTCGACCATTTTGTAACTTTAATAAGTCAACTAATTAGAAAATACGATATATATTTTTCTTAGGTGTCACTTAGGAATTGGTATAAAAAACCATCCCCAAAAAATATTCTTCTCGTTTTTTGCAGTAACTAATATTACAATAATTCTAAAAAGAAAATGCAATTAGTTTATTGATAATCATGTGTAGTTTCAATACCATTAAGAAGTACTGAGAAAAAAAATATTTACGTTAAGGGTGGTCACCCCCATTATTCCCTGATTGTGGTGGTTAAGGATATGAGATTAAGTATCTGACTCGTTTATTTTGAAAGTGGAGTAAGTCCATTTCAGGGACGGGGTCTAAATGGTGATTCTTCTTTTTGTAACTAGAACAAAGTATGTTAATTATTTAACTGCTAAGTTTTCACAAATTACTGATTTTAACAAAACCGCCAATTATTCCCTCCTCATTAGTATCTCATGTTCCTATGGTTAAAAATGAGAACACTATAAGGATTGTTCTTGAAACTGATTCGACTTAACTCACTTTCAAAATAAACGGCGCATATGTCTCTTTTAGATGAAAAACAAGGTAAAAATTGCCATTTTCATTTTGGGGGTGAAAATAGGAGCAACAAGAAAACTATAACCCCTTTTTTCTCCAAAGTGTCCTACAAATATAATTTATAAATGGTCCTAGAGGGAAATAAGAAATAAATGTTAAACAAAGAACTATATGTATTAAATTATTGAAGAAAATTTACCATGTTCAAAGCACGATTTGAAATTTTAACAGGAAAGAAAAAATGTACAAAAATTAATTATTGGTTCAATTTTTTTTGCGTTCTCAACTGAAACCAAATTTTTGGGCTAAAGGGTCCTAAAAGTTACTAGATATTTTCATATGACAAAGATAAAACATGCTTTAATATCAATGATAAAAAAAGATACGATATACATTTGAACTCAGCTATAGTTACAACGCAACAGGAGCAATATTCAGAGAAGCCAAAATTAATTTACTAATTAAAAAATAATTTCATGTTGATTGAAAATTAACAACTTTTTATAGTTAGATGGCACATCAATCGAATAAGATGGTTTCATGTGCAACAAAGACCAATATATTCAAATATCAAAGATAGAAAAAGAGATGAAACATACTTGAAGTCGGCTATGACTGCAATGCAATAGTGGCAGCATTCAGATTAAAAATAAGCATATCTAATTCAAAATGAAAACTATTTTTAAATTCAATCTATTGAATTATTGATATAAAAATTAAAAATTTTGTTTATTAATTTGGAAAATTTCAAATTTTGATTTAATAAATCTGTACAAGTTTAAAGAAAAAAAAAAGATATAGTAAACACTTTTAGAATTATTGTAATATTAGTTACTGCAAAAAACGAGAAGAATATTTTTTGGGGATGGTTTTTTATACCAATTCCTAAGTGACACCTAAGAAAAATATATATCGTATTTTCTAATTAGTTGACTTATTAAAGTTACAAAATGGTCGAATTGATGGAACATAGCTTAAAAAAACTAAAAATAGAATGCCTAATCGGCTAGCTCTTTTGCCTTGCCTACTTTAAGTGGTACCCATTTAAATCGTCCAAGTAGATCTTTCACTAAAGAAATTTTACTTCAAATGTAAGTAGGACTAACATTTGCCGTACATATTACCAAAAAATCAAAATTAAACACTGAAAATAAAAACGGCTTTATGTTTATTTCTAGGTTGATTTTTTATTGGTAATAATTTCGATGGGTTTTCCATTAAGTTGACGTCGCGACGCGGCGTCTAACGAAAGATGAAACATTTGAGTGCTTTTTAATTTGTTGATGCGTCGACTGCTGATCGATCGGAAGATCAATAACGATCAATGTCAAGTGTTGATCAGCGATTGATTGATTCAAAAACATATGAGTCGAGCAAAACTTGGACGAAATTTCTTCTTAGCGTAAAAAATTTCAACTATTCCGAGTTATATTTGTAGAAAAAAAATTACATAACTATTTATTTTATATTTTCAGTGCGTCAGCAACTTCTTTAAACAACAAAAAAAAAAGTTTATTTTTTTTATATGCGACTTTTTCCAAAAGAATTTATATCTGAATGCTAGTTTTATGTAAATTGGTCGATGGAAGTGCCTCATTGAAATTCTGGAAGCATTTTTGTCTTATGGGTTCACTTAACTTTTATATTTTCTTTGGTCAAAAGCATTTGGTAACTGTTTAAAATTCAAATAACTTTTCCTTTCTTAAGATTGGATATTGAGTGACTTCTTTGTTATGCAACTTAAGATTTAAAATTAGATTTTTTCGCTGACTTTGAACAGTTATACTGTGTATACTAGACTGATTCATAAAAAAATGATGATTTTTTTTTCTTAATTATATCGAAAATATTGTTGGGAATGACAAAAAAAAAATCCTGTGAAAGTTTAAGCTCTTAATATTAATATTAAGAGATGCCGCATCGCAAAATTTCGTTTTTCCATTTAAATAACATGGCAACAGTATTCTCTTGCACTTTGGAATTTTGTAGGTCACGTTGGTGACAATATTTCGGAATGACCAAGGTATATTCTTGTAGAAAATTGAACGATCTACAAAAAAGGTCTCGTACAAGTTTTTGATATATTTATTCCTTCAAAAGTTATTCGAACGATAGATAAATCTATCGATATACTATAGATTATTTTTAATATTTTTTCAATTTTTTGACGCAACCATCGATTTTATGAGAAAATTTTATAGGACATTTTTTGTAGAGCTTTTTTTTTCCTATAACATATCTTCGTAAACGTTTTTGATATTTTTCACAGGTCCTAAGTTATTTAATTAAAATAAAAAAAAAAAATTATGTTAAAAATATAATAATTCAGGGAATTTTCAGTTTAATGCAAATAACATAGGACCTGTGAAAAATATCGAAAACTTTTATAGAGATAAGTTATAGACAAAAAAGTGCTCTACAAAAAATGTCCTATAAAATTTTCTCATAAAATCGATGGTTTTGTCAAAAAATTTAAAAAATATTATTATAAAATTTCTCTTTAGTGCAACTTTGACCTCGAATAACTTTTGAAGGAATAAATATATCAAAAACTTGCTGCAGACCTTTTTTGTAGATCGTTCAATTTTCAACAAGAATATACCTTGGTCATTCCGAAATATTGTCACCAACGTGAGCTATAAAATTCCAAAGTGCAAGAGAATATTTTTCCCATATTATTTAAATGGAAAATCGAAATTTGCGATGCGGCACCTCTTAATATTAATATATAGAGCTTAACTTCCATAGGTTTTTTTTATCATTCCCAACAATATTTTTGATATAATTAAGAAAAAAAAATCATTTTTTTTATCAGTCTAGTGTATACAATATATAAAATATTTTGCGGTCCAATTTATGTAGTATAATTTAATATAATAATATATAAAAGTCATACCATAAACATAAATTTGAACAGAAGTTCAAACAAAAATATTCGTGACGTATTGTCCAGATACGTATTTCGATTGCCAAGCAATCTTAAAAAGGTAATAAACTGGGAAAATGGACCAATTCAAAATTCGGCACTTTTCGGGTTGCTTACGAAGGATTCGGTGAAAGTAAGGAAATTTGGGAACACCCCCCCTCCTCCATAATCACATCGCCAAAAAAGAAAGACACGCCTTATTAATTCGTCAATTCGTGATTATTTTGTGAATCATCACAAAGCCGTTACGGAGTGATCTAAACTACTTAATGACCACTGAGGAAGATTGCTTGGCATTCGAAATACGTATTTGGGCAATACGTCATGAATATTTTTGTTTGAACATCTGTTCAAATTTATGTTAAAGGTATGATTTATATATTATTATTATATTAAATTATACTACATAAATTAGATCGCAATATATTCTATATATTGTATACACACCTTAAGATTTATTTATTCAAAAATTTGCAAAAAAAAAACCAACAAATAGTAAACGAAGAATTGAATTCTGAAACAAATTATTCCAATATTTAAACTTATTTGAAAAGATGTAAATAAAATGACTTTTTGAAACCTTAATAATGCACCGAAATCTTTGAGGTCTTAGAATATATTATATAAAAGGCTTCAAGCTTCTTTTCTGGGTAGGAAATAGCCTTATATTTTTAGGGTGTCAATTCAGCTATGACGAAGTTAGAAGGTTTGTTTCCACACCCTACAAGAAAAGAAGCAAAGAATGCACTTCCTTGCATTTATATCAAAAAAATTCAAGGCAAAGAATTTGAATTAGATCAAAGCTAATTGAATTTTCGATTTTTATGTTTGGAATCTTTGAAGGGGCAATTATTTTTATGGAATTAGTCATCATAGAGTCGCATATTTATTGAATTGAACGAGATGATTGAAATCTTTTTAATTTTTTAAAATGCATTAAAACTTCGGCTGAAATTATTCACTATTTGTAATAAATTATATTGAAATTAATGATTTGGATTTACGTTTTTTCAGTACGTATAAAAATGCGTAACAAAAAACATTCAACGCAAATTTTACACCCTAAATCCTTTTCGGTAATATCCCTATTTTCCGGGTAAATCAGCCACTATTGGAAAAGGCTACGATAGTGGATTGAAAGTCTTTTTAATCATACCAAAGAAATGCAATTTCACGCCAAAATCGCCATAAATTTTGCTGAAACTTTGTACAAATCATTTCAACCCTTACATTACTACTCGAATAATTCTATAACGTAGGCAGTAGCAAAGCAAATATTTACTAATAATAAAACTACATTTCATTTTCCCGAGGGTGAAATTTGCCAAATGAAGGGTGAAAACCATAACGTTTAATTGAAACGCAAATAATACGCCTTAATATCGTTAAAGCTAATAGACGCCACATATTTACAACTTTCTTTGTTAGGATAATATAAATTTATTAGGTCTGGGTGGCTTTCAACGGAGTAAACTTTCTCGACGAAATTCCTAATGGAAAAATTCTCTTCTCCATCGTTTATGAAATGCTAAAGATTGAAATCAAAAATCGTAAAACAATTAGAAAAAGAATTTAAAGCATTTTAAACATTCTCATATCAAGGCCTTTTTGTGTTAATTTTCTTGCAAACATCTTACATAATTTATGGGGGGCAGTTTTTTGGGTGACCCAAATTTTTTTTGGGGTATTAGGGTATGAAAATAAGGGTGATTTTTATCAAGCTTGCGTGTGTAGTTTTCTTTTGGAAAACTGTGTTAATAAAAGGAGTTGGGGATGAAGATTGAAATCTTTACCGTTGTCAAGTTCGGTTGATTTGGTGGCCGTCATTTGGTCCATGCTTTGGAGAAGCATTCTTCTGTCGTGTCTCTCTTTCTTGCCGAAGAACACCATTATTATATCACATATCTTGTAAGGGGTTAAACGCACTGGGAAGATTTTCGTCCACTACTTTGTCTCACTTGAAATTTACCACTTGGTGATGGGTTTTTCTTTTTTGTGTTAACATTTTTTTTTATTTTCTAATGTGGAATTAATGGCATTTTTTGTTTCAGGGTAAGTCGAATGTTCATTACTTTTGTAAGTTGTTGGTGTGATGTCTCGAGGACAAGACTAGTTAGATGTGGCGGCTCGGCGCTTGGCTCGCGGTCGACCGCGGATAAATGCGAAAGTGGGGGACACAATGTATAAGTTATGGACTTCTTCGCGTCATCAACGGTCATCCAACGACAAGGCTGCCGTTTCAAAAGATGATATTCAAACTTGTTTTTTTGGCCAAGGAAAGTTAACACTTTCGTTGGAAACATTCCTCTTTTTTAAGAAGTATATAGAATTGGATGTGATAAGTCTTTTAAAAATGACCAAAAATCAATTTTACCTCCGAATTTACCCATGAAACGTGCTCCAAAAAATGTAATATTTGTCCCTTAACTGCATTTGATGCAACATTGGACATCAATTTAATAAAAATACTTCATTAGAAAGCAAAAAACCAAAGAATAAGTGGAAAAAACTTCGTTAATAAAAGAAAATTCCACGTAAAAACTATAAAAATTTGATTGATAAACCGCTTTTTGTAATTGAAAAAAAATAGGTAATTTCAATTAGTTCAATCAAATCAGGTTATTAAATATTAAAGTATAAATGTTTTATTACCTTTTTCTTGCCTCATTTTTCTTCACTCACCCCAATTTCACTAACTTATACACGTCAACCCTTAACACCAAGAAAATGCCAGTAACTGTTGTATACGTATAGGCAACCCGCCATACACTACCGTAATGCGTTCGTCTACACTGTATAAAGTTTTTAATGGAATAAATCCACTGAAAACTTGTTTAATTTTCTTTATATTTAAAATAGAAAATCTTTTAACTTGAAGCAAATAGATTTAAAGATTGTTTTAAGAAACTAATGTGATTTTATTTAAAAAAAATTAATGGCTATTTTTAACTTTATTGTAACGGGAATCACTTGGTTTTAGTTTTGACATTCACCTCACTGTTATTGTGGGGGTGTGTTGGGTTTATTATTGATATATTTATCACGTACTTGTCTTATGTTATGACCACTTTTGTGTAGCACAGTTGGACGTCAAAGAGTCAAACGATTTCGGTTGAAAATAGCCAACCTGTTTCTTCAACCCCTTGTTTTGGCGTGGGAAACAGGTGCGTTTGGGTAGCAAAAGTGAGAGTAGGGGATTAAGTACGGTGCGAGGGAGTGGAATTTTAACTGGAGGGTCAAAGAGGGGAACGGGCTTTTTTTTTTTTTTTGGCTACCTGCAAGATTCACTTCCTGTTGAAGTGGCCCATAAATGGTTGTATATATTAAGGGTAATGTATTGAGATTTTGAAAGGCAAAAAATTGGTATGAATTGATAGTGTAGTTTGTTGCAATTATTGCAGATTGAATTTCCGGCTGTCATTAATTACGTTTGAATCCCATTTACTGACAGTTTGCACGATTGAATCGTGCAATTGTGAAAAGTGCAGAGCGAAAAATGCGTCTAGAAAGTGCAACGTATCGGATCAAGTCAATCTTGTGGTATTTGATTGGTGGAGACTTGTGTAATGTATTTTTCAATCATATAGTTATTCGCTATTGATTTATAAGTATTAAGGTCTTAAACGACTCTAGAAGGATTAAAAATTTGTAAATCGAGAAATATTGAAAAATCGCTCAATACAGGGGTAATAGTAGTACGAAAAATAGGCTACAAATTGTTTAGAGGCCGTTCATAAAATACGTCACGTTAAAATAAACTTTTTCTGACCCCCTCCCCCTCATTGTCACACTTTCTGCGACCCCCTTAGAAATATTTCGTCACAAAACTAAGACCCCTCCCCCCAGAATATGATAAATTTCAATTAAAAGTGCACAAATTTCTATATATTTAAAAACTCTATATATTTAATATTTACTAAATACGAAATTAATGACTTTTTATCATGATAAAAATTGAAAAAGAAAAACAGTCGAAAGAAATATTAATTTAAAATTTCTATTGATTTATAGCTATTAAGATCTTAAACGACTCTAGAAGGATTAAAAATCTGTAAATCGAGAAATATTGAAAAATTGCTCGATACAGGAATAATAGTAATACGAAAAATAGGCTACAAATTGTTTAGGGGCCGTTCATAAAATACGTCACGCTAAAATAAACTTTTTCTGACTTCCTCCCCCTCATTGTCACACTTTCTGTGACCCCCTTAGAAATATTTCGTCGCAAAACTAAGACCACCCCCCTGAATATGATAAATTTCAATTAAAAGTGCACAAATTTCTGTATATTTAATAATTACTAAATACGAAATGAATGACTTTTTATCATGATAAAAATTGAAAAAAATAAAAATAGTCGAAAGAAATATTAATTTAAAATTTTTTGACAAACGGCGAACGTCACGTTACCGAAGACCCCCCGCCCCCCAACCCCCTGTCACATCCCCCTTGTATGCGAACGTATTTTATGAAGGGCCCCTTAGATCAATCACGTTTGATCCTGATCAAAATCTTCGTTTTAATCAGAGGTAACCAAAACTTTGGTCCCAAAAATTCAATTTTAATGGTTCCAGATATCAATAAAAACTAACAACATTTTTTTGATCAAAAATGTAATTTCTAAGAAAATTTAATTCGGTTATTGGTTCTAGATAGCAAGTTAACATTTGTCGAAATTTTTGATATCTTCGTAGTTAAGAGTTAAGTTTTTCAATATTTGAATTGAAAAATTAATAAAAATCGAGTAACTTTTGGAAGCTCACAAATAAATAAATCATTTGGTTCCTGATTTTTCCTTAAATGCTAACAATTTTCAAAAATATCAACAACTTTTGGTATGTTTTCAACGGTCATTTTCACCGTTAACTACGGCACGTTGAGGAAATTATCGAAAAAGCTTTTTTGTAGGAAATATCCTGAACTTTAATTTTGATAATTATTATATTTTTTGTATGTAGCACGGTTTTAAAGTTATAATGAAAATTATTATTTTTTTCTGGAGCCATTGTTTGATTTTAATTCCGGCACTAGTTTCAGTCTATTTATTGGTTCGTTTTTGCAGGAGTTCAAGATTGATTCGGATCACTTTGGAACCGTTTGATTATGCGCACTTGCAAAGCATAAAGTTCAGAACAGTTGAGAATTTGAAATTTGATTAAATTTGCGGTTCTTGTCCATTTCCAGATTAATCCAATCGAGTTCTAGTACTTAATTTGTAATACTAGCTTGACTAATTGAATTAATTACAGTTCAGTCAAATACTAGGATGACTACGATCAGGTAGGATACTAGTTTAAATCGTTTGGAGATTCGATAAATGCCTGTTTGAAACTTTTACTTGGATTTACTTAATTTAAAGGATTTAAAGTATAATTTATGGTTGAAGATGAAAACTATTGTGAAGATTTACTTCTTTAGAATATTTCAAATATATTATAATAATTCCTTTGGTGCACAAAGTGCACCAAATCTCAAAGCAAATACAAAATTTCTACAACCTGAATTTAATTTATTAATACAAAAATTTGAACTATTTTCCAAAAGTATAAATTGAGTTCACATACTTTTGAATCAAACAATATACGAGTTTCCCAATTTTCCGTAGACATAACGACACGAATCTTCGTGCAATAAAATATGAGACCATTTCCCATTTCTTTGCATTGTCATTATATTTTCTTGTGCTCTGTCGATAAATCAAACGAACGAAAATGAAAATTTTTGTGCCAACAATGCTAATGAGATGGTAACAGTTCCGCATTGTTTTATTGATTCAAAAAAAAAACTTTTTTTTTTCTTTTTTACTACCGTGTCGAGTAATAGAAATGATTAAGTGCATAATTTATGCGATAATTAATTAATTATTAGGCATTTACTGGCTGTAATTGCTATTAAAATATTTAAATTACTTTTTTTTTTGTATCAGGAAATAATTGTTTAAAGTAACATGACCGGTGATAGGGTTGCGGAAATGAAAGGGTGTGAATTGAACTGAACCATCAATTTAGACAATTTTTAGATGCAACCACTTGTTACTTATAAAGCAGCGGTTCCTAATCTGTTTCAGCCGTGGACCCCCAAGAAAATCAAGCATAATGCGAAGGACTCCTGAGTGAAAAAAAGGTGCAATTTTCGGACTAGATTATATTTTAGTATTCCTTCATTAAATTAAAAAAAAAACAAACTTGTTCAAATGGGACCGCGGACCCCCAGGGGTTCGCGGGGTAGTATTGGTCTTCCAGAAAGGATTATCTTTTGGAAACCCTAAATTTTTTAGAATCATCTTCAACCCTCGATAGAGTTGATGGAAACAATGACGTCAATTCGCAAATCCAGACTTATTTCCATGCCATATGACTGAAGTCGCGGGTATAAAACGCAATAATTTCAATCTAAATTTAAAGGGGAATCATATATGCAACTTTTATGGATT
This sequence comes from Sisyra terminalis, assembly GCA_958496175.1. NCBI lineage: Eukaryota > Metazoa > Arthropoda > Insecta > Neuroptera > Sisyridae > Sisyra > Sisyra terminalis. The sequence continues at coordinate 7,405,825 of OY292278.1, forward strand.
GCAACAAAATATTTACGATGACTCAAGATGGAACATTGTTAAGCCATAAAATTTCGTCATCCCAGTACCTTATTATCTTGGAAACCTCAATTTTAACGGTTTTGCTTTTCTTTTTGTTGTGAATTTCCAAGGCAGAAGAACGGCCGGATTATTCCATATTGTTAAATAACACACTTACCATACGAAGAAAGAAAATATAATCTTATACGGCGGATCTCTTTGGTGGGATTAACTGAACTTTCTACTATTGTAGTAGTAACTATATGTCCTCCCCATCGCAACTCACGACTATTTCATATAGAACCAAGTGGTTTTTTCAATCAGTCAAGCCATTGCAGTGCCACCAGTCTCATTTTCGGCAGCAAATCGTGCGTAAAAAAAACGACAACGACCTACGAAAAAGTGCCATTGATAATGAAAGTTTGGTCGATTTAAACGATTTTTGTGTGATTTGCATTGTTGTCAACATGGCATTGTTGCCACCCCAATCGTGGTTCTTCCAGTCGCATCCACTCGCCAACGATTTTGGAACATTTCCCGTACCAAATCATCAATCGCAACCCCAAAGTCCTGCCGGTCCATCGTCGCCCTTTATTCCAGGAAACTATTATTTCGGCGAGGATTCGGACGAAAATTCCGCCCAAAGTTATTCGGCCGAACAAAAAGGAGGTACTTTTGAATAACTACCAAAAATTACCAGAAAAAAAGAATTGAAAGGCTTTATTTTTTAAAGGTCAAAATTTTTAGTGAAGGCAAATTTTTTTTCGGGCGTAAGCCTTTTATATTGTAAAAGTTAAAGTTCACACCTCATTTTTTTTTAGAATGGCAATTTTTTTTTAATGATTGTGTAATAAGACTGCGGCCTAGTCTTTGGGGATTGGGGAAAGGCTGGTTTAATCCCTGGTGATTGTATTTTTGTTTTAATTAATAGGAAATAAGGCCAATGGGTATATTGACTGCTTTGTCAGATATTAATCAAGAATTTTTATTGATATGTAGGTATATGAATGAATTAATAAGTAATAGAAAATAGATGCAGTTTTTGAATAAAATGGAATTCATTATTTCAAAATATAAACCAGTTTCAAAAGATACAGTTAGGTGCACACCTATCATAAAAATTGTAGATATTTCATGCACTTTCATATGCAATATTTATGAATTTCAAGAAATGTTTTCTTCCTATTAATTTTCCAAATAAAATGAATTTTAGTGGGGAAATTATTAATTTTAAACTCTTAAAACCTGGCGACGAAGTCGCGGGAACGCCTATGAAACATTTTTCCCTGTCTAAACAATTATTTTCCCACATAAATCAGTAACTAATTGTTTTAATTTGTACTGGAGCTAATGAAAATGTAGCCAAGTTGGGCGAAGAAAAACCCTTTTTTGTAATCGTTATTTTTCTGGGACTCCATCGATTTTTAAAATGCCGGAAAGGAAAATTTCTTAGATTGTAATTAAATGATTGTTAGGTAAATTCTCAACTAATTATAGGGTAGTTTCCATTGTTAAACCAGTTATTCCTTTGTGGCAATATTCATTATGCCTATATTGTGTCGTTCTGTGCTATTCCTCGACAATGACTAACTTCAGTTTGTTTATTTATGCAAAATTCAGGATGTTTAAATAATCGGCATGGAATGCCATGTGAAGAAAAGAACTAAAACGTTAAATACTTATTAAAACTATTAAAAATAATTTCTTCGATTATTTGAGTTGTGTTTTATGTAAATGGACGCGTTTTTCGTTTAGATGTAAGTTTTTATTGATTGATTATAATAATAATTGATTTATTAATCCATTTTCTTATTGCTTGATTTCCAACGCATGCTTCCGGTTTCCAAAAGCACATGGAAGTTTATTAAATATTCCATTCAAAATGAACTATATGGGGAGATATTGGGTGAGTTAAATTATTTAAATTAACTTCATTTTCAAAGGAAAATCTTTCGGAGTATTTTTATTTTATGAATTTAATGGTTAGGACGGAAGCCATTCGTTGTTGAGGAATAACACAGAACGACACAATATCGTAATCAGGAATATTGTCGCATTGGAATGAAAGTGAACATTACTATTTCGGAATACTTATAAAATTAGATGCAGGACGAATAAACCGAAACAGGTAAAATTTATTATTAAATTATAATTGTTTATACTGCAAGCAGTTAATTTTCAGGTGTGCCACCTGATGAATGGGTGGTTTGGTACCGCTGAATATGCTTGCAAAAAATCTAACAACTTTTTTGGAAAATTCATCGTTTTATTATTTTTTTACTACTGGTACTGGAAGGAATTGAACACAATAGAATGAAATTTTCATTGAAAATATTGTTTTAAACAAGAAAAACAATGGTTGAACCAATTTAAATGCAGTTTTGGGGTATAAAGTTAATTTAATTGGATCGATTTCAAAATGATTGATGATTTTGGTTCCACCAAAATATTTTTACTCTCCAGCTTGAAGTTGTAACTTTAATTCTTTTCAACTTTTAAAGCCAGTGGCGTAGCATGCGATTATGCCGTCCTGGGTCGACCGAAATTTTGCCGCCCCCTATTATTACACAATCAAATTGATAAATCAATCAAAAAACATCAAATAACTTTAAATTCTTTTATATTTAAAAATGTATACATTAGACTGATTCAAAAAAAAAATGATGATTTTTTTTTCTTAAAAAATATTGTATCGAAAATATTGTTGGGAATGACAAAATTAATCCTGTGAAAGTTTAAGCTATTAATATTAAGAGGTGCCGCATCGCAAATTTCGATTTTCCATTTAAATAACATGGAACAATATTCTCTTCCACTTTGGAACTTTATAGTTCACGTTGGTGACAATATTTCGGAATGACCCAGGTATATTCTTGTAGAAAATTGAACGATCTACAAAAAAAGTCTCGTACAAGTTTTTGATATATTTATTCATTCAAAAGTTATTCGAGGTAAAAGTTGAACTAAAGAGAAATTTTAATATTTTTTCAATGTTAGACGCAACCATAAATTTTATGAGAAAATTTTAGGGGATATTTTTTGTAGAGCACTTTTTTTCTATAACTTATCTCTATAAAAGTTTTTGATATTTTTCACAGGTCCTAAGTTATTTAATTGAAATAAAAAAAATATTTTTTATGTTAAAAATATAATACTTCAGGGAATTTTCAGTTTAATCCAAATAACTTAGAACCTGTGAAAAATACCCAAAACTTTTATGGAGATAAGTTATAGGAAAAAAAGTGCTCTACAAAAAATGTCCTATAAAATTTTCTCATAAAATTGATGGTTGCGTCAAAAAATTGAAAAAATATTAAAATTTGTCTTTAGTTCAACTTTGACCTCGAATAACTTTTGAAGGAATAAATATATCAAAAAGTTGTCGGGGACCTTTTTTGTAGATCATTCAATTTTCTACAAAAATATACCTGGGTCATTCCGAAATATTGTCTTTGACGTGAGCTATAAAATTTCAAAGTGCAAGAGAATATTGTTGCCATGTTATTTAAATTGAAAATCGAAATTTGCGATGCGGCACCTCTTAATATTAATATTAAGAGCTTAAACTTTCATAGGATTTTTTTTTGTCATTCCCAATAATATTTCCGATATAATTTAGAAAAAAAAAATCATAATTTTTTTTTAATCAGTTTAGTATGCATGCTACTCTACTGTTTAAGGCTATACTATGAAGGTGAAAGAGGAAAAAAAAGTATAAAAATATTTAAAAAATTATTTAATTTCGTAAGTAAAGCAATTACGTCTTATTTTTTTCTTAATTATTTAATGTTATACAAATATAACTTCATTTCCTTACACAGATTTCATGATTTGATGTAAATTAATGTCCGGAACGAATGAAGATGTCTTTTTAATTTCTTGAATTTTATAGCCAAAAAAAGAGCGATTGCATTGTTTATATAAATTACCTAATTATTTGATAAAGACAAGAATCTGATTAAGATAGACCTTAATTGAATCAAGGCCATAGAAGGCCTCTTCAACCTTCAGCGTTTAAGACCAATTGTTGAAAAAGAATTAGAGGTACAAATTATTTTTACTATCAAATAATGTTGTAATTCCTCTTGTAATTATCATGTAAAATAATCTCTCGATCAATTTATTTTCGAAGAACTGATTCGACAATTCGAAAAATTGAATATATTCTTCTGATTAGTATTACGATTTCTTTTTCAACAATTTTTTTTTAAATCATTAAACTTAGAGAAAAACTTTTGGTGAGAAAAATTCGTGGCCTCAAGGTTTTTACATCAATTCGTCCAAATTACATGTTAATTGTATTGCATTTTATGCATTATTTTTTCTCATAATTGAAATAAGTCTATTTTTATAATGTATTAAAATCAACGTTGCTATAACTAGAAAACGAATGTGTAAATTTGTCAATGAATTTGACGGTTCACTTTCAACGGAATTGAATTAAGTTTTGACCAAGGAGAGCCACTTGGCTGGAAGAATATTGAAGACTTCCACATCATATTATTGCCTTGTCCTTTCCGTTTTAACTTGTTTTTTGTATATTTTCTCTTATTATTATTTACAACTGTACTTAAGAGTAATTAATGCAAGTTTACGTTGAACGAATTGCAAAAGAGTTCATTTCTTTTTTTTTTTATTTAAAGAATAAGAAAACCTTGTCTTAGTTAGTTGTTTGCAAGGAGTTGATGTTATATGTTGTGTGTTTAAAAATTTAAAGCAAAATGTATTTTGGTAAATATTCTTCAGTTTTTCTTTGTCAATGATAAAAAATCCAATGGTTAGTTGGGTGTGATGTTTCTTTTGGTCGTTCAATTAAAATCTGCAAAGTTTTTTTTTTATTTCGAAAGTGAAATTTCAAATGTTAATACATTTAAATAAATGAGTAGTAAAATTTCATGGATCGATAGTGCAAAAGAATGCCCAATTAAGTCATTCATTGACTCGGCAATTGTAATCCAATCAAAAATTAACTCTTGCAAACTTGGTTCTTCATTTTTAAATAGAAAATAGTTTATGGTCTTCCATTTATTTTCCCCATATTTTTGAAATCTTTTCTAAATTTTCTAGTTATACCAACGAACCTCGACCTCAATAAATTTAATCCAATATATTGGACCAATTTTAAAAAATGATAAAAAATTTGTTACTTATATTTAATGGCTTTGAAACCTCATAGATTTTCGAAATATTTTTCCAAAGTCCAAGAAATATGAAAGATAAAATCGTTTTCTTATCTAAAAGTTCCATTAGTACCTTTTCAAAGTTACTATTAGTAACTAGTACTACAAACTATTAGTTACAATAATTGTAGCTATAGCGATTTGTAATCCAGCATCCAGATTATTGTTAAATCATGTCGAAAAATCGTGCAAATTTTTGCTCGCATTATCCACTAATGCGCTTGATTTGCGTGCCAATTGTTGCAAACTAATTGGACAGAATATCAATGATATTCGATTTTAAAAGTAGACCATTGACTTGGCTTCAATGACAAACTTGTTTCTAGCAAAAAAAAAAAATGCGGAATTTTCCAAACTTAAATCAATTAAGTTGTTACGTAAAACTTATTTACATTACAAAGATTATTTCTTTTTACTTGCAATAACGGGTAGAATAGAAGACCAGGAATATTTACCCTTTAAAATCAGTATTCCTGTAAAATTCATCCTGGCCCCTCCTGCTCATATTTAGGGGATGAATATAGGTTAAAAAGATTGATGAATTAATATAATTCTTTACAGTTAAAAACCTTAGGATTACACCGTAAATCTTCGACGGAAATTTAAAAGGATATACATAAAAACAATTATTTTTTACTCACTATAAAATGTTAGAAATAGTTGATCAAGCATTGCTTAGGCAAATTGAGTACACATGTGTACCACTGGTTGCATACATGTTAAACTATTTCTTTAGTGTTCCATTTAAAAAAGCTTAGTATGGTTGTAGGTGTTCCAGAATCCTTGATTTTTTTAGGAACTTTCATGTTATATTGAGCTTTTTTTTGGCCTCATACACAGTAGGGAAAATTAGCAATACCATACTATAAGACTAAAAAATTAATGGTTTTAATTATTTTTTTTCTTTCAATGCCTTCCGTATACGCACCGGGTTTTAAAAGGCTTTTATAAAATTTAGGATTACTGGCTTTTCTAACTGATTTAAATCCGGGACTGTATTTGTAAGTCTAAAACCCGAGAATTCTCGGGGAAAAATTCCCTCTTTTTCTTGCCATTTTGTTCTATAATAAACAGATTCAAGAGCACTATATTACCTTCACATCCAATATTATGAATTAATAACGAAAATTTGAATCCGGGACTGTATTAATAACAGTCTAGAACCCGGGAATTCTCGGGGAAATTTCCTCTTTTTTTTGCCATTTTTTTTTATAATAGACAGATGCATGTGCACTATATTACCTTCACATCCAATATTTGGAATTAATAACGAAATATCTCTTCTGATCGAAAAGTAGCCAAATTTTTTCTGCTAAGGGATCATTTGAGATTAGATTTAAAAAAGGTGAAGACTGAGAGGTATCAAGAAATTTGGCAACAAGATCTGCAAAATTGAATTATTTACAAATATTAATCATCAATAAAATCTATAAATTCAATGCAGAATTGACTCAAGTACCATAATTTAATGGACTTCCTCCCATAGAAACCAATCGGGTACGGGTTAAAATTTAAACCCCCAAATCAAGTAGGTTATGCATTAAGCATAACATTAATGTAAAGCTGGTTGCATAAATACAAGGTTTATAAAGTACACAGGAGGCCTCATGCGCTACGTGACGTATCCAGAAGAAATTCGTATATATTTTCAAACTGATTAAAATTTCAAAATTCTTCGTATGACGTCATTTTTTTTCTAATGGGGCAACCTGTGTAATTTATAAACCTTGGCATACACTTATTGCGATATTAAATTATTTTGACCAATTAATAATTTTTAAAAGCCTTTCAAGTTAATTGTTTCTTTGGTATATGTTTAAATCAACGATCATATTAAGAGCTTAATTTTCTTCCATAGCAAATACAAATTTCGCCACTTTTCTTCCATGGTTTCTGTCTTTAAATTTGGTGCAACAATCAAACAGTGCAGAAGCCGGGCATGGCGCCTATTCAACACGTGATAAAGCAGGTATTTTGGAAAATAAAATCTGTACTACAATTAAGATAAAAGAAAATACCTAAGTCAAGCATGTAGAAGTTTGAATTTGAAATCACACATTTTCGCCAAGACATTTTGCACGTTTTTTTGTCCGAAAAAGGAATCAACATCTCTATGGTCTAAACCGCCATTTTGTTATTTGCTTGTTTCGAATAGTTTATCATCAAATGGCAGCATGGGATTTGAACTCCGAAGAAATCAAAGAAATTGAAGAATTCAATTCATTTTCTCATATGTAATTATTCATTCATTGATTTAATTATTGATTCATTGATAGCAATGATTCATTTTTAGTGTACACGTTTTGCTTGCAAAAAATATTTCTAACCTTCATTTTATCGTCGAGTTGTTGTGAATGGCTTATCACTAGATGGCAGCATGTGGTACTACTCAAATTCGGGATAGATAAAGAATAATTGATGGATTTTGCTTGTAGGACCGCTCGAAGTTCTGTATCAATGGAAACAATTGGATTACGCATATCCTTCGGATATGGAACGCAATATCGACATATCAACCGGCGACTACAACCCGGCTAACAATCTTCCCCTAGGCCTAGACATATGGAAAGACCGGATTTTCGTTACAGTTCCCCGTTGGAAAAAAGGCGTTCCAGCCACCCTGGGTTGGCTACCCCGCACTCCGCGAGAACTCTCACCCAAAATCAACCCCTATCCCAGTTGGGAATGGCACGCGGCTTCAGGTTACCCGCAGAAACGTGACACATCTTCCAAAACTAACCTTTTTCTTTTACTCTCAGAAACATGCAATCCGAATGTTCTCACATCCGTGTTCCGCATTTTCGCCGACCAGTGCGGCCGTTTGTGGGTCCTCGACTCGGGCTCCGTGGAGGTCATAACGAGTCCGCGACAAATTTGCCCACCGTCGATTTTCATTTTCGATTTAAATTCCGATAAGTTGATTTTGCGATATGAGATCCCCGAGAATTTGGTCAAGGAGGACAGTTTGTTTACGAATATTGTCGTCGACGTAAGAAATAACCAGTGTGACGATGCACATGCGTATGTTACGGATGTTTGGCGGTATGGAATTTTAGTGTTTCGATTGAAGAATCGAAGTAGTTATCGAGTCACGCACGGGTTGTTCTATCCGGATCCGATTTTCACCAAGTACACGTTGGGTGATTTAGATTTTCGGTGGAATGATGGCATTTTCGGGATGGCTTTGAGTCCGTTAGGACGACGAGATAACGATCGTATTTTATATTATCATCCAATGTCTAGTTCTAATGAGTTTTACATTAAAACATCTCTTTTAAGAAATGAAACTGCATTTAATGACGAAGTTGATGCGGCCAAGGTGATGGGCGAAAGTCGAGGACCCAGCGGACATTGTTCGGCCTCCGGTATGGATCGCAAAGGGGTGATGTTCTTCAACATGGTCACGCGAAATAGTCTTGGATGTTGGGACTCCCGAAAACCATATTTGCGGGCGACAATTGGAATTGTCGCTCAGGATAACAACACGTTGGTGTTCCCCAACGATTTGAAGGTGGACCAGGATGAAAAGCAAAGCGTCTGGGTGCTCAGCAATAAATTGCCGTTCTATTTGTACCGTTCACTCAATCCAAATGAAACTAACTTCAGAATTTTGCGAGGATTCACCGAAGAAATTGTTCGTGACAGTATTTGTGATCCACGTTTGCCATTTGATCAATCTGCGATCAATCCTTTGACTTGCCACTCTTGAAATTATCAGATTTTTTTGTAAATATTTAATTTAAGTTGATAAAATTAACTCCGTTAATCGGAGGATAGTTATAAGTTAAACTATGGAGATGATTCAAATCTTATAAAAATTCTAAAGGTAGTTAATTTAATTAGATTTTATCTTAAACGTTGTAAACCTATAGAAATTGGCCATTACCGATAGGAAATAGTTTTAAGGGCTCATGTGTACTTTAGCACACCCACAATCTGGCAATGTTTCATTTTCGACTTTGTTTTTAATTTAATTCGCGATTAAATCGGTCCATAATGAAAATTTAGCCACAAAAGAGAAAATTGTACTGCATTAGAATTGAATTGGGTTTGTGATTTTTTTTTTTTGTGATAAATGGAAAAATCATATATAAGTTTTATAGCAAAACTATTTTTTTTTTCGCAATTTAAAAGTTATTTCAAAATAAAAAATAATTTTTAAATCTAGTACCGAAAACACGCCGACAGCTCCCGAACAAACCCGAGCGCGTGTGACGTCATAATGTTAGTTGTCACTGATTGCAGTTGATACAGAAATAATAAGTACAGTGTTTTGATTGATTTAATTCTGTTGTGATAGTTAAATATTGAAATTTATATTGAAAATGTCGAACCTTAAAAGTTATCGTTCTTGTTTTGTACCATTATGTACGAATACTACAAAAACAACTCCTAACAAAATGTTTTTAAATTGGTTATTATAAATATATCAACATCAGGAATATTATCAGACTTTGCTTTTATAGATCCTTTATCACACATAGCTAATTGGAATCAACTAACGACTCGTTTTTAAGCAATAAATTTTCAATATTATTGTCTAGTCACGTGCAATAGCTGTAAACGCTGTACTGTTATTAAATAGCTATAACACAAAATTAACATTGAGCTAGCCTCCCATGTATAACATTATGACGTCACAACTATGGTGACCACTCATGGCGCGTTTATAGTCACGTGATTTTTTTTTAAATTTTATCAATTTTTAATCGTTTATAATTAATTGAAAAAAATTTTTTTTTAAGTTTTTTGCATTAAATATCAATATTATTAATAATAAAGTTTGAAAATACATGAAAAAAATCAATAATTTTTTTTTTTCAAATTCCCAATTAACATAAATATCGCGAATTAAATTAAAAACAACGTTGCCAGATTGTGGGTGTGCTAAAGTACACCTGAGCCGTTTTACGTGTATAATTTTATAAAAAAATATGTCACATAAGTTAAAAGACAAATCAATTAATCTAAATTTTAAATTTTCTCAACCTTTTGCATGGATCCACCTAATTTTTAAGGGATGCTATCGTTTTACGTACCATATCCGGAGTGGATTTCCATGATGATATTGGGGCACGTCAAGTGGGCCACTTGTCGATGGGGCTTGACCGGATGTACGCATGTGATTAAGCTGGGCATTCTTTCATAGTTGCGATCGAATCCCTGACAACACATTCCATTGGTCGAAACGCCTTTATCCATTTTGGTGGTTGCCATTTTGAGATGAGCACAAAATTGACTGAAAAAAAAATAAATAAATCGATTGATACAATCGATTGGTTTTTATGCTTAGTTGTGCAGATGATGGAGAAAGTTGCAAGATGACTCTATTTGTGATTTCGAATCGATAAAATTGAGATTTGGTTGATTAAATTAAAAAAAGGAATATTGGTGGTGGAATTATAAAATTTGTAATTTTATTAATTAATTATTTTAGGAAGACATTTCGTGATCCATTAGTGAAACATATTGAATTTATTATAGAGTGGAAAGTATCGAATATTTTTCTTATTATTAATAGACAATGAGGACAAACATGCGATGGTAAATTTTCCGAAATGTTCGATTATTAAATAGAGATGGCACAGATTGGTACCAAAATATAATATGAGGAAAAAAAATCGTTGAAATTTCGGAAAAACTTTTGTAATACCTTGATCTAATACTGTTTTGGGGTGTAAACCGGCGCGAAATTTAAACTTCAAACGATTCACTTACACTTAAACGCAATAGGGAATTAACCCCATTATTAATACCGCACTGATTTGATTATCAAAATAACAACCGAAATATAAATTGGTTACACTTTAAACTTTCGAAACCCTTAAGATGGTTTCGTTTCACCAAAACTTTTCCAACTAAACCTCGATGAAAACCCAAACGACTTTTATAGAATAACTTCTAGTGTGGTAAATAACTATTGATAAAACTTAATCCTATAGCAAAAGTGGAACGTTTAGGGGGTGGACGAGGTGGATGGAGGATTATAGATAGCATATATAGATTTATCACGAACGTTCATTTCAGTGGGACGTAAAGTGGAACAAACAATTTCATTGAGCTTTTCGGTTTTTGGCCAATTTGGGAATTGTTGACGGGAATGGAGGGAGTTGTGTATTGTTGGATTGTAGGTACTATATGGGAAAGTCTGGTATGGAAAAGCAATTGATGTGTGTGTATAATAGGACGTAGGGTTCTTACGCCCCCAATTGTCATGGGAACAAACGATCGATGGACACGCGGTCGCTTCGACTACATCCGTTTCGCTACCGTGGCGTGTCTTAAATCGTTCCGCTAATCGTCTTTTCTGCCATTCATTTCTTTGCAAAGTTGTCGATGTTGCGTAATTCGAAGATTTGCCGATCGAACGGAATTGATTAGGGCGCTTCCGTTTCCATGGAGGAACTGTCGATGAAATGTATATACAAAATTGGTGACAACTTTAATTACTTCCGGCAGTTAAATTATAAACGAGTTGTACTACACCCTTCGGCCTTTCCATGGAAAATATATTTCTGAAATAATTATTCATAAAAGACTATTCTAAAAGTGAAGAGGGGGGGAGCTTCAAAAAATGTGGCCCAATGGGATATTGAACGGTAACCAGGATGCTTGTAAAACGGACGTCTTATTTCCATGACACAGGAAGAATATCGAACAAGGGAGTAAAGCAGAAAGCCTAAAACCAAAAAATCTTCTAGTTCCGAATCCTGAACTTTATCAGAAATAGATAACTATAATAGATAACTATGAAATAAGACTCAAAATAAGATTTTTCTGCTGACTTTGAAGAGTTATACTGTGTATACAATATATAGAATATATTGTGGTCCAATTTATGTAGTATAATTTAATATAATAATATATACAAATCATACCATAAACATAAAATTGAACAGAAGTTCAAACAAAAATATTCGTGACGTATTGCCCCGATACGTATTTCGATTGCCAAGCTATCTTCCGCATTGGTCATGAAGTAGTTTGGATCACTCCGTAACTGCCTTGTGATGATTCACAAAATAATCACGGATTGACCTCAATTTATAAGTCATGCCTTTCTCTTTTTGCGATGTGGTTATGGGGGGGGGTCCCAAATTTTCTTACTTTCACCGAATCCTTCGTAAGGAACCCGAAAAGTGCCGAATTTTGAATTGGTCCATTTTCCCAGTTTATTACCTTTCCCTTTCTTTTAACAATTTCTATACTTTCTATAAATAAACTGAATAAACTGGGAAAATGGACCAATTTAAAATTCGACACTTTTTGGGTCGCTTATGAAGGATTCGGTGAAAGTAAGGAAATTTGGGACCCCCCCCCCCCTCCATAACCACATTGCAAAAAGAGAAAGGCACGACTTATAAATTGAGGTCAATCCGTGATTATTTTGTGAATCATCACAAGGCAATTACGGAGTGATCCAAACTACTTTTGACCACTGAGGAAGATTGCCTGGCATTCGAAATACGTATCAGAGCAATACGTCACGAATATTTTTGTTTGAACATCTGTTCAAATTTATGTTTAAGGTATGATTTTCATATATTATTATATTAAATTATACTACATAAATTGGACCACAATATATTCTATATATACACAGTATGAATTAAGAGTTTAAGTGCAATAATTTTACGTCGAGGATACAGGAATATCCAAGAATACTGCTTTACTAGTTTGAATAACGCGCCTAACAATGCATCTATAATTTTTCAGCCACAGCTTACTTCAAGTATATGGCGTGGTCTTTTTCTATTGTTTTAGTTCAAATATTATTTATCTTTGTTGTACTTCGATAAATCGCTTCCAATTTCATGTCATTGATTAAATAGTTTTATTTACTATCAAATTTTGTATTGAACTTGCATTGAAATTGGAAAGAAATGTGGTGTTTTTCCTTCTGAAAACTTGAAACAATGAAATTTTGGGGGGCTGAAGGGGGTTTTAACATATTTTTCTATTTTTTGGAAAAAGAGAGTGATGTATTAGAGGTGGGAAACTAAGCAAGGTTTATAAAATACGGGGCGTATTCAGAAGAAGTTCGTATATATCTTCAGACTAATTCAAATTTAAAAATTCCTCGTATGATGTCATTTTTTTTTCTAATGGGGCAACCTGTGTAATTTATAAGCTATGGGGAATTAAGGACTTTTCCCTCGATCTAGTCTTAGGTGATTTTAGAAGACTATATTGGCTTAACTATAAAAAAGAAGACAATTTCCTCCAGCTTCTTTGTCAAAATATTCCCTTAGTGTCCTAGAGATGCTGATATACTTTATATATAGGCTTAGAGACAACATGTTTACAGAAATTGAAAAAAAATGGACGAAAACTTGAAGTTAGTAAAAAAAAGTTGTATTTCCTTCTGGTTGAATTTTGGAAAAAATTCCATTAATTTAGTTAAAATTTTGGCCTGATGTCTTTAATTTGTATGGCATTGACAGATAGGTAACCATATTTACATACTTGTTGTCTTATTGCCTATACATACGGGTACGTTAATTTATGGGTGTATTGATGGTTTTTGCCGGGCCTGGGAAATCCAAAGGTCTTCAAGGGTCGCATTATATACATAAGATCTACTAGTATGGAAAAATTACCGTATTTATTGTCAATTGTGTGAAATTGTAATTTTTTTCGCGGGACGCATAACATAAACGGCTAGCCGTTGATTGACCAATGATTTTGATTAGGATATATTTAACTTCTTCATTATTTCGGTTTAGTACCTTACCCAAAATATCGTCGTTTAAACTAAGGGTTTCCAATTCTAAGTTCGCAAGTGCCAATAATAATTATTAATGAAATGCATTCCCGAAATTAAAAAGTTAAAGATTCCTAGTTTATAGGCAAACTGAAGTATGTTAAGCTTATCGATAGGCAATATATTATTGTAAATGCAAAAATAGTTGCCTATACATTTATTTTCTTTTTGTCGTACTATTTTATATATATAAAAAGTGTTATTTAAACGCAAAAATCGCTACTCATGAGATCTTTATCAAAAATTTTAGAAGTTTTCTTTAAAAATTATCAATTTTACAGATCTGAAAATTTAAATTATTCTTTACACTTTTGAATCTTGTTAAAAATTCCTTCGTAGATGGAATGGTGTGTAATGGGAAAATACCTCCTTCTTTGTCTGACTTACGAGCAAATACCTATTTTTATTTTAATCACTTTATTCTCTGACAAATATTATATTATAGCTTTTAAATTAATTTTTATGGTTTCAACGTTATAAAATTTTTTGGTAATTCGAGTAAAAATAGGTTTTAAATTAACTTAGGACAAAAATATTATATGAAAGAAAACTCAGTGTTTTTATTCATATTAATAAAGAAAACCGAAAATAAATAATTAAATCAAATTGTAACTAATTATATATCCTACTTTAATTTAGTATTTCAGTTAAAAAATATTTAAACTTCATTTTTAGTATAATTTTAAAATATTTTTTAGTCAAAAATTTCAAATAATTCCGCCATTACAATTTGGCATTGGTTTCCCCCATGTTGATCCAAATTTTTAGTAACTTTTGGTTATTTTTCTTTTTCCCCAAACTGATTTGTACCGAGGTGTAATCATAGAGTGCTCGTGCTATGAAAATGATGGAAATCCTTAACAAAAAGACGGTTGTCCTGTCTTTTTCACTTTTCTCACTCGATAAATACACATAAAAAGAGACAGATAGGATAATATATTGTATAAGTAGAATCATTGAAAACCATGAACAGAATACAATATGAACACTATTCTACACTTCTGTACACCAAGCTGCCCTAATTCCATACAATTATAAGTTATTTCATTGCACTTAAGTTTTTCCTCACTTTTCGTATAGAAATTGTGGAGTCCATACAATAATATGGGAAAAATGGGAGAAATTAACCAATTGATTTTAATAATTAAATATCCATTGTAATCAATTGAATTTATAATTAACAATATAATTTTTATTAAAAATAAAAAATGACCAACAAGAATCTTAGGAAAATTTTATAAGTAGTAGTTAAGAAAACCAAAAATAATTGACATAAGAGTAAAAACCTTTTGCCTAATTGTAAAATAAACACTTAATTTCTACCCTTAAAGGGGTAAAACAAGTTTTAAAATGAAAAAGGACAAAAATATTAAGATTTTTGATGTTTTCCTTATTTATCTATAGAACTAAAAAAAATTTAATTTATGTCAAAGAAATGTCATAGTTAAACTTAAAAATTTGGAGATAATCTACATTTTGACTGGAATTCATAATCAAATTTTATATTTTGACGCAATCAACATGTATATGATGTGCAGGAATGATTTATATTTAATTAATGAAGAAAAAAAATAATTCTAATGTATAATTAGAATTTAGATATAATTTTAATAACTCGCGCAGGTCATGTGAAATTAGTTTATTATATATACTTTCAAATAAGATATGGAAATTTAAGATCATACTTCACAGGATCATTTCTGTAGTATATCTTGTTTAGTTCTCCCATAAAGAGAATTAGCGTATTATGGCCATGATGAGGAGGAATAGTGTGATTTCCTGAGCGTGAGGCATAGTTTTTGGGTTGCCATGTGTGATCCGAAAACCAGCGATGATCGTTCACCAGGAGTTCTTCGGAGCTTCTGGGGATGGAAGTTGCACATTCTGAGTGGTCATAACACTATTATACCAAATTAAAAAAATAATTCCTGTTTATGTTTTAAAGAATTTACTATAAAAATTCATAAGTTATAATGTTTGTATTTAGAATTGTCCTTATTACCTATTGAATGATAATTAGTATAGATAACGTAACTACATCCATCTTTGAAGAAAAGTAACCTGTACCTTAATTCATATCAACGAAAATCATTATGAAAGGTATACTGCACATCGTATACATTAGACTTGCTGTAACTGAAAATTCCCTGAATATAAAAATATTTTTTTTTTTTATTTTAATTAAATAACTTAGGACCTGTGAAAAATATTAAAAACTTTTATAGAGATAAGTTATAGGAAAAAAAGTGCTCTACAAAAAATGTTCTAAAAAATTTTCTCATAAAATTGATGGTTGCGCCAAAAAAATTAAAAAAATATCAAAATTTCTCTTTAGTTCAACTTTGACCTCGAATAACTTTTGAGGGAATAAATATATATAAAACTTGTTAGAGACCTTTTTTGTATATCGTTCAATTTTCTACAAGAATATACCTTGTAAGTCAAATGTCCCACCAGTCACCATAGAATACTCCAGTAAAAAAAATAAATTCATATGAAAATTTTTAATAAAACTTTATTTAAAAAAAAATATTTTCGTTATTAACAAAATTTAAATTAATTCTTAGTTTAAAAATGAGTTTTTTTCGAACACTTAATAAAAAATTGACACATTTGGTAAAATTAGACTTATGTATGTAGTTGTTATTTTACATATAGTACACTTGAAGTGAGAAAAGGGAAGAATACCTGATAAACGTGATTTTAACATATATCGTTATCTATAGATAAACTGTGATAGATTATAGTAAAGCAGAAGACTAATACCACCGGCACACAAAAAAAAAGTGCTCTGTACTTTTGACCAGACCTACATAAATCTACGTATTTTGACCCCCTGAACACGAATCCGGGGTCGGTTTGACCCGTACACCCTCAAAAATTCGAGAAAACTTTAAGAAAACCGAAAGAAATGGTTAAAATCGGCAGTTTGGGTGACATAGAAATTTTTTTGAACTAAACCGAGCATGATTTTCATGTTTTTCGATCCGCTGAATACAAATTCGAAGTTTATGTAGACCATAAGCCGTTTTTATAGTAAAAAAATTGCCTGCTTTGCGGGCCTGCTTTCTCACTCTGGCCAGACGCCGACACTGGGGCTCCGAATCCCTGCATCGTAAAACACTTTTCGCTTGTGCCTGCCATGACGGCATATACGCTTTTAACCCAGGGACTCTGCCAGACGGTTCTGTTGCCCGCCGTCACCACGTGGAGGGACACAAGCGTCCAAAAAAAAAATTCAAAAATCCTTAAAAGCTACTCTTGCATAACTAACTAGCCCTGTACATAAGTCATTTAAAGACAGACGAGTTCGATATAAGCAAATGACGAACTGAAATGAAAGCAATTGGCCCATTTGTAATTTTCAGAGATTTTTTGCGGGGAATTTCAATTTCTTTAAAGATTTTGGCCAAATAATCTTCAAAATCATATTCCAGAAATAGAATAATATGCAATCTATCCTTTGTAGAGGTTTAAAAGTTTATTTTCATCATGTAATCTCGAATTTTAGAACAATAGCCGCAATTTTTTACAATTTTTAAGGGTTTTTTGCAATTTTCTTACAATAAAAACGGCTTATGGTCTACATAAACTTCGAATTTGTATTCAGCGGATCGAGAAACATGAAAATCATGCTTGGTTTAGTTCAAAACAATTTTCATGTCACCAAAACTGCCGATTTTAACCATTTTTTTCGGTTTTTTTAAAGTTTTCTCGAATTTTTGAGGGTGTACGGGTCAAACCGACCCCGGATTCGTGTTCAGGGGGTCAAAATACGTAGATTTATGTAGGTCTGGTCAAAAGTACAGATCACTTTTTTTTGTGTGCCGGTGTAATTATAACTAACACTCGTCAGTTATCCCTCTTATTTCACACCAACACTCTATTGTATCTCATATTTATTTATGAAATGCAATTTTAAATGATGATAATATCCGATTAAATCGGGACATTCCGCGTCACAAAAACAACACTTATCGCTGGCTGTTCTATTATGCGTTTGTAAATGATTGTAAAATTTTTCGGTGTCGTAAGAAAAAATGCTACATTGCCTACACAAAAACGATAATTTTTTCAAGTTTTTACCGTCGATAAAGAATTTCTCGTACGGAATAATTGTCACAAATAAATGCGAGAGATGTAACCGTCGTATGTGCTTCAAGAAACAATATTCCGTATAGAAATTGATCATACACAATTGACAAACAATTTTTTTAAACTCTTTACAATCGTCCTCCGTTCTCATAACAAGTAAAACTTTTGTTGGAGATTTTGACGTCATTTCTTCATTTGTACCGTTTGTGATTGGCGGTGATTTTTCCACACTTTTTTTCGGCAGTTTTTTGATAATCTTAACTTTAATTGGTTTCTTAATTTTACGCGTACTCTTTCGTTTCACTGGTTTAGTAATTTTTTTAGGTCGTACGATTTTTGCTTTAATGTTCCCTTTAATGTGATCTTTTTGTGTTTCCATCCCCAAGTCGTCTTCTTCATTATCTTCACAAAGATCCACAACTTCGGTTTTCGTTTCGATTTCTTCAACCTCTGATCGATCATCATCTTCAACATTCTCGCCGGCATTGCCGTTTACTTCAGGTCCATTGAGACGTCGTTTTTTTGCAGATTCCTCCACAGTACTATTGCTAATCGGTGCCAATCTTTTGCCAGATTTAGTATTTTTCAATTGCGAATTTTTCCAAAATTCCTCCGATTGCTGACACAGTAGTTTGAGCTGATACGCGCTTTGTAACGTTGTACAACATTCAATGCAAAGCACTGACGAGGATTTTTCCAAAATCTTCATCTAAAAATGAAAAACAAATCAATATTTTTGATTACGTAAAATGGTCAGTGAAAGTATTAAAGAAAATTTCTTCAGGAAGATGATTTATTTTTTAAATACTTACATCAATAAATTGAATCTCTGTTAGTAAATCTAGCATGGATTTTTTGGTATGGAACTTAAGAAATTTTCTTGGTGGTTGAGCTTTATTTAATGGAATCATTTCATTCTTTTTTGAATCCTTTTTCCGACATATAAGACACATTGATTGTAAAAGCTCGAAATTTTCTTTAGGAGTGGCTTTCTGTTTCGACAGCACCGGCGATTTTTTCGACAATTCTATTGAAAACAATTTCGTTAGATTTCATAGTATTCTAATATTGGATCATACATGAACTGCTCAACGATAAATTGCATTAAAAGCTATGACTAAAAAACCAGCCAATCAATTATTAAATTCGTAAGTTCTACTCCAGCTAATGTCATTCTTTTTATTGGTATTTAATTCTTAATCAACCTGTAGCTATTATTTAATTTTTGACGTCAATTATTAGCAATTTCAATCATGAATTATTTCACCTCCATGGAAAAATGGCAAGGATTGTAACCATTTTAATGCTTATGAGCAACCCATGTAAAGTAGTCTGATTCAAAAAAAATGATGAATTTTTTTTTCTTAATTATTTCGAAAATATTGTTGGGAAAGACAAAAAAAAATCCTCTGAAAGTTTAAGCTCTTAAAATTAATATTAAGAGGTGCCGCATCGCAAATTTCAATTTTCCATTTGAAATAACATGGGAACAATATTCTCTTGCACTTTGGAGTTTTATAGCTCACGTTGGTGACAATATTTCGGAATGACCAAGGTATATTCTTGTAGAATATTGAAAGATCTACAAAAAAGGTCTCGGGCAAGTTTTTGATATATTTATTCCTTCAAAAGTTATTCGAGGTCAACGTTGAACTAAAGAGAAATTTTAATATTTTTTCAATTTTTTGACGCAACCATCAATTTTATGAGAAAATTTTATTGGCCATTTTTTGTAGAGCACTTTTTTTTCTATAACTTATCTCTTCAAAAGTTTTTGATATTTAATAACATGGGAACAATATTCTCTTGCACTTTGGATTTTTATAGCTCACGTTAATGACAATATTTCGGAATGACCAAGGTATATTCTTGTAGAAAATTGAACGATCTACAAAAAAAGTCTCTGTCAAGTTTTTGATATATTTATTCCTTCAAAAGTTATTTGAGGTCAAAGATGAACTAAAGGGAAATTTTAATATTTTTTCAATTTTTTGAGAAAATTTTATAGGACATTTTTTGTAGAGCACTTTTTTTTCTATAACTTATCTCTTGAAAAGTTTTTGATATTTTTCACAGGTTCTAAGTTATTTGCATTAAACTGAAAATTCCCCGAATTATTATATTTAACATATTTTTTTGTTATTTTAATTAAATAACTTAGGACCTGTGAAAAAAATCAAAAACTTTTATAGAGATAAGTTATAGGAAAAAAAGTGCTCTACAAAAAATGTCTCATAAAATTTTCTCATAAAATTGATGGTTGCGTTAAAAAATTGAAAAAATATTAAATTTCTCTCTAGTTCAACTTAGTTAAGCTCTTAATGTTAATATTAAGCGGTGCCGCAGTGCAAATTTCGATTTTCCATTTAAATAACATTGGAACAATATTCTCTTGCACTTTGGAATTTTATAGCTCACGTTGGTGACAATATTTCGGAATGACCAAGATATATTCTTGTAGAAAATTGAACGATCTACAAAAATGGTCTCGTACAAGTTTTTGATATATTTATTCCTTCAAAAGTTATTCGAGGTCATAGTTGAACTAAAGAGAAATTTTTTCAATTTTTTGACGCAACCATCAATTTTATGAGAAAATTTTAGAGGATATTTTTTGTAGAGCACTTTTTTTCCTATAACTTATCTCTATAAAAGTTTTTGATATTTTTCATAGGTCCTAAGTTATTTGCATTAAACTGAAAATTCCCTGAATTATATTTTTAACATAAAAATTATTATTTTTTATTTTAATTAAATAACTTAGGACCTATGAAAAATATTAAAAACTTTTATAGAGATAAGTTATAGGAAAAAAAGTGTTCTACAAAAAATGTCCTATAAAATTTTCTCATAAAATTAATGGTTGCGTCAAAAAGTTGAAAAAATATTAAAATTTCTCTTGAGTTCAACTTTGACCTCGAATAACTTTTGAAGGAATAAATATATCAAAAACTTGTACGAGATCTTTTTTATAGATCGTTCAATTTTCAACAAGAATATACCTTGGTCATTCCGAAATATTGTCACCAACGTGAGCTATAAAATTCCAAAGTGCAAGTAAATATTGTTCCCATGTTATTTCAATGGAAAATCGAAATTTGCGACGCGGCACCTCTTAATATTAAGAGCTTAAACTTTCACAGGATTTTGTTTTGTCATTCCCAACAATATTTTTGATATAATTAAGAAAAAAAAATTCATCATTTTTTTTTGAATCAGTCTAATATATAGTCTAAGAACATAACGAAGCTATAAATAATTACTTGAGGTAGTTCTTGAATTTCTTTTCAATTGTAATCTGGAACTTTTAGTGGAACGAATATCTAAAAAATAAAAGAACTAATAATAACAAAGATTAACCAATTGTATGATAATTACTTGATGAAGAACCAGCAGAGGATTGACCCCTTAGATTTCTGGAAGAAGTCGCAGGTAACTCAGTGCTTTTTGGAGATTTACGTTGAAGTTTTTCCGAGTATGATCTTTGTTGTCTGAGTGACATTCTTTTATCCCGCACCGATGAACGTCTTAGTAGTTTATTCATTTTTCATATGCAACTGCAAAAGGTGCAATAATGTTGAACTTAAATTTATTTCTCAGATTATTTAATTAGGATTAAGTCATTATAAGCCAACTAAATTGCATCATAGAAATGATTCTATTGATATTTTTATTCAAATGTCTTATGCAATAAATTTTAGACTGAAATCTCGAAATTTACTTTGGAAATAAGGAAATGATTGTTTACTACTAAGAAAAAATTGGCATAAATTATAAGTAAAGCCTTTTATTCGATTGTATTTTATTAAAGATTTCGCAATTTAATTTAATTGAATTTCATTAATTACTTATCAAAACACTTACTTAAGATCTTATGCTATTAACAGTTAGTTTAAATTTTTTAATTTAATGCTTCCATTTAATTGCGTAGGTTACCTTGATTGCGAATAAAAAAATTTTACAATGTGTGTTTTCTCACTTTTACTAATGGAACACTTCGATCTTTCAATAAGCTCTATTGCACTTTATTGTTAATATGCTAAATAAATTTTGACATTAAGACCGCAATTAAGTGACAGCCACTATCACGTTCTGCGGCTGCGCAGTAATTATCGAAGAGGGTGACCTCTGATGGCAATTCCTTCAAGCATTATCGATAACTTATGCAACCATGTGTAACATTAGACTATGTGTTTCTTTCTATTATTAACGTTGTCCATATTCTATCTGGGAATTATACAGAAATTTTTAATATTGATTACAAAGGGATAAAACAAAAAGAGATAGATCTATGGAAATAAGGCATAAATGTATAACGTCTTTTCTCTTTTGGAAATATTCAGACACTTTCATATATCTCATATGTCTCATATGCTTTATTTTCATTTGAAATTTGGCGGTTTTGGTATTGGTATTTAAAATGATTGATTTTGAAAATTTTAATGGCATGCCCAATTTTTATTCATATTCGTGGTTTGTTTTATAATTTGAAAATTTATAAGAAAAATCAACGATGGTTAGATCAAGGTTTTTTTCTTGTAGGGAAATGATCACTTCTGGCACTTTGATGGTCGATTTCATCCCTTAAATGTACTTAGATTTCAGAAAAATTTGCACAGCATGTACAAAAGGACTTATACTTACGATTGGCATCCTTAAAAATTTTTTTTGGAATTTAACGATTTCGGGAAAAACCAACGATGGTTAGTCCACGGTTTTTTTCTTGACGAAAAATGATTTCTTTTGGCATTTTGATGGTCAATTTCATCCCTTAAAAGTGGTTTGTTTGGGGAAAAATTTGCTCAGCATGTACAGAAGGACTTATACTTCCGATTGGCATCCTTAAAATTTTTTTTTGTAACTTAACGATTTCGTGAAAAATCAACGATGGTTAGTCCACGATTTTTTTCTTGAGGGGAAAAGATTTCTATTTGCATTTTGATGGTCGATTTCATCCCATAAATGTACTTAGATTTCAGAAAAAATTGCACAGCATGTACAAAAGGACTTATACTTACGATTGGCATCCTTAAAATTTTTTTTTGGAATTTAACGATTTCGGGAAAAAACAACGATGGTTAGTACACGGTTTTTTTCTTGACGGGAATTGATCACTTCTAGCACTTTGATGGTCGATTTCATCCCTTAAAAGTGGTCTATTTGGGAAAAAATTTGCTCAGCATGTACAAAAGGACTTATACTTCCGATTGGCATCCGTAAAATTTTTTTTTGGAATTTGACGATTTCGTGAAAAATCAACGATGGTTAGTCCACGGTTTTTTTCTTGAGGGGAAAAGATTTCTATTTGCATTTTGATGGTCGATTTCATCCCTTAAATGTACTTAGATTTCAGAAAAAATTGCACAGCATGTACAAAAGGACTTATACTTACGATTGGCATCCTTAAAATTTTTTTTTGGAATTAAACGATTTCGGGAAAAACCAACGATGGTTAGTACACGGTTTTTTTCTTGACGGGAATTGATCACTTCTAGCACTTTGATGGTCGATTTCATCCCTTAAAAGTGGTCTATTTGGGAAAAAATTTGCTCAGCATGTACAAAAGGACTTATACTTCCGATTGGCATCCGTAAAATTTTTTTTTGGAATTTGACGATTTCGTGAAAAATCAACGATGGTTAGTCCACGGTTTTTTTCTTGAGGGGAAATGATCACTTCTAGCACTTTGATGGTCGATTTCATCCCTTAAATGTACTTAGATTTCAGAAAAATTTGCACAGCATGTACAAAAGGACTTATATTTACGAATTGCATCCTTAAAAAATTTTTTTGTAATATAACGATTTCCTGAAAAATCAACGATGGTTAGTCCACGGTTTTTTTCTTGACGGCAAATGATCACTTCTGGCATTTTGATGGTCGATTTCATCCTTTAAAAGTAGTTTGTTTGGGGAAAAATTTGCTCTGCATGTACAATAGGACGTATACTTTTGATTGGCATCCCTTATTTTTTTTTTGAATTTTGACTTTTTCCTGAAAAATCAATGATGGTTAGTCCACGATATTTTCTTGACGGCAAATGATCACTTCTGGCATTTTGATGGTCGATTTCATCCCTTAAAAGTGGTTTGTTTGGGGAAAAATTTGCTCTGCATGTACAATAGGACGTATACTTTCGATTGGCATCCCTAAATTTTTTTTTTGAATTTTGTCTTTTTCCTGAAAAATCAACGATGGTTAGTCCACGGTTTTTTTCTTGACGGCAAATGATCACTTCTGGCATTTTGATGGTCGATTTCATCCCTTAAAAGTGGTTTGTTTGGGGAAAAATTTGCTCTGCATGTACAATAGGACGTATACTTTCGATTGGCATCCCTAAATTTTTTTTTTGAATTTTGTCTTTTTCCTGAAAAATCAACGATGGTTAGTCCACGATTTTTTTCTTGACGGCAAATTATCACTTCTGGCATTTTGATGGTCGATTTCATCCCTTAAAAGTGGTTTGTTTGGGGAAAAATTTGCTCTGCATGTACAATAGGACGTATACTTTCGATTGGCATCCCTTAATTTTTTTTTTGAATTTTGACTATTTCCTGAAAAATCAACGATGGATAGTCCACGGTTTTTTTCTTGACGAGAAAAGATTTCTTATGGCATTTTGATGGTCGATTTCATCCCTTAAAAGTGGTTTGTTTGGGGAAAAATTTGCTCTGCATGTACAATAGGACGTATACTTTCGATTGGCATCCCTTAATTTTTTTTTTGAATTTTGACTATTTCCTGAAAAATCAACGATAGATAGTCCACGGTTTTTTTCTTGACGAGAAAAGATTTCTTATGGCATTTTGATGGTCGATTTCATCCCTTAAAAGTGGTTTGTTTGGGGAAAAATTTGCTCTGCATGTACAATAGGACGTATACTTTCGATTGGCATCCCTAAATTTTTTTTTTGAATTTTGACTTTTTCCTGAAAAATCAACGATGGTTAGTCCACGGTTTTTTTCTTGACGAGAAAAGATTTCTTATGGCATTTTGATGGTCGATTTCATCCCTTAAAAGTGAGTTGTTTGGGGAAAAATTTGCTCTGCATGTACAATAGGACGTATACTTTCGATTGGCATCCCTTAATTTTTTTTTTGAATTTTGACTTTTTCCTGAAAAATCAACGATGGTTAGTCCACGGTTTTTTTCTTGACGGCAAATTATCACTTCTGGCATTTTGATGGTCGATTTCATCCCTTAAAAGTGGTTTGTTTGGGGAAAAATTTGCTCTGCATGTACAATAGGACGTATACTTTTGATTGGCATCCCTTAATTTTTTTTTTGAATTTTGACTTTTTCCTGAAAAATCAACGATGGTTAGTCCACGGTTTTTTTCTTGACGAGAAAAGATTTCTTATGGCATTTTGATGGTCGATTTCATCCCTTAAAAGTGGTTTGTTTGGGGAAAAATTTGCTCTGCATGTACAATAGGACGTATACTTTCGATTGGCATCCCTAAATTTTTTTTTTGAATTTTGTCTTTTTCCTGAAAAATCAACGATGGTTAGTCCACGGTTTTTTTCTTGACGGCAAATGATCACTTCTGGCATTTTGATGGTCGATTTCATCCCTTAAAAGTGGTTTGTTTGGGGAAAAATTTGCTCTGCATGTACAATAGGACGTATACTTTCGATTGGCATCCCTAAATTTTTTTTTTGAATTTTGACTTTTTCCTGAAAAATCAACGATGGTTAGTCCACGGTTTTTTTCTTGACGAGAAAAGATTTCTTATGGCATTTTGATGGTCGATTTCATCCCTTAAAAGTGAGTTGTTTGGGGAAAAATTTGCTCTGCATGTACAATAGGACGTATACTTTCGATTGGCATCCCTTAATTTTTTTTTTGAATTTTGACTTTTTCCTGAAAAATCAACGATGGTTAGTCCACGGTTTTTTTCTTGACGGCAAATTATCACTTCTGGCATTTTGATGGTCGATTTCATCCCTTAAAAGTGGTTTGTTTGGGGAAAAATTTGCTCTGCATGTACAATAGGACGTATACTTTTGATTGGCATCCCTTATTTTTTTTTTGAATTTTGACTTTTTCCTGAAAAATCAATGATGGTTAGTCCACGATATTTTCTTGACGGCAAATGATCACTTCTGGCATTTTGATGGTCGATTTCATCCCTTAAAAGTGGTTTGTTTGGGGAAAATTTTGCTCTGCATGTACAATAGGACGTATACTTTCGATTGGCATCCCTAAATTTTTTTTTTGAATTTTGTCTTTTTCCTGAAAAATCAACGATGGTTAGTCCACGATTTTTTTCTTGACGGCAAATTATCACTTCTGGCATTTTGATGGTCGATTTCATCCCTTAAAAGTGGTTTGTTTGGGGAAAAATTTGCTCTGCATGTACAATAGGACGTATACTTTCGATTGGCATCCCTTAATTTTTTTTTTGAATTTTGACTATTTCCTGAAAAATCAACGATGGATAGTCCACGGTTTTTTTCTTGACGAGAAAAGATTTCTTATGGCATTTTGATGGTCGATTTCATCCCTTAAAAGTGGTTTGTTTGGGGAAAAATTTGCTCTGCATGTACAATAGGACGTATACTTTCGATTGGCATCCCTAAATTTTTTTTTTGAATTTTGACTTTTTCCTGAAAAATCAACGATGGTTAGTCCACGGTTTTTTTCTTGACGAGAAAAGATTTCTTATGGCATTTTGATGGTCGATTTCATCCCTTAAAAGTGGTTTGTTTGGGGAAAAATTTGCTCTGCATGTACAATAGGACGTATAATTTTGATTGGCATCCCTTAATTTTTTTTTTGAATTTTGACTTTTTCCTGAAAAATCAACGATGGTTAGTCCACGGTTTTTTTCTTGACGGCAAATGATCACTTCTGGCATTTTGATGGTCGATTTCATCCCTTAAAAGTGGTTTGTTTGGGGAAAAATTTGCTCTGCATGTACAATAGGACGTATACTTTTGATTGGCATCCCTAAATTTTTTTTTTGAATTTTGTCTTTTTCCTGAAAAATCAACGATGGTTAGTCCACGGTTTTTTTCTTGACGGCAAATGATCACTTCTGGCATTTTGATGGTCGATTTCATCCCTTAAAAGTGGTTTGTTTGGGGAAAAATTTGCCCTGCATGTACAATAGGACGTATACTTTCGATTGGCATCCCTAAATTTTTTTTTTGAATTTTGACTTTTTCCTGAAAAATCAACGATGGTTAGTCCACGGTTTTTTTCTTGACGAGAAAAGATTTCTTATGGCATTTTGATGGTCGATTTCATCCCTTAAAAGTGAGTTGTTTGGGGAAAAATTTGCTCTGCATGTTCAATAGGACGTATACTTTCGATTGGCATCCCTAAATTTTTTTTTTGAATTCTGACTTTTTCCTGAGAAATCAACGATGGTTAGTCCACGGTTTTTTTCTTGACGAGAAAAGATTTCTTATGGCATTTTGATGGTCGATTTCATCCCTTAAAAGTGGTTTGTTTGGGGAAAAATTTGCTCTGCATGTTCAATAGGACGTATACTTTCGATTGGCATCCCTAAATTTTTTTTTTGAATTTGGTCTTTTTCCTGAAAAATCAACGATGGTTAGTCCACGGTTTTTTTCTTGACGAGAAAAGATTTCTTATGGCATTTTGATGGTCGATTTCATCCCTTAAAAGTGGTTTGTTTGGGGAAAAATTTGCTCTGCATGTACAATAGGACGTATACTTTCGATTGGCATCCCTAAATTTTTTTTTTGAATTTTGACTTTTTCCTGAAAAATCAACGATGGTTAGTCCACGGTTTTTTTCTTGACGGCAAATGATCACTTCTGGCATTTTGATGGTTGATTTCATCCCTTAAAAGTGGTTTGTTTGGGGAAAAATTTGCTCTGCATGTACAATAGGACGTATACTTTCGATTGGCATCCCTTAATTTTTTTTTTGAATTTTGACTATTTCCTGAAAAATCAACGATGGATAGTCCACGGTTTTTTTCTTGACGAGAAAAGATTTCTTATGGCATTTTGATGGTCGATTTCATCCCTTAAAAGTGGTTTGTTTGGGGAAAAATTTGCTCTGCATGTACAATAGGACGTATACTTTCGATTGGCATCCCTAAATTTTTTTTTTGAATTTTGACTTTTTCCTGAAAAATCAACGATGGTTAGTCCACGGTTTTTTTCTTGACGAGAAAAGATTTCTTATGGCATTTTGATGGTCGATTTCATCCCTTAAAAGTGGTTTGTTTGGGGAAAAATTTGCTCTGCATGTACAATAGGACGTATAATTTTGATTGGCATCCCTTAATTTTTTTTTTGAATTTTGACTTTTTCCTGAAAAATCAACGATGGTTAGTCCACGGTTTTTTTCTTGACGGCAAATGATCACTTCTGGCATTTTGATGGTCGATTTCATCCCTTAAAAGTGGTTTGTTTGGGGAAAAATTTGCTCTGCATGTACAATAGGACGTATACTTTTGATTGGCATCCCTAAATTTTTTTTTTGAATTTTGTCTTTTTCCTGAAAAATCAACGATGGTTAGTCCACGGTTTTTTTCTTGACGGCAAATGATCACTTCTGGCATTTTGATGGTCGATTTCATCCCTTAAAAGTGGTTTGTTTGGGGAAAAATTTGCCCTGCATGTACAATAGGACGTATACTTTCGATTGGCATCCCTAAATTTTTTTTTTGAATTTTGACTTTTTCCTGAAAAATCAACGATGGTTAGTCCACGGTTTTTTTCTTGACGAGAAAAGATTTCTTATGGCATTTTGATGGTCGATTTCATCCCTTAAAAGTGAGTTGTTTGGGGAAAAATTTGCTCTGCATGTTCAATAGGACGTATACTTTCGATTGGCATCCCTAAATTTTTTTTTTGAATTCTGACTTTTTCCTGAAAAATCAACGATGGTTAGTCCACGGTTTTTTTCTTGACGAGAAAAGATTTCTTATGGCATTTTGATGGTCGATTTCATCCCTTAAAAGTGGTTTGTTTGGGGAAAAATTTGCTCTGCATGTTCAATAGGACGTATACTTTCGATTGGCATCCCTAAATTTTTTTTTTGAATTTGGTCTTTTTCCTGAAAAATCAACGATGGTTAGTCCACGGTTTTTTTCTTGACGAGAAAAGATTTCTTATGGCATTTTGATGGTCGATTTCATCCCTTAAAAGTGGTTTGTTTGGGGAAAAATTTGCTCTGCATGTACAATAGGACGTATACTTTCGATTGGCATCCCTAAATTTTTTTTTTGAATTTTGACTTTTTCCTGAAAAATCAACGATGGTTAGTCCACGGTTTTTTTCTTGAGGGGAAATGATCACTTCTAGCACTTTGATGGTCGATTTCATCCCTTAAATGTACTTAGATTTCAGAAAAATTTGCACAGCATGTACAAAAGGACTTATATTTACGAATTGCATCCTTAAAAAATTTTTTTGTAATATAACGATTTCCTGAAAAATCAACGATGGTTAGTTCACGGTTTTTTTCTTGACGGCAAATGATCACTTCTGGCATTTTGATTGTCGATTTCATCCTTTAAAAGTAGTTTGTTTGGGGAAAAATTTGCTCTGCATGTACAATAGGACGTATACTTTTGATTGGCATCCCTTAATTTTTTTTTTGAATTTTGACTTTTTCCTGAAAAATCAACGATGGTTAGTCCACGGTTTTTTTCTTGACGAGAAAAGATTTCTTATGGCATTTTGATGGTCGATTTCATCCCTTAAAAGTGGTTTGTTTGGGGAAAAATTTGCTCTGCATGTACAATAGGACGTATACTTTCGATTGGCATCCCTAAATTTTTTTTTTGAATTTTGACTTTTTCCTGAAAAATCAACGATGGTTAGTCCACGGTTTTTTTCTTGACGAGAAAAGATTTCTTATGGCATTTTGATGGTCGATTTCATCCCTTAAAAGTGGTTAGTTTGGGGAAAAATTTGCTCTGCATGTACAATAGGACGTATACTTTCGATTGGCATCCCTAAATTTTTTTTTTGAATTTTGACTTTTTCCTGAAAAATCAACGATGGTTAGTCCACGGTTTTTTTCTTGACGAGAAAAGATTTCTTATGGCATTTTGATGGTCGATTTCATCCCTTAAAAGTGGTTTGTTTGGGGAAAAATTTGCTCTGCATGTACAATAGGACGTATACTTTCGATTGGCATCCCTAAATTTTTTTTTTGAATTTTGTCTTTTTCCTGAAAAATCAACGATGGTTAGTCCACGGTTTTTTTCTTGACGGCAAATGATCACTTCTGGCATTTTGATGGTCGATTTCATCCCTTAAAAGTGGTTTGTTTGGGGAAAAATTTGCTCTGCATGTACAATAGGACGTATACTTTTGATTGGCATCCCTAAATTTTTTTTTTGAATTTTGACTTTTTCCTGAAAAATCAACGATGGTTAGTCCACGGTTTTTTTCTTGACGAGAAAAGATTTCTTATGGCATTTTGATGGTCGATTTCATCCCTTAAAAGTGGTTTGTTTGGGGAAAAATTTGCTCTGCATGTACAATAGGACGTATACTTTCGATTGGCATCCCTAAATTTTTTTTTTGAATTTTGACTTTTTCCTGAAAAATCAACGATGGTTAGTCCACGGTTTTTTTCTTGACGAGAAAAGATTTCTTATGGCATTTTGATGGTCGATTTCATCCCTTAAAAGTGGTTTGTTTGGGGAAAAATTTGCTCTGCATGTACAATAGGACGTATACTTTCGATTGGCATCCCTAAATTTTTTTTTTGAATTTTGACTTTTTCCTGAAAAATCAACGATGGTTAGTCCACGGTTTTTTTCTTGACGAGAAAAGATTTCTTATGGCATTTTGATGGTCGATTTCATCCCTTAAAAGTGGTTTGTTTGGGGAAAAATTTGCTCTGCATGTACAATAGGACGTATACTTTCGATTGGCATCCCTAAATTTTTTTTTGAATTTTGACTTTTTCCTGAAAAATCAACGATGGTTAGTCCACGGTTTTTTTCTTGACGAGAAAAGATTTCTTATGGCATTTTGATGGTCGATTTCATCCCTTAAAAGTGAGTTGTTTGGGGAAAAATTTGCTCTGCATGTACAATAGGACGTATACTTTCGATTGGCATCCCTTAATTTTTTTTTTGAATTTTGACTTTTTCCTGAAAAATCAACGATGGTTAGTCCACGGTTTTTTTCTTGACGAGAAAAGATTTCTTATGGCATTTTGATGGTCGATTTCATCCCTTAAAAGTGGTTTGTTTGGGAAAAAATTTGCTCTGCATGTACAATAGGACGTATACTTACGATTGGCATCCCTTAATTTTTTTTTTGAATTTTGACTTTTTCCTGAAAAATCAACGATGGTTAGTCCACGGTTTTTGTCTTGACGAGAAAAGATTTCTTATGGCATTTTGATGGTCGATTTCATCCCTTAAAAGTGGTTTGTTTGGGGAAAAATTTGCTCTGCATGTACAATAGGACGTATACTTTCGATTGGCATCCCTAAATTTTTTTTTTTTATTTTGACTTTTTCCTGAAAAATCAACGATGGTTAGTCCACGGTTTTTTTCTTGACGAGAAAAGATTTCTTATGGCATTTTGATGGTCGATTTCATCCCTTAAAAGTGGTTTGTTTGGGGAAAAATTTGCTCTGCATGTACAATAGGACGTATACTTTCGATTGGCATCCCTAAATTTTTTTTTTGAATTTTGACTTTTTCCTGAAAAATCAACGATGGTTAGTCCACGGTTTTTTTCTTGACGGCAAATGATCACTTCTGGCATTTTGATGGTCGATTTCATCCCTTAAAAGTGGTTTGTTTGGGGAAAAATTTGCTCTGCATGTACAATAGGACGTATACTTTCGATTGACATCCCTAAATTTTTTTTTTGAATTTTGACTTTTTCCTGAAAAATCAACGATGGTTAGTCCACGGTTTTTTTCTTGACGAGAAAAGATTTCTTATGGCATTTTGATGGTCGATTTCATCCCTTAAAAGTGGTTTGTTTGGGGAAAAATTTGCTCTGCATGTACAATAGGACGTATACTTTCGATTGGCATCCCTAAATTTTTTTTTTGAATTTTGACTTTTTCCTGAAAAATCAACGATGGTTAGTCCACGGTTTTTTTCTTGACGGCAAATGATCACTTCTGGCATTTTGATGGTCGATTTCATCCCTTAAAAGTGGTTTGTTTGGGGAAAAATTTGCTCTGCATGTACAATAGGACGTATACTTTTGATTGGCATCCCTAAATTTTTTTTTTGAATTTTGTCTTTTTCCTGAAAAATCAACGATGGTTAGTCCACGGTTTTTTTCTTGACGGCAAATGATCACTTCTGGCATTTTGATGGTCGATTTCATCCCTTAAAAGTGGTTTGTTTGGGGAAAAATTTGCTCTGCATGTACAATAGGACGTATACTTTCGATTGGCATCCCTAAATTTTTTTTTTGAATTTTGACTTTTTCCTGAAAAATCAACCATGGTTAGTCCACGGTTTTTTTCTTGACGAGAAAAGATTTCTTATGGCATTTTGATGGTCGATTTCATCCCTTAAAAGTGGTTTGTTTGGGGAAAAATTTGCCCTGCATGTACAATAGGACGTATACTTTCGATTGGCATCCCTAAATTTTTTTTTTGAATTTTGACTTTTTCCTGAAAAATCAACCATGGTTAGTCCACGGTTTTTTTCTTGACGAGAAAAGATTTCTTATGGCATTTTGATGGTCGATTTCATCCCTTAAAAGTGGTTTGTTTGGGGAAAAATTTGCTCTGCATGTTCAATAGGACGTATACTTTCGATTGGCATCCCTAAATTTTTTTTTTGAATTTGGTCTTTTTCCTGAAAAATCAACGATGGTTAGTCCACGGTTTTTTTCTTGACGAGAAAAGATTTCTTATGGCATTTTGATGGTCGATTTCATCCCTTAAAAGTGGTTTGTTTGGGGAAAAATTTGCTCTGCATGTACAATAGGACGTATACTTTCGATTGGCATCCCTAAATTTTTTTTTTGAATTTTGACTTTTTCCTGAAAAATCAACGATGGTTAGTCCACGGTTTTTTTCTTGACGGCAAAGGATCACTTCTGGCATTTTGATGGTTGATTTCATCCCTTAAAAGTGGTTTATTTGGGAAAAAATTTGCTCAGCATGAACAAAAGGACTTATACTTCCGATTGGCATCCGTAAAATTTTTTTTTGGAATTTGACGATTTCGTGAAAAATCAACGATGGTTAGTCCACGGTTTTTTTCTTGAGGGGAAATGATCACTTCTAGCACTTTGATGGTCGATTTCATCCCTTAAATGTACTTAGATTTCAGAAAAATTTGCACAGCATGTACAAAAGGACTTATATTTACGAATTGCATCCTTAAAAAATTTTTTTGTAATATAACGATTTCCTGAAAAATCAACGATGGTTAGTTCACGGTTTTTTTCTTGACGGCAAATGATCACTTCTGGCATTTTGATTGTCGATTTCATCCTTTAAAAGTAGTTTGTTTGGGGAAAAATTTGCTCTGCATGTACAATAGGACGTATACTTTTGATTGGCATCCCTTAATTTTTTTTTTGAATTTTGACTTTTTCCTGAAAAATCAACGATGGTTAGTCCACGGTTTTTTTCTTGACGAGAAAAGATTTCTTATGGCATTTTGATGGTCGATTTCATCCCTTAAAAGTGGTTTGTTTGGGGAAAAATTTGCTCTGCATGTACAATAGGACGTATACTTTCGATTGGCATCCCTAAATTTTTTTTTTGAATTTTGACTTTTTCCTGAAAAATCAACGATGGTTAGTCCACGGTTTTTTTCTTGACGAGAAAAGATTTCTTATGGCATTTTGATGGTCGATTTCATCCCTTAAAAGTGGTTTGTTTGGGGAAAAATTTGCTCTGCATGTACAATAGGACGTATACTTTCGATTGGCATCCCTAAATTTTTTTTTTGAATTTTGACTTTTTCCTGAAAAATCAACGATGGTTAGTCCACGGTTTTTTTCTTGACGAGAAAAGATTTCTTATGGCATTTTGATGGTCGATTTCATCCCTTAAAAGTGGTTTGTTTGGGGAAAAATTTGCTCTGCATGTACAATAGGACGTATACTTTCGATTGGCATCCCTAAATTTTTTTTTTGAATTTTGTCTTTTTCCTGAAAAATCAACGATGGTTAGTCCACGGTTTTTTTCTTGACGGCAAATGATCACTTCTGGCATTTTGATGGTCGATTTCATCCCTTAAAAGTGGTTTGTTTGGGGAAAAATTTGCTCTGCATGTACAATAGGACGTATACTTTTGATTGGCATCCCTAAATTTTTTTTTTGAATTTTGACTTTTTCCTGAAAAATCAACGATGGTTAGTCCACGGTTTTTTTCTTGACGAGAAAAGATTTCTTATGGCATTTTGATGGTCGATTTCATCCCTTAAAAGTGGTTTGTTTGGGGAAAAATTTGCTCTGCATGTACAATAGGACGTATACTTTCGATTGGCATCCCTAAATTTTTTTTTTGAATTTTGACTTTTTCCTGAAAAATCAACGATGGTTAGTCCACGGTTTTTTTCTTGACGAGAAAAGATTTCTTATGGCATTTTGATGGTCGATTTCATCCCTTAAAAGTGGTTTGTTTGGGGAAAAATTTGCTCTGCATGTACAATAGGACGTATACTTTCGATTGGCATCCCTAAATTTTTTTTTTGAATTTTGACTTTTTCCTGAAAAATCAACGATGGTTAGTCCACGGTTTTTTTCTTGACGAGAAAAGATTTCTTATGGCATTTTGATGGTCGATTTCATCCCTTAAAAGTGAGTTGTTTGGGGAAAAATTTGCTCTGCATGTTCAATAGGACGTATACTTTCGATTGGCATCCCTAAATTTTTTTTTTGAATTTGGTCTTTTTCCTGAAAAATCAACGATGGTTAGTCCACGGTTTTTTTCTTGACGAGAAAAGATTTCTTATGGCATTTTGATGGTCGATTTCATCCCTTAAAAGTGGTTTGTTTGGGGAAAAATTTGCTCTGCATGTACAATAGGACGTATACTTTCGATTGGCATACCTAAATTTTTTTTTTGAATTTTGACTTTTTCCTGAAAAATCAACGATGGTTAGTCCACGGTTTTTTTCTTGACGGCAAATGATCACTTCTGGCATTTTGATGGTTGATTTCATCCCTTAAAAGTGGTTTATTTGGGAAAAAATTTGCTCAGCATGTACAAAAGGACTTATACTTCCGATTGGCATCCGTAAAATTTTTTTTTGGAATTTGACGATTTCGTGAAAAATCAACGATGGTTAGTCCACGGTTTTTTTCTTGAGGGGAAATGATCACTTCTAGCACTTTGATGGTCGATTTCATCCCTTAAATGTACTTAGATTTCAGAAAAATTTGCACTGCATGTACAAAAGGACTTATATTTACGAATTGCATCCTTAAAAAATTTTTTTGTAATATAACGATTTCCTGAAAAATCAACGATGGTTAGTTCACGGTTTTTTTCTTGACGGCAAATGATCACTTCTGGCATTTTGATTGTCGATTTCATCCTTTAAAAGTAGTTTGTTTGGGGAAAAATTTGCTCTGCATGTACAATAGGACGTATACTTTTGATTGGCATCCCTTAATTTTTTTTTTGAATTTTGACTTTTTCCTGAAAAATCAACGATGGTTAGTCCACGGTTTTTTTCTTGACGAGAAAAGATTTCTTATGGCATTTTGATGGTCGATTTCATCCCTTAAAAGTGGTTTGTTTGGGGAAAAATTTGCTCTGCATGTACAATAGGACGTATACTTTCGATTGGCATCCCTAAATTTTTTTTTTGAATTTTGACTTTCCTGAAAAATCAACGATGGTTAGTCCACGGTTTTTTTCTTGACGAGAAAAGATTTCTTATGGCATTTTGATGGTCGATTTCATCCCTTAAAAGTGGTTTGTTTGGGGAAAAATTTGCTCTGCATGTACAATAGGACGTATACTTTCGATTGGCATCCCTAAATTTTTTTTTTGAATTTTGACTTTTTCCTGAAAAATCAACGATGGTTAGTCCACGGTTTTTTTCTTGACGAGAAAAGATTTCTTATGGCATTTTGATGGTCGATTTCATCCCTTAAAAGTGGTTTGTTTGGGGAAAAATTTGCTCTGCATGTACAATAGGACGTATACTTTCGATTGGCATCCCTAAATTTTTTTTTTGAATTTTGAC
Source organism: Sisyra terminalis (assembly GCA_958496175.1). Taxonomy (NCBI): domain Eukaryota; kingdom Metazoa; phylum Arthropoda; class Insecta; order Neuroptera; family Sisyridae; genus Sisyra; species Sisyra terminalis. The sequence goes on from OY292278.1 coordinate 7,442,001, forward strand.
TTTTTCCTGAAAAATCAACGATGGTTAGTCCACGGTTTTTTTCTTGACGAGAAAAGATTTCTTATGGCATTTTGATGGTCGATTTCATCCCTTAAAAGTGGTTTGTTTGGGGAAAAATTTGCTCTGCATGTACAATAGGACGTATACTTTCGATTGGCATCCCTAAATTTTTTTTTTGAATTTTGACTTTTTCCTGAAAAATCAACGATGGTTAGTCCACGGTTTTTTTCTTGACGAGAAAAGATTTCTTATGGCATTTTGATGGTCGATTTCATCCCTTAAAAGTGGTTTGTTTGGGGAAAAATTTGCTCTGCATGTACAATAGGACGTATACTTTCGATTGGCATCCCTAAATTTTTTTTTTGAATTTTGACTTTTTCCTGAAAAATCAACGATGGTTAGTCCACGGTTTTTTTCTTGACGAGAAAAGATTTCTTATGGCATTTTGATGGTCGATTTCATCCCTTAAAAGTGAGTTGTTTGGGGAAAAATTTGCTCTGCATGTACAATAGGACGTATACTTTCGATTGGCATCCCTAAATTTTTTTTTTGAATTTTGACTTTTTCCTGAAAAATCAACGATGGTTAGTCCACGGTTTTTTTCTTGACGAGAAAAGATTTCTTATGGCATTTTGATGGTCGATTTCATCCCTTAAAAGTGGTTTGTTTGGGAAAAAATTTGCTCTGCATGTACAATAGGACGTATACTTTCGATTGGCATCCCTTAATTTTTTTTTTGAATTTTGACTTTTTCCTGAAAAATCAACGATGGTTAGTCCACGGTTTTTGTCTTGACGAGAAAAGATTTCTTATGGCATTTTGATGGTCGATTTCATCCCTTAAAAGTGGTTTGTTTGGGGAAAAATTTGCTCTGCATGTACAATAGGACGTATACTTTCGATTGGCATCCCTAAATTTTTTTTTTGAATTTTGACTTTTTCCTGAAAAATCAACGATGGTTAGTCCACGGTTTTTTTCTTGACGAGAAAAGATTTCTTATGGCATTTTGATGGTCGATTTCATCCCTTAAAAGTGGTTTGTTTGGGGAAAAATTTGCTCTGCATGTACAATAGGACGTATACTTTCGATTGGCATCCCTAAATTTTTTTTTTGAATTTTGACTTTTTCCTGAAAAATCAACGATGGTTAGTCCACGGTTTTTTTCTTGACGGCAAATGATCACTTCTGGCATTTTGATGGTCGATTTCATCCCTTAAAAGTGGTTTGTTTGGGGAAAAATTTGCTCTGCATGTACAATAGGACGTATACTTTCGATTGGCATCCCTAAATTTTTTTTTTGAATTTTGACTTTTTCCTGAAAAATCAACGATGGTTAGTCCACGGTTTTTTTCTTGACGAGAAAAGATTTCTTATGGCATTTTGATGGTCGATTTCATCCATTAAAAGTGGTTTGTTTGTGGAAAAATTTGCTCAGCATGTACAAAAGGACTTATACTTCCGATTGGCATCCGTAAAATTTTTTTTTGGAATTTGACGATTTCGTGAAAAATCAACGATGGTTAGTCCACGGTTTTTTTCTTGACGGCAAATGATCACTTCTGGCATTTTGATGGTCGATTTCATCCCTTAAAAGTGGTTTGTTTGGGGAAAAATTTGCTCTGCATGTACAATAGGACGTATACTTTTGATTGGCATCCCTTAATTTTTTTTTTGAATTTTGACTTTTTCCTGAAAAATCAACGATGGTTAGTCCACGGTTTTTTTCTTGACGAGAAAAGATTTCTTATGGCATTTTGATGGTCGATTTCATCCCTTAAAAGTGGTTTGTTTGGGGAAAAATTTGCTCTGCATGTACAATAGGACGTATACTTTCGATTGGCATCCCTAAATTTGTTTTTTGAATTTTGTCTTTTTCCTGAAAAATCAACGATGGTTAGTCCACGGTTTTTTTCTTGACGGCAAATGATCACTTCTGGCATTTTGATGGTCGATTTCATCCCTTAAAAGTGGTTTGTTTGGGGAAAAATTTGCTCTGCATGTACAATAGGACGTATACTTTCGATTGGCATCCCTAAATTTTTTTTTTGAATTTTGACTTTTTCCTGAAAAATCAACGATGGTTAGTCCACGGTTTTTTTCTTGACGAGAAAAGATTTCTTATGGCATTTTGATGGTCGATTTCATCCCTTAAAAGTGGTTTGTTTGGGGAAAAATTTGCTCTGCATGTACAATAGGACGTATACTTTCGATTGGCATCCCTTAATTTTTTTTTTGAATTTTGACTTTTTCCTGAAAAATCAACGATGGTTAGTCCACGGTTTTTTTCTTGACGGCAAATTATCACTTCTGGCATTTTGATGGTCGATTTCATCCCTTAAAAGTGGTTTGTTGGGGGAAAAATTTGCTCTGCATGTACAATAGGACGTATACTTTTGATTGGCATCCCTTAATTTTTTTTTTGAATTTTGACTTTTTCCTGAAAAATCAACGATGGTTAGTCCACGGTTTTTTTCTTGACGGCAAATGATCACTTCTGGCATTTTGATGGTCGATTTCATCCCTTAAAAGTGGTTTGTTTGGGGAAAAATTTGCTCTGCATGTACAATAGGACGTATACTTTTGATTGGCATCCCTAAATTTTTTTTTTGAATTTTGTCTTTTTCCTGAAAAATCAACGATGGTTAGTCCACGGTTTTTTTCTTGACGGCAAATGATCACTTCTGGCATTTTGATGGTCGATTTCATCCCTTAAAAGTGGTTTGTTTGGGGAAAAATTTGCCCTGCATGTACAATAGGACGTATACTTTCGATTGGCATCCCTAAATTTTTTTTTTGAATTTTGACTTCTTCCTGAAAAATCAACGATGGTTAGTCCACGGTTTTTTTCTTGACGAGAAAAGATTTCTTATGGCATTTTGATGGTCGATTTCATCCCTTAAAAGTGGTTTGTTTGGGGAAAAATTTGCTCTGCATGTACAATAGGACGTATACTTTCGATTGGCATCCCTTAATTTTTTTTTTGAATTTTGACTTTTTCCTGAAAAATCAACGATGGTTAGTCCACGGTTTTTTTCTTGACGAGAAAAGATTTCTTATGGCATTTTGATGGTCGATTTCATCCCTTAAAAGTGGTTTGTTTGGGGAAAAATTTGCTCTGCATGTACAATAGGACGTATACTTTCGATTGGCATCCCTTAATTTTTTTTTTGAATTTTGACTTTTTCCTGAAAAATCAACGATGGTTAGTCCACGGTTTTTTTCTTGACGAGAAAAGATTTCTTATGGCATTTTGATGGTCGATTTCATCCCTTAAAAGTGGTTTGTTTGGGGAAAAATTTGCTCTGCATGTACAATAGGACGTATACTTTCGATTGGCATCCCTAAATTTTTTTTTTGAATTTTGACTTTTTCCTGAAAAATCAACGATGGTTAGTCCACGGTTTTTTTCTTGACGGCAAATGATCACTTCTGGCATTTTGATGGTCGATTTCATCCCTTAAAAGTGGTTTGTTTGGGGAAAAATTTGCTCTGCATGTACAATAGGACGTATACTTTCGATTGGCATCCCTAAATTTTTTTTTTGAATTTTGACTTTTTCCTGAAAAATCAACGATGGTTAGTCCACGGTTTTTTTCTTGACGAGAAAAGATTTCTTATGGCATTTTGATGGTCGATTTCATCCATTAAAAGTGGTTTGTTTGTGGAAAAATTTGCTCAGCATGTACAATAGGACGTATACTTTCGATTGGCATCCCTAAATTTTTTTTTTGAATTTTGTCTTTTTCCTGAAAAATCAACGATGGTTAGTCCACGGTTTTTTTCTTGACGGCAAATGATCACTTCTGGCATTTTGATGGTCGATTTCATCCCTTAAAAGTGGTTTGTTTGGGGAAAAATTTGCTCTGCATGTACAATAGGACGTATACTTTCGATTGGCATCCCTAAATTTTTTTTTTGAATTTTGACTTTTTCCTGAAAAATCAACGATGGTTAGTCCACGGTTTTTTTCTTGACGAGAAAAGATTTCTTATGGCATTTTGATGGTCGATTTCATCCCTTAAAAGTGGTTTGTTTGGGGAAAAATTTGCTCTGCATGTACAATAGGACGTATACTTTCGATTGGCATCCCTAAATTTTTTTTTTGAATTTTGACTTTTTCCTGAAAAATCAACGATGGTTAGTCCACGGTTTTTTTCTTGACGAGAAAAGATTTCTTATGGCATTTTGATGGTCGATTTCATCCCTTAAAAGTGGTTTGTTTGGGGAAAAATTTGCTCTGCATGTACAATAGGACGTATACTTTCGATTGGCATCCCTAAATTTTTTTTTTGAATTTTGACTTTTTCCTGAAAAATCAACGATGGTTAGTCCACGGTTTTTTTCTTGACGGCAAATGATCACTTCTGGCATTTTGATGGTTGATTTCATCCCTTAAAAGTGGTTTATTTGGGAAAAAATTTGCTCAGCATGTACAAAAGGACTTATACTTCCGATTGGCATCCGTAAAATTTTTTTTTGGAATTTGACGATTTCGTGAAAAATCAACGATGGTTAGTCCACGGTTTTTTTCTTGACGGCAAATGATCACTTCTGGCATTTTGATTGTCGATTTCATCCTTTAAAAGTAGTTTGTTTGGGGAAAAATTTGCTCTGCATGTACAATAGGACGTATACTTTTGATTGGCATCCCTTAATTTTTTTTTTGAATTTTGACTTTTTCCTGAAAAATCAACGATGGTTAGTCCACGGTTTTTTTCTTGACGAGAAAAGATTTCTTATGGCATTTTGATGGTCGATTTCATCCCTTAAAAGTGGTTTGTTTGGGGAAAAATTTGCTCTGCATGTACAATAGGACGTATACTTTCGATTGGCATCCCTAAATTTTTTTTTTGAATTTTGACTTTTTCCTGAAAAATCAACGATGGTTAGTCCACGGTTTTTTTCTTGACGAGAAAAGATTTCTTCTGGCATTTTGATGGTCGATTTCATCCCTTAAAAGTGGTTTGTTTGGGGAAAAATTTGCTCTGCATGTACAATAGGACGTATACTTTCGATTGGCATCCCTAAATTTTTTTTTTGAATTTTGACTTTTTCCTGAAAAATCAACGATGGTTAGTCCACGGTTTTTTTCTTGACGAGAAAAGATTTCTTATGGCATTTTGATGGTCGATTTCATCCCTTAAAAGTGGTTTGTTTGGGGAAAAATTTGCTCTGCATGTACAATAGGACGTATACTTTCGATTGGCATCCCTAAATTTTTTTTTTGAATTTTGTCTTTTTCCTGAAAAATCAACGATGGTTAGTCCACGGTTTTTTTCTTGACGGCAAATGATCACTTCTGGCATTTTGATGGTCGATTTCATCCCTTAAAAGTGGTTTGTTTGGGGAAAAATTTGCTCTGCATGTACAATAGGACGTATACTTTCGATTGGCATCCCTAAATTTTTTTTTTGAATTTTGACTTTTTCCTGAAAAATCAACGATGGTTAGTCCACGGTTTTTTTCTTGACGAGAAAAGATTTCTTATGGCATTTTGATGGTCGATTTCATCCCTTAAAAGTGGTTTGTTTGGGGAAAAATTTGCTCTGCATGTACAATAGGACGTATACTTTCGATTGGCATCCCTAAATTTTTTTTTTGAATTTTGACTTTTTCCTGAAAAATCAACGATGGTTAGTCCACGGTTTTTTTCTTGACGAGAAAAGATTTCTTATGGCATTTTGATGGTCGATTTCATCCCTTAAAAGTGGTTTGTTTGGGGAAAAATTTGCTCTGCATGTACAATAGGACGTATACTTTCGATTGGCATCCCTAAATTTTTTTTTTGAATTTTGACTTTTTCCTGAAAAATCAACGATGGTTAGTCCACGGTTTTTTTCTTGACGGCAAATGATCACTTCTGGCATTTTGATGGTCGATTTCATCCCTTAAAAGTGGTTTGTTTGGGGAAAAATTTGCTCTGCATGTACAATAGGACGTATACTTTCGATTGGCATCCCTAAATTTTTTTTTTGAATTTTGACTTTTTCCTGAAAAATCAACGATGGTTAGTCCACGGTTTTTTTCTTGACTAGAAAAGATTTCTTATGGCATTTTGATGGTCGATTTCATCCCTTAAAAGTGAGTTGTTTGGGGAAAAATTTGCTCTGCATGTACAATAGGACGTATACTTTCGATTGGCATCCCTTAATTTTTTTTTTGAATTTTGACTTTTTCCTGAAAAATCAACGATGGTTAGTCCACGGTTTTTGTCTTGACGAGAAAAGATTTCTTATGGCATTTTGATGGTCGATTTCATCCCTTAAAAGTGGTTTGTTTGGGGAAAAATTTGCTCTGCATGTACAATAGGACGTATACTTTCGATTGGCATCCCTAAATTTTTTTTTTTTATTTTGACTTTTTCCTGAAAAATCAACGATGGTTAGTCCACGGTTTTTTTCTTGACGAGAAAAGATTTCTTATGGCATTTTGATGGTCGATTTCATCCCTTAAAAGTGGTTTGTTTGGGGAAAAATTTGCTCTGCATGTACAATAGGACGTATACTTTCGATTGGCATCCCTAAATTTTTTTTTTGAATTTTGACTTTTTCCTGAAAAATCAACGATGGTTAGTCCACGGTTTTTTTCTTGACGAGAAAAGATTTCTTATGGCATTTTGATGGTCGATTTCATCCCTTAAAAGTGGTTTGTTTGGGGAAAAATTTGCTCTGCATGTACAATAGGACGTATACTTTCGATTGGCATCCCTAAATTTTTTTTTTGAATTTTGACTTTTTCCTGAAAAATCAACGATGGTTAGTCCACGGTTTTTTTCTTGACGAGAAAAGATTTCTTATGGCATTTTGATGGTCGATTTCATCCCTTAAAAGTGGTTTGTTTGGGGAAAAATTTGCTCTGCATGTACAATAGGACGTATACTTTCGATTGGCATCCCTAAATTTTTTTTTTGAATTTTGACTTTTTCCTGAAAAATCAACGATGGTTAGTCCACGGTTTTTTTCTTGACGAGAAAAGATTTCTTATGGCATTTTGATGGTCGATTTCATCCCTTAAAAGTGGTTTGTTTGGGGAAAAATTTGCTCTGCATGTACAATAGGACGTATACTTTCGATTGGCATCCCTAAATTTTTTTTTTGAATTTTGACTTTTTCCTGAAAAATCAACGATGGTTAGTCCACGGTTTTTTTCTTGACGAGAAAAGATTTCTTATGGCATTTTGATGGTCGATTTCATCCCTTAAAAGTGGTTTGTTTGGGGAAAAATTTGCTCTGCATGTACAATAGGACGTATACTTTCGATTGGCATCCCTAAATTTTTTTTTTGAATTTTGACTTTTTCCTGAAAAATCAACGATGGTTAGTCCACGGTTTTTTTCTTGACGAGAAAAGATTTCTTATGGCATTTTGATGGTCGATTTCATCCCTTAAAAGTGGTTTGTTTGGGGAAAAATTTGCTCTGCATGTACAATAGGACGTATACTTTCGATTGGCATCCCTTAATTTTTTTTTTGAATTTTGACTTTTTCCTGAAAAATCAACGATGGTTAGTCCACGGTTTTTGTCTTGACGAGAAAAGATTTCTTATGGCATTTTGATGGTCGATTTCATCCCTTAAAAGTGGTTTGTTTGGGGAAAAATTTGCTCTGCATGTACAATAGGACGTATACTTTCGATTGGCATCCCTAAATTTTTTTTTTGAATTTTGACTTTTTCCTGAAAAATCAACGATGGTTAGTCCACGGTTTTTTTCTTGACGAGAAAAGATTTCTTATGGCATTTTGATGGTCGATTTCATCCCTTAAAAGTGGTTTGTTTGGGGAAAAATTTGCTCTGCATGTACAATAGGACGTATACTTTCGATTGGCATCCCTAAATTTTTTTTTTGAATTTTGACTTTTTCCTGAAAAATCAACGATGGTTAGTCCACGGTTTTTTTCTTGACGGCAAATGATCACTTCTGGCATTTTGATGGTCGATTTCATCCCTTAAAAGTGGTTTGTTTGGGGAAAAATTTGCTCTGCATGTACAATAGGACGTATACTTTCGATTGGCATCCCTAAATTTTTTTTTTGAATTTTGACTTTTTCCTGAAAAATCAACGATGGTTAGTCCACGGTTTTTTTCTTGACGAGAAAAGATTTCTTATGGCATTTTGATGGTCGATTTCATCCCTTAAAAGTGGTTTGTTTGGGGAAAAATTTGCTCTGCATGTACAATAGGACGTATACTTTTGATTGGCATCCCTTAATTTTTTTTTTGAATTTTGACTTTTTCCTGAAAAATCAACGATGGTTAGTCCACGGTTTTTTTCTTGACGAGAAAAGATTTCTTATGGCATTTTGATGGTCGATTTCATCCCTTAAAAGTGGTTTGTTTGGGGAAAAATTTGCTCTGCATGTACAATAGGACGTATACTTTCGATTGGCATCCCTAAATTTTTTTTTTGAATTTTGACTTTTTCCTGAAAAATCAACGATGGTTAGTCCACGGTTTTTTTCTTGACGAGAAAAGATTTCTTATGGCATTTTGATGGTCGATTTCATCCCTTAAAAGTGGTTTGTTTGGGGAAAAATTTGCTCTGCATGTACAATAGGACGTATACTTTCGATTGGCATCCCTAAATTTTTTTTTTGAATTTTGTCTTTTTCCTGAAAAATCAACGATGGTTAGTCCACGGTTTTTTTCTTGACGGCAAATGATCACTTCTGGCATTTTGATGGTCGATTTCATCCCTTAAAAGTGGTTTGTTGGGGTAAAAATTTGCTCTGCATGTACAATAGGACGTATACTTTCGATTGGCATCCCTAAATTTTTTTTTTGAATTTTGACTTTTTCCTGAAAAATCAACGATGGTTAGTCCACGGTTTTTTTCTTGACGAGAAAAGATTTCTTATGGCATTTTGATGGTCGATTTCATCCCTTAAAAGTGGTTTGTTTGGGGAAAAATTTGCTCTGCATGTACAATAGGACGTATACTTTCGATTGGCATCCCTTAATTTTTTTTTTGAATTTTGACTTTTTCCTGAAAAATCAACGATGGTTAGTCCACGGTTTTTTTCTTGACGGCAAATTATCACTTCTGGCATTTTGATGGTCGATTTCATCCCTTAAAAGTGGTTTGTTTGGGGAAAAATTTGCTCTGCATGTACAATAGGACGTATACTTTTGATTGGCATCCCTTAATTTTTTTTTTGAATTTTGACTTTTTCCTGAAAAATCAACGATGGTTAGTCCACGGTTTTTTTCTTGACGGCAAATGATCACTTCTGGCATTTTGATGGTCGATTTCATCCCTTAAAAGTGGTTTGTTTGGGGAAAAATTTGCTCTGCATGTACAATAGGACGTATACTTTCGATTGGCATCCCTAAATTTTTTTTTTGAATTTTGACTTTTTCCTGAAAAATCAACGATGGTTAGTCCACGGTTTTTTTCTTGACGAGAAAAGATTTCTTATGGCATTTTGATGGTCGATTTCATCCCTTAAAAGTGGTTTGTTTGGGGAAAAATTTGCTCTGCATGTACAATAGGACGTATACTTTTGATTGGCATCCCTTAATTTTTTTTTTGAATTTTGACTTTTTCCTGAAAAATCAACGATGGTTAGTCCACGGTTTTTTTCTTGACGAGAAAAGATTTCTTATGGCATTTTGATGGTCGATTTCATCCCTTAAAAGTGGTTTGTTTGGGGAAAAATTTGCTCTGCATGTACAATAGGACGTATACTTTCGATTGGCATCCCTAAATTTTTTTTTTGAATTTTGACTTTTTCCTGAAAAATCAACGATGGTTAGTCCACGGTTTTTTTCTTGACGAGAAAAGATTTCTTATGGCATTTTGATGGTCGATTTCATCCCTTAAAAGTGGTTTGTTTGGGGAAAAATTTGCTCTGCATGTACAATAGGACGTATACTTTCGATTGGCATCCCTAAATTTTTTTTTTGAATTTTGTCTTTTTCCTGAAAAATCAACGATGGTTAGTCCACGGTTTTTTTCTTGACGGCAAATGATCACTTCTGGCATTTTGATGGTCGATTTCATCCCTTAAAAGTGGTTTGTTGGGGTAAAAATTTGCTCTGCATGTACAATAGGACGTATACTTTCGATTGGCATCCCTAAATTTTTTTTTTGAATTTTGACTTTTTCCTGAAAAATCAACGATGGTTAGTCCACGGTTTTTTTCTTGACGAGAAAAGATTTCTTATGGCATTTTGATGGTCGATTTCATCCCTTAAAAGTGGTTTGTTTGGGGAAAAATTTGCTCTGCATGTACAATAGGACGTATACTTTCGATTGGCATCCCTTAATTTTTTTTTTGAATTTTGACTTTTTCCTGAAAAATCAACGATGGTTAGTCCACGGTTTTTTTCTTGACGGCAAATTATCACTTCTGGCATTTTGATGGTCGATTTCATCCCTTAAAAGTGGTTTGTTTGGGGAAAAATTTGCTCTGCATGTACAATAGGACGTATACTTTTGATTGGCATCCCTTAATTTTTTTTTTGAATTTTGACTTTTTCCTGAAAAATCAACGATGGTTAGTCCACGGTTTTTTTCTTGACGGCAAATGATCACTTCTGGCATTTTGATGGTCGATTTCATCCCTTAAAAGTGGTTTGTTTGGGGAAAAATTTGCTCTGCATGTACAATAGGACGTATACTTTTGATTGGCATCCCTAAATTTTTTTTTTGAATTTTGACTTTTTCCTGAAAAATCAACGATGGTTAGTCCACGGTTTTTTTCTTGACGGCAAATGATCACTTCTGGCATTTTGATGGTCGATTTCATCCCTTAAAAGTGGTTTGTTTGGGGAAAAATTTGCTCTGCATGTACAATAGGACGTATACTTTTGATTGGCATCCCTTAATTTTTTTTTTGAATTTTGACTTTTTCCTGAAAAATCAACGATGGTTAGTCCACGGTTTTTTTCTTGACGAGAAAAGATTTCTTATGGCATTTTGATGGTCGATTTCATCCCTTAAAAGTGGTTTGTTTGGGGAAAAATTTGCTCTGCATGTACAATAGGACGTATACTTTCGATTGGCATCCCTAAATTTTTTTTTTGAATTTTGACTTTTTCCTGAAAAATCAACGATGGTTAGTCCACGGTTTTTTTCTTGACGAGAAAAGATTTCTTATGGCATTTTGATGGTCGATTTCATCCCTTAAAAGTGGTTTGTTTGGGGAAAAATTTGCTCTGCATGTACAATAGGACGTATACTTTCGATTGGCATCCCTAAATTTTTTTTTTGAATTTTGACTTTTTCCTGAAAAATCAACGATGGTTAGTCCACGGTTTTTTTCTTGACGAGAAAAGATTTCTTATGGCATTTTGATGGTCGATTTCATCCCTTAAAAGTGGTTTGTTTGGGGAAAAATTTGCTCTGCATGTACAATAGGACGTATACTTTCGATTGGCATCCCTAAATTTTTTTTTTTTATTTTGACTTTTTCCTGAAAAATCAACGATGGTTAGTCCACGGTTTTTTTCTTGACGAGAAAAGATTTCTTATGGCATTTTGATGGTCGATTTCATCCCTTAAAAGTGGTTTGTTTGGGGAAAAATTTGCTCTGCATGTACAATAGGACGTATACTTTCGATTGGCATCCCTAAATTTTTTTTTTGAATTTTGACTTTTTCCTGAAAAATCAACGATGGTTAGTCCACGGTTTTTTTCTTGACGGCAAATGATCACTTCTGGCATTTTGATGGTCGATTTCATCCCTTAAAAGTGGTTTGTTTGGGGAAAAATTTGCGCTGCATGTACAATAGGACGTATACTTTCGATTGGCATCCCTAAATTTTTTTTTTGAATTTTGACTTTTTCCTGAAAAATCAACGATGGTTAGTCCACGGTTTTTTTCTTGACGAGAAAAGATTTCTTATGGCATTTTGATGGTCGATTTCATCCCTTAAAAGTGGTTTGTTTGGGGAAAAATTTGCTCTGCATGTACAATAGGACGTATACTTTTGATTGGCATCCCTTAATTTTTTTTTTGAATTTTGACTTTTTCCTGAAAAATCAACGATGGTTAGTCCACGGTTTTTTTCTTGACGGCAAATGATCACTTCTGGCATTTTGATGGTCGATTTCATCCCTTAAAAGTGGTTTGTTTGGGGAAAAATTTGCTCTGCATGTACAATAGGACGTATACTTTTGATTGGCATCCCTAAATTTTTTTTTTGAATTTTGACTTTTTCCTGAAAAATCAACGATGGTTAGTCCACGGTTTTTTTCTTGACGGCAAATGATCACTTCTGGCATTTTGATGGTCGATTTCATCCCTTAAAAGTGGTTTGTTTTGGGAAAAATTTGCTCTGCATGTACAATAGGACGTATACTTTCGATTGGCATCCCTTAATTTTTTTTTTGAATTTTGACTTTTTCCTGAAAAATCAACGATGGTTAGTCCACGGTTTTTTTCTTGACGAGAAAAGATTTCTTATGGCATTTTGATGGTCGATTTCATCCCTTAAAAGTGGTTTGTTTGGGGAAAAATTTGCTCTGCATGTACAATAGGACGTATACTTTTGATTGGCATCCCTTAATTTTTTTTTTGAATTTTGACTTTTTCCTGAAAAATCAACGATGGTTAGTCCACGGTTTTTTTCTTGACGGCAAATGATCACTTCTGGCATTTTGATGGTCGATTTCATCCCTTAAAAGTGGTTTGTTTGGGGAAAAATTTGCTCTGCATGTACAATAGGACGTATACTTTTGATTGGCATCCCTAAATTTTTTTTTTGAATTTTGACTTTTTCCTGAAAAATCAACGATGGTTAGTCCACGGTTTTTTTCTTGACGGCAAATGATCACTTCTGGCATTTTGATGGTCGATTTCATCCCTTAAAAGTGGTTTGTTTGGGGAAAAATTTGCTCTGCATGTACAATAGGACGTATACTTTCGATTGGCATCCCTAAATTTTTTTTTTGAATTTTGACTTTTTCCTGAAAAATCAACGATGGTTAGTCCACGGTTTTTTTCTTGACGAGAAAAGATTTCTTATGGCATTTTGATGGTCGATTTCATCCCTTAAAAGTGGTTTGTTTGGGGAAAAATTTGCTCTGCATGTACAATAGGACGTATACTTTCGATTGGCATCCCTAAATTTTTTTTTTGAATTTTGACTTTTTCCTGAAAAATCAACGATGGTTAGTCCACGGTTTTTTTCTTGACGGCAAATGATCACTTCTGGCATTTTGATGGTCGATTTCATCCCTTAAAAGTGGTTTGTTTGGGGAAAAATTTGCTCTGCATGTACAATAGGACGTATACTTTCGATTGGCATCCCTAAATTTTTTTTTTGAATTTTGACTTTTTCCTGAAAAATCAACGATGGTTAGTCCACGGTTTTTTTCTTGACGAGAAAAGATTTCTTATGGCATTTTGATGGTCGATTTCATCCCTTAAAAGTGGTTTGTTTGGGGAAAAATTTGCTCTGCATGTACAATAGGACGTATACTTTCGATTGGCATCCCTAAATTTTTTTTTTGAATTTTGACTTTTTCCTGAAAAATCAACGATGGTTAGTCCACGGTTTTTTTCTTGACGAGAAAAGATTTCTTATGGCATTTTGATGGTCGATTTCATCCCTTAAAAGTGGTTTGTTTGGGGAAAAATTTGCTCTGCATGTACAATAGGACGTATACTTTCGATTGGCATCCCTAAATTTTTTTTTTGAATTTTGTCTTTTTCCTGAAAAATCAACGATGGTTAGTCCACGGTTTTTTTCTTGACGGCAAATGATCACTTCTGGCATTTTGATGGTCGATTTCATCCCTTAAAAGTGGTTTGTTGGGGTAAAAATTTGCTCTGCATGTACAATAGGACGTATACTTTCGATTGGCATCCCTAAATTTTTTTTTTGAATTTTGACTTTTTCCTGAAAAATCAACGATGGTTAGTCCACGGTTTTTTTCTTGACGAGAAAAGATTTCTTATGGCATTTTGATGGTCGATTTCATCCCTGAAAAGTGGTTTGTTTGGGGAAAAATTTGCTCTGCATGTACAATAGGACGTATACTTTCGATTGGCATCCCTTAATTTTTTTTTTGAATTTTGACTTTTTCCTGAAAAATCAACGATGGTTAGTCCACGGTTTTTTTCTTGACGGCAAATTATCACTTCTGGCATTTTGATGGTCGATTTCATCCCTTAAAAGTGGTTTGTTTGGGGAAAAATTTGCTCTGCATGTACAATAGGACGTATACTTTTGATTGGCATCCCTTAATTTTTTTTTTGAATTTTGACTTTTTCCTGAAAAATCAACGATGGTTAGTCCACGGTTTTTTTCTTGACGGCAAATGATCACTTCTGGCATTTTGATGGTCGATTTCATCCCTTAAAAGTGGTTTGTTTGGGGAAAAATTTGCTCTGCATGTACAATAGGACGTATACTTTTGATTGGCATCCCTAAATTTTTTTTTTGAATTTTGACTTTTTCCTGAAAAATCAACGATGGTTAGTCCACGGTTTTTTTCTTGACGGCAAATGATCACTTCTGGCATTTTGATGGTCGATTTCATCCCTTAAAAGTGGTTTGTTTGGGGAAAAATTTGCTCTGCATGTACAATAGGACGTATACTTTTGATTGGCATCCCTTAATTTTTTTTTTGAATTTTGACTTTTTCCTGAAAAATCAACGATGGTTAGTCCACGGTTTTTTTCTTGACGAGAAAAGATTTCTTATGGCATTTTGATGGTCGATTTCATCCCTTAAAAGTGGTTTGTTTGGGGAAAAATTTGCTCTGCATGTACAATAGGACGTATACTTTCGATTGGCATCCCTAAATTTTTTTTTTGAATTTTGACTTTTTCCTGAAAAATCAACGATGGTTAGTCCACGGTTTTTTTCTTGACGGCAAATGATCACTTCTGGCATTTTGATGGTCGATTTCATCCCTTAAAAGTGGTTTGTTTGGGGAAAAATTTGCTCTGCATGTACAATAGGACGTATACTTTCGATTGGCATCCCTAAATTTTTTTTTTGAATTTTGACTTTTTCCTGAAAAATCAACGATGGTTAGTCCACGGTTTTTTTCTTGACGAGAAAAGATTTCTTATGGCATTTTGATGGTCGATTTCATCCCTTAAAAGTGGTTTGTTTTGGGAAAAATTTGCTCTGCATGTACAATAGGACGTATACTTTTGATTGGCATCCCTTAATTTTTTTTTTGAATTTTGACTTTTTCCTGAAAAATCAACGATGGTTAGTCCACGGTTTTTTTCTTGACGAGAAAAGATTTCTTATGGCATTTTGATGGTCGATTTCATCCTTTAAAAGTGGTTTGTTTGGGGAAAAATTTGCTCTGCATGTACAATAGGACGTATACTTTTGATTGGCATCCCTAAATTTTTTTTTTGAATTTTGACTTTTTCCTGAAAAATCAACGATGGTTAGTCCACGGTTTTTTTCTTGACGAGAAAAGATTTCTTATGGCATTTTGATGGTCGATTTCATCCCTTAAAAGTGGTTTGTTTGGGGAAAAATTTGCTCTGCATGTACAATAGGACGTATACTTTCGATTGGCATCCCTAAATTTTTTTTTTGAATTTTGTCTTTTTCCTGAAAAATCAACGATGGTTAGTCCACGGTTTTTTTCTTGACGGCAAATGATCACTTCTGGCATTTTGATGGTCGATTTCATCCCTTAAAAGTGGTTTGTTGGGGTAAAAATTTGCTCTGCATGTACAATAGGACGTATACTTTCGATTGGCATCCCTAAATTTTTTTTTTGAATTTTGACTTTTTCCTGAAAAATCAACGATGGTTAGTCCACGGTTTTTTTCTTGACGAGAAAAGATTTCTTATGGCATTTTGATGGTCGATTTCATCCCTTAAAAGTGGTTTGTTTGGGGAAAAATTTGCTCTGCATGTACAATAGGACGTATACTTTCGATTGGCATCCCTTAATTTTTTTTTTGAATTTTGACTTTTTCCTGAAAAATCAACGATGGTTAGTCCACGGTTTTTTTCTTGACGGCAAATTATCACTTCTGGCATTTTGATGGTCGATTTCATCCCTTAAAAGTGGTTTGTTTGGGGAAAAATTTGCTCTGCATGTACAATAGGACGTATACTTTTGATTGGCATCCCTTAATTTTTTTTTTGAATTTTGACTTTTTCCTGAAAAATCAACGATGGTTAGTCCACGGTTTTTTTCTTGACGGCAAATGATCACTTCTGGCATTTTGATGGTCGATTTCATCCCTTAAAAGTGGTTTGTTTGGGGAAAAATTTGCTCTGCATGTACAATAGGACGTATACTTTTGATTGGCATCCCTAAATTTTTTTTTTGAATTTTGACTTTTTCCTGAAAAATCAACGATGGTTAGTCCACGGTTTTTTTCTTGACGGCAAATGATCACTTCTGGCATTTTGATGGTCGATTTCATCCCTTAAAAGTGGTTTGTTTGGGGAAAAATTTGCTCTGCATGTACAATAGGACGTATACTTTTGATTGGCATCCCTTAATTTTTTTTTTGAATTTTGACTTTTTCCTGAAAAATCAACGATGGTTAGTCCACGGTTTTTTTCTTGACGAGAAAAGATTTCTTATGGCATTTTGATGGTCGATTTCATCCCTTAAAAGTGGTTTGTTTGGGGAAAAATTTGCTCTGCATGTACAATAGGACGTATACTTTCGATTGGCATCCCTAAATTTTTTTTTTGAATTTTGACTTTTTCCTGAAAAATCAACGATGGTTAGTCCACGGTTTTTTTCTTGACGAGAAAAGATTTCTTATGGCATTTTGATGGTCGATTTCATCCCTAAATAGTGGTTTGTTTGGGGAAAAATTTGCTCTGCATGTACAATAGGACGTATACTTTTGATTGGCATCCCTTATTTTTTTTTTTGAAATTTGACTTTTTCCTGAAAAATCAACGATGGTTAGTCCACGGTTTTTTTCTTGACGAGAAAAGATTTCTTATGGCATTTTGATGGTCGATTTCATCCCTTAAAAGTGGTTTGTTTGGGGAAAAATTTGCTCTGCATTTACAATAGGACGTATACTTTCGATTGGCATCCCTAAATTTTTTTTTTGAATTTTGACTTTTTCCTGAAAAATCAACGATGGTTTGTCCACGGTTTTTTTCTTGACGGCAAATGATCACTTCTGGCATTTTGATGGTCGATTTCATCCCTAAATAGTGGTTTGTTTGGGGAAAAATTTGCTCTGCATGTACAATAGGACGTATACTTTTGATTGGCATCCCTTATTTTTTTTTTTGAATTTTGACTTTTTCCTGAAAAATCAACGATGGTTAGTCCACGGTTTTTTTCTTGACGAGAAAAGATTTCTTATGGCATTTTGATGGTCGATTTCATCCCTTAAAAGTGGTTTGTTTGGGGAAAAATTTGCTCTGCATTTACAATAGGACGTATACTTTCGATTGGCATCCCTAAATTTTTTTTTTGAATTTTGTATTTTTCCTGAAAAATCAACGATGGTTAGTCCACGGTTTTTTTCTTGACGGCCAATGATCACTTCTGGCATTTTGATGGTCGATTTCATCCCTTAAAAGTGGTTTGTTTGGGGAAAAATTTGCTCTGCATGTACAATAGGACGTATACTTTCGATTGGCATCCCTAAATTTTTTTTTTGAATTTTGACTTTTTCCTGAAAAATCAACGATGGTTAGTCCACGGTTTTTTTCTTGACGAGAAAAGATTTCTTATGGCATTTTGATGGTCGATTTCATCCCTTAAAAGTGGTTTGTTTGGGGAAAAATTTGCTCTGCATGTACAATAGGACGTATACTTTCGATTGGCATCCCTAAATTTTTTTTTTGAATTTTGACTTTTTCCTGAAAAATCAACGATGGTTAGTCCACGGTTTTTTTCTTGACGGCAAATGATCACTTCTGGCATTTTGATGGTCGATTTCATCCCTTAAAAGTGGTTTGTTTGGGGAAAAATTTGCTCTGCATGTACAATAGGACGTATACTTTCGATTGGCATCCCTAAATTTTTTTTTTGAATTTTGACTTTTTCCTGAAAAATCAACGATGGTTAGTCCACGGTTTTTTTCTTGACGAGAAAAGATTTCTTATGGCATTTTGATGGTCGATTTCATCCCTTAAAAGTGGTTTGTTTGGGGAAAAATTTGCTCTGCATGTACAATAGGACGTATACTTTCGATTGGCATCCCTAAATTTTTTTTTTGAATTTTGTCTTTTTCCTGAAAAATCAACGATGGTTAGTCCACGGTTTTTTTCTTGACGGCAAATGATCACTTCTGGCATTTTGATGGTCGATTTCATCCCTTAAAAGTGGTTTGTTTGGGGAAAAATTTGCTCTGCATGTACAATAGGACGTATACTTTCGATTGGCATCCCTAAATTTTTTTTTTGAATTTTGACTTTTTCCTGAAAAATCAACGATGGTTAGTCCACGGTTTTTTTCTTGACGAGAAAAGATTTCTTATGGCATTTTGATGGTCGATTTCATCCCTTAAAAGTGGTTTGTTTGGGGAAAAATTTGCTCTGCATGTACAATAGGACGTATACTTTCGATTGGCATCCCTTAATTTTTTTTTTGAATTTTGACTTTTTCCTGAAAAATCAACGATGGTTAGTCCACGGTTTTTGTCTTGACGAGAAAAGATTTCTTATGGCATTTTGATGGTCGATTTCATCCCTTAAAAGTGGTTTGTTTGGGGAAAAATTTGCTCTGCATGTACAATAGGACGTATACTTTCGATTGGCATCCCTAAATTTTTTTTTTTTATTTTGACTTTTTCCTGAAAAATCAACGATGGTTAGTCCACGGTTTTTTTCTTGACGAGAAAAGATTTCTTATGGCATTTTGATGGTCGATTTCATCCCTTAAAAGTGGTTTGTTTGGGGAAAAATTTGCTCTGCATGTACAATAGGACGTATACTTTCGATTGGCATCCCTAAATTTTTTTTTTGAATTTTGACTTTTTCCTGAAAAATCAACGATGGTTAGTCCACGGTTTTTTTCTTGACGGCAAATGATCACTTCTGGCATTTTGATGGTCGATTTCATCCCTTAAAAGTGGTTTGTTTGGGGAAAAATTTGCTCTGCATGTACAATAGGACGTATACTTTCGATTGGCATCCCTAAATTTTTTTTTTGAATTTTGACTTTTTCCTGAAAAATCAACGATGGTTAGTCCACGGTTTTTTTCTTGACGAGAAAAGATTTCTTATGGCATTTTGATGGTCGATTTCATCCCTTAAAAGTGGTTTGTTTGGGGAAAAATTTGCTCTGCATGTACAATAGGACGTATACTTTCGATTGGCATCCCTAAATTTTTTTTTTGAATTTTGTCTTTTTCCTGAAAAATCAACGATGGTTAGTCCACGGTTTTTTTCTTGACGGCAAATGATCACTTCTGGCATTTTGATGGTCGATTTCATCCCTTAAAAGTGGTTTGTTTGGGGAAAAATTTGCTCTGCATGTACAATAGGACGTATACTTTCGATTGGCATCCCTAAATTTTTTTTTTGAATTTTGACTTTTTCCTGAAAAATCAACGATGGTTAGTCCACGGTTTTTTTCTTGACGAGAAAAGATTTCTTATGGCATTTTGATGGTCGATTTCATCCCTTAAAAGTGGTTTGTTTGGGGAAAAATTTGCTCTGCATGTACAATAGGACGTATACTTTCGATTGGCATCCCTAAATTTTTTTTTTGAATTTTGTCTTTTTCCTGAAAAATCAACGATGGTTCGTCCACGGTTTTTTTCTTGACGGCAAATGATCACTTCTGGCATTTTGATGGTCGATTTCATCCCTTAAAAGTGGTTTGTTTGGGGAAAAATTTGCTCTGCATGTACAATAGGACGTATACTTTCGATTGGCATCCCTAAATTTTTTTTTTGAATTTTGTCTTTTTCCTGAAAAATCAACGATGGTTAGTCCACGGTTTTTTTCTTGACGGCAAATGATCACTTCTGGCATTTTGATGGTCGATTTCATCCCTTAAAAGTGGTTTGTTTGGGGAAAAATTTGCTCTGCATGTACAATAGGACGTATACTTTCGATTGGCATCCCTAAATTTTTTTTTTGAATTTTGACTTTTTCCTGAAAAATCAACGATGGTTAGTCCACGGTTTTTTTCTTGACGAGAAAAGATTTCTTATGGCATTTTGATGGTCGATTTCATCCCTTAAAAGTGGTTTGTTTGGGGAAAAATTTGCTCTGCATGTACAATAGGACGTATACTTTCGATTGGCATCCCTTAATTTTTTTTTTGAATTTTGACTTTTTCCTGAAAAATCAACGATGGTTAGTCCACGGTTTTTTTCTTGACGGCAAATTATCACTTCTGCCATTTTGATGGTCGATTTCATCCCTTAAAAGTGGTTTGTTTGGGGAAAAATTTGCTCTGCATGTACAATAGGACGTATACTTTTGATTGGCATCCCTTAATTTTTTTTTTGAATTTTGGTTTTTTCCTGAAAAATCAACGATGGTTAGTCCACGGTTTTTTTCTTGACGGCAAATGATCACTTCTGGCATTTTGATGGTCGATTTCATCCCTTAAAAGTGGTTTGTTTGGGGAAAAATTTGCTCTGCATGTACAATAGGACGTATACTTTTGATTGGCATCCCTAAATTTTTTTTTTGAATTTTGACTTTTTCCTGAAAAATCAACGATGGTTAGTCCACGGTTTTTTTCTTGACGGCAAATGATCACTTCTGGCATTTTGATGGTCGATTTCATCCCTTAAAAGTGGTTTGTTTGGGGAAAAATTTGCTCTGCATGTACAATAGGACGTATACTTTTGATTGGCATCCCTAAATTTTTTTTTTGAATTTTGACTTTTTCCTGAAAAATCAACGATGGTTAGTCCACGGTTTTTTTCTTGACGGCAAATGATCACTTCTGGCATTTTGATGGTCGATTTCATCCCTTAAAAGTGGTTTGTTTGGGGAAAAATTTGCTCTGCATGTACAATAGGACGTATACTTTCGATTGGCATCCCTAAATTTTTTTTTTGAATTTTGACTTTTTCCTGAAAAATCAACGATGGTTAGTCCACGGTTTTTTTCTTGACGAGAAAAGATTTCTTATGGCATTTTGATGGTCGATTTCATCCCTAAATAGTGGTTTGTTTGGGGAAAAATTTGCTCTGCATGTACAATAGGACGTATACTTTTGATTGGCATCCCTTATTTTTTTTTTTTGAATTTTGACTTTTTCCTGAAAAATCAACGATGGTTAGTCCACGGTTTTTTTCTTGACGAGAAAAGATTTCTTATGGCATTTTGATGGTCGATTTCATCCCTTAAAAGTGGTTTGTTTGGGAAAAAATTTGCTCTGCATGTACAATAGGACGTATACTTTCGATTGGCATCCCTAAATTTTTTTTTTGAATTTTGACTTTTTCCTGAAAAATCAACGATGGTTAGTCCACGGTTTTTTTCTTGACGAGAAAAGATTTCTTATGGCATTTTGATGGTCGATTTCATCCCTTAAAAGTGGTTTGTTTGGGATAAAATTTGCTCTGCATGTACAATAGGACGTATACTTTTGATTGGCATCCCTAAATTTTTTTTTTGAATTTTGACTTTTTCCTGAAAAATCAACGATGGTTAGTCCACGGTTTTTTTCTTGACGGCAAATGATCACTTCTGGCATTTTGATGGTCGATTTCATCCCTTAAAAGTGGTTTGTTTGGGGAAAAATTTGCTCTGCATGTACAATAGGACGTATACTTTTGATTGGCATCCCTTAATTTTTTTTTTGAATTTTGACTTTTTCCTGAAAAATCAACGATGGTTAGTCCACGGTTTTTTTCTTGACGGCAAATTATCACTTCTGGCATTTTGATGGTCGATTTCATCCCTTAAAAGTGGTTTGTTTGGGGAAAAATTTGCTCTGCATGTACAATAGGACGTATACTTTCGATTGGCATCCCTAAATTTTTTTTTTGAATTTTGACTTTTTCCTGAAAAATCAACGATGGTTAGTCCACGGTTTTTTTCTTGACGAGAAAAGATTTCTTATGGCATTTTGATGGTCGATTTCATCCCTTAAAAGTGGTTTGTTTGGGAAAAAATTTGCTCTGCATGTACAATAGGACGTATACTTTCGATTGGCATCCCTTAATTTTTTTTTTGAATTTTGACTTTTTCCTGAAAAATCAACGATGGTTAGTCCACGGTTTTTTTCTTGACGAGAAAAGATTTCTTATGGCATTTTGATGGTCGATTTCATCCCTTAAAAGTGGTTTGTTTGGGGAAAAATTTGCTCTGCATGTACAATAGGACGTATACTTTCGATTGGCATCCCTAAATTTTTTTTTTGAATTTTGACTTTTTCCTGAAAAATCAACGATGGTTAGTCCACGGTTTTTTTCTTGACGAGAAAAGATTTCTTATGGCATTTTGATGGTCGATTTCATCCCTTAAAAGTGGTTTGTTTGGGGAAAAATTTGCTCTGCATGTACAATAGGACGTATACTTTCGATTGGCATCCCTAAATTTTTTTTTTGAATTTTGACTTTTTCCTGAAAAATCAACGATGGTTAGTCCACGGTTTTTTTCTTGACGAGAAAAGATTTCTTATGGCATTTTGATGGTCGATTTCATCCCTAAATAGTGGTTTGTTTGGGGAAAAATTTGCTCTGCATGTACAATAGGACGTATACTTTTGATTGGCATCCCTTATTTTTTTTTTTGAATTTTGACTTTTTCCTGAAAAATCAACGATGGTTAGTCCACGGTTTTTTTCTTGACGAGAAAAGATTTCTTATGGCATTTTGATGGTCGATTTCATCCCTTAAAAGTGGTTTGTTTGGGGAAAAATTTGCTCTGCATTTACAATAGGACGTATACTTTCGATTGGCATCCCTAAATTTTTTTTTTGAATTTTGTATTTTTCCTGAAAAATCAACGATGGTTAGTCCACGGTTTTTTTCTTGACGGCCAATGATCACTTCTGGCATTTTGATGGTCGATTTCATCCCTTAAAAGTGGTTTGTTTGGGGAAAAATTTGCTCTGCATGTACAATAGGACGTATACTTTCGATTGGCATCCCTAAATTTTTTTTTTGAATTTTGACTTTTTCCTGAAAAATCAACGATGGTTAGTCCACGGTTTTTTTCTTGACGAGAAAAGATTTCTTATGGCATTTTGATGGTCGATTTCATCCCTTAAAAGTGGTTTGTTTGGGGAAAAATTTGCTCTGCATGTACAATAGGACGTATACTTTCGATTGGCATCCCTAAATTTTTTTTTTGAATTTTGACTTTTTCCTGAAAAATCAACGATGGTTAGTCCACGGTTTTTTTCTTGACGAGAAAAGATTTCTTATGGCATTTTGATGGTCGATTTCATCCCTAAATAGTGGTTTGTTTGGGGAAAAATTTGCTCTGCATGTACAATAGGACGTATACTTTTGATTGGCATCCCTTATTTTTTTTTTTGAATTTTGACTTTTTCCTGAAAAATCAACGATGGTTAGTCCACGGTTTTTTTCTTGACGAGAAAAGATTTCTTATGGCATTTTGATGGTCGATTTCATCCCTTAAAAGTGGTTTGTTTGGGGAAAAATTTGCTCTGCATTTACAATAGGACGTATACTTTCGATTGGCATCCCTAAATTTTTTTTTTGAATTTTGTATTTTTCCTGAAAAATCAACGATGGTTAGTCCACGGTTTTTTTCTTGACGGCCAATGATCACTTCTGGCATTTTGATGGTCGATTTCATCCCTTAAAAGTGGTTTGTTTGGGGAAAAATTTGCTCTGCATGTACAATAGGACGTATACTTTCGATTGGCATCCCTAAATTTTTTTTTTGAATTTTGACTTTTTCCTGAAAAATCAACGATGGTTAGTCCACGGTTTTTTTCTTGACGAGAAAAGATTTCTTATGGCATTTTGATGGTCGATTTCATCCCTTAAAAGTGGTTTGTTTGGGAAAAAATTTGCTCTGCATGTACAATAGGACGTATACTTTTGATTGGCATCCCTTAATTTTTTTTTTGAATTTTGACTTTTTCCTGAAAAATCAACGATGGTTAGTCCACGGTTTTTTTCTTGACGAGAAAAGATTTCTTATGGCATTTTGATGGTCGATTTCATCCCTTAAAAGTGGTTTGTTTGGGAAAAAATTTGCTCTGCATGTACAATAGGACGTATACTTTCGATTGGCATCCCTAAATTTTTTTTTTGAATTTTGGCTTTTTCCTGAAAAATCAACGATGGTTAGTCCACGGTTTTTTTCTTGACGAGAAAAGATTTCTTATGGCATTTTGATGGTCGATTTCATCCCTTAAAAGTGGTTTGTTTGGGGAAAAATTTGCTCTGCATGTACAATAGGACGTATACTTTTGATTGGCATCCCTAAATTTTTTTTTTGAATTTTGACTTTTTCCTGAAAAATCAACGATGGTTAGTCCACGGTTTTTTTCTTGACGGCAAATGATCACTTCTGGCATTTTGATGGTCGATTTCATCCCTTAAAAGTGGTTTGTTTGGGGAAAAATTTGCTCTGCATGTACAATAGGACGTATACTTTCGATTGGCATCCCTAAATTTTTTTTTTGAATTTTGACTTTTTCCTGAAAAATCAACGATGGTTAGTCCACGGTTTTTTTCTTGACGAGAAAAGATTTCTTATGGCATTTTGATGGTCGATTTCATCCCTTAAAAGTGGTTTGTTTGGGAAAAAATTTGCTCTGCATGTACAATAGGACGTATACTTTTGATTGGCATCCCTTAATTTTTTTTTTTAATTTTGACTTTTTCCTGAAAAATCAACGATGGTTAGTCCACGGTTTTTTTCTTGACGAGAAAAGATTTCTTATGGCATTTTGATGGTCGATTTCATCCCTTAAAAGTGGTTTGTTTGGGGAAAAATTTGCTCTGCATGTACAATAGGACGTATACTTTCGATTGGCATCCCTAAATTTTTTTTTTGAATTTTGACTTTTTCCTGAAAAATCAACGATGGTTAGTCCACGGTTTTTTTCTTGACGGCAAATTATCACTTCTGGCATTTTGATGGTCGATTTCATCCCTTAAAAGTTGTTTGTTTGGGGAAAAATTTGCTCTGCATGTACAATAGGACGTATACTTTCGATTGGCATCCCTTAATTTTTTTTTTGAATTTTGACTTTTTCCTGAAAAATCAACGATGGTTAGTCCACGGTTTTTTTCTTGACGGCAAATTATCACTTCTGGCATTTTGATGGTCGATTTCATCCCTTAAAAGTGGTTTGTTTGGGGAAAAATTTGCTCTGCATGTACAATAGGACGTATACTTTCGATTGGCATCCCTAAATTTTTTTTTTGAATTTTGACTTTTTCCTGAAAAATCAACGATGGTTAGTCCACGGTTTTTTTCTTGACGAGAAAAGATTTCGTATGGCATTTTGATGGTCGATTTCATCCCTTAAAAGTGAGTTGTTTGGGGAAAAATTTGCTCTGCATGTACAATAGGACGTATACTTTCGATTGGCATCCCTAAATTTTTTTTTTGAATTTTGTATTTTTCCTGAAAAATCAACGATGGTTAGTCCACGGTTTTTTTCTTGACGGCCAATGATCACTTCTGGCATTTTGATGGTCGATTTCATCCCTTAAAAGTGGTTTGTTTGGGGAAAAATTTGCTCTGCATGTACAATAGGAC
This sequence comes from Sisyra terminalis, assembly GCA_958496175.1. Classification (NCBI taxonomy): domain Eukaryota; kingdom Metazoa; phylum Arthropoda; class Insecta; order Neuroptera; family Sisyridae; genus Sisyra; species Sisyra terminalis. Next base: position 7,467,575 of record OY292278.1, read on the forward strand.
GTATACTTTCGATTGGCATCCCTAAATTTTTTTTTTGAATTTTGACTTTTTCCTGAAAAATCAACGATGGTTAGTCCACGGTTTTTTTCTTGACGGCAAATTATCACTTCTGGCATTTTGATGGTCGATTTCATCCCTTAAAAGTGGTTTGTTTGGGGAAAAATTTGCTCTGCATGTACAATAGGACGTATACTTTCGATTGGCATCCCTAAATTTTTTTTTTGAATTTTGACTTTTTCCTGAAAAATCAACGATGGTTAGTCCACGGTTTTTTTCTTGACGAGAAAAGATTTCTTATGGCATTTTGATGGTCGATTTCATCCCTAAATAGTGGTTTGTTTGGGGAAAAATTTGCTCTGCATGTACAATAGGACGTATACTTTTGATTGGCATCCCTTATTTTTTTTTTTGAATTTTGACTTTTTCCTGAAAAATCAACGATGGTTAGTCCACGGTTTTTTTCTTGACGAGAAAAGATTTCTTATGGCATTTTGATGGTCGATTTCATCCCTTAAAAGTGGTTTGTTTGGGGAAAAATTTGCTCTGCATGTACAATAGGACGTATACTTTCGATTGGCATCCCTAAATTTTTTTTTTGAATTTTGACTTTTTCCTGAAAAATCAACGATGGTTAGTCCACGGTTTTTTTCTTGACGGCAAATGATCACTTCTGGCATTTTGATGGTCGATTTCATCCCTTAAAAGTGGTTTGTTTGGGGAAAAATTTGCTCTGCATGTACAATAGGACGTATACTTTTGATTGGCATCCCTTAATTTTTTTTTTGAATTTTGACTTTTTCCTGAAAAATCAATGATGGTTAGTCCACGATATTTTCTTGACGGCAAATGATCACTTCTGGCATTTTGATGGTCGATTTCATCCCTTAAAAGTGGTTTGTTTGGGGAAAAATTTGCTCTGCATGTACAATAGGACGTATACTTTTGATTGGCATCCCTTAATTTTTTTTTTGAATTTTGACTTTTTCCTGAAAAATCAACGATGGTTAGTCCACGGTTTTTTTCTTGACGGCAAATTATCACTTCTGGCATTTTGATGGTCGATTTCATCCCTTAAAAGTGGTTTGTTTGGGGAAAAATTTGCTCTGCATGTACAATAGGACGTATACTTTCGATTGGCATCCCTAAATTTTTTTTTTGAATTTTGACTTTTTCCTGAAAAATCAACGATGGTTAGTCCACGGTTTTTTTCTTGACGAGAAAAGATTTCGTATGGCATTTTGATGGTCGATTTCATCCCTTAAAAGTGAGTTGTTTGGGGAAAAATTTGCTCTGCATGTACAATAGGACGTATACTTTCGATTGGCATCCCTTAATTTTTTTTTTGAATTTTGACTATTTCCTGAAAAATCAACGATGGATAGTCCACGGTTTTTTTCTTGACGGCAAATGATCACTTCTGGCATTTTGATGGTCGATTTCATCCCTTAAAAGTGGTTTGTTTGGGGAAAAATTTGCTCTGCATGTACAATAGGACGTATACTTTTGATTGGCATCCCTAAATTTTTTTTTTGAATTTTGACTTTTTCCTGAAAAATCAACGATGGTTAGTCCACGGTTTTTTTCTTGACGGCAAATGATCACTTCTGGCATTTTGATGGTCGATTTCATCCCTTAAAAGTGGTTTGTTTGGGGAAAAATTTGCTCTGCATGTACAATAGGACGTATACTTTTGATTGGCATCCCTTAATTTTTTTTTTGAATTTTGACTTTTTCCTGAAAAATCAACGATGGTTAGTCCACGGTTTTTTTCTTGACGGCAAATGATCACTTCTGGCATTTTGATGGTCGATTTCATCCCTTAAAAGTGGTTTGTTTGGGGAAAAATTTGCTCTGCATGTACAATAGGACGTATACTTTTGATTGGCATCCCTAAATTTTTTTTTTGAATTTTGACTTTTTCCTGAAAAATCAACGATGGTTAGTCCACGGTTTTTTTCTTGACGGCAAATGATCACTTCTGGCATTTTGATGGTCGATTTCATCCCTTAAAAGTGGTTTGTTTGGGGAAAAATTTGCTCTGCATGTACAGTAGGACGTATACTTTCGATTGGCATCCCTAAATTTTTTTTTTGAATTTTGACTTTTTCCTGAAAAATCAACGATGGTTAGTCCACGGTTTTTTTCTTGACGAGAAAAGATTTCTTATGGCATTTTGATGGTCGATTTCATCCCTTAAAAGTGGTTTGTTTGGGGAAAAATTTGCTCTGCATGTACAATAGGACGTATACTTTCGATTGGCATCCCTAAATTTTTTTTTTGAATTTTGACTTTTTCCTGAAAAATCAACGATGGTTAGTCCACGGTTTTTTTCTTGACGGCAAACGATCACTTCTGTCATTTTGATGGTCGATTTCATCCCTTAAAAGTGGTCTATTTGGGAAAAAATTTGCTCAGCATGTACAAAAGGACTTATACTTCCGATTGGCATCCGTAAAATTTTTTTTTGGAATTTGACGATTTCGTGAAAAATCAACGATGGTTAGTCCACGGTTTTTTTCTTGAGGGGAAAAGATTTCTATTTGCATTTTGATGGTCGATTTCATCCCTTAAATGTACTTAGATTTCAGAAAAAATTGCACAGCATGTACAAAAGGACTTATACTTACGATTGGCATCCTTAAATTTTTTTTTTGGTATAAAACGATTTCGGGAAAAACCAACGATGGTTAGTCCACGGTTTTTTTCTTGACGGGAATTGATCACTTCTAGCACTTTGATGGTCGATTTCATCCCTTAAATGTACTTAGATTTCAGAAAAATTTGCACAGCATGTACAAAAGGACTTATATTTACGAATTTCATCCTTAAAAAATTTTTTTGTAATATAACGATTTCCTGAAAAATCAACGATGGTTAGTTCACGGTTTTTTTCTTGACGGCAAATGATCACTTCTGGCATTTTGATGGTCGATTTCATCCTTTAAAAGTAGTTTGTTTGGGGAAAAATTTGCTCTGCATGTACAATAGGACGTATACTTTTGATTGGCATCCCTTAATTTTTTTTTTGAATTTTGACTTTTTCCTGAAAAATCAATGATGGTTAGTCCACGATATTTTCTTGACGGCAAATGATCACTTCTGGCATTTTGATGGTCGATTTCATCCTTTAAAAGTAGTTTGTTTGGGGAAAAATTTGCTCTGCATGTACAATAGGACGTATACTTTTGATTGGCATCCCTTAATTTTTTTTTTGAATTTTGACTTTTTCCTGAAAAATCAACGATGGTTAGTCCACGGTTTTTTTCTTGACGAGAAAAGATTTCTTATGGCATTTTGATGGTCGATTTCATCCCTTAAAAGTGGTTTGTTTGGGGAAAAATTTGCTCTGCATGTACAGTAGGACGTATACTTTCGATTGGCATCCCTAAATTTTTTTTTTGAATTTTGACTTTTTCCTGAAAAATCAACGATGGTTAGTCCACGGTTTTTTTCTTGACGAGAAAAGATTTCTTATGGCATTTTGATGGTCGATTTCATCCCTTAAAAGTGGTTTGTTTGGGGAAAAATTTGCTCTGCATGTACAATTGGACGTATACTTTCGATTGGCATCCCTAAATTTTTTTTTTGAATTTTGTCTTTTTCCTGAAAAATCAACGATGGTTAGTCCACGGTTTTTTTCTTGACGGCAAATGATCACTTCTGGCATTTTGATGGTCGATTTCATCCCTTAAAAGTGGTTTGTTTGGGGAAAAATTTGCTCTGCATGTACAATAGGACGTATACTTTTGATTGGCATCCCTTAATTTTTTTTTTGAATTTTGACTTTTTCCTGAAAAATCAATGATGGTTAGTCCACGATATTTTCTTGACGGCAAATGATCACTTCTGGCATTTTGATGGTCGATTTCATCCCTTAAAAGTGGTTTGTTTGGGGAAAAATTTGCTCTGCATGTACAATAGGACGTATACTTTTGATTGGCATCCCTTATTTTTTTTTTTGAATTTTGACTTTTTCCTGAAAAATCAACGATGGTTAGTCCACGGTTTTTTTCTTGACGGCAAATTATCACTTCTGGCATTTTGATGGTCGATTTCATCCCTTAAAAGTGGTTTGTTTGGGGAAAAATTTGCTCTGCATGTACAATAGGACGTATACTTTCGATTGGCATCCCTAAATTTTTTTTTTGAATTTTGACTTTTTCCTGAAAAATCAACGATGGTTAGTCCACGGTTTTTTTCTTGACGAGAAAAGATTTCGTATGGCATTTTGATGGTCGATTTCATCCCTTAAAAGTGAGTTGTTTGGGGAAAAATTTGCTCTGCATGTACAATAGGACGTATACTTTCGATTGGCATCCCTTAATTTTTTTTTTGAATTTTGACTATTTCCTGAAAAATCAACGATGGATAGTCCACGGTTTTTTTCTTGACGGCAAATGATCACTTCTGGCATTTTGATGGTCGATTTCATCCCTTAAAAGTGGTTTGTTTGGGGAAAAATTTGCTCTGCATGTACAATAGGACGTATACTTTTGATTGGCATCCCTTAATTTTTTTTTTGAATTTTGACTTTTTCCTGAAAAATCAACGATGGTTAGTCCACGGTTTTTTTCTTGACGGCAAATGATCACTTCTGGCATTTTGATGGTCGATTTCATCCCTTAAAAGTGGTTTGTTTGGGGAAAAATTTGCTCTGCATGTACAATAGGACGTATACTTTTGATTGGCATCCCTAAATTTTTTTTTTGAATTTTGACTTTTTCCTGAAAAATCAACGATGGTTAGTCCACGGTTTTTTTCTTGACGGCAAATGATCACTTCTGGCATTTTGATGGTCGATTTCATCCCTTAAAAGTGGTTTGTTTGGGGAAAAATTTGCATTGCATGTACAGTAGGACGTATACTTTCGATTGGCATCCCTAAATTTTTTTTTTGAATTTTGACTTTTTCCTGAAAAATCAACGATGGTTAGTCCACGGTTTTTTTCTTGACGAGAAAAGATTTCTTATGGCATTTTGATGGTCGATTTCATCCCTTAAAAGTGGTTTGTTTGGGGAAAAATTTGCTCTGCATGTACAATAGGACGTATACTTTCGATTGGCATCCCTAAATTTTTTTTTTGAATTTTGACTTTTTCCTGAAAAATCAACGATGGTTAGTCCACGGTTTTTTTCTTGACGGCAAACGATCACTTCTGTCATTTTGATGGTCGATTTCATCCCTTAAAAGTGGTCTATTTGGGAAAAAATTTGCTCAGCATGTACAAAAGGACTTATACTTCCGATTGGCATCCGTAAAATTTTTTTTTGGAATTTGACGATTTCGTGAAAAATCAACGATGGTTAGTCCACGGTTTTTTTCTTGAGGGGAAAAGATTTCTATTTGCATTTTGATGGTCGATTTCATCCCTTAAATGTACTTAGATTTCAGAAAAAATTGCACAGCATGTACAAAAGGACTTATACTTACGATTGGCATCCTTAAATTTTTTTTTTGGTATAAAACGATTTCGGGAAAAACCAACGATGGTTAGTCCACGGTTTTTTTCTTGACGGGAATTGATCACTTCTAGCACTTTGATGGTCGATTTCATCCCTTAAATGTACTTAGATTTCAGAAAAATTTGCACAGCATGTACAAAAGGACTTATATTTACGAATTTCATCCTTAAAAAATTTTTTTGTAATATAACGATTTCCTGAAAAATCAACGATGGTTAGTTCACGGTTTTTTTCTTGACGGCAAATGATCACTTCTGGCATTTTGATGGTCGATTTCATCCTTTAAAAGTAGTTTGTTTGGGGAAAAATTTGCTCTGCATGTACAATAGGACGTATACTTTTGATTGGCATCCCTTAATTTTTTTTTTGAATTTTGACTTTTTCCTGAAAAATCAATGATGGTTAGTCCACGATATTTTCTTGACGGCAAATGATCACTTCTGGCATTTTGATGGTCGATTTCATCCTTTAAAAGTAGTTTGTTTGGGGAAAAATTTGCTCTGCATGTACAATAGGACGTATACTTTTGATTGGCATCCCTTAATTTTTTTTTTGAATTTTGACTTTTTCCTGAAAAATCAACGATGGTTAGTCCACGGTTTTTTTCTTGACGAGAAAAGATTTCTTATGGCATTTTGATGGTCGATTTCATCCCTTAAAAGTGGTTTGTTTGGGGAAAAATTTGCTCTGCATGTACAGTAGGACGTATACTTTCGATTGGCATCCCTAAATTTTTTTTTTGAATTTTGACTTTTTCCTGAAAAATCAACGATGGTTAGTCCACGGTTTTTTTCTTGACGAGAAAAGATTTCTTATGGCATTTTGATGGTCGATTTCATCCCTTAAAAGTGGTTTGTTTGGGGAAAAATTTGCTCTGCATGTACAATTGGACGTATACTTTCGATTGGCATCCCTAAATTTTTTTTTTGAATTTTGTCTTTTTCCTGAAAAATCAACGATGGTTAGTCCACGATTTTTTTCTTGACGGCAAATGATCACTTCTGGCATTTTGATGGTCGATTTCATCCCTTAAAAGTGGTTTGTTTGGGGAAAAATTTGCTCTGCATGTACAATACGACGTATACTTTCGATTGGCATCCCTAATTTTTTTTTTTGAATTTTGACTTTTTCCTGAAAAATCTACGATGGTTAGTCCACGGTTTTTTTCTTGACGGCAAATGATCACTTCTGGCATTTTGATGGTCGATTTCATCCCTTAAAAGTGGTTTGTTTGGGGAAAAATTTGCTCTGCATGTACAATAGGACGTATACTTTCGATTGGCATCCCTAAATTTTTTTTTTGAATTTTGACTTTTTCCTGAAAAATCAACGATGGTTAGTCCACGATTTTTTTCTTGACGGCAAATTATCACTTCTGGCATTTTGATGGTCGATTTCATCCCTTAAAAGTGGTTTGTTTGGGGAAAAATTTGCTCTGCATGTACAATAGGACGTATACTTTCGATTGGCATCCCTTAATTTTTTTTTTGAATTTTGACTTTTTCCTGAAAAATCAACGATGGTTAGTCCACGGTTTTTTTCTTGACGAGAAAAGATTTCTTATGGCATTTTGATGGTCGATTTCATCCCTTAAAAGTGGTTTGTTTGGGAAAAAATTTGCTCTGCATGTACAATTGGACGTATACTTTCGATTGGCATCCCTTAATTTTTTTTTTGAATTTTGACTTTTTCCTGAAAAATCAACGATGGTTAGTCCACGGTTTTTGTCTTGACGAGAAAAGATTTCTTATGGCATTTTGATTGTCGATTTCATCCCTTAAAAGTGGTTTGTTTCGGGAAAAATTTGCTCTGCATGTACAATAGGACGTATACTTTCGATTGGCATCCCTAAATTTTTTTTTTGAATTTTGACTTTTTCCTGAAAAATCAACGATGGTTAGTCCACGGTTTTTTTCTTGACGAGAAAAGATTTCTTATGGCATTTTGATGGTCGATTTCATCCCTTAAAAGTGAGTTGTTTGGGGAAAAATTTGCTCTGCATGTACAATAGGACGTATACTTTCGATTGGCATCCCTTAATTTTTTTTTTGAATTTTGACTATTTCCTGAAAAATCAACGATGGATAGTCCACGGTTTTTTTCTTGACGGCAAATTATCACTTCTGGCATTTTGATGGTCGATTTCATCCCTTAAAAGTGGTTTGTTTGGGGAAAAATTTGCTCTGCATGTACAATAGGACGTATACTTTTGATTGGCATCCCTTAATTTTTTTTTTGAATTTTGACTTTTTCCTGAAAAATCAACGATGGTTAGTCCACGGTTTTTTTCTTGATGGCAAATGATCACTTCTGGCATTTTGATGGTCGATTTCATCCCTTAAAAGTGGTTTGTTTGGGGAAAAATTTGCTCTGCATGTACAATAGGACGTATACTTTTGATTGGCATCCCTAAATTTTTTTTTTGAATTTTGACTTTTTCCTGAAAAATCAACGATGGTTAGTCCACGGTTTTTTTCTTGACGGCAAATGATCACTTCTGGCATTTTGATGGTCGATTTCATCCCTTAAAAGTGGTTTGTTTGGGGAAAAATTTGCTCTGCATGTACAATAGGACGTATACTTTCGATTGGCATCCCTAAATTTTTTTTTTGAATTTTGACTTTTTCCTGAAAAATCAACGATGGTTAGTCCACGGTTTTTTTCTTGACGGCAAATGATCACTTCTGGCATTTTGATGGTCGATTTCATCCCTTAAAAGTGGTTTGTTTGGGGAAAAATTTGCTCTGCATGTACAATAGGACGTATACTTTTGATTGGCATCCGTAAAATTTTTTTTTGGAATTTGACGATTTCGTGAAAAATCAACGATGGTTAGTCCACGGTTTTTTTCTTGAGGGGAAATGATCACTTCTAGCACTTTGATGGTCGATTTCATCCCTTAAATGTACTTAGATTTCAGAAAAATTTGCACAGCATGTACAAAAGGACTTATATTTACGAATTGCATCCTTAAAAAATTTTTTTGTAATATAACGATTTCCTGAAAAATCAACGATGGTTAGTTCACGGTTTTTTTCTTGACGGCAAATGATCACTTCTGGCATTTTGATGGTCGATTTCATCCTTTAAAAGTAGTTTGTTTGGGGAAAAATTTGCTCTGCATGTACAATAGGACGTATACTTTCGATTGGCATCCCTTAATTTTTTTTTTGAATTTTGACTTTTTCCTGAAAAATCTACGATGGTTAGTCCACGGTTTTTTTCTTGACGGCAAATTATCACTTCTGGCATTTTGATAGTCGATTTCATCCCTTAAAAGTGGTTTGTTTGGGGAAAAATTTGCTCTGCATGTACAGTAGGACGTATACTTTCGATTGGCGTCCCTAAATTTTTTTTTTGAATTTTGACTTTTTCCTGAAAAATCAACGATGGTTAGTCCACGGTTTTTTTCTTGACGAGAAAAGATTTCTTATGGCATTTTGATGGTCGATTTCATCCCTTAAAAGTGGTTTGTTTGGGGAAAAATTTGCTCTGCATGTACAATAGGACGTATACTTTCGATTGGCATCCCTAAATTTTTTTTTTGAATTTTGTCTTTTTCCTGAAAAATCAACGATGGTTAGTCCACGATTTTTTTCTTGACGGCAAATGATCACTTCTGGCATTTTGATGGTCGATTTCATCCCTTAAAAGTGGTTTGTTTGGGGAAAAATTTGCTCTGCATGTACAATAGGACGTATACTTTCGATTGGCATCCCTAATTTTTTTTTTTGAATTTTGACTTTTTCCTGAAAAATCTACGATGGTTAGTCCACGGTTTTTTTCTTGACGGCAAATGATCACTTCTGGCATTTTGATGGTCGATTTCATCCCTTAAAAGTGGTTTGTTTGGGGAAAAATTTGCTCTGCATGTACAATAGGACGTATACTTTAGATTGGCATCCCTAAATTTTTTTTTTGAATTTTGACTTTTTCCTGAAAAATCAACGATGGTTAGTCCACGATTTTTTTCTTGACGGCAAATTATCACTTCTGGCATTTTGATGGTCGATTTCATCCCTTAAAAGTGGTTTGTTTGGGGAAAAATTTGCTCTGCATGTACAATAGGACGTATACTTTCGATTGGCATCCCTAATTTTTTTTTTTGAATTTTGACTTTTTCCTGAAAAATCTACGATGGTTAGTCCACGGTTTTTTTCTTGACGGCAAATGATCACTTCTGGCATTTTGATGGTCGATTTCATCCCTTAAAAGTGGTTTGTTTGGGGAAAAATGTGCTCTGCATGTACAATAGGACGTATACTTTAGATTGGCATCCCTAAATTTTTTTTTTGAATTTTGACTTTTTCCTGAAAAATCAACGATGGTTAGTCCACGGTTTTTTTCTTGACGAGAAAAGATTTCTTATGGCATTTTGATGGTCGATTTCATCCCTTAAAAGTGGTTTGTTTGGGGAAAAATTTGCTCTGCATGTACAATAGGACGTATACTTTTGATTGGCATCCCTTAATTTTTTTTTTGAATTTTGACTTTTTCCTGAAAAATCAACGATGGTTAGTCCACGGTTTTTTTCTTGACGGCAAATGATCACTTCTGGCATTTTGATGGTCGATTTCATCCCTTAAAAGTGGTTTGTTTGGGGAAAAATTTGCTCTGCATGTACAATAGGACGTATACTTTCGATTGGCATCCCTAAATTTTTTTTTTGAATTTTGACTTTTTCCTGAAAAATCAACGATGGTTAGTCCACGGTTTTTTTCTTGACGAGAAAAGATTTCTTATGGCATTTTGCAGGTCGATTTCATCCCTTAAAAGTGGTTTGTTTGGGATAAAATTTGCTCTGCATGTACAATAGGACGTATACTTTTGATTGGCATCCCTTAATATTTTTTTTGAATTTTGACTTTTTCCTGAAAAATCAACGATGGTTAGTCCACGGTTTTTTTCTTGACGGCAAATGATCACTTCTGGCATTTTGATGGTCGATTTCATCCCTTAAAAGTGGTTTGTTGGGGAAAAATTTGCTCTGCATGTACAATAGGACGTATACTTTTGATTGGCATCCCTAAATTTTTTTTTTGAATTTTGACTTTTTCCTGAAAAATCAACGATGGTTAGTCCACGGTTTTTTTCTTGACGGCAAATGATCACTTCTGGCATTTTGATGGTCGATTTCATCCCTTAAAAGTGGTTTGTTTGGGGAAAAATTTGCTCTGCATGTACAATAGGACGTATACTTTTGATTGGCATCCCTTAATTTTTTTTTTGAATTTTGACTTTTTCCTGAAAAATCAACGATGGTTAGTCCACGGTTTTTTTCTTGACGGCAAATTATCACTTCTGGCATTTTGATTGTCGATTTCATCCCTTAAAAGTGGTTTGTTTGGGGAAAAATTTGCTCTGCATGTACAATAGGACGTATACTTTCGATTGGCATCCCTAAATTTTTTTTTTGAATTTTGACTTTTTCCTGAAAAATCAACGATGGTTAGTCCACGGTTTTTTTCTTGACGAGAAAAGATTTCTTATGGCATTTTGATGGTCGATTTCATCCCTTAAAAGTGAGTTGTTTGGGGAAAAATTTGCTCTGCATGTACAATAGGACGTATACTTTCGATTGGCATCCCTTAATTTTTTTTTTGAATTTTGACTATTTCCTGAAAAATCAACGATGGATAGTCCACGGTTTTTTTCTTGACGGCAAATTATCACTTCGGGCATTTTGATGGTCGATTTCATCCCTTAAAAGTGGTTTGTTTGGGGAAAAATTTGCTCTGCATGTACAATAGGACGTATACTTTTGATTGGCATCCCTTAATTTTTTTTTTGAATTTTGACTTTTTCCTGAAAAATCAACGATGGTTAGTCCACGGTTTTTTTCTTGACGGCAAATGATCACTTCTGGCATTTTGATGGTCGATTTCATCCCTTAAAAGTGAGTTGTTTGGGGAAAAATTTGCTCTGCATGTACAATAGGACGTATACTTTCGATTGGCATCCCTTAATTTTTTTTTTGAATTTTGACTATTTCCTGAAAAATCAACGATGGATAGTCCACGGTTTTTTTCTTGACGAGAAAAGATTTCTTATGGCATTTTGATGGTCGATTTCATCCCTTAAAAGTGGTTTGTTTGGGGAAAAATTTGCTCTGCATGTACAATAGGACGTATACTTTCGATTGGCATCCCTAATTTTTTTTTTTGAATTTTGACTTTTTCCTGAAAAATCTACGATGGTTAGTCCACGGTTTTTTTCTTGACGGCAAATGATCACTTCTGGCATTTTGATGGTCGATTTCATCCCTTAAAAGTGGTTTGTTTGGGGAAAAATGTGCTCTGCATGTACAATAGGACGTATACTTTAGATTGGCATCCCTAAATTTTTTTTTTGAATTTTGACTTTTTCCTGAAAAATCAACGATGGTTAGTCCACGGTTTTTTTCTTGACGAGAAAAGATTTCTTATGGCATTTTGATGGTCGATTTCATCCCTTAAAAGTGGTTTGTTTGGGGAAAAATTTGCTCTGCATGTACAATAGGACGTATACTTTTGATTGGCATCCCTTAATTTTTTTTTTGAATTTTGACTTTTTCCTGAAAAATCAACGATGGTTAGTCCACGGTTTTTTTCTTGACGGCAAATGATCACTTCTGGCATTTTGATGGTCGATTTCATCCCTTAAAAGTGGTTTGTTTGGGGAAAAATTTGCTCTGCATGTACAATAGGACGTATACTTTTGATTGGCATCCCTTAATTTTTTTTTTGAATTTTGACTTTTTCCTGAAAAATCAACGATGGTTAGTCCACGGTTTTTTTCTTGACGGCAAATGATCACTTCTGGCATTTTGATGGTCGATTTCATCCCTTAAAAGTGGTTTGTTTGGGGAAAAATTTGCTCTGCATGTACAATAGGACGTATACTTTCGATTGGCATCCCTAAATTTTTTTTTTGAATTTTGACTTTTTCCTGAAAAATCAACGATGGTTAGTCCACGGTTTTTTTCTTGACGAGAAAAGATTTCTTATGGCATTTTGCAGGTCGATTTCATCCCTTAAAAGTGGTTTGTTTGGGATAAAATTTGCTCTGCATGTACAATAGGACGTATACTTTTGATTGGCATCCCTTAATATTTTTTTTGAATTTTGACTTTTTCCTGAAAAATCAACGATGGTTAGTCCACGGTTTTTTTCTTGACGGCAAATGATCACTTCTGGCATTTTGATGGTCGATTTCATCCCTTAAAAGTGGTTTGTTGGGGAAAAATTTGCTCTGCATGTACAATAGGACGTATACTTTTGATTGGCATCCCTAAATTTTTTTTTTGAATTTTGACTTTTTCCTGAAAAATCAACGATGGTTAGTCCACGGTTTTTTTCTTGACGGCAAATGATCACTTCTGGCATTTTGATGGTCGATTTCATCCCTTAAAAGTGGTTTGTTTGGGGAAAAATTTGCTCTGCATGTACAATAGGACGTATACTTTTGATTGGCATCCCTTAATTTTTTTTTTGAATTTTGACTTTTTCCTGAAAAATCAACGATGGTTAGTCCACGGTTTTTTTCTTGACGGCAAATTATCACTTCTGGCATTTTGATTGTCGATTTCATCCCTTAAAAGTGGTTTGTTTGGGGAAAAATTTGCTCTGCATGTACAATAGGACGTATACTTTCGATTGGCATCCCTAAATTTTTTTTTTGAATTTTGACTTTTTCCTGAAAAATCAACGATGGTTAGTCCACGGTTTTTTTCTTGACGAGAAAAGATTTCTTATGGCATTTTGATGGTCGATTTCATCCCTTAAAAGTGAGTTGTTTGGGGAAAAATTTGCTCTGCATGTACAATAGGACGTATACTTTCGATTGGCATCCCTTAATTTTTTTTTTGAATTTTGACTATTTCCTGAAAAATCAACGATGGATAGTCCACGGTTTTTTTCTTGACGGCAAATTATCACTTCGGGCATTTTGATGGTCGATTTCATCCCTTAAAAGTGGTTTGTTTGGGGAAAAATTTGCTCTGCATGTACAATAGGACGTATACTTTTGATTGGCATCCCTTAATTTTTTTTTTGAATTTTGACTTTTTCCTGAAAAATCAACGATGGTTAGTCCACGGTTTTTTTCTTGACGAGAAAAGATTTCTTATGGCATTTTGATGGTCGATTTCATCCCTTAAAAGTGAGTTGTTTGGGGAAAAATTTGCTCTGCATGTACAATAGGACGTATACTTTCGATTGGCATCCCTTAATTTTTTTTTTGAATTTTGACTATTTCCTGAAAAATCAACGATGGATAGTCCACGGTTTTTTTCTTGACGAGAAAAGATTTCTTATGGCATTTTGATGGTCGATTTCATCCCTTAAAAGTGGTTTGTTTGGGGAAAAATTTGCTCTGCATGTACAATAGGACGTATACTTTTGATTGGCATCCCTTAATTTTTTTTTTGAATTTTGACTTTTTCCTGAAAAATCAACGATGGTTAGTCCACGGTTTTTTTCTTGACGGCAAATTATCACTTCTGGCATTTTGATTGTCGATTTCATCCCTTAAAAGTGGTTTGTTTGGGGAAAAATTTGCTCTGCATGTACAATAGGACGTATACTTTCGATTGGCATCCCTAAATTTTTTTTTTGAATTTTGACTTTTTCCTGAAAAATCAACGATGGTTAGTCCACGGTTTTTTTCTTGACGAGAAAAGATTTCTTATGGCATTTTGATGGTCGATTTCATCCCTTAAAAGTGAGTTGTTTGGGGAAAAATTTGCTCTGCATGTACAATAGGACGTATACTTTCGATTGGCATCCCTTAATTTTTTTTTTGAATTTTGACTATTTCCTGAAAAATCAACGATGGATAGTCCACGGTTTTTTTCTTGACGGCAAATTATCACTTCGGGCATTTTGATGGTCGATTTCATCCCTTAAAAGTGGTTTGTTTGGGGAAAAATTTGCTCTGCATGTACAATAGGACGTATACTTTTGATTGGCATCCCTTAATTTTTTTTTTGAATTTTGACTTTTTCCTGAAAAATCAACGATGGTTAGTCCACGGTTTTTTTCTTGACGAGAAAAGATTTCTTATGGCATTTTGATGGTCGATTTCATCCCTTAAAAGTGAGTTGTTTGGGGAAAAATTTGCTCTGCATGTACAATAGGACGTATACTTTCGATTGGCATCCCTTAATTTTTTTTTTGAATTTTGACTATTTCCTGAAAAATCAACGATGGATAGTCCACGGTTTTTTTCTTGACGAGAAAAGATTTCTTATGGCATTTTGATGGTCGATTTCATCCCTTAAAAGTGGTTTGTTTGGGGAAAAATTTGCTCTGCATGTACAATAGGACGTATACTTTCGATTGGCATCCCTAAATTTTTTTTTTGAATTTTGACTTTTTCCTGAAAAATCAACGATGGTTAGTCCACGGTTTTTTTCTTGACGGCAAATGATCACTTCTGGCATTTTGATGGTCGATTTCATCCCTTAAAAGTGGTTTGTTTGGGGAAAAATTTGCTCTGCATGTACAATAGGACGTATACTTTCGATTGGCATCCCTAAATTTTTTTTTTGAATTTTGACTTTTTCCTGAAAAATCAACGATGGTTAGTCCACGGTTTTTTTCTTGACGGCAAATGATCACTTCTGGCATTTTGATGGTCGATTTCATCCCTTAAAAGTGGTTTGTTTGGGGAAAAATTTGCTCTGCATGTACAATAGGACGTATACTTTCGATTGGCATCCCTTAATTTTTTTTTTGAATTTTGACTTTTTCCTTAAAAATCAACGATGGTTAGTCCACGGTTTTTTTCTTGACGGCAAATTATCACTTCTGGCATTTTGATGGTCGATTTCATCCCTTAAAAGTGGTTTGTTTGGGGAAAAATTTGCTCTGCATGTACAATAGGACGTATACTTTTGATTGGCATCCCTTAATTTTTTTTTTGAATTTTGACTTTTTCCTGAAAAATCAACGATGGTTAGTCCACGGTTTTTTTCTTGACGGCAAATGATCACTTCTGGCATTTTGATGGTCGATTTCATCCCTTAAAAGTGGTTTGTTTGGGGAAAAATTTGCTCTGCATGTACAATAGGACGTATACTTTTGATTGGCATCCCTAAATTTTTTTTTTGAATTTTGACTTTTTCCTGAAAAATCAACGATGGTTAGTCCACGGTTTTTTTCTTGACGGCAAATGATCACTTCTGGCATTTTGATGGTCGATTTCATCCCTTAAAAGTGGTTTGTTTGGGGAAAAATTTGCTCTGCATGTACAATAGGACGTATACTTTCGATTGGCATCCCTAAATTTTTTTTTTGAATTTTGACTTTTTCCTGAAAAATCAACGATGGTTAGTCCACGGTTTTTTTCTTGACGAGAAAAGATTTCTTATGGCATTTTGATGGTCGATTTCATCCCTTAAAAGTGGTTTGTTTGGGGAATAATTTGCTCTGCATGTACAATAGGACGTATACTTTCGATTGGCATCCCTAAATTTTTTTTTTGAATTTTGACTTTTTCCTGAAAAATCAACGATGGTTAGTCCACGGTTTTTTTCTTGACGGCAAATTATCACTTCTGGCATTTTGATGGTCGATTTCATCCCTTAAAAGTGGTTTGTTTGGGGAAAAATTTGCTCTGCATGTACAATAGGACGTATACTTTTGATTGGCATCCCTTATTTTTTTTTTTGAATTTTGACTTTTTCCTGAAAAATCAACGATGGTTAGTCCACGGTTTTTTTCTTGACGAGAAAAGATTTCTTATGGCATTTTGATGGTCGATTTCATCCCTTAAAAGTGGTTTGTTTGGGGAAAAATTTGCTCTGCATGTACAATAGGACGTATACTTTCGATTGGCATCCCTAAATTTTTTTTTTGAATTTTGACTTTTTCCTGAAAAATCAACGATGGTTAGTCCACGGTTTTTTTCTTGACGAGAAAAGATTTCTTATGGCATTTTGATGGTCGATTTCATCCCTTAAAAGTGGTTTGTTTGGGGAAAAATTTGCTCTGCATGTACAATAGGACGTATACTTTCGATTGGCATCCCTAAATTTTTTTTTTGAATTTTGACTTTTTCCTGAAAAATCAACGATGGTTAGTCCACGGTTTTTTTCTTGACGAGAAAAGATTTCTTATGGCATTTTGATGGTCGATTTCATCCCTTAAAAGTGGTTTGTTTGGGGAAAAATTTGCTCTGCATGTACAATAGGACGTATACTTTTGATTGGCATCCCTTAATTTTTTTTTTGAATTTTGACTTTTTCCTGAAAAATCAACGATGGTTAGTTCACGGTTTTTTTCTTGACGGCAAATGATCACTTCTGGCATTTTGATGGTCGATTTCATCCTTTAAAAGTAGTTTGTTTGGGGAAAAATTTGCTCTGCATGTACAATAGGACGTATACTTTCGATTGGCATCCCTTAATTTTTTTTTTGAATTTTGACTTTTTCCTGAAAAATCAACGATGGTTAGTCCACGGTTTTTTTCTTGACGGCAAATTATCACTTCTGGCATTTGGATGGTCGATTTCATCCCTTAAAAGTGGTTTGTTTGGGGAAAAATTTGCTCTGCATGTACAATAGGACGTATACTTTTGATTGGCATCCCTTAATTTTTTTTTTGAATTTTGACTTTTTCCTGAAAAATCAACGATGGTTAGTCCACGGTTTTTTTCTTGACGGCAAATGATCACTTCTGGCATTTTGATGGTCGATTTCATCCCTTAAAAGTGGTTTGTTTGGGGAAAAATTTGCTCTGCATGTACAATAGGACGTATACTTTTGATTGGCATCCCTAAATTTTTTTTTTGAATTTTGACTTTTTCCTGAAAAATCAACGATGGTTAGTCCACGGTTTTTTTCTTGACGGCGAATGATCACTTCTGGCATTTTGATGGTCGATTTCATCCTTTAAAAGTAGTTTGTTTGGGGAAAAATTTGCTCTGCATGTACAATAGGACGTATACTTTTGATTGGCATCCCTTAATTTTTTTTTTGAATTTTGACTTTTTCCTGAAAAATCAACGATGGTTAGTCCACGGTTTTTTTCTTGACGAGAAAAGATTTCTTATGGCATTTTGATGGTCGATTTCATCCCTTAAAAGTGGTTTGTTTGGGGAAAAATTTGCTCTGCATGTACAGTAGGACGTATACTTTCGATTGGCATCCCTAAATTTTTTTTTTGAATTTTGACTTTTTCCTGAAAAATCAACGATGGTTAGTCCACGGTTTTTTTCTTGACGAGAAAAGATTTCTTATGGCATTTTGATGGTCGATTTCATCCCTTAAAAGTGCTTTGTTTGGGGAAAAATTTGCTCTGCATGTACAATAGGACGTATACTTTTGATTGGCATCCCTTAATTTTTTTTTTGAATTTTGACTTTTTCCTGAAAAATCAACGATGGTTAGTCCACGGTTTTTTTCTTGACGGCAAATGATCACTTCTGGCATTTTGATGGTCGATTTCATCCCTTAAAAGTGGTTTGTTTGGGGAAAAATTTGCTCTGCATGTACAATAGGACGTATACTTTTGATTGGCATCCCTAAATTTTTTTTTTGAATTTTGACTTTTTCCTGAAAAATCAACGATGGTTAGTCCACGGTTTTTTTCTTGACGGCAAATGATCACTTCTGGCATTTTGATGGTCGATTTCATCCCTTAAAAGTGGTTTGTTTGGGGAAAAATTTGCTCTGCATGTACAATAGGACGTATACTTTTGATTGGCATCCCTTAATTTTTTTTTTGAATTTTGACTTTTTCCTGAAAAATCAACGATGGTTAGTCCACGGTTTTTTTCTTGACGGCAAATGATCACTTCTGGCATTTTGATGGTCGATTTCATCCCTTAAAAGTGGTTTGTTTGGGGAAAAATTTGCTCTGCATGTACAATAGGACGTATACTTTTGATTGGCATCCCTTAATTTTTTTTTTGAATTTTGACTTTTTCCTGAAAAATCAACGATGGTTAGTCCACGGTTTTTTTCTTGACGAGAAAAGATTTCTTATGGCATTTTGATGGTCGATTTCATCCCTTAAAAGTGGTTTGTTTGGGGAAAAATTTGCTCTGCATGTACAGTAGGACGTATACTTTCGATTGGCATCCCTAAATTTTTTTTTTGAATTTTGACTTTTTCCTGAAAAATCAACGATGGTTAGTCCACGGTTTTTTTCTTGACGGCAAATGATCACTTCTGGCATTTTGATGGTCGATTTCATCCCTTAAAAGTGGTTTGTTTGGGGAAAAATTTGCTCTGCATGTACAATAGGACGTATACTTTTGATTGGCATCCCTTAATTTTTTTTTTGAATTTTGACTTTTTCCTGAAAAATCAACGATGGTTAGTCCACGGTTTTTTTCTTGACGGCAAATGATCACTTCTGGCATTTTGATGGTCGATTTCATCCCTTAAAAGTGGTTTGTTTGGGGAAAAATTTGCTCTGCATGTACAATAGGACGTATACTTTTGATTGGCATCCCTAAATTTTTTTTTTGAATTTTGACTTTTTCCTGAAAAATCAACGATGGTTAGTCCACGGTTTTTTTCTTGACGGCAAATGATCACTTCTGGCATTTTGATGGTCGATTTCATCCCTTAAAAGTGGTTTGTTTGGGGAAAAATTTGCTCTGCATGTACAATAGGACGTATACTTTCGATTGGCATCCCTAAATTTTTTTTTTGAATTTTGACTTTTTCCTGAAAAATCAACGATGGTTAGTCCACGGTTTTTTTCTTGACGAGAAAAGATTTCTTATGGCATTTTGATGGTCGATTTCATCCCTTAAAAGTGGTTTGTTTGGGGAATAATTTGCTCTGCATGTACAATAGGACGTATACTTTCGATTGGCATCCCTAAATTTTTTTTTTGAATTTTGACTTTTTCCTGAAAAATCAACGATGGTTAGTCCACGGTTTTTTTCTTGACGGCAAATTATCACTTCTGGCATTTTGATGGTCGATTTCATCCCTTAAAAGTGGTTTGTTTGGGGAAAAATTTGCTCTGCATGTACAATAGGACGTATACTTTTGATTGGCATCCCTTATTTTTTTTTTTGAATTTTGACTTTTTCCTGAAAAATCAACGATGGTTAGTCCACGGTTTTTTTCTTGACGAGAAAAGATTTCTTATGGCATTTTGATGGTCGATTTCATCCCTTAAAAGTGGTTTGTTTGGGGAAAAATTTGCTCTGCATGTACAATAGGACGTATACTTTCGATTGGCATCCCTAAATTTTTTTTTTGAATTTTGACTTTTTCCTGAAAAATCAACGATGGTTAGTCCACGGTTTTTTTCTTGACGAGAAAAGATTTCTTATGGCATTTTGATGGTCGATTTCATCCCTTAAAAGTGGTTTGTTTGGGGAAAAATTTGCTCTGCATGTACAATAGGACGTATACTTTCGATTGGCATCCCTAAATTTTTTTTTTGAATTTTGACTTTTTCCTGAAAAATCAACGATGGTTAGTCCACGGTTTTTTTCTTGACGAGAAAAGATTTCTTATGGCATTTTGATGGTCGATTTCATCCCTTAAAAGTGGTTTGTTTGGGGAAAAATTTGCTCTGCATGTACAATAGGACGTATACTTTTGATTGGCATCCCTTAATTTTTTTTTTGAATTTTGACTTTTTCCTGAAAAATCAACGATGGTTAGTTCACGGTTTTTTTCTTGACGGCAAATGATCACTTCTGGCATTTTGATGGTCGATTTCATCCTTTAAAAGTAGTTTGTTTGGGGAAAAATTTGCTCTGCATGTACAATAGGACGTATACTTTCGATTGGCATCCCTTAATTTTTTTTTTGAATTTTGACTTTTTCCTGAAAAATCAACGATGGTTAGTCCACGGTTTTTTTCTTGACGGCAAATTATCACTTCTGGCATTTGGATGGTCGATTTCATCCCTTAAAAGTGGTTTGTTTGGGGAAAAATTTGCTCTGCATGTACAATAGGACGTATACTTTTGATTGGCATCCCTTAATTTTTTTTTTGAATTTTGACTTTTTCCTGAAAAATCAACGATGGTTAGTCCACGGTTTTTTTCTTGACGGCAAATGATCACTTCTGGCATTTTGATGGTCGATTTCATCCCTTAAAAGTGGTTTGTTTGGGGAAAAATTTGCTCTGCATGTACAATAGGACGTATACTTTTGATTGGCATCCCTAAATTTTTTTTTTGAATTTTGACTTTTTCCTGAAAAATCAACGATGGTTAGTCCACGGTTTTTTTCTTGACGGCGAATGATCACTTCTGGCATTTTGATGGTCGATTTCATCCTTTAAAAGTAGTTTGTTTGGGGAAAAATTTGCTCTGCATGTACAATAGGACGTATACTTTTGATTGGCATCCCTTAATTTTTTTTTTGAATTTTGACTTTTTCCTGAAAAATCAACGATGGTTAGTCCACGGTTTTTTTCTTGACGAGAAAAGATTTCTTATGGCATTTTGATGGTCGATTTCATCCCTTAAAAGTGGTTTGTTTGGGGAAAAATTTGCTCTGCATGTACAGTAGGACGTATACTTTCGATTGGCATCCCTAAATTTTTTTTTTGAATTTTGACTTTTTCCTGAAAAATCAACGATGGTTAGTCCACGGTTTTTTTCTTGACGAGAAAAGATTTCTTATGGCATTTTGATGGTCGATTTCATCCCTTAAAAGTGGTTTGTTTGGGGAAAAATTTGCTCTGCATGTACAGTAGGACGTATACTTTCGATTGGCATCCCTAAATTTTTTTTTTGAATTTTGACTTTTTCCTGAAAAATCTACGATGGTTAGTCCACGGTTTTTTTCTTGACGGCAAATGATCACTTCTGGCATTTTGATGGTCGATTTCATCCCTTAAAAGTGGTTTGTTTGGGGAAAAATTTGCTCTGCATGTACAATAGGACGTATACTTTCGATTGGCATCCCTAAATTTTTTTTTTGAATTTTGACTT
The DNA here is from genome assembly GCA_958496175.1 of Sisyra terminalis. Lineage (NCBI taxonomy): Eukaryota > Metazoa > Arthropoda > Insecta > Neuroptera > Sisyridae > Sisyra > Sisyra terminalis. The sequence continues at coordinate 7,488,935 of OY292278.1, forward strand.
TTTCCTGAAAAATCAACGATGGTTAGTCCACGATTTTTTTCTTGACGGCAAATTATCACTTCTGGCATTTTGATGGTCGATTTCATCCCTTAAAAGTGGTTTGTTTGGGGAAAAATTTGCTCTGCATGTACAATAGGACGTATACTTTTGATTGGCATCCCTTAATTTTTTTTTTGAATTTTGACTTTTTCCTGAAAAATCAACGATGGTTAGTCCACGGTTTTTTTCTTGACGGCAAATGATCACTTCTGGCATTTTGATGGTCGATTTCATCCTTTAAAAGTAGTTTGTTTGGGGAAAAATTTGCTCTGCATGTACAATAGGACGTATACTTTCGATTGGCATCCCTAAATTTTTTTTTTGAATTTTGGCTTTTTCCTGAAAAATCAACGATGGTTAGTCCACGATTTTTTTCTTGACGGCAAATTATCACTTCTGGCATTTTGATGGTCGATTTCATCCCTTAAAAGTGGTTTGTTTGGGGAAAAATTTGCTCTGCATGTACAATAGGACGTATACTTTCGATTGGCATCCCTAAATTTTTTTTTTGAATTTTGACTTTTTCCTGAAAAATCAACGATGGTTAGTCCACGATTTTTTTCTTGACGGCAAATTATCACTTCTGGCATTTTGATGGTCGATTTCATCCCTTAAAAGTGGTTTGTTTGGGGAAAAATTTGCTCTGCATGTACAATAGGACGTATACTTTTGATTGGCATCCCTTAATTTTTTTTTTGAATTTTGACTTTTTCCTGAAAAATCAACGATGGTTAGTCCACGGTTTTTTTCTTGACGGCAAATGATCACTTCTGGCATTTTGATGGTCGATTTCATCCCTTAAAAGTGGTTTGTTTGGGGAAAAATTTGCTCTGCATGTACAATAGGACGTATACTTTCGATTGGCATCCCTAAATTTTTTTTTTGAATTTTGACTTTTTCCTGAAAAATCAACGATGGTTAGTCCACGGTTTTTTTCTTGACGAGAAAAGATTTCTTATGGCATTTTGATGGTCGATTTCATCCCTTAAAAGTGGTTTGTTTGGGGAAAAATTTGCTCTGCATGTACAATAGGACGTATACTTTTGATTGGCATCCCTTAATTTTTTTTTTGAATTTTGACTTTTTCCTGAAAAATCAACGATGGTTAGTCCACGGTTTTTTTCTTGACGAGAAAAGATTTCTTATGGCATTTTGATGGTCGATTTCATCCCTTAAAAGTGGTTTGTTTGGGGAAAAATTTGCTCTGCATGTACAGTAGGACGTATACTTTCGATTGGCATCCCTAAATTTTTTTTTTGAATTTTGACTTTTTCCTGAAAAATCAACGATGGTTAGTCCACGGTTTTTTTCTTGACGAGAAAAGATTTCTTATGGCATTTTGATGGTCGATTTCATCCCTTAAAACTGCTTTGTTTGGGGAAAAATTTGCTCTGCATGTACAATAGGACGTATACTTTCGATTGGCATCCCTAAATTTTTTTTTTGAATTTTGACTTTTTCCTGAAAAATCTACGATGGTTAGTCCACGGTTTTTTTCTTGACGGCAAATGATCACTTCTGGCATTTTGATGGTCGATTTCATCCCTTAAAAGTGGTTTGTTTGGGGAAAAATTTGCTCTGCATGTACAATAGGACGTATACTTTCGATTGGCATCCCTAAATTTTTTTTTTGAATTTTGACTTTTTCCTGAAAAATCAACGATGGTTAGTCCACGATTTTTTTCTTGACGGCAAATTATCACTTCTGGCATTTTGATGGTCGATTTCATCCCTTAAAAGTGGTTTGTTTGGGGAAAAATTTGCTCTGCATGTACAATAGGACGTATACTTTTGATTGGCATCCCTTAATTTTTTTTTTGAATTTTGACTTTTTCCTGAAAAATCAACGATGGTTAGTCCACGGTTTTTTTCTTGACGGCAAATGATCACTTCTGGCATTTTGATGGTCGATTTCATCCCTTAAAAGTGGTTTGTTTGGGGAAAAATTTGCTCTGCATGTACAATAGGACGTATACTTTCGATTGGCATCCCTAAATTTTTTTTTTGAATTTTGACTTTTTCCTGAAAAATCTACGATGGTTAGTCCACGGTTTTTTTCTTGACGGCAAATGATCACTTCTGGCATTTTGATGGTCGATTTCATCCCTTAAAAGTGGTTTGTTTGGGGAAAAATTTGCTCTGCATGTACAATAGGACGTATACTTTCGATTGGCATCCCTAAATTTTTTTTTTGAATTTTGACTTTTTCCTGAAAAATCAACGATGGTTAGTCCACGATTTTTTTCTTGACGGCAAATTATCACTTCTGGCATTTTGATGGTCGATTTCATCCCTTAAAAGTGGTTTGTTTGGGGAAAAATTTGCTCTGCATGTACAATAGGACGTATACTTTTGATTGGCATCCCTTAATTTTTTTTTTGAATTTTGACTTTTTCCTGAAAAATCAACGATGGTTAGTCCACGGTTTTTTTCTTGACGAGAAAAGATTTCTTATGGCATTTTGATGGTCGATTTCATCCCTTAAAAGTGCTTTGTTTGGGGAAAAATTTGCTCTGCATGTACAATAGGACGTATACTTTCGATTGGCATCCCTAAATTTTTTTTTTGAATTTTGACTTTTTCCTGAAAAATCAACGATGGTTAGTCCACGGTTTTTTTCTTGACGAGAAAAGATTTCTTATGGCATTTTGATGGTCGATTTCATCCCTTAAAAGTGGTTTGTTTGGGGAAAAATTTGCTCTGCATGTACAGTAGGACGTATACTTTCGATTGGCATCCCTAAATTTTTTTTTTGAATTTTGACTTTTTCCTGAAAAATCAACGATGGTTAGTCCACGGTTTTTTTCTTGACGAGAAAAGATTTCTTATGGCATTTTGATGGTCGATTTCATCCCTTAAAACTGCTTTGTTTGGGGAAAAATTTGCTCTGCATGTACAATAGGACGTATACTTTCGATTGGCATCCCTAAATTTTTTTTTTGAATTTTGACTTTTTCCTGAAAAATCTACGATGGTTAGTCCACGGTTTTTTTCTTGACGGCAAATGATCACTTCTGGCATTTTGATGGTCGATTTCATCCCTTAAAAGTGGTTTGTTTGGGGAAAAATTTGCTCTGCATGTACAATAGGACGTATACTTTCGATTGGCATCCCTAAATTTTTTTTTTGAATTTTGACTTTTTCCTGAAAAATCAACGATGGTTAGTCCACGATTTTTTTCTTGACGGCAAATTATCACTTCTGGCATTTTGATGGTCGATTTCATCCCTTAAAAGTGGTTTGTTTGGGGAAAAATTTGCTCTGCATGTACAATAGGACGTATACTTTTGATTGGCATCCCTTAATTTTTTTTTTGAATTTTGACTTTTTCCTGAAAAATCAACGATGGTTAGTCCACGGTTTTTTTCTTGACGGCAAATGATCACTTCTGGCATTTTGATGGTCGATTTCATCCCTTAAAAGTGGTTTGTTTGGGGAAAAATTTGCTCTGCATGTACAATAGGACGTATACTTTCGATTGGCATCCCTAAATTTTTTTTTTGAATTTTGACTTTTTCCTGAAAAATCAACGATGGTTAGTCCACGGTTTTTTTCTTGACGAGAAAAGATTTCTTATGGCATTTTGATGGTCGATTTCATCCCTTAAAAGTGGTTTGTTTGGGGAAAAATTTGCTCTGCATGTACAATAGGACGTATACTTTTGATTGGCATCCCTTAATTTTTTTTTTGAATTTTGACTTTTTCCTGAAAAATCAACGATGGTTAGTCCACGGTTTTTTTCTTGACGAGAAAAGATTTCTTATGGCATTTTGATGGTCGATTTCATCCCTTAAAAGTGGTTTGTTTGGGGAAAAATTTGCTCTGCATGTACAGTAGGACGTATACTTTCGATTGGCATCCCTAAATTTTTTTTTTGAATTTTGACTTTTTCCTGAAAAATCAACGATGGTTAGTCCACGGTTTTTTTCTTGACGAGAAAAGATTTCTTATGGCATTTTGATGGTCGATTTCATCCCTTAAAACTGCTTTGTTTGGGGAAAAATTTGCTCTGCATGTACAATAGGACGTATACTTTCGATTGGCATCCCTAAATTTTTTTTTTGAATTTTGACTTTTTCCTGAAAAATCTACGATGGTTAGTCCACGGTTTTTTTCTTGACGGCAAATGATCACTTCTGGCATTTTGATGGTCGATTTCATCCCTTAAAAGTGGTTTGTTTGGGGAAAAATTTGCTCTGCATGTACAATAGGACGTATACTTTCGATTGGCATCCCTAAATTTTTTTTTTGAATTTTGACTTTTTCCTGAAAAATCAACGATGGTTAGTCCACGATTTTTTTCTTGACGGCAAATTATCACTTCTGGCATTTTGATGGTCGATTTCATCCCTTAAAAGTGGTTTGTTTGGGGAAAAATTTGCTCTGCATGTACAATAGGACGTATACTTTTGATTGGCATCCCTTAATTTTTTTTTTGAATTTTGACTTTTTCCTGAAAAATCAACGATGGTTAGTCCACGGTTTTTTTCTTGACGGCAAATGATCACTTCTGGCATTTTGATGGTCGATTTCATCCCTTAAAAGTGGTTTGTTTGGGGAAAAATTTGCTCTGCATGTACAATAGGACGTATACTTTCGATTGGCATCCCTAAATTTTTTTTTTGAATTTTGACTTTTTCCTGAAAAATCTACGATGGTTAGTCCACGGTTTTTTTCTTGACGGCAAATGATCACTTCTGGCATTTTGATGGTCGATTTCATCCCTTAAAAGTGGTTTGTTTGGGGAAAAATTTGCTCTGCATGTACAATAGGACGTATACTTTCGATTGGCATCCCTAAATTTTTTTTTTGAATTTTGACTTTTTCCTGAAAAATCAACGATGGTTAGTCCACGATTTTTTTCTTGACGGCAAATTATCACTTCTGGCATTTTGATGGTCGATTTCATCCCTTAAAAGTGGTTTGTTTGGGGAAAAATTTGCTCTGCATGTACAATAGGACGTATACTTTTGATTGGCATCCCTTAATTTTTTTTTTGAATTTTGACTTTTTCCTGAAAAATCAACGATGGTTAGTCCACGGTTTTTTTCTTGACGAGAAAAGATTTCTTATGGCATTTTGATGGTCGATTTCATCCCTTAAAAGTGGTTTGTTTGGGGAAAAATTTGCTCTGCATGTACAATAGGACGTATACTTTTGATTGGCATCCCTTAATTTTTTTTTTGAATTTTGACTTTTTCCTGAAAAATCAACGATGGTTAGTCCACGGTTTTTTTCTTGACGAGAAAAGATTTCTTATGGCATTTTGATGGTCGATTTCATCCCTTAAAAGTGGTTTGTTTGGGGAAAAATTTGCTCTGCATGTACAGTAGGACGTATACTTTCGATTGGCATCCCTAAATTTTTTTTTTGAATTTTGACTTTTTCCTGAAAAATCAACGATGGTTAGTCCACGGTTTTTTTCTTGACGAGAAAAGATTTCTTATGGCATTTTGATGGTCGATTTCATCCCTTAAAACTGCTTTGTTTGGGGAAAAATTTGCTCTGCATGTACAATAGGACGTATACTTTCGATTGGCATCCCTAAATTTTTTTTTTGAATTTTGACTTTTTCCTGAAAAATCTACGATGGTTAGTCCACGGTTTTTTTCTTGACGGCAAATGATCACTTCTGGCATTTTGATGGTCGATTTCATCCCTTAAAAGTGGTTTGTTTGGGGAAAAATTTGCTCTGCATGTACAATAGGACGTATACTTTCGATTGGCATCCCTAAATTTTTTTTTTGAATTTTGACTTTTTCCTGAAAAATCAACGATGGTTAGTCCACGATTTTTTTCTTGACGGCAAATTATCACTTCTGGCATTTTGATGGTCGATTTCATCCCTTAAAAGTGGTTTGTTTGGGGAAAAATTTGCTCTGCATGTACAATAGGACGTATACTTTTGATTGGCATCCCTTAATTTTTTTTTTGAATTTTGACTTTTTCCTGAAAAATCAACGATGGTTAGTCCACGGTTTTTTTCTTGACGGCAAATGATCACTTCTGGCATTTTGATGGTCGATTTCATCCCTTAAAAGTGGTTTGTTTGGGGAAAAATTTGCTCTGCATGTACAATAGGACGTATACTTTCGATTGGCATCCCTAAATTTTTTTTTTGAATTTTGACTTTTTCCTGAAAAATCTACGATGGTTAGTCCACGGTTTTTTTCTTGACGGCAAATGATCACTTCTGGCATTTTGATGGTCGATTTCATCCCTTAAAAGTGGTTTGTTTGGGGAAAAATTTGCTCTGCATGTACAATAGGACGTATACTTTCGATTGGCATCCCTAAATTTTTTTTTTGAATTTTGACTTTTTCCTGAAAAATCAACGATGGTTAGTCCACGATTTTTTTCTTGACGGCAAATGATCACTTCTGGCATTTTGATGGTCGATTTCATCCTTTAAAAGTAGTTTGTTTGGGGAAAAATTTGCTCTGCATGTACAATAGGACGTATACTTTTGATTGGCATCCCTTAATTTTTTTTTTGAATTTTGACTTTTTCCTGAAAAATCAACGATGGTTAGTCCACGGTTTTTTTCTTGACGAGAAAAGATTTCTTATGGCATTTTGATGGTCGATTTCATCCCTTAAAAGTGGTTTGTTTGGGGAATAATTTGCTCTGCATGTACAATAGGACGTATACTTTCGATTGGCATCCCTAAATTTTTTTTTTGAATTTTGACTTTTTCCTGAAAAATCAACGATGGTTAGTCCACGGTTTTTTTCTTGACGAGAAAAGATTTCTTATGGCATTTTGATGGTCGATTTCATCCCTTAAAAGTGCTTTGTTTGGGGAAAAATTTGCTCTGCATGTACAATAGGACGTATACTTTCGATTGGCATCCCTAAATTTTTTTTTTGAATTTTGACTTTTTCCTGAAAAATCTACGATGGTTAGTCCACGGTTTTTTTCTTGACGGCAAATGATCACTTCTGGCATTTTGATGGTCGATTTCATCCCTTAAAAGTGGTTTGTTTGGGGAAAAATTTGCTCTGCATGTACAATAGGACGTATACTTTCGATTGGCAGCCCTAAATTTTTTTTTTGAATTTTGACTTTTTCCTGAAAAATCAACGATGGTTAGTCCACGGTTTTTTTCTTGACGAGAAAAGATTTCTTATGTCATTTTGATGGTCGATTTCAACCCTTAAAAGTGGTTTGTTTGGGGAAAAGTTTGCTCTGCATGTACAATAGGACGTATACTTTCGATTGGCATCCCTAAATTTTTTTTTTGAATTTTGACTTTTTCCTGAAAAATCAACGATGGTTAGTCCACGGTTTTTTTCATGAGGGGAAAAGATTTCTTTTGGCATTTTGATGGTCGATTTCATCTCTTAAATGTACTTAGATTTAAGAAAAATTTGCACAGCTTGTACAAAAGGACTTATATTTACGAATTGCATCCTTAAAAAATTTGTTTGTAATATAACGATTTCCTGAAAAATCAACGATGGTTAGTCCACGGTTTTTTTCATGAGGGGAAAAGATTTCTTTTGGCATTTTGATGGTCGATTTCATCCCTTAAATGTACTTATATTTCAGAAAAATTTGCACAGCATGTACAGAAGGACTTATACTTTTGATTGGCATCCTTAAAAAATTTTTTTGGAATTTGACGATTTCGTGAAAAATCAACGATGGTTAACCCACGGTTTTTTTGACTTAAAATTTTTATGTTTCGAAATCGAAATAGATTGTTATATTATCGTTTAATACATTGTTACGAACCCGAAACTGCCCTATATCCTCTTTTTGCTCTTTAACATTATCCTTTTTTGAACGATGTTGCGGGTGTCCCGTTTGCAAGTTTTTCACTTCACAATTCACAAAAGGGTTTCATTTACTAAATCGTCGATCAAAATTACTATTATCAGGAAACGCCATTACTGGAATTATTCGTTTTTTTTACATAATGTTCAAGTTAGGCAACCATTTATACCGCTACGAAATTGTGTTGCGGCTTAATATATATCCCAAGTTTACAACTTGATATAAATGGGATTTATGAATTGTTTTATTAATTTTAGTCAATTCATTTTTACAGTTTCAACCTCAGTGAAGATTAAAGTTCAAAGAAGTGCCATCCTATTGGAAATCAAATGTTTAGTAAGTGATAGTGTTATTGAAACTTCAACGTCTGAAGAATGGATGCGGATCCCTCGGGAAGTATCAATCAAATTCCTCAAGGATATTATTTCTTCAATTGGTATCTTCCGAGAAGATTACGAAGAATGGATTTGCTATAACATTTTGTGGTGTAAACTGTGAATCATTAAATCAGTGGTGTGAAGTGATAAAGTTGTTAAAGTGATTAATAAATAAAATATCGGAAAATTCAAACCGTTTTGATTGACATAAGATTTTTATAAGATTGTAACAATTAATTCTTTCATATAATTTATATAAACAATTGTTAATTTGGAAAAGACACTGTAATTGTAATTGTATAGTTGTTGTATAAGTGTAATTGTATAAATTTAATTGATATTTAATAATAATAAATTTATTTTAATTGAATACATTGTTTCAATTCGATTTTCCGCACCCATCCTGTTGAATTTTATATTTCAGAGCTTTTTTTTATAGTTAGAATACAGTGAAGAATTAAGTTAATACAACGTTTAGGTAGGTAAGGTACGTATAACGTTTTTCGATAGATTAGTTATCGAATAATACGGTGAAAGAAAATATCGAAAAAATTTTTAATTGCAATGGTTCGAATATGGTCGGGAAATTATAATAATTTCAATCGAAAAAATATTTCAATTTTCTGCAAATCTCATAAGAATTGTTTATATATGAGTTTTAACATCATTTACATATATCATCTGATAGCCGAGTCGCTAAGGTCGCCGCCGCCGTCGCAACCAGTGGTCCCAGGTTCGCATCCCGATTGGTCCCGGATTTTTATAATTTCTAATTATTGATTTCTCTTCCTTGCAGTTCATAATATATCTAATTAACATTAATGATTAATTCCAGACATTGTATCATCGAAATATTCGATCGAACAGTTCCAACCTTTCGGGGTTGGAAAATGATCGATCAATTACGTAGATTTTTTTTTTTTTTTGATTCACAAATATGTGACGTCACCTAATAATGTCATTTACCTAATGACGTCATCCACGAACAAATGAGGGGGAGGATTTCGAATTTTCGATTTTTATGAAATAGGATTTCTGGAACGGCTTGGTAACGCAACGGGAAGCCTAAAAATCATATCCTTAAATAGAATTTATCATTTTTTTGGAGGAAATTTTTTAACCAAAATCCGAATAAATCTGAAAACTTGGCCAAAATTGACACTTTTTGGCACTTTTTTCAACTTTAACGTCAATTTGAGCGAAAACTATCGATCGTAGGTTAACGATCGATAGCTTATTCGATAGCGCTTTAATTACTCTATCGATGGTGTTAATATGATCCCGGAAAAGCTTAAGGGGAAAAACTTTTTTTTTGAACTCTACAGAAATTTCATTTCGTCGACCCGATGCCCGTCGATTTTATAAAAAATGTTTTTGTCGAATTTTCCAATGAAATTCACACCATAGCTGCATTACGTTACGATAAAAGCATAATTGAAAAAGAAATTCAACTTTTCGATGTCGTTAATGGTTTTTTCGATATTTAAAGTTCATCTATTGTGCGAGCTAATGCTATTTTAATAAAAATTTGTTTTGTTAGAAAAAGGATCAAGGACCTTAAAATGTCACAATTATATTCTTCAAATTTTCCAAACGTCACATGGAGAACCTATGGTTAAAATTTTTCTGGAAAATTTCAAGAAAATCTCAAGGTCAAATTGGTTCGCCAGATCGATTTTCATGGAATTTTCCGGAAAAATTTTAACCATAGGTTCTCCATGTTACGATCGGAAAAGATGTCAAATCACATTGCATACTTTTAATGTCCTTGATCCTTTTTTCCCCAAAAAACATAAAAGTATTCAAATGAAGTTACGTCACAACGTTTTTATCTTTAATATCGAAAAAAACGATTAAGGGGATCGAAAGGTTAAGATTTTTCGATAAAGGGTTTTCGTTCGTAACATTGTGTAGCTATGGTGCGAATTTCACCGGAAAATTCGAATGAAAAATATTCGATTTTTTTTTTATAAAATCGACGTGCATCGGGTCGACGAAATGAAATTTCTGACAACAGGAAAAAAAAAGTTTTTCCCCTTTAGGGTTTCCGGGACCAAAATTACACCATCGATAGAGTAATTCAAGCGCTATCGAATAAGCTGACTATCGATAACCTACGATCGTTAGTTTTCGCTCAAATTGACGTTAAAGTTGGAAAAAGTGCAAAAAAGTGTCAATTTTGACCAAGTTTTCAGATTTTTTCGGATTTTGCCCGAAAAATTTTCCCTAAAAAAATGAAAAATTCAAAAAAAGGATATAATTTTTAGGCTTCCCATATCATCCTTATGCCATACACAAAATACTATTTTACTAAAATCGAAAATTCGATATCCTCCCCTTCAATTTTTCGGAAATGACGTCATTTGATGACGTCACTGAGTGACGTCACATATGCGGGATCAAAAAAAAAAATTTATAACTCATCGATCGATCGATCCATTTCCAACCCCGAAAGGCTGGAACTTCTCGATCGAATATTTCGTCCTTACAAACTCTGGAAACAAGGATTAATGTTATTACATGATATTATATGCTGTAAGGAATAATTATTAATTATAATATTTGAAATAAAACCTGGGTCCTGGTCCATCCGGGAATCGAACTCATGATCTTCCGCTTGAGAGGCGCCGCTCATATCCACTTGGCCACGTGAGTTATATGTATTGTTCGCTAAAACTCATATTTAAACAATTCTAAATCAATTGGGACTTTGAAAATTTTTTCGATCGAAATATTTTTAAGTTTCAAATATCAATCTATCAATGGTTGCTTTGTATTTAAATTGGTAATGATATCTTAATGTTTAAATGTTCTTCTACATTATTTTATTTTCTCAAGGTATTGATTAATCCAAATACTAATTATTTATGA